>OZ005621.1:5000-605000 GCA_963930655.1 Myrica gale
AAACCCAAACCCTAAACCCCAAACCCCAAACCCTAAACCCCAAACGCTAAAACCCTAAACCCTAAACCCTAAAACCCTAAACCCTAAAACCCAAACCCTAAAACCTAAACCCTAAACCCTAAACCCTAAAACCCTAAACCCAAACCCTAAACCCCAAACCCTAAACCCTAAACCCTACCAGGACCCTTTGCTAGTAAGAAACTTTCCAGGTTTCCTTTTTTTTCTCCTATTAAGATTTCTACTCTCGGCCATCTTATGCCTCTTCAAGCATCAGTTTCCTTGTTTTCTAAATTTCTTTTACATTACAAACCAGGGTGTAGATTTTGCAATCCCTGTCTTGCTTGTGGATGGTTACAATGTATATGGCTACTGGATGAAAAAATAATGATTTTCTCCCCCCCCCCAATAAGTGGGAATTGGGGGTTGTTCGGTTAATTGGCTGAATTTTGTTATTTTCTATTAGAATTTACATGAACTATGTCATCTGCCCTAAGCCCTAAACCCTAAAACACTAAATCCTAAACTCAAACCCTAAACCCTAAAACACAAAACTAGAGATTAACTTTTCATTGTTTTCTTTCCATTCCGCTGTAACCAAACACAGGAATCAGAGAAGTCCAAACACCAATTGCGCCTAGACGCGAAACTTGAACCAAAAATCAAGCACCTAAGGTTGTGTTTGTGTTGAAATATTTTTGGTATTGGGTTTTGTGTTGGTATTGGGTTTAGTGAAAAAGTGAATAGAGAGGTAATTTTTTATATTTTTATGGAGAGAGAGATTATATTGTAGTATTTTATTAGGAGAGAGAGAATATTTTTGGTAATATTGTTGTTGCAAACTAGGGGTGGGCATTTCGGCTTCCGGTTTTCAACAACCCGAACCCGAACCAGACCCGAAATACGTGTAAACCCGAGCCGGACCCGAATTTCGGGTTCGGCTCGGGTTCGGGTTTTGGGCGTAAAATTTTTGGCCCATGACGCTTTTGGGCTTCAAAGCCCAAAAGGGTCCATAGTGGTGTTTTCTGTGTTTGGCCCAGTCACTGCAGAAAATACACAGCAAGTTGTTAGGCTTCTTCTACGTGTGGCCTGCGATTGTGTTTTTCTGTGTTTGGCCCCTACTGGGCAGAAAATAATCTAAGTTGTCTTGGAGCAATTGCAAACCAGTTCTATCGATCAAATAATTGCACCGGGACATTATAAGATACTTGTTTGAAGAAAAAATTATTTGCTCCAGACAAGACATGGACACTAACAACATGAGGTATATACCACACATAAACATACAAACATAACCTAAGAAACTTGACAAAATATTATATATCAAAACATTCTAAATTTCTAAGTTCTAACTATTACAAGCAACAAACATAATTCCTTAAGCCATTAGTCTATTACAATGAAATTATGAAAATATAATAGTTCTAAGTTCTAACTATTACAACAACTTGCTGAGATCAAATCACAATGACTCGAGTATTGAACGATCAAAGCAAATGAATCTTCTACCCTGCACAACTGTTTACACTTTAGACTTTACAAATCACAACACAATCCCTTAGAAAATAAAATGAGCATAAAAATAATCAATTCTAGAAAGTAAACAAGTTACATTGTTTTTTGTTATAGCCATACTCCAGCAGTCCAGCTCCACGTTCATAATTCATTATTCGAGAAGAGTGCCCAATGGATCGACCTCTAATTCTAAAACAACAACAACCAATACAAATGAATTTAACTTCACTCATTTAATAATTGAAATGAAAACAATTATTATTTAACAATTAAAAATTTACAATGCATGAGAAAGATACCTGCATCAAGCTTGTAACTCTCAATATCATCCAACTCTTCCTCTTGATGAAAGATAGGTTTGGACTTCAACCAATTTTGGGCACATATAAGAGCATTCACCGTTGATGGAGCTAATGAACTTCGATATGAATCTAGCACCCGACCACCAGTACTAAATGCAGACTCAGAAGCGACTGTAGTGATGGGGATGGCCAACACGTCTCGTGCTACTCGGGCCAAAATAGGATATTTGGTAGAATTGACCTTCCACCAAGTCAAGAGATCGAACCCGTCACTCGGAGTCTCCACATCCTCCAAATAATACCGCTCTAACTCACTTCGATTTTCCGTCATATTATGAGAACCACGAAATCGACGGTACTTATTCAATGCAAATTTGTTATGGGTCAGCCCTAATGAGGTAAAAGAAGGTTGGCTCTCAATTTCACTCCCACTTGTATAACCCATACATGAGCTAGAAGAATCACCACCAATATGGGCCTTCTTGGCATATTGCCTAAACAAGTGTTCAATGTCTTTCTTCAGCATTTCAACAAACATTTCTTCTTTCTCATCCCCCATTTCGTCCTTGAACCAAAAGTCTAGGGTATCTAATTTGTAGCGTGGGTCAAGGACTGCAGCTATAAACAACACTTTATTGATCTTCTCTATGTCTCCCCAATATTTCTAATACTTAATCATCATCTTTCTAGCCATAGTACTCAGCACAAGATCATCACTATTAGTATATTCTGTCAAATGACCAAGAATGTTAGATAGCTCTTCAAAATACAAACTTGATGTGGCATACTTGGTACCAGACATTCTCACAGTCACTTCATAAAACAGTTTTAAAAACTTGATGAAAGCTCGAATTGTGTCTCAATCATCATCAGTGGGAGGTCTCAAACCCTTCTTTCCCAACCCATCCTCCATTACTGAGCGATACAGAGGCCCATCATCTTCTTGCAGAAGCTCAAAAGCTCGCTGAAATTTCTGTGCAGATTCAAGCATAAGGTATGTGGAATTCCATCTGGTTGGAACATCAAGTTTTAACAAACTTTTGCATGGAATTGTTTTCTTCTCAACACAAAGCTTAAATCTCTGAAGCCTTGCAGGAGAAGACCTCACATATCTTACAATATTCCGAACCCTAACAATTGAATCATCCACATCCTTCAAACCCTCATTCACAATAAGATTCAATATATGAGCACAACACCTCACGTGAATGTATGCATGTCCACTAATGGTTCTCTCACTAGATAGTGTTCGTTTCTTCAACCAAGCAACAACAGTATCATTAGATGTGGCATTGTCAACTGTAATGGTAAGATACCTATCTAATCCACACTCCAACATACATGCTTCTAATTCCCTCCCAATTGTCTCTCCTTGATGATTTTGCACTTTACAGAAAGAGATAATTCTTTTGTGCAAGGTCCAACCACAATCAATGAAATGAGCTGGGACACACATGTAATTCAAATTCTGAATAGAAGTCCATGTGTCAGTGGTGAAACAAACTCTAATATTCTCTCCGAGAAACAAATCCCTCAACTTCTCCATCTCCTCTTCATACACGCGTATACAATCCCTCATCACGGTATAGCGAGAAGGCATAGCAAACCTAGGCTCAATAACCCTCACAAAGTCTCTAAACCCAACACCCTCTACTATACGAAATGGTAATTCATCAACAATAATCATCCTACCAAGAGCTTCCCGGATTTTCTTCTCATTTTACTTGGCTAATCCCATAGTCTTTTCAATGCCACTGCAATCTGATGACTTTGAAGCCTCAAAACTAAGGAAGGACTGACCCTTCTCACACTTAGTTTTCACCCGGTTGTATTTTGAACATCTCTTTAAGTGATTCAACAAGGAGGATGTGCCTTGATTTTTCGAGTGGCACTTAAGAGACACACCACAATAATCGCATGTACACAAAGGTTCATTAGGATCCGAGTTGGAATCCTTTATGAAGTGATCCCACGCTTTGGATCTATTACATTGGGACCTAGGCAGTGGTGGTCGTCCACCAGTAACCCTAACTTCAGTAGACTGACCCCCAGATGGTTCAGCAATAGTAGGCTCTACATTTTTTTGAAAGCACTCAAATTGAATGGGAGGGCTATGAGGCAATGTTGAGGGAGAAGCAGGATTAGATCCAGCTCCCGATGTATGCATAATCTCATCAATATCGAAGTCGAGATCATCCATCTGATATTGAGAATAAAACTAATTTAAAAATTACAGTGGGTGGGTGTTGGATAAGTATAGTGCTTGAAATAATGATGCAAGACAAGAGAATAATGATGCAAGACAAGAAGCAACATTTGCACATACAATTCACATAGCATATCAAACATCAAACATGCACAAGACTAAGCCCATCCTCCACAGTTTCAAACACAACCAAATCCTCCACAAATTCAAACACAACCAAATCCTTCAATTAAGTCCATCCTCCACAGTTTTACAACCTAATTTTCTAATCTATACTCTATCAGAAAACTAATTTAACTATAAAGTACAATAAATAATTAACATAAATTAAGGTAATGGATTTGTACCTGAATCAATGTCCCAAGCAACTGTCAGCACCAATGGACAGCAATCTGAATTTGGACGAAGAAACTAAGAAAATGGACGAAATTAAAACTAACATCAATGGCGATAACCTCATGTCTGAAATTAGTTGCTATCATATTTTGTAATAACTTCAATATAGGCTAGTACTACAATGCTCATAAAAGAGTCCAGTATAACACCCAAACTAGTAGCAACTTTGAATAGAAAGATTTTCACCTAGGATGGGGGCTACGGCTTCTTGACCCGCCTTTTTCCTTTGAAGTTGCCTCAATTATCCTACCCTTGTGACTAAGAACACAAGCCAAAATAAAATTGATTAGACGGTGCCATATCAGATAAACCTGCAATTATGTAAATAAAAGCAGCACTGGGAACATGTAGATCCCAACAAAATTGTTACTGTTGTAAAATCTTTTTTTAGGTCCCAACAAAAACACACTTAACTTTTTTATCTTATGTTACCTTTGATATGATCTCAACCAGTTCAGGGTAAGTCACATCATTGATAGAAGGCAAGTCATTGGCTGCCAAAACAATACGAAAACAAGGCAAAAACCTTTATCACCTAGCAAAACATTCAACATATAGGTCCCCATATGCATTGTTACAACTAGACAAGAAGAGGAAATGAGAAAAAGTTTCTGCTTTGAACGACAACTAGATGATGACTCCATCAAACCGAGCAACTGAGCACGCAAATATTAGCATACACTTCTTTTGTAACCACTGACAACAACAGAACTTCAGATTTGAGACACAAAATAAATTTTTCTCCAAGGAAAACAATTTCACACTAGGAAACTTCTGGGGTTGTGCAACACAACTCAGATGCATAGCTTAGACGAATCAGAAGCTGAAAACAAACCTGAGTCCCACGTCTGAGTAATTCTCTTGCAAATGGTAGAATTCCCAAAATAATATCTGCGCCAGAATTATCAACAAAAATGATAGCCTGTTATGACAACCGCAAGAGATGGTCAGTAAAGAAGCCGCACATATAATAGTTCAACTTAGGGATATATCTCAAAGGTGTTGGGGACATAAGATTAGACATAAAGACTTGCCTTCTTCCAAGATTTCTTGCTCCATCTCAATTTGAAGGTGTCCAAGTCGTCAATAACCCAAGGTCGGGGAACATTATGTAGTTTCAAATTCCTGGATGGTTCCATGCTATATTCAGATTACAGTTATGAAAGTAATCCATTTCTTGAGGATTCACCATTAATTGACCACAGGAAAGGAAATTCATTTAAGATACTAGGCAACAGTGAAAAACAAAGAGATGTCCAACAAGGTTGAGTGGTTTCATTCAGCTTCAAGGTCTTGATGCAATAAGAAAACAAATGATACCCTCTGATTAAAGGGGCATGAAATTGGCTTTCCAAAACAAAAGGTTCATGACTCGTCAGACATAATAACAAAAACAATTTGGCCACAGCATTTATAGGTAACAGAACACTAAGGCAGCATTTACTGGACATTAGGTAACAGAAAAACACTCATAATATTCACAAAATGACCCATCGACAGCAAGTCACAGTCGAACCATGCTCAATTGTTAAACATTTATGTACATAACCAACCAGGTTTAAAAAACCCTAAATCCGCCATGAATGAAGCAGTCACAGCACATAACAACATGTCCTTTCTCAGTCAAACCATGCTTTACTCAGATTCAGACAAAGCAAGAAATGACACTAATCACCTAGATCCGATCAATAATATTCACAAAATGGCATCCAAACCAAATGTATCAGCAAGAAACGCAGATTTATCAGCAAGAAACACAAGTGACAACATTCAAAACTGAGATTACCGAGAGAGGCCAGAGACGAAGAGATTAGAAAAATGGAGACGGAGACGGAGATGGAGAGATGCCAGAGACACGGCGGCAGGAGGTTGGGCACTGTGCGTTTCGATTAACGGGACACGGCGGCCAGGCGGGGGGTGGGGGCGAAATGAGAAAGTGCGACACAACTCTCGATTTCGAAGACTCGAATTAGGGCTGGGCAAAAAACGAAAACCTAAAGAGTCAGTAAAGGGAGAAAATACCCTCAGCGAAACGCATCAAACGCAGGGCTTTGCTCTTTTTCGGATCGGGTCGGGTTATTTTTCGGGTTTATAGATAAACCCGAACCCGATATTCGGGTTTTTACCGTTTTAAACCCGAACCCGAGAAAACCCGACCCGATCGGGTCGAAAACGAGTCGGTTCGGGTCGGTATTTCGGGTGCCGGGTTTTTTGCCCAGCCCTATTGCAAACGCACCATAAATGGCACAAAGCTAGAAAAGAACCAAACCGGGAAAGAAAATAAAAAAAGAGGCTAAGAACAAGCACAATTTCCCACAAACCCAATTGGATCTCTCTCATTTACCTTCAACATCAAGCACTACCACACTAAAAAGTGAAGAACTTGAAATGAACCATGAACTACTGTGAGAGGAAGCAGTGGAAGATGTACTAGTACAGAGTAATTCTATGCTTGAACAACTGAAGAGAGAGAGCAGAGAGCTTACAGAGCCATTCCCCATTATAGCATATACCCAGTCTAGAATCGTTAAAATGAAGCGAAATATAGTCTGATACAGGTTGAATCCTTGGCCAGGAAAAGGGTAAGGAGTCTTTAACTAGCTCTTCAAACAACCTAAGGTGAATCGGGAATGCCGGAGGGTCAAGGGAGGGAGAGGGAGGCACGATTTATGCCGTCTGTGAATTGTGAAACACACTTGAAAAGAATCGAAATGGGGTCGAGATGGGGTGTTTTGATAAATCTCGGTTCCCGGTTCCCCGGAACCCGGTACCGAGTAATTCGAGAACTGAAAATACCACCGTTGAAGCCGAGTACCGGGAACCCGGTGCCGGTGTCGGTGCCACCAAAATTTTACGGTGGCATTGTGCAGCCCTAAGGCTTACCTGCAGGATGACATTCTTAAAGTTACTTAAAAAGATAAAAACTAGAAAGCAGTTGTCCAACAGATTGTGAACTTACGTGGTTTGTGGTAGTTTTAGTAAAAAGTGTAAAGTTGAACGTTTAAAATATGAATTAGTCTAGCCTCTTTAATACAAAGCCCATCGAGACTTCATAATGGTACAACTTCAGAGCCCGTTTAACCCAACAACTTAAAAAAATTCAATAACTGCATAAAAGAAGCCATAAACTGGCCCATTAATCCAAGGCCGGTATACCTATCATCGGTAATAAATAATCCATCTCGTATTTAAGGTATGTAGCCCATAATTGGCATTAGACATGAGGTGAGGCCCAACAGTCTTCGGACATATTGTAAGGTCCCACTTCCGTGGAGACTACTGATAAAGCCGAGAATAATCATATCGTAGCCCTCGACCCATTTTCATAAAATTCAATCGACCTTTACCCAATGTATAAATGACAAATGTAGTCATTCTCGGGCAGCACAGTGGAAAGACATGAGTCCAAGAATGTAGTGATTCTTGGGCAAACGAATGTTTAGACATGAGTCCAAGAAAGTAGAAACATTATCTTGGACATTGTTTAGACCTGATCAAGCTCAATAGTTATCTCCGCCTTCCGTCAAAACCAGCAGTCTGATTTATTTTAGCAGTAGATGGTTGGATTTCTGATTGGTTTTCTTCCAATGTTAGAAATCCTAATTTAAAGTTTGCTTTCACAAAACTCTGTCCTTCTGTTCTTCACCATTTGTTAGTATTGTATGTCTTAACCACTGAAACTTCATACTAAGAGCATTCGTATCAGTTCCATGAAATACAGGTTATGGGAATGGATCACGGGCACGGAGATCTTATCCATATCATCATCAATCAGATACAGAGATTATCACCAATTTCTAGAGCAGTAGAAGGATAATCATGGAGATAGAACAAGACTATCCAGTCGGAGTCTCAGTATTTCAAATTCACCTTCCCACTCGGGGCGCTAAAAAATATCAAAACAGGGTTATTGGAATCCGCCTTAGGGACCAAGCAGCTAGTATTCCTAACAGTCATTTATAAGAGAGTAGAAAGCCCAAATTCCAAAAGAAATATTTTTTTTCCAACAAGGTAAGATGCTTGGATATTACAAAACCTAAATCTCCATGTCAATTGCTGGGCACGTAGCCTCAACTGTGAGCTTTATTTGTGGCTCGCCATCTCAACTCTAACACCAAAAGGTGCATGAGATCCTAATGTAAACCTTGCCAAACTCAACGGAAACTGATAGCAATTGAATTTATCTAAGATAGTCAAAACAGTAAATAATTCTTTTTTGCTCATGTGGTGAATCAAAACAGAACTGCAGGGACAGAATATTGAGAAGCAATCACTGTGAGCCCCCTTTTTCAAGCTTCTCAATTTCTTCATGGTGCTTCCTTTCCGCCTCCTGGAGTTCTCTTTCAGCATCCTTCTCTTCTTCAATCTGGTCAAGATCATCAAACTCCTTGCTTGCTGCCATCGCTTTCACTACAGGATCTCTTAGTTCGGATATTAGTCCGCCACCGACCCTGTACTCTTCTTCATCCCCAATAAGGAATAATCGTTGGTCAGGTCCTGATGCCATGGGAATGTCGACTGCCAAGAGTTTCATATCATACTGCGAAAAAGTTGACACCAGATAATAATTTTAGCAGACAATTCAAGTGTTTCCCTACATGCATCCTTCCTTTTCCTTCCTTCAAAAACAATATAAAATTGGCCTTTTCATGGCTCCATATCAGAAGAGAAAACCAAATTCCTAGTGATTTATGTGAAAATGGCTTCTAGATATTTATTTTGAGAGGAACACAGGAGAAAATTAGTTATAGTCCTCATACATACAGTAAAGTGGGATCTAATTCACTGTACTCAATATTCACTGCCCCAATCCCTTCTCTAATGCATGCCTTAGTCTGGTTGTTAATTGGTTAAGCCACCAACTATTCATATACTAATTAACTAAAGTCGCAGTAGCATGCAAGTAATGAGTCAAGAAGGCAATCAATATCTCCACCCAAGAGGTTCCAAAATAGAATTGGCAGGGTAACTGAAGCTAAGGATTAGTTCAACTGGCAAACTTCTGGGCATAGTAGCCAATAGTTGTGATCGAATACCACATGCTCTAGGACTGGGGGCTAAAAGGAAGGGAGAAGTCTATCTACCATTATGTAGTCCAGAAGTTAATGGACCCCCGGTGGACAAAGAAGAGTCAGTGGAACCTAACAATTGCAACATAACATGTAACTGTTCTTGAAGTAATATCCTCAACAAAATGGACCTCGAAGATCCACAGACGTAACCATCACTGCCATTTGATGCTCGAAGAAGACATTTGAGGCAGAACAATAAACACTAGTAGATGCCATACAAGTGCAGAAAGTCCTTTGCCTCATCTGCTGTGAAAATAAATGGAGAATGGCTAGCAATGAAGCAGCAAACCTGGCCTTTTTTATTCTTGACTTCTACACTAACAAGACCCTTTCTCTCTGAACCTCGTATAGGAAAGATGAGAAAACACCTCTTGCCCCTAACACTTGGCTTGAAGTTCTTTAGTGTAAGCCCACCTCCTGACATCACGTAGGCTCTCAATTCTGTCCCAGTAAGAGGGGCACCCATAACCTCAAGTATCCCTGCAGATGTATTAAGCCTCCTCATGGCCATTCGATAAACTTTATCAGGATTGATGGTGAATCTTGCACGGAGGTAAAGGCCCTTCAAGTAACAAAAACAAAAAACAAAACATGGGATCCATATGTAAGGCATGATTCTCCAGCAAAAAGCCAACATTCGATCCACATATTTTTGGTAACACTTGGCACATTTATATTGCCAAGGGAAAATATAAATTTCGGGTCCTACAGATGGGAGTTATTATTGAATGCTTGTGTGTGTGTGTGTGTGTGTGGAGCATCAAGATTCACTTGCAGTTGAAACCTTAATAAGGGACACGCAGTGAACTACTGAATGATGTGGCTAGATGTTTCAGATTCAAATTCAGTTTATTTACAAAAGAAAAGTCAATCAGTACAACTGTAGAATCATGGTGTCAATGAGATGGCATCCGATCAGCAGTTCAGCCACAACTGCTAACATGATAATCATACTAAGCGATTTTCTTTCAAGAAAGTACATATGAATGTGATTGTTGCAGTAAAATACTACGTATTTCTCGATCCAAAAATTCCTACCAATGCTTATAAAATATCCTCCTAAAGTTTTTGGTAAAAAAAATTCATCACCGATTCAAAGTTTGCAGTATTTAATGTGTTAGACTAACAAGTCCACTGTACTCAACAGGAAATAGGAAACAAACCAATAGAAGGAGTGGGGGGGGACAATCACTTCCCATCATTGTCAAAAATTCTATCTATTTCACTACCTCAAACGGCAGAAAGATGCAAAACAGTGCATATATATTCCCTGATAAAGTTCTATGTGAGTTTAGACACATACTTTGTGAAATTATGGTGCCTCTTTCAAAGAACCTACAACTTAATTTGTTTGATTCAAAAAGCAAGCAGCATTATCCCAAGGTTCAACCAATGAATGAAGCTATGATCTTACGCCAATAGAGATTATGGTCATTCAACATAAATCCAACTCGAGCTACTAAAAACCTAAAAGTCCGACAAGAAAAATCTGCATCGAAGCATAATGCTTGTTCTAAAGGAGCTATGTTGCCAACTAAGATGAATAGCAGACTAGCAGTAAGCACCTGGTGCAGCACATCAAAGATAGCCTAACTCTCTCGGATTTCTTCTTTATTAATGCAAAGACTGTGTCCTGGCTATCCCCACATTGAGGTAAGCGTGGATATCTCGATCTGACGAATTTTAGTAGATCCTTTAAAGAGGCTGTTATCGTCGATCTCTATCACATCTATCTTTGCAAACTTTGTGCACCAATCAATCAATGAGCCATTTCTTTTAGAGAGTGAGAGTTCAAAAATTCTATTTGCAGACAAATGAAGATGAGAATAGTAACAATTTCATGAAGGCTCCGAATTAAAAAGAACTTACAGCGAAAACGACAATAGCAGAAGAGAGGGCGAGAAAGCCGTACTTGGCCATGCCTTCGGAGAGGCCAACGAAGGCGTTGGCTATCCCAAACATGATCCTCCAAAGCAAAACACAAACTAAAACTCCTCCCGCCCCAATGAGAATTAATGAGTTCATCCTAAAGAAAGCCTCAATTTGCAACCCTATAGCCTCGCGATAGCGAGAGAAAGTGGAAGAAATAGCTGCGGCGGGCTTATCCCAGAACGCTCTTTTGCCCAGATTTGAATTAGTAGAGAAGAACTTATTCCCGAACCCAAACCCAGAATTAGATATAGAGTTACAAGCCGGTTTTCTCATGTGAAAGAGCAAGCTTCTGGGAGAGGAGGAGAATATGTGAGGATTGAGGGCATTTGAGGAAGTGGGTTTTGAATCGAATTGGGAGATGAAGGAGGTTCTTGACTTGGAGGGCGAACGAGAAGAAAAAGCTCGAATAGCAGAGGCATAGACATTATACGGGTTTGGACAAGACGGAGGGTTTGATTTTGGCAGATGAATGTGATGATAATTGTGGTAAAGAAGCCTGACAAGACCACCTCGGATCACTGTTGCCGACGATTTTGACATTTCCGTGCTGCGAATATTACCTACCGGTGTGACACACCAAACTCAACTCTCAGCGACACCCGAACGTAGAAGAAGAAGACATAGAAACGAGCATCTTCTCGTCAGTTAAAGCTTTCCCGTCTCCTCTTCAAAAATAAAATAAAATAAAGCTTTCCCATCTCTCTTTGTACAGATCTATTTTTTATATTCTATCACAGGTCTGCTCTGCGGCCCATTGAACTCTATGGTTACATCTTAGCAAAAAAAAAAACTCTATGGTTACAAATGACTAATGCTAACAATTGCAGACCATTATAAACTAGCTTTCATTTCAACTGGGTCCGTAGTCCAATAGATAGTGGGATATTGGATAGCCCAGCAATTGTGGAACTCCTGCCTTAAACAATTAGAAAGGTCGAAAGCAATACAGGTCGCAGCCCAATAGTGGGATCCAGATATGCATATTGACGTCAACCCCCAAACCAACACAGGTAGTAGTGCCACAGAGAGATGGATAGCCCAGTAAACCCCACGTCATCGCCCATCTGAAACGGGACAGGCTGCCAGCAATTTTTTTTGGCTTTTTATTCGGGCAAAAACGGCTTACGCTGGTTGGGCTGGGTTTCCTTGGTACTTCCAACTTCCAAGTTCCAGAATAGAATAGCGAATACGATTTCTTGTACGTAATTATACCAGAAGAAAGTGAAACATCGAAGCGGGGCTGCGAGTAGCCGGCGGAGGGGGATCAGGGCCGGCTGAAGGGGTAGGCAGCTTGGGCGGCTGCCTAAGGCCCCTACCTTCAAGCAAGGCCCCAAGTTGTTTGATTAGGAGAAAAAAAAAGCCTCAAGTAAGAGTGAAGTCCAGTGAAACAAAAATATATCTCATATATAAAGATTTGTCTTGTGAAATAATTTTATGTATAAAGGCCTCAAAAAAATTTTGTGCTCAGAATTCATGGGTAACTCTATTTTGTAAAAAAACTTATTTAATTTTTATCACATACGCTATTGTAAAGTAATTATCTGTTTAAAATATATTTTTTATTATATTTAAAAATAAAAAGGCCTCACTTTTTAATCCCTGCTTTAGGCCTCTATTTTCATTGAGCCGGCCCTGAGGGGGATGAAAGTTTATCACGTTCCTTGCTTGGAGGATAACTACTCCTACCTGTACTTTAAGCTCCTTATTTAATAAGTCTATTTTTCTATATTTCCGTTGATGTTGGTACTCCCAATTTGGAACGATCAATGATTGATCTCTGATTACCGGAAGATTTGTTTCCTATATGTTTTTGTGTTGTTGGGGTTGAAGCATCGTCGATGAGATCTCGAGGGAAGCCGCAGTTGTCGATCCCGTGGAGGCCGAGAAGGTCGTAGAAGCTGCTAAACAACACTGCGTCCGTCTCAAGCTCGTTCTCACCACCCACCATCACTGGTATCCACTACTTCCCCCGCTTCCTGTCTTCGCCAAATTTAGAGCACTGGATATTCGTTGCCTTTTTCATTAGTTTGTATCTTCAATTTTCCCGGTATATTTGTAGGGATCACGCTGGTGGAAATGAGAAGATAAAACAGCTGGTACCTGGGATTAAGGTGTATGGTGGTTCGATGGACGATGTCAAGGGCTGCACCGATAAAGTGGAAAACGGTGACAAGATCCATCTGGGCGCTCATATCGATATACACTGTCTTCACACACCCTGGTATGAGTTTTCAACTTCTTCTATGCTCGACTCTTTATCTTCCTTAACCAACATAGTTTATTTGTTTTTATGGACTATGTTTGATATATTATTGAGTTACATCTGCAATCTGATTCCCCTTTTTTCTTGTGCCAATCTCCAACTTTTCTCAGGGGAATACCATTCAACCTGTCATACTAGGCCAGAGATCGCTGCCTCTCAAAAATTTAGCTTGTAAAGAACCAGACTCTTAATTCTCATGGTCACCTCCAAAATGGAAAAGTTAGCATATAAGCTAAACATTCCGTCCCAACCAATAAGATGCAGTGTCATTAAGAAATTGTACATTTCTGTATATAATTTAATCGTATCACTTATTTGTTAATGCAGAAAAGAAACTATAATGTAATAATTAGAGCTTCTGTTTTCAGGTTGAGTAACATCATCATCATCACTTAGATATTCAAGATGACGTTACTGGGGAAGGTTTATAGTTAATTAATCATACAGTTACGTAATGTGATCTGTTTTTGACAAGACATATTCACTTCACATGTTGATCCTGAACACAAAGTGGTGGTTTGTTTGCAAAAAGGTCAAAAATTAAATTAGTGAGGCTTTGTGCTTTCCGGCCTAAGATGTATTTTCTGCTTTCTATAAAATGAGACTGCATCTTTAATCTTCGTAAACGATGCATTTACACTGAACCTCTCTCTCTCTATGTCTCTCTTGGCTTGCTTGAATATGCTTAATTGAGCTACAATTGTGACTAACCTCAGCTTGCTAAGCTTGATTTGATAGTTGAAACAAAGAATTTTCACTTCCAAGATTATAGCATGTATGAGTAATACATTTTGCAATTTATTTCCTCAATATTATAAACCATTTGGAGAGTATGAAATCCGTTTCATATTGTTAGTATGAAATGCCAATATGGGATTTATAGGCCTTGGACTCGCTCCCCCCTTCAGCTAGCTTTTGAGGGTGAGATCTCTTAAGGCATATAACAAATGGTATCAAAGCCTACACCATGTCTCTTAGTTGCGATCGTGCAACGTGGGAGGTGACGCTGGTATTGCAGTGTTAGCCTGGGCTTAGGAAAAGCCTAGTACACTACCAACCCAAGAATGCGGAGCATGGTGGAATATTATGAACCATATAGGGAGTATGGAATACGTCCCACATTGGTAGTATAAGATGCTAATGTGAGATTTATATACCTTGGGCTCCCTTCCTCCTTGAGCTAGCTTTTGAGGGCTTATGAAAGTCAACCGTTCTTGTGTGTGCTGAACTACTACTGTTTACTGTTTTTTTTATAAGTACTATTGTTTACTGTTAACAAGAGTTGTTTAGCAAACAAATGTAAATTGTCTCTCCAATTCTTTTGAATCTCAGGTTCTGTGTTAGTGCGGTTTATGATAAAAGTGTCTTTTGATCTTCCTTTCAGATAGAATTCCCTTTGTGTTTAATTTGCCTAATAGTCTTGACCGTCGGAACCTGGCAATAGAAATAATTGAATCTAGACCTATACCCTGCTACTATGATGGCTTGCCACCGCACTACAATGAGCTCAGATTCCTATTTACATATTATCCTTGATTCTTGATGGTTATGCAGGAGACGAATCTTTCTCGATAAAAAATACTCCAATTCTCAAATTGAAAGAGAATAGAAGAAATCATGATTTCATATAATATCTTAATTGAATAATATGTAATGATCAATTAATTTCTGTAATTTTTTATCTAAATGTATCAAAATCCTGGTAGTCTATGGATATTTCGACTCTTGTTACAATGGACTGACAACTAATAACAGTATTTGTATTTAGTAATGTCAAATATAGATACTGCTTTACATTTTGTCCAGCATGCCTAATTTCTGTCTTTTTTAAATGAAAATCTGTCTTTGACTTTCATCAGTCACACCAAAGGTCATATTAGTTACTACGTGACTAGCAAAGAGGAAGAGGTCCCAGCTGTTTTCACCGGAGACACATTGGTAAGTTCAGCACGAGACTTTTCTTTTGTGGGGATGTAAAGCTTTCATTAAAAATTGCCATCACCTTCTCTTGGCAAGCTTTGGGCCTGTGACAGCATGGTCTTGTTATTTTCTAACTCATATTTATAGTGTCGTTTATGATTATGGGTAACTGCAACTCATGCAATGAGTCCTTGTTGTAGTTCGTAGCTGGATGTGGAAAATTTTTCGAGGGAACAGCAGAGCAGATGTATCAATCGCTATGTGTTACACTGAGTTATTTGCCAAAGCCAACTAGAGTATATTGTGGCCACGAGGTACTATCCTTTGTTGGTTGATTTCTTGTATGTTGATGTCTATTAGTGTGTTTAGGCAAACTGACGTGTTTAGATTTGTTGTATGTTGATGTCTCCATACTGTAGACAAAAAAAAAAAAAGATGTCTCCATACAGCAAGGCCCTTGTTAGTTTCTACACCATAGGTATGGACGTGAATTTTTCAGTGAGAGTGTGCTGAAAATCATCATTTGGCTTCCAATTCAGACCACAAACCTGGAAGGGACCCATTGAGCCCCTTCAGGTGGTTGAGTTCTGTCAGTCAGATTTTGGTAGCAGGTTTAAAATGTTGCTTTGTTTCCCTTGAGCTTGAGCTTGATTTCTGTCGTGCGATCCCAACCAAATAGTCCAAATCTAAGGAGAAATTATTTTTCTCACATCCATAGCATGTAGTTCCAAAAGCACTAGGATTCAACACTTCCTTTGTGATTGTCATATCAAATTCCATTTGAAACCTTTGTGTTTCAACAGATATCACCAGCCAAAGGGCATTAATTACTACAGAACACTCTTAATGTTACTCTACTTATATCCAAACTCATCATGCAGAAGTGCAAAACTATCTCTTTCAAATCAGGAACCCCTAACTTGTGCAAATTCTGGAACTTCCTGCCCATTCTCTTTAATCTCTTTATTTTTGTTAATGTCCGTGTCATTCAATGATATTTTAGAGCTTCTAAAACGTTCCATACCGTACTGTCAGTGGTATGAAGAAACCTTTCTAGTGCTTCAAAAGCATTATGCTAACTACATCATTTGCCCTTGATTACCACTGTTGAAACTAATTATGCTAGAAATGGTATTTGACAGTTCTTAATCCTTTGCTACACTGCTGTTTCTTTTCTTTGGAACTTAACGTTGTTGTTCTTTGTTTCCTGCAGTACACGGTGAAAAACTTGCAGTTTGCTCTGACGGTTGAACCAGAGAATGTGAAGATACTACAGAAGTTTACATGGGCTCAGCATCAGCAGGAAGCAGGTCTGCCCACCATTCCCTCAACCATTGAGGAAGAATTAGAAACAAATCCATTCATGAGGGTTGATCTGCCAGAACTCCAGGTTTCCTTTTCTATCTTTTGATGGTGAACGAAATTAAAAATACTAATTTTAGGAGGATTGCCTGCTTATTGTAGAGTTGTAATCCCAGACACCTACTTGCTATGTTCTTATCAATTGGTCTTCATCAAACGCAGCAAAACTGTGGCCAGAAAGCTTTTGGTGTGTCTCCTTGTGCCGTATAACTAATGTAGACGTTGGCTTTTGTTACAGGCGAGGGTTGGTTGCCGGTCGCCTGTTGAAGTTCTCAAGGAGTTAAGACAGCTGAAGGACAGGTGGAGGGGCTAATTGATAATCTGCATGATGGTGCTGCTCTGTTGAACGCGTGCCTGTGTGGAGCTGTATCCAGTGTCTATGTATGTGTGAATGTGGTGGTGTTTTTTTTTATATATAAGCGAATGTGGTGGTGTAACTGGTGTTGTTTGTGAAGTATTACACCTCTGTTCTTGGCATGGGTTTTGTGAGTACGATATCTCCGAACATGACGCTTAAGTAAAATATCCTGTTTTTCGCGAATGTGGTGGTGTTGTTTGTAAGGTCGGTATAATGCCATCTCATTAATTCGCGTGAAATCTCAGATTAATTGCTCAAAATTTAAAAAGCGCTCTAACGCCTGCTTAAAGCCGTTGCTCGCTTCGTCTAACTTCTTCGTCATCTTTTCTTTTTCTTTCTTTTCTCAGCCACATAGACTTCGAGCTATTAGAGAGAGAGCCATTCTTGGTGCCTCTTCCAACACCAATCCAGACCCCACAATCCAAAATCCAGCCTCATCCGCAGCGCATTTGCAGCACCAACGAAGAGAACCACAAATCCCGCATCTTCGTCTTCCTCGTTGGCTCGTCCTGTGGTTTCGGAAGTGCTTTGTACTAGATAGTTAGAGGAACACCTATCTAAAGTGTTTCACTTGTCATTCTTGAAGATGTGTACTCATTTAATTGTTTGAGGTTCATGATCTTATAGCTGATTTCGTATTAGTAAGTGGAAGACATGCGAATTTGCCCAAATTAAAGAAAAACAAAAAAGCTTTGAGGGATGCTGGAGAGTAGAAAATTGGGAAGACCTCTCCAGTCCAATATTTATATGACAATTTCTAACGATGCGTACATGTCTTCAGCAAAACAGATTAAAACACAACTTCTGGACAAATTGTCTTGTGTCCTGGCAATGAAAAGAGTAGTAACTTCACACATAGAATTCATGGTTTTTTCTCACTGTTAAGGACACGAGTAGGAAATAAACATAATTCTGAAGATAATTAGATACTTCAGCAATGCAAGCAAGCACCGGATGCACCTTGACTCCCACTTGTTCCACTTCAAGGGGAAATCCAAATTCACATGCAAAAAGGATCACAAACGCCAATGGATGTGACAAGAAAAAACAAAAGCTACAGGAAGAAAGGGCTTTCTCTGAAAAAGAAGAAGAAGAAGAATGGAGGCAGCAAGAAAGGATTTCTCTTCGTGAAGTATGAAGGTTTTACTTGTCAAAAAGAAAAAAAGGTACGAAAACGAAAATAGAAGAAGAAGAAGAAGAAGAATGGAGGTAGCAACTAACAGCCTTAAAACGTGGATAACTTTTCAAAACAAAATTATTGGATTTCTCGCTAATTGCTAACATGTAAGAATCCTGACCTTCTATTTTAAACTAACGGCTACCATTTAGCGAATTGCAGCTCCTACAATACTCTAGGAATTGCAAAAGATCTTCGTCCAGATTTCAGTCTTTGGTTTTGTGTGCACAATCACCATAAATGGATGCATCTCCCAGCTATCACCATGATTGCGGGTTGTCAATTTTGCCTTTAATTTGGTTGTTTCTGAGCATTTTTTTTTGGTGGACACGCCTCACCCTGCCGTGTTCAACATCTACAGGTGGACCTCTTAGTGTCAGACCGGCGTCCACCTCCGCCTCGCACACTCCCCGAGTTCCCCCGCGCCAGTTCGTTAGCTATTGCTGCCTCCCCAAAATATATAAGCAATCATGACATGTTCTCGTCTCTTTCGGTATTTGAGTGTTAAAATTTTGGAGTAGAGAGCAGTAAAAATAAAGATAGTTTACGAGAATTCGTAAAAAAGTAAAAATAATTTATAAAAATGCGTGAATATCAATCTCACAGTAGGTGGTGTTTGAAGCCCATTTTCCTTGTATACTCCCCGGCCAGACGGTCCAGTTCTGTTCGTATTTCAAAACTTCAAATTTTGGTACGCAGTTTGTCGGATTCAATTACTTAAAAACAAAAGGACAAAAAGATAACTCGTCGCTCTCTCTCTTCCCTTTTGGCTTTTGCTGATCCGTCACCCTGGTCAGCTAACTCTTCGCTGACCAATTACTTAAAAGTTTTATCATCTTTAAGCCATTTTTGAATTGTGTAGTGCATTTCCTTGTTGTCTGGGCAACTTTGATGGGGCCGTGGGCTTCTTTTAGTGAAAGAAAGTTCACTAGCTCAAGCTAGCAAATGCATAATATCTCTTCTCATGCTAGGTACTCAGCATATGAACAATATGGTTTTCCATGTTAAGTATGTAATTTCAATGTGAAAAAGCACAGCTCAAACAGGCAAAAGTCTACAAGCACAAACAAAGGACATGGAACATCTACAGACCTCTTCTGACATTAGAAATAGCAAATTCCTCATTCAAGAATGAAGTTGTATGAGTGTACTTAAGGTAGAGAAACTCTGAAAGCAGCAAATGCTTGAAATATTGATCAGTTGCTCCCTATGGAGGGACATTCCAAAGGCAAAACAAATCTCCAAGACAAAATTCCATCGTGAAAATTATCAGTCTAGGTTGATCCTCAAGAACAGTTAGCAGACGTAATCACCTAATTGCTTAGAAACTAATTTCTTTTCCTGAGGATTTGTACAGGCCTCTCTCCCTTCGTCCATTCTTTCTGCAAACCAAACTGAGGGTCAAGGGGTTTTCTTGGTCCTATGATCATAAATATTGTCTTTTTGTCCTTCATTGGGGAGTTTGCTTAATTGATCTTGAATCCCTGATATCACACGTCATTCTAATGAGACAAGGAAGTACCTAAGTCACCCATTGTCTTGACTCTGTACTTCTGTTATCCATATATTTCCCTTGGTTCTGAATGAGAGTACCTGAATTCTTTTTTATGGCATAAGCCTCAACTATCCTTGCAGGTAAATGCAGAGGGAGACCTCTGTGCTCTTTTCCAGGAAAAGATGCATGCTCCAATACTGTTGTGCTGTAAACACTTCTTTTGTGAGGATTGTGTTTCAGAATGGTCAGTTTGATGCCTTCTGTTCCTCGTTTTGTGATTCCAATAATGCTGTTCAGTTGGGGTTGTTTCTGTGTGAAGTGTTTCTTGCATATTAGTATGCATTTCTTGGATGATCATAGAAACTTTTAATAGTCGAATATCACCTGTATTTATAGCTTCTAAATAGGGTTATTCTAGTGCTGATTGGAAAGTGAAAAGAAGTGTCAAGACCGGCTCAAGGGTAAGACAACTTAGACGGTGGACTAAGGCCTCACCCTGAGCAAGGCCCCATAAAAGTCTAAAAATAATTTTTTATTTTTTATTTTATTTTTTTGTGTTGTAGATGACTCAAAAATAAAAATAAAAACAACTGAGTTAAGAAAAAAATGGGCAAGATACAATCTTTTCATATATTTTGTATCATGGGTGGATTGATATATTTCTTACTGCCTCCTAATCCATTTTTAGATATAATTAAACTTTACTCAAAGAGAAAAAAATGGCTTATAAATTTTTTAATTGTTCAAGTCATGGGTATGAGGGCCTCATAAAAAACAATTAATGGGGTATTTGAATATTTTATATTAAATTTAATAATTTTTAGATAATTTTAAAATATTTTATATTAAAATTTATATTAAAAAAAAGCCTAATAATTTATTTTGCCTCGGCCCCTATTTGGTTTGAGCCGGCCCTGAGAAGGGTATGTCCTTTTCTACCTAATCTTAATTCTGTTTTGTCGTTACCTATAAGGCGGTGAATGGTGGGGAATATAATTGCTTTTAACTCTTTTGTCTCGTTGAGGAATTACCCGCATATCATATTATCATATGGGAGAGCTACCTTGTTTGTTATAGGATCTCTCAGTATTTAGTCTTACTTAAGGCCTGCTTTAAGCAGAAGCCCTAGTGATTTCTCAATATTTCCTTTTAGGGTTCTGAAAAATTAATCATGAGTATCCTACATTGTGGATTATGATTATCACTGATGGAAAAAAATGGCTGCGATAGCTACTCTTTTTTCAGGGTAGAACAGTTAAGGAGAAGATTGGTGCGTTTTGAGTTAATGTTAATATCGGCATTTACTAAGAGTTTTCTGAGTTTAATATCGGCATTTACTAAGAGTTTTCTGAGTAGAGCCTCTAAACTTCTTCAAAAGATTGGGGTCTTTCGACAAGCTTTATAATGTTATGTCAACTAACGGTTCTTGATTCTTTTGGGATCCATAGTTCTGGCTTTTGCTTATCGAGTCCACCTATGATGTCTTTTCACATAGTGGCCAGAACTCTGGTTTAATGGATGTTCATTTTAAGCCATTTTTTCCAATTTTCAACCTCCTCAGGTCCAACAGTATCTTAAATGATTCTTATCTGCTATTTGTCCCCTGATATTAATATTTAAGGGTAAACTCATAGTTAGCCTCATATCTTTAAGGCAAAATCAAGTTACGACCCTTATTTTTTAAACCAATAATTTGATACCCCTATGTTTCAAAATCACTCAATCATCGCCCCCCATTTAAATTCATCGTCAAATGAGACGATTTGTCTTGCACCTGCGTCTCGCGTGCCTTTATTCTACTTGAAATGACCAGAATGCTCTCACGTGTCTCGCTCCCCCTCTCTCGCACGAATCGACTCTCAACGCCATTTGCAGGAAAAATGCAGCAACCACCATCAATGGAAGATTACTTCCATTTGTTATTGTTTGTTGCTCCTGCACCGATGGAAGCTGGTGTTGACCCACTACTTTCGATCACAGTATGTGTATGTATCAAACATAACAGAAAACCTCAACTGAGCGTGTCTGGGCGTGATCAATCCAAGCTTGCTTGTCTTACAATTACCTCAATCGAGCGTGCTAGGACAGAAAATCCAAAATCACTGAGTATAAATTAATTCCGAAAAAAAATGACGAATAAGCATAACGCTGAACACGAGTTGGTTTCACGTACTTGCACCTCCTAATATTTTGATTCAATGCATCCCCCAAGTCTATCTCTGCAAACGTATTCACAGCTGGTGGCACGTTGTTCCCACTCATTTCCACCGGGATATCATCATAAGCCTCAAAGTTAATACCTGTATTTTCTTGCTCACTAAATTCTTGCTCTGAAATGTCCTCATTGCCCAAAAGGGTTCATCTCGCGCTCCCTCCCACGGTCCCACCCTCCATTTTTTCCATTCCAACGACTACCGCCTCGACCACCAGTGTGACCATTATATCCTGCACGCCCAGAATCAGACCT
The DNA here is from genome assembly GCA_963930655.1 of Myrica gale. Classification (NCBI taxonomy): domain Eukaryota; kingdom Viridiplantae; phylum Streptophyta; class Magnoliopsida; order Fagales; family Myricaceae; genus Myrica; species Myrica gale. The sequence goes on from OZ005621.1 coordinate 27,463, forward strand.
AGAACCCCCACACAAGCGTGACCCGGTTACTAGTCCACCATAGCCAACCTGATCATTGGCTGGTGATGGGGCACTATGTAATGAAGCGGGGGGGTCTGATGAAGAAGACTGCCTATTACGAAGATGAGGCGGAACATAGGTTGATTGGGTGGGGCGTCTTGAGCTAGTGTCGTTGGAAGAACCAGTGGCTGCGTTCTCAGATGCAGAGTTAGCCACAGAATCCGCCCATGAAGACCTCAATTGGTATTTCAGCAATTCGAGTAATACAGATGAGAACAGGGTCGGCTTATGTCGTTGGTATTGTAGATATAATCAAAGCCTTTTACAACCGGCTTATGCGCAGACCAACCATTTTTGTCACATTATTTATGTGCTATCGCTTCCAAAAGAATAGATAAGATGTTTGTACTACCATAACACGTAGTGATTTATGTACTACCATAACACGTGGTGTTGGTCTGCGCAAGTGCTGGCATGGGCGATGAAGAAAATGGCAGCAAGTGCTGCATGGGCGGAGAAATATTTAAAACCCATATGTTGGGTTGCCCCTGCGTGATGATTTCAAGCCCGGAAGCAGCAAGGATTGTCCTAGTGAGTCAAGTTCATCTGTTCAAGCCAACTTATACACCAAGCAAAGAGAAAATGATAGGACCAGAGGCTTTATTCTTTCATCAGGGGGCCTACCATTCCACCCTCAAGAAGCTAGTGCAGGCTTCCTTTTTGCCCTCTACAATAAAAAGATCAGTCTCAAATATTGAGCATATTGTTCAGAGACTTCTCCCCACTGGAAGAATCTCACCATCAACACCTTGCAAGAGATGAAGAGGGTAGGTCGATTTGTTCCACGTTTGTCATTCTTTTCTGCATGACTCATGGCATCCCATGAATCTAAAAAGTTTATTCCTTGTCTTGTATCTCAGTATGCTTTTGATGTGACAATAATTTCTGTATTCGGGAAAAAAGTTTGTTGACCGCGTCCTTTAATCAGGCAGCACATGTGTACAAATAGAGCAAGGGCAGTCTAGGCACAAAGATAAACTTTGGTCTTCGTCTGGGCACAAAGAGAGCAAAGACAGTCTGGTCATCCACCAATCACTTATCAAGGACATTACGGTCATTTTCCGAAAAACCGTCTCATTTGACGGTGAATTTAAAAGAGAGAGCGATGATTGAGTGATTTTGAAACATAGGGGTCTCAAATTATTAGTTTTAAAATATATGGGTCTCAAATTGTTGGTTTGAAAAATAAAGGTCGTAATTTGATTTTGCCCCATATCTATGAGTTTACCCCTAACATTTAACTTGTTTCTCAGGTTTGAGAGAGAAAGGACTTGCCCTCTGTGCAGGGTGTTGATTAAGCCTGCAGATCGGCAAACATTTGGGGATGGATCAACGAGTCTGTTTTTCCTGTTGTTCTGAATTCCAAGTTCTGTTCTGTGGTATATTCTGAGCTGCGTTCTCCCAAAGTTGTCTTATTTCTTATAGTCAATTGGCGAATCAATATTGGTTAGGCTGTATACTTCAATGAGCAAAAGTGCTCCAGTATGAGGCATGGTTGAGCCTCTGCCAAAAGCACTCTTTCTCAAGTTTTTTTATTTATTTATTTACCCCACAAAAAAAAAATTCTGCACAGTTTCATTTGTTATCCATGTAACTCTTTAAAAAGAAGTCGAGCACGCCGATGGTAGCCTTGCAAAAATGAATCCATGGTTAAAGCTGGATTGCAAACCGTCATAAAAATTATAGGCGTCCCATGATAGCTTGACTTCTTCTCCCTGCCACAGTAAGCATAATGCATGCCCGTGCTCATGGACCTAGCTCCAAGATTGATGTGGGTTCAAGTGGCAGTATAGTTAGTCGGGTGAGGTGGAAGAACCTAATTACAATATTGAGGCTCCCACCAGTACCGATCTTTTTAATTTTCCGATGGGTGGCGTTTCCCCTGTTAACCGTTAACCCTTGATATGGAGACTTTGCTGGAAACTGCTTTCTCTTATGACTAGTCATCTCAGATTCTCAAATCTTGGCCAATTGCGTCGACAATATCTGTCCACTTCATTGCAAAGGCTTTCGTTCTCTCCGTACAGATTTCTTCTGTTGGGTTCTCTATCGTACTTCCCTGTGAAGTCTTGTGGTTTTCTCTGAGTTTCGGCGTTTTAGCCCTGCTTCGGTTCTTGCTAGGGTTTATCTCCTGCCCCTCTTTCTCCTTTCTTGTATCTCTTTGTCATTGCTTTCGCTTGCTTCTATCTTTTCTATGGATAATCAAAACAAAGACATTGAAGACTTATCTTCACAGATTAGCCTTTTGGGCTGGGATGAGTTTCATACACTTCTCAACCCCATTGCTCCTGACGATGATCTGTCCTCTCCTTCCGTAGTTGGGAAAATCCTTGCTTCTAGAACTTTTCCATCCACCGTCGTATCTGCCACTCTCAAAGCAGCCTGGACTTTCGTGAAAGAATTCATTTCTGATGAGATGGAGCCGAATCTCTTTATGGTCCGTTTTTCAAAAGCCGCAGATAAAGAATGGGTCCTAGCACACACCCCATGGAATATTAGAGGCCATCTCATGGTTTTTAAACCCTGGAGCTCTGAGCTCACCATCCCAGAACTGGATTTTTATTCTAAAGCTATGTGGATTCAGGTGCACGGCCTGCCATGGAATCGCATAGGGGAGAGTACTATCCAATTGATTGGTCTGAAGCTTGGGAAACTCCTTGAGATTGATAAACTGGAATATAAAGATCCAGACCATAAACCTTTTGTCAGGCTGCGGGTGGAGCTTAATCTTACAAAACCTTTAGTTGGTGGTTTTCTTATATCAAGGCGACAGTTCCAACCTTTGTGGGTTCAATTTAGATATGAAAAGCTGGCTGACTTTTGCTATCGATGTGGAATGGTAGGCCATATTCAGAAACTTTGTCGTACTTCTCCGCAAATTTTAGATCTAGTGGGTGTGGGACCTCATATGAGAGCAGATCTGGTTACTATGAGAAAGACGACCTTCTCTAAAGGGTTACGGGCACCATCTTTTTCTCCTGGGAGTGAGCATATATTTAATGCGACTTTGTCTGTTGATCCAAAGATGTCCTCTGTTCCTTTGTCTTTTTCTTCTGCTGGTGCAAGTTCTGGGGCTGTTGTCATAAAAGGGAATGTTATTAAAGACCACCTTTTAATTCCCTCTTCCATGGAAACAGAGCAGGTGACTCCTCTCTTACCGTATTCCTTGCCGCCGGCGAGGAGTTCCGATGATACTGATAATTCTGCCAAGGATGAGGTGGCATCCTACCCAATAGGGACAGCTGGCAGTCTCTTTAATGCCCCTCCTTTTCTTACGCTAGCTGGATCCCCTGTGCCTTCCAACATTGCTTCTGACCCTTTAATGCTCCTGACACCTCGTGAAGACGCTGCAGATATATTAGCAGAGCTGCAACAGCAGCCATCCCTTCTGGAACAAGACCCTTCAACGGCAGTTTTTGCAGGCGTTTTTAAAGCTCCAGCATCTTTTTCCAGCCCACCTTTATCTCAAGTTTTTGACATGCGAAAAAAGAAAATGGGCCTCACTGGTAATATTGGTGGGCGTGGACCATCAAAGGCTGCAGCCAATTGGAAAGCCCATAATTATGCGTCCTCTAATGCCTTGGGATTGGATCTCCGGGCTGAATCTTTTTCTCATCTTAGTGGCGCTTCACAAGCTGCATTCACGGGCCCATTTGTTAACTCATCTCACGATCTTTTGGCTAGCCCTTCAGTTTCTCACAGTGTAGATTCGTCCATGGCTAAAGGCAAGCGGAAACTAGACTTTTCCGGTGCGGACAATCCAGGTACAAAAAAAGTGTCCACTCCTTCAGGTAATATCGTTAAGCCTTCTCTTATTCAGCAATCTGTTATGAATCCGACCGTACAAGGGCTAAATATGAATGAAGAGGATGTCGTTATTGCTGATCTAAAATCTTTCAGGAAGAAGGTTCATGTTCGAAAACAAAAAGAAATTGCCGATTTGAAGCTTAAGCTGATGAGGCTTATAAAATCGGCAGAAAATGAATTGGAGGAGCAGTCCTCGGGTATTTCTAAACTGGCTAAGGAGGTGGGCCTTAACAAGCCCCCTCCGTCACCATGATTGGCGTGTATTGGAACTGTCGTGGGCTTTGTAGAGTAGCGGCAGTTCGTACTCTCCGGAATATTGTGAAGTCTCACAATCCAAATTTTTTGTTTTTAGCTGAAACTAAATCTTCTGATGTTTGTGTTGTTCTTAAGTTTATTGGTTTTTTTCATTTTGTTGCTCAACCTCCTATCGGTAGGAAAGGTGGTCTGTTGTTTGCTTGGAGGTTGGGTGTTGATGTTGTTGTTGTTTCTGTTAATGAGAATGCTATTAATGCTTTGGTGTATTCTGATCCCTCTTTTACTCCTTGGTTGATTTCTGGAATTTATGGGCCAACTGAGTGGGATAAAAAACCTCCTTTTTGGCAATCCCTTAGGTCTACTGCTTTTGCCTTTGCGGGACCTTGGCTTTGCATCGGTGATTTTAATTGTATCATTGACAGCTCTGAGAAAAGAGGAGGGCGTCCTTTTGCCTCTTCTTCTCAGAATCCTTTCATTAATTTTATGGATCATTGTGGTATGATTGACCTTGGTTTTAAAGGTCATAAATTTACTTGGTCTAATAATCGGGAGGGGATGTCGAATATTTGCGAACGGCTTGATCGGGCTATAGCGAATGCGGGCTGGCAGTTGCTTTTTCCCCGAAGTCGTGTTTCTCACCTTACCCGATCCTCTTCGGATCATGCTCCGATTATTTTGGAAACTAATGGGGACGCTTTCTCCTATCCAAAGCCTTTCCGTTTTGAAGCTATTTGGGTTATTGATAATTCTTGTGAACAGGTGATAAATGATAGCTGGTCTTTAGCTGTTCAGGGTTCCCCTGCATTCCAAGTTTGTACAAAAATCAAAGTTGTAAAGAAAGCTCTAAAAGCTTGGAACAAATCCCATTTTGGCCGTATTCCAGATCGGATCCGTACTATTCAGCACCATCTTAATCTTTTGCAGGATACGTCCACTTCTCCAGTTAATTTTGAATTGGAAAGGCTTCTTAAGGTGGCCTTGGCCGAAGAGCTTCGGTCCGAGGAGTTGTTTTGGAAATTAAAAGCGCGTAAAGAATGGTTAACTACCACTAATCTCAATACAAAACATTTCCACCTATCCACCGTTATCCGGCGGAGGAGGAATGCCATTGAATTCATCAAATCTGGGGAGGGTACCTGGTTAAATTCGCGTCAAGATATTGGCTCTCATATTTGCCATTATTTCACCTTGATGTTTACCTCGTCTGATCCGCAGCCCCCTGATGACCTTGAGCTCTTGATTGAGCCCACCATTTCTTCTGATCAGAATGAGCTTCTTTGTGCCATGCCTTCAGATGCCGAAATTTACAATGGTATTCGGGATATTGGGTCCAATAAAAGTCCTGGACCGGACGGTATGACGAGCTTATTTTTTTAAGCATTATTGGGCCATTGTGGGCCATGATACAATTGCTATGGTTTAGGCCTTCTTTCATAGGGGTTTCATGTCTAAGGAATTGAATCATTCTCATATTATCTTGTTACCAAAAGTCGATAATCCCTCTCTTCTATCTCAATTTAGACCCATTAGTTTATGCAATGTTGCGTATAAATTGATAGCCAAAATTCTTGCTAAGCGTCTTAGTGTGGTCATGTCTAACATTATATCTCCTTTCCAATCTGCTTTTGTGCAAGGGAGATTGATTCAAGACAACTCTGTGATCACTCACAAAATATTCCATTTGCTACGCACCAAACGTACCGGTCGACGATTAATGGCTATTAAAGCTGATATTGAGAAAGCATATGACCGGATGGAATGGAAACTGATCCTTTTGGCTTTGAAGCATCTCGGGTTCGACGATACTTTCATTAATTGGATTGAGCAATGCCTATCCACGATGTCCTACTCTATTCTCTTAAATGGATCCCCTTTCGGGTTTATAAAACCGACGTGCGGTTTGCGCCAAGGAGATCCTTTATCTCCTCTCCTTTTTATCATTGGTTCGGAAGTCCTATCTCGTATGCTTATTCGAGAGGAACAGCTTGGCAGACTCCATGGCATTCAATTAGGACGGGGTGTACCCGCAATTTCACACCTTCTGTTTGCGGACGATCTCCTCATTTTCAGTCGTGCTACTAGAGAGACTGCCCTGGTTATCTCGGATTGTCTTCAAAAATATGGCAGTTGGTCGGGGAAAATTCTTAATGCCAGGAAGTCCTCCATCTCTTTTAGCCGAAATATGAACCCCTCTATCATTCAAACAATTTGCTCCCTTTTGCATCTTCCTCATAAAGCTTGCATTGAGAAGCATTTGGGGCTGCCCATGGTGATGGGGCGCAACAAACAATCTCAATTCAAATTCATCTGTGAAAGAATCAAACATCGTTTGGAAGGGTGGCAAATGAAGACCCTTTCCCAAGCGGGTCGTTTAATCTTGATTAGACATGTGGCTGCGGCTCTACCTGCTTATACCATGGTTAACTATCTCCTGCCAAAAGGTATTTGTTCACGTATTGATTCTATGATGATGCACTTTTGGTGGGGACATTCGTTAGACTCTCGGCGCCACTTATGTCTAAAATCTTGGGCCTCCATGTGTAAACCAAAGAGTGAAGGTGGTTTAGGTATAAAGATGATGGAGAACCACAACATAGCCCTGATTGCAAAAATGGGATGACAAATCCAAACCCAGCCTGATAAATATTGGGTGCAACTCATTCGAGCCAAGTACTTGAAAACTAAATTTATTTGGGAGGCCCAAGCCCCTCTTCGTGCCTCCTGGTTTTGGAAAGGGGTGATTCATGTGGCGGATATTTTAAAACGGGCCTCTTGCTTCCAGGTTGGTTCGGGGTCGAGTATTCGAGTGTGGAAGGACCCGTGGCTGGCCTACCCCTTTCCCCATGCCCCCTTGCCGTGTACTAGTTCAATCATTCAGGAGGAGGAGCTAATGGTGGATGCGCTCATGATTCCTTTTACTCGAGTCTGGAATGAAGGCCTAATTCGCCATCTTTTTTATCCTGCAGACGCTGATTATATTCTACAGATTCCCATTTCTAATTCGCTACATGATGATAGCCTCCTATGGACAGCAGATAGCAAAGGAACTTTCTCTTTAAAATCGGTCCATTACCATTTGAATTTCGATCATCAGCAACATCATATTTTTATACAGGAGGATTGGAAACAACTTTGGCGTCTGCCAATGCAAGATAGATTAAAGCTTCAGATCTGGAAAGTTGCTTGGAATTGTTTACCTTGCAAGGATAATGTTGGCAGATTTCTAAACTTTGCGGAAAGAGATCGAACTTGTATCTTTTGCCTTCAGGCGTCAGAATCTCTGTGTCATCTGTTTTTTGAATGCCCTGTGGCCCAAATTCTATGAAGAGAGTCCCCCTGGCCGCTCATCATTACAAATGTTCCTTCTCAAAGCATTGCAGAATGGATTAGACTTGTTTTACAGCCTTCTCAGTTTCTTTGTATCCCATGGGACCATTGCGTTAATTTTACTCGGTTTGCTGCCATCCTCATGGATTCTATATGGTATGCCAGAAATCGTATTATTCATCATGGGGGTTCTCTGGATATCTTACATTTGCTGCAGGCTATTTGGTCTCGGTATAATGAATTAACTGCTGCTTGGATGGACGTTCCACGCCAACCATTTCCGGTTTGGCATCCTCCTCCTCTCGGTATATGGAAGCTAAACTTTGATGTCGCCATACACAATTCTTTCGCTTTCGCTGCTGTGGTTTGCAGAGACCATGAAGGCACAATCCTCTTTGTCCGGACAAAGAGGCTACCTCCTTGCGGCCCTCTTGTGGGCGAGGCAAGGGCAGCATTGGTTGTTGTCCAGGAGGCGTTCCTAATTCCATATGTTAGTTTTTTTATCGAAGGTGACTCTTTGATTGTAATTGATTCCATCAACCATAGAGAGAGTGAAGGGGACTGGCAGATCAACCCCTTAATTGCTGATATTCACAGAATGAGTGCTAGTAGAAATATGTGGAAGTTTATGCATGTTAAGAGAAGTGCCAATGAACTTGCCCATAGAATATGTCAATGGGCAGTGTCGGCCAATCTTGAGGGAAATGTTCCTCTTCATTGTATCTCTTTGAATATTCTCTCTAGTGACAATTCATGGATCCCTCCATGAATTGGCTTTTGGTTTTGAATAAAGGAAGGTTATTTAGAAAAAAAAAATCTCAGATTCTCAAGTATCTAGTACAGGTATATTTATCCTTTCAATGTTTATTTAATGCCTCGCTTCTTTTTGATGTTCATCGAGAGGGCGAGTACAGTTGCAGTTCAAAAATTAAGCGAAGTACTAGTTTTGAGTAACCATTGGAATAGGAGACTGCTACTTCAAGAAGGCATTGCACCTAAAGAAATCCAGGTAAATGGTAAAGAGTTTCTGACATAATTATATCACTAGAACTTAAAAAAAAAAAAAAACCGCCCACTACCGCAGCGAGTACTTGTCCCTTCTACCTGTTTTGCCCCACCAGAAAATAGGGTTATTTTTGGTGGGGGAACCAAAAAAAAGGAAGATAAAAGACACCTTAGGAAAATATCAAAATAACAGCAACATAAGAGAAATGCTCAAAAAAAAAAGACAGAAGAAAATTAAATAGGAACATATAGATTTGCAGTCCTAGGGACACGGGCGGTAGTGGGTCGTCAGCTCTTCATCAATTGATCAGGAAGAAAAAGGTATTCCATAATCCCGACAGTGACTCTTATTCCCCAATTCCCATATACATGAATCTGAAATACTATCTCGTGTCCGCTTCTTGTTTTCTTTATATTTTTTCATCGCCGATTATCACATCTGAATTTCCATCATGTCTGATCCTGTTAGAAATTATAGTTTAGTTATTGATTATCTGTTTGATAACATACCAATTGGCGGGGCGGATGATTCAATTCGTGGAGGATATTTCTTAAATTATCAGGAATGTTTATTTCGCTTTTTCGTATTTTTTCTTTATTTTTGGTAGTTTCACTTTCCATTATGGGAGAAGGTAAAATGTTAATAGAAAATGGTATATTTTCCGTGAAACCCACATTACATGTGGACCGCGTTAGGCTTGTCATGTGATCGTTTATCCCCTATTTTGGTTTGCATAAGCAAGTAGGTTATGTATAAGCAGCAATAAGTAGGTTATGTATAAGCAGCAATAATGGGTAGTTTAGTTATTGATTAACCCTAAGAGACAGACGGCCAAGGCCAAAAAATTTCCTCCCTCCTCTTTTCCTTGCCGCGTCGTTCCCCCTCCTCTTCCTTGCGTCATTCCCCATCTTCTTCCCTTAAGACTTTAGTTGCGTCATTCCTCATCTTCTCTCTTCGTCTCCATCTCACCATATCAACGCATCTTCACATATCCAACAAGCTTTTCACAGTGTCTCAAGAGAGTCGAAGTCGCCAAACGCTATTTCTCCCTTGGTCTCCGTCTCACCATCTCTCTCTCTTTCTTTCTTGTGAATATTTGGATATTGAATTGATCTCTCTTTATTTTGATTCATTTATTTCAATTGAATTCAGCTATCTTTCTTTTGATGTAGGATCCGTATAAATCAAAAGCACTGCTCTCTTTCTTGTGAATCTATGAGACAATTAGTGTTTGAGTCTTCAACGATTTGTGAGATAGCCGAATAGGGGTATGATCGTATGACATTGATTTCTTTGTGTTTGAATTTAATCGTTGGATAGAAGAATGTTGACATTGATCCCTTGTATTGTGAACATTGATTTCTTTGTATTTAATTGGACAGTATTGAAAACATATGAGGTTGAAGAATGTAATTTAGTGGTTGTTTTATTTATTTAGATTTTTTTTAATAAAAATCTATTTGTGATGCATAGTATTTAGTATTTACACAGTGTTGTTTGAAACTGAAAGTCGGCATTAAAATGCAGTTGCATGGAACCTTGATATACTTCTAATGCTCGATGCCTTCTTGATCCTCTCTTCATCGGTATCATTAGAGTGGTACTTCAGGCAATGCCCTTTTTCACTTTCCTGATAACTTTAAACAAATACTTGCCATCCTTTTATTTTACGGTGTATGCTCGTGGAAGGCATGTAAACTCCAAGACATATTTTGCACTTCATTCGCTTACAAACGATCTTCACTTTAAAAGGATCAGTTTTGTGTCAAATGTAATTTATTGATTTTGTTAGGAAAGTTGAGCTTGTCACTGCTTCAATCAAATAAGCAATAAGTAGCCTATTGTGTTTAGTTCAGTTTAAGGGTTTCAGCAACCATCGTTTTTAAGTTTGTGAAAATCACAATTTAGGAAGAAGTTTAGGCCTAACTTATGAAATTACTAAATTAGTCGCATTGAGAATTATCAAAATTAATAAATGTCCAATTTCAAATGAGATATGACTACATGAATTCTAGGGTATGTTTGAGGGTGAAAATTTTGGGTACTGAGGTTTGAGAAATATTATAAAGTAAAGAAATGTTATGAGAGTTGGTGTAAAAGTGAAGAGAGAGAAGATTTTTAATAAATATTATAATAATAATAAATTATATGGTAAATTTTTTAGTAGTAAAATTAAAATTTTGAGCCCACTTAATTGAGGCTCAAACATGCCTTTTTGTCTTAAATATTGGACAAAATAACCCTTCCGAAAAAACGAAACGAACAGCCTGAAAAGGGATCTATTTATCAGGGAGAAGCAAGGAAGAGGTTTTTATTTTCTTCTCCTCTTCGCTTTGTGCATCTGTGCTTGTCTGAAAATGAGCGAGCCTTTATCGAACTCAGATGGCGAATTAAATTTCCAAACGATCTCAGTTTTCATCAGAAGTTGCTGACTGAATCTGCCCGGAACCCGTTGCTTTTCTTTAAGTGTTATCGGATCCACCAAGAGGGATCTATTTATAAATAAAAGAAAGAAAAGAAATGCTGCGGTTGAGAGCGTTCCGGCCGACCAACGATAAAATCATAAAGATTCAGCTGCATCCGACACATCCATGGCTGGTAACGGCGGATGCATCTGATCACGTCTCTGTTTGGAATTGGGAACACCGGCAGGTTGTCGTTTTGTTCGGTTTTGTATTTGTTTCGCTCGTTTCTTCACTGCCCTCTTTCTGGTTGCTCCTATCCATATCTGTTATTTTTTACATATGGATTATTTGATCTTACTGTTTAAATTCACAGGTGATTTACGAGCTAAAAGCTGGCGGTGTTGACGAGCGCCGTTTGGTTGGTGTTAAGCTGGAGAAGCTTGCAGAGGGGGAATCAGGCATGCATCTTATGCTTCTTGTCAAGACGTTACATGTCTTATTTAATGAATATACTGTTCAGGAATAATATCCTGCTGTTTCTCTTTACCTTGGGGTGAATGTATAGTTCGATCTCGTTGATAGAGAGCTCAAGTGGCTTGTGATGAGGTGTTCAACCACGAACTTGCTTGAATTACCTTAAAGCTGTTAGTATGAGTTAGTTTTAGTCGAGTTAATGTCATTCGTACACATTTAGTTCCACGATGAAGTGAAAACCACCCTGTTGTGGTGTCGTTGACAGACTTCTTTTCTCTGCTGACCGTAGATGTTCTTAGTTTTTATTATTGTGGGGCCGGAATTGGCATCCACACTTGATTCTAAACAATCGGCATGCATATTATGTCAAACCAGAATTCCTTTATCTCGACTTGGATAGATAAATTTTAATGCGTTCAGAAGGTTCTGACTTCTGTAAAAAACAAACGGAATTTCATACCATGTTACGGAAACATCTTGTAATGTATTACTGATAATTGATCTGCTTTATCTTTGTAATATTCTTCCTTTTAAGAGAAGAGCAAAATTGATATCTCCTTGCTCTTGTAATGAGTTCAGAGTGTTCCAACTTCTGTTAAAAACAAATGGAATTTCACACCATGTTAGGGAAACATCTTTTAATGTATTACTGATAATTGGGCTGCGGTATCTTTGTAATATTCTTCGTTTTAACAGAAGAACAAAATTGATAACTCCTTACTGTTTATGTTATATTTGCTTGGTAGAGCCTAAAGGAAAACCCATTGAAGCCATGCGGGGGGGCAGGTAATATCTTCCTGTATCTGTGTATGTATATTGTTTTTCTATCTACCTTGTTTTGTTTCATTAGAACTTGAATTGAGTGTGGAAACATGAATCCACCATGGGGGCTATGGTTCCTTAAAGTGTTAAGCAGGTGAATTTTTATGATGATGATGTACGCTTTTGGCAACTTTGGCGTAACCGCTCTGCCGCGGCGGAGGCTCCATCAGCCGTCAATCAGGTCACCTCAGCTTTTAATTCCCCGGCTCCATCAACAAAAGGAAGACATTTTCTTGTCATCTGTTGTGAGAATAAAGCCATATTCTTGGACTTGGTGACGATGCGTGGACGTGATGTACCAAAGCAAGATCTTGACAACAAGTCACTTCTCTGGCAAGTTCATCAGTGTATCTGATCACATTTGACTTTCGTAGGTGAAGTAGGGACACTTTTTCTAGTTGTAGTTGAATCTTCCCAGTAATGCATTTCCTGATGTATGACAATGAAAGATAAAACTCTTTAGTCCTTTGATATTTTTCCAATGTAGTAAGAGGCACTGCTGCGTGCAACTTATTTGTCTTGGATATCATCAACCTATCCATTATTCAGTTTGAGGTAGAAACATGGACCAACTTATCATTGCAGTCCATGAAATGGCCTGTTTTTCCATTCACGTAATTCCATGAGACATGCTTTAGATTGTTTTTCTTTCTTTTGGAATTGACAGATTGCTTGACTACTATTGGGTTATCTTCAGTTGAATATGCAACATTCGAATATAGTATCAGGAAGTATGCAAACTATTGTACACATTATAATAGCAAATTGTGCCAAGATGACCTTCATTTGTTGCATCTCCTTGCCCATTCCATGTAGCAGTAATCATTACTCGCATAAGTGGATTTTGGAGTGTTGTTCAATCAAGCAGTAGAAAAATATGTGAAGTAATTAGTTAAAACTGAACTACATTTTTATGTTCTGAGTATAATATGTTTCCGTTTTGCTTTCTTGGCAATTGCAGTATGGAGTTCCTTTCTAGATCTGCTGGCGGTGATGGTCCTCTTGTCGCTTTTGGTGGATCAGATGGTATTATAAGAGTTCTTTCAATGATAACATGGAAGGTTAGTGGTTTGTCGAGTTGTGGGTCTGTCATGTTCTGAACAAATGTTACATTTGTTTTATGATGATAATACTTTCTTGCAGCTTGTGCGAAGGTACACTGGAGGTCATAAGGGATCTATTTCTTGTTTGATGACCTTCATGGCTTCTTCGGGTGAGGTAAAACCTTAGTTCTTGAAGTTCAATTTTTTAGTCTCTTTGTATATATCCTTCAGCTAGCTTTGTGTGAGACTTCTGTGATGATCTGTGTCCAGATGTAATGATCCCAGTTTATTGGGAAGCACCACTGGAACCTTCATCAGATTGGGTTCTCTCTTCATTTCTAACTGTGTTTGGTCCTGCAGTCTCCTCCTGGAGATAAATCTTTACTCCTACAATTCCTGAGACGAAATCTTGGGTTATAAAAATCATGCCAAAATAGTTTCTTATTACAGTAGCCTCTATAGAATTTTGAAGGTGGAATTCAGGTGTTTGAGTTGGAAGGTTTCGGAAACATAGTTATGGATTTAGGGATCCTACTATTTTCTTGATACCAGCGCATTATTTCCATATCACACAGGCATTATAAGGAGGTATTTACATTATTTTCATTTACTTTTAAGAAAAAAATTATTTGCAGTGCAACAAGGGGCAGAATTCAAGAGAAAATCCCTAACGCTCAAAGGGGAGTTGGAGAAATGTTGAAAGATAAAATGATTGCAATCTAAATCCCAAAGATTGAATAAGTCCATTAAAGAAGAATAAAATGGTTGCAATCTAAATCCCAAGGATTGAAGAACTGCATTAAAGAAGAATAGCTATTCATAGCCTTCATCCACTTGTAAAGCAATCTAAGAAATAAAAATTACAACGGCACATTTCTTTTGTAAACCCCTTCTTGTTCCAAGCATGCATAAGGGCATCACAAGTATATGAGATTGTATGCAAAAGTTGACTTAATAGTGGCAGCATATGCAGCAGGAAAGCTCACCAGTGATCCAATAGTTTCCCAGTCTAGGTGAAAAAAGGAGGGGGGGGCAGAAGAACAATTTAGCTGTGACCATTCTTGTGTTCTTGATATGTTTTCTATTTTTAAAAGGACTTGTGTTCCCTATACATTTTTAGGAGAGTTACTACAAGGCTTTGGTCTCGCCATCAATGGAAGCTTTTCAACCATGTGCACCTTGTCTACAGATATTGTATTCACCTGTGCATGTAAAAGTACCTGTGTGTTTATATGCATGCTTGCTTATTTACTATTTACAGCATCGTATGATTTGTAGGCGTGTTCACTTTGTTCGTAGGCACTTCTGGTCTCAGGTGCTACTGATGGTTTACTCATACTATGGAGTGCAGACCATGGTCAAGATTCACGAGAACTTGTACCCAAGCTAAGCTTAAAAGTACTATCTCCTTATCCTCTCACTATAATCTACTTATTGCAAGTCAATTGATGAGGTATTATTTCTGAGTATGGCTTTTCATGCATGAATTATTTTGCCTTAGTGAGTTGGGTCTGTTCAACATTGCACTGTCTCGGCATTTGACACCATCTAAGATGTTTAAAATTTTGTTTTGAAGTGAAATCAAGTGTAATATTTATGCCACCAACTGAACCGTCGAGGAACAAAAAAAAAGTTAGATCATGTTGTTTGGACTTTGTCTTAACTTGTCTTGATGATTATTTCGTCATCTTTGTTTTATTTTCTAGGCACATGATGGTGGGGTTGTGGCAGTTGAGCTTTCTAGAGTGATCGGAGGTGCTCCACAGCTTATTACTATTGGTGCAGATAAGACATTAGCTATATGGGACACGATCTCTTTTAAGGTATCATCTTAACAGTTTAGTGTATTTAAGTCCTGTGAAATGCATTTGTTCTATTGGAATTGTTTGAAGCTTTGGCATGTTATCCTTTTTTTTTCTTTTTGTTGAGTTTATTGTAATTTTTCTGGTTCAATTTTGTTTCTCAGGAGTTGCGGCGTATTAAACCTGTACCAAAACTGGCTTGCCACAGCGTGGCATCTTGGTGTCACCCTCGAGCTCCAAACCTTGATATCTTAACGTGTGTGAAAGATTCCCATATATGGTATGGGTATCTGTTTATTGCCTTTTGCATTGCAAATTACCATCAGTTTGTTATTTGTCAAGGCTTTTTATTATGCTGGATTATGGAACAGAGTCTGTGCAGAGGCCCAGAAGAGTTCATATCACTGATGACTTGAATTTCTAATTAGAGCCATTTTTGGACTTTTGGCAGGGCCATTGAACACCCAACTTACTCGGCTCTCACAAGGCCATTGTGTGAACTTTCCTCTCTAGTCCCTCCACAAGTACTTGCACCTAACAAGAAACTTAGAGTATGTTTCCTTTTCTTGGGATTTTGCTTGTGTTTTAAACTGGAAGTCTATTTCTCATAAGCCTTGATCAGTGTCTTAGGTGTCCTTGGAGGAAAACATGTTCATGTTTGAAGCTAGTCTTGTTGTACCTAAAATCATCTTAAATAGGAGATAAGATAGAGGTTTCCTTTTAGTTTTATATATATCTTGCTTTCAACTCATGAGTGCTCCTAAGACGAAACACACAGCACTCCAACTTATATCTATCTCAACAGCGTCAAAAATTTCTTTTCTTTTCTTTTTTCTCTCTCCAAAGCATCCATAAGACGAAGCACACAGCACTCCAACTTTGGCAAGTTTCAGTCTCTCCAAACTTCCTTTTCTAGCTTTCTAGACCATTGTTTCCGTCTTATAGTCTCTCCACTATTTTTACATGAGCTATACCAAATTGATGAGCCCAAAAAAAGAAAAGGGAACACCAAATTGATTGCACCAATTAGACAACTCCCTTGCTACATCACAATGGAAAGAAAGACTATTTCACGATTACCAATTGTTCTAAATACTTAACACCAGCTTGAGAACAATTTTCCCTCTCCTAACGTTGTCAACAATCAGAGTGTTTACCAAAGCTACTTTCCACCCAAATCTGTTTGACAAGTTGTTGCCCAGTGGAAGGTACTAATATAGTAAATCAGATAAATAATTGATTACCTCTAGTTTTCAGTACTGTAAGGCTTCTATTACTCTAATATTCTAATTTTGAACTTCTCCAAGCATGCCTTAATCCCAGGCTACCAGCCTAGCATTTGCCCCAAATTGAGATAGATTAGGAAACTTATCCTTTGAAGCCATATCACCAAACCAAACATCATAATGATTGAATCCTACTCCCATCCCCACTTATGAAGCATATAAATCTATAAAAGGATTCCTCACCAGCCGATACACTCTTCTTTTTGGTGATTCTATTTTTTTTTTCTCTTCATACCTAATTTTGTTAAGGCTAATATTTATTCTCAAGTTATAAACCCTCTTTTGTTGTCTTTTTTCATTTTTTTTTTCTCTTTGATTTATGATTGTGTTTGTTCTTTTAGGTAGTTTTTTTCTATTAATAAGTGGATTGACAAATCCATTGATCGAATGAGAATAGACGATTCGGGAATGATTTTGTTCTAGATTATCAAATTTTATTCTTTTTTTAGTTTCACTCAATTCATATATTTCTATAATATAAATATACTTTACACCCTCCAACAATGAAGTTCTTTGCACCCAAACTATTATTTATATCATTCCAACTATTGATTTTAGACACTTTGTGTGATACCCTGAATCCTACATTGAATGGGAGAAGAAAATGAATGAGAGATGATCAAGTCTCACATTAGGACCTCACTAGGTTAAACTGAGCTTTATAATGATCCAAGGAGCTTCAAGAGCAACTTTGACTAGTCATTTTGAAGTTAAAACGCAGATGTGGCTAGCGCTTTCCATGAGTCCTTGCAAATAGTACCAGAGCGGTTCTAGTAACTATCAATGTGAGTCTGGTGGGCCTTGACGAGGACGTCAAGGATTTAAGAGGGGAAGATTGTGATATCCCGAATTTCACATGAAGTGGGAGAAGAGAATGATGAGAGAAGGTTAAGTCCCACATTGGGACATCTCTAGGTTGAACTGGGCTTTATAATGATTCAAGGAGCTTCAAGAGCAACTTTGACTAGTCTTTTTAAAGTTAAAGCGCATATGTGGCTAGCGCTTTCCTTGGGTCGTTACACTATGCACATTCCGGATAATAGTTTAAAATCAATAGTTGATAGATGCAATATTACAAAGATAATAGTTTGGGGTGCAAGGTGTCAAGACCTTCATAATTGGAGGGGTGCAAAGTGTATTTACCCTTAATTTTATTTTATTTTTAATCCAAATAATTGAATTTGGTTTCTTTTTAGAGTTTATTATTATTATTTTTACAAATATAATGCTTTTGATAACTTTTTTTTTTCTTTTGATACTTTTTTTTTTTATAAGCAAGACAATTTTATTAGAAAAAAAGGCACCAGTACAAGGGGCTATACCGAAGCCATTAGTTCAAACAAGCAAGAAAACTGAGAAAATCATCAAAATCAACAAAGGGGCCATCCAACCAAGCGTTAGCCCAACAAAATAGAGAAGATAACAAAAAACCCTGCATCGTGACTAGAGAACAAGAACGACTCTCAAAGCATCTGTTGTTCCGCTCCCTCCAGAGGCTCCACCAAATACACGCAGGAATCATCCTCCAAATAGCCTTAGCGAGAGGGTTAGAAAACTTCCTATCCCAGCTCCACATCACATTCACCACCGTTGCCGGCATCACCCAACTGTAATTAACAATACTGAGAATATGGTTCCACAGCCCTCTAGCCATGGTGCAATGAAGAAGCAGATGAGCAACCGACTCTCCATCACCCCGACAAAGATAACACCAGTCAGCCATATATACTCCCCTTCTCCGTAGATTATCAGTAGTAAGGATCCGCCCGAGCGTAGCCTCCCAAACAAAAAAGGAGACTCTAGAGGGACATCTCGACCGCCACACGCCCTTCCACGGGAAAGGCGCATCATTACCATCAGCAATGCAGGCATACATTGATTTCGTTTCTTTTGATACATTTAGAAGAAAATAATTTGTTCTTTCTTTTAAAACTGTCAGAACTGAAAAATGTTTTTTTTTCAATTTTAATTCTCTTTCGAATTCTTTAAACATGGGTTCAAAAAAGAGAAGTTGTTTTCGGAGAGAACGAAAGGGCAGTTCAGCTTCCATTCCCCAACTGTGTACTGTTCTTTTTATTTTGAATCGGTCTTTATGAGGAGATCATAACTTAGATCTATGCCAAGGTTTCAATCGAAAAGGAAATGGGATCTTTATCTGAAAAGATCTACTGGGGCCAACCTTAATTACTTGACTTACTTTGCGAAGACTTGCTTTGGATAAAATGGTACGCCCTCCTTACACTGGATGAGTATTTGCAGATGACACAATTTTAATGAAACATAATAAAATAATTATCTCACTAAGATGCTTTAAGGTTCCCCATGTGCATTTTTTATTACTTGTGCTTGAATCTGTCACTAGATCCTAGGCATTTTAGGAATATCTTTATATTTGCTTTATGTCATCAAAATACATTCTATCAGCAAAATCCTATCTGTTGTTTAATGGAGGGAGTAATTTACCTGAATGAGCGCGATCAAACTGACACATTTGGTGAGCTTTGTTTTGTCCCTCTACTGTCTGGCTGCTCAACTCCACCTTTCTTATGTGATGTTTGAAATAGTTTGTTCAATCTCAAACATATTGGTGTTGATGACTCATCACTTGTATGCAGGTTTATTGTATGGTAGCGCATCCTTTGCAGCCACACCTTGTTGCTACTGGCACCAATATTGGTATTATTGTCAGTGAGTTTGATCCTAGATCTCTTCCAGCGGTAGCTCCGCTGCCAACACCATCAGGAAGCCGAGAGCATTCTGCTGTGTATGTAGTTGAACGAGAACTAAAGCTACTGAATTTTCAGTTGTCCAATACGGCAAATCCATCTCTTGGAAATAATAGCTCCTTATCAGAAGCTGGAAGGTTTAAGGGAGACATGTTCGAACCCTTACCTGTCAAGCAGGTTAAAAAGCACATCAGCACTCCTGTTCCACACGATTCGTATTCAGTTCTTTCTGTAAGCAGTTCAGGGAAGTAAGTTGCTTCTCACTAATACGATAACACTGTTGGTACTGGTTTTCAAATGTCTCATTTTTTAAGCTTTCTAGGTGATGATTTTGGACAAGTGGACTTGCAGTTCCAAAGAACTAGTTGCGTTTGTGAAGTGGGGGGGATTGAGGTTTTATGCAAGTGAAAAATATATTTTGCGCCATCTAACTACTGCGTCTTTTGCAATTTACACCCGAACCAAATTTGACACATTGCACCCCGAATCACTAATATGGTTTTAATTTGCACCCCATGTTAAAATCGATCGTTAAGATTGTGCCGCATGGCCATTTTCATTTATTTTGATGGTGACATCTTAACATGGAGTGCAAATTGAAAGCCTATTGGTGGTTTCGAGCGTAATGTGACAATTGAAAAGCTGTTAGTAGTTTTGCATGTAATGTGTCAAGTTCGCTAGGTTAGGGTGTGAATTTCAAAATGCAATGTGTAATTGTTCCTTAATTTTAGGAATTATAGCGGCTAGGATAACTGCATAGTATTTACCATGTATCTATATACGTTCCTTACTCCAAGCTGGACATGTCAATGGGAATTTAGTGCGTGATGTTTTTCGATCTATTGATATGGATGTTGTGTAATATCATAGCACGATTGCTGCTTTCTTACTGCACATTTGGTTGCAGGTACCTCGCAATTGTGTGGCCTGACATTCCTTACTTCTCTATCTACAAGGTTAGTGACTGGTCAATTGTTGATTCAGGCAGTGCAAGACTTCTTGCTTGGGACACATGTCGTGACAGATTTGCTATATTGGAATCTGCGTTACCTCCTAGAATTCCCATAATTCCTAAGGGTGGTTCATCAAGAAAGGCAAAAGAAGCGGCAGTAGCCGCAGCACAAGCTGCAGCAGCAGCTTCTTCTGCTGCTGCTGCAGCCTCTGTTCAAGTCCGTATCTTGTTGGATGATGGGACTTCAAATATATTAATGAGGTCTATAGGTGGCCGCAGTGAACCGGTAGTTCTCTTTTGCCCAGTTAGCTTTTCGTTTCAATTCCTTTTTCTTAGTTTTTTTTGCTTCTGACATTGTTCCTTAATTATGATGGAACATCTTGTTTATGCTTAATAATAATAAGTGTTTCTTCCAATGTCACTGCAATTGTCTGGGCTTTCCTGGGAACCGCTGTAAAAGTTTAGAAGTTCAATCAAAATTGAAATGGAAAATTTTAGGAAGACTTTTTTAAATTTCCTGGAGAATTGATTTCTGTCTCGTTCGATTTCCATGGGAATTGGATTATTAAATAGTTGACTAGAAGTTTTGTGATAGGAAGAAGATTGCCTTTTGTTAAATTATTGACTTTGAAGATTTGAATCCATGCACAATTTCCTGTACTTAACAGTGTTGTGATAGGAGAGTTCTTATGTACCACTTCATCAACTGTTGCTTCTACTTGATTTTCTCTCCTGTGATGTTTTGTTAATCTGCATGATCTTCTTTCCATTATTTGAGTGAGTATCGGATACATTTGTAATCGTTTAACTCTCTAGAAGTATCCTTCTTTCCTGTTTGGGACAGCCCAAAATAATTTGAACTTTTAAAAAGTCAAAACATTGAAATCTTCATTTCCAATATATTAGTTTTTTTTTAAGTAAGCAAGCTAATTATTTAGAAATTCTCCAATCTTTGAAAGGGTGCAGAGCATTTAGGAAATTGTTGAGATTCTTCTTTATTAAAATGCATCCAATTTTGGATCGTCATTTTTTTCACTGGAATTATCTTGTTGTAGGTCCTTGGCTTGCATGGGGGGGCACTGCTTGGTGTTGCCTATCGAACGTCTAGGA
This sequence comes from Myrica gale, assembly GCA_963930655.1. Classification (NCBI taxonomy): domain Eukaryota; kingdom Viridiplantae; phylum Streptophyta; class Magnoliopsida; order Fagales; family Myricaceae; genus Myrica; species Myrica gale. The sequence goes on from OZ005621.1 coordinate 48,538, forward strand.
GAATCAGCCCTGTTGCTGCAACAGCTATTTCAACAATTCAGTCAATGCCCTTATCAGGGTTTGGAAGTACCGGTCTTTCTTCATTTACTACTTTCGACGATGGATATTCCTCTCATAGATCTTCTGCCGAGGCAGCAGCTCAAAATTTTCAGCTCTACAGGTCAGAAAGATAACTACTTTGTGTTATTAATTAATCTTGTACTAATATCACATGTGGAGTAGGGACTTTAACGTTGAATTTTCCCAATAGAGAAAACCAACTAGCTAGATTTACCTCACCTAGAGGGAGGGGGAGGAAGTTAGGTCCACTTGACTATACTAATGATTTTCATACACCTTCATTATCTGTTGATTCAATCTCGTATTGGTTATCAGCCAATTATTAAGGGTGTGGAATTCTGTGTGATTTACTTTTCATGTGTGAGATATATCCTAATTGACAATAATGACCATTACCTATTTGATATATCTACAGAAGTCATATAGAGCAAATAATGTACATATTAGTAGATTTTCTTAATGATGAAAACTAGCATTAGAAAAAGCCCTGAGACATCGTCCAGCTCAAATGTTATTACAAACAAAAGAGCAATTACGAGTCCTAAAAGCACTCGCATAAAGACGTATTGGCCGACTCAATTCCCTTTGAAATTACCAATATACCATTCGTGGTTGTCTACTGATTGATATCTCCACAATCCTTGCTCCTTTGTTCTTCTATAACCCATTTCAGATTAATGGTGCCCTCTTCACACATGCTGACCCTCGGTGTCTTCAGTTCCTGTCTCCTAACTTCTCAGCGCGTTGTAGAAGAATTAGTCTCAAGATTGGTCATGGTTTATGTGAGAGACTTTAATAGGTTCCTAGGGACATCTAGACACTGAAAAATATTACTGATGTACGCATCTCAAAAATAATTTTCTCTTGAGCTTGTATAAATATTTTATCAAGAAGACTATTTTTTCCTTCAAAGAAGCTCTTTAATGTTCTCCATACCTACAAAGGAAGTGACTGCAGTCAGAACACAAGATGTATCTATAGAACCCTTTAAAAAACCATAAATTTTTAGATCCATGAAGCATGTTTGGACAACTTATGGGCTATTTGAACGACCACAGTATACGACATCATAGATTTTAGATCTTCCTTTCAGGAGACAGTTTCAATGGTCTTCAAACACACTTTGAAACGAACATATATGAGATCTAGTCTTGTGTCCTCGATTGAACTACGAATCAAACATTATTCACATAAAGTCTCCTGTCATTTGATCTCTGTTTGAACATACAAAACAATCTACAACTCAAAGCCAGGTTCACTGTTTGAACAGTTACGAAGAATGGGTGAATATCAGTTCTTTTAAAAGATATTAATAACTGTTCATACCTAATCTCACGATAGTTTAACCCTACGTTTTGAGTGACCTATTCTAAACTTGTATGGTTAAAATTCTAGATTTCTAAGTTGCTTACCATACCTAAATACTTGAGATCACTGTGTGAAGCCGACAAGATGCGGATCTAGCAACCTTTATCATTTATGCTTTTCGGTCTTTATGAAATTAGGAACATAAGATCACTTGATTGATAACAGGAATGTCTAGAGGAATTGGCATCTAAAAACGAATGGTATCTTTTCTTCTATTCTCAATTACAGAATTCATGGACAAACTCTTTCTGAAGCAGTTAAATTAGAGTAGTTTGTTTGCTCACTCTGGCTCATCAGCCTTCTGCATCGCCTATGGCATCTAGACCAGTCTCTTAAAGCTGTTATTTAGCTGGTCATTTTTTCTTGATTTCTTCATTTGCTTTTAGCTTTTACTTTGCCTTTGAGTTGATTCTTGTAGTTGATGTGCTTAGTTGATAGAAATGTGCTGACAGGTTTGATGTTGACTTCTTCTATTAAGATGGAAGTTATAATGACTTCACTTGGTTTGACATATATCAGTTGTTTTTTTTCTTTTGATCAAATGAGATTTTATGTTTAAAAAAGTGTAAAGGAGTCTAAGCTGCGAGCCCAACTATGAGAGCGTTGTTGACATTTTTGGCCATGTCATACAACGTGAGGCAGCAAGCATAACCCTCTCTAGTTTTCAAGCTGCTTTGACCCTGTTTCAATGTACCCTTCTGTTCTTCCAGTACACCAATTTCTCTTTCTATTGTCCAAGTCTTTATCTCTGCCTCCATCTCGGTCTAACTTGGCTTCCGGGATCACATCAAATTCATTTTCCATGTGTTGCCAAATGGCGTTCATTATTATATAATGCCTATATGTTGCGATTTCTAGGACTGCTTGAATAAGATCTCTGGAGGGTTTCCAACTGATGTAATATTTGCAGTTGGGAGACTTTTCAACCTGTTGGTGTTCTTCTGCCACAGCCAGAGTGGACTGCATGGGACCAAACTGTTGAGTATTGTGCTTTTGTATATCAGCAATACATTGTCATATCTTCTTTGCGCCCCCAATATAGATACCTAGGAGATGTCGCAATTCCCTATGCAACAGGTGCTGTTTGGCATAGAAGACAGTTGTTTGTGGCTACGCCAACTACCATTGAGTAAGATATTGTTTCTGATCCAAAATTTATGTTTTATCTTGGTTTCTTGGTGTCTTCAAGACTAATGGTGATTCTTTGGTGGTTTTGCTATACGAACTTTGGCTTTTGCGAGGGAACTTGTAATTGCAGAAATATGGAAAGATGAAAGGGCATCATAGTAAGATTCATTTTAGCTGTACCGTGTCGGGGGCTAGAATACAAAGCAAAGATAAACAATTTTCATTTCAGTCTCGTAAAATGAGTTTCTGTAATAATAAGAACAAGTAATTTACTTTATTTAAGACGATTTATTCTTGGCATTATATTCATTTAATTTTTTTTTCGGTTCCATTATTACTGGTGAGGAGAATACTTTAATGGTTGTGTTTCAGTGTTTTGAATAAATGGATGGATGTTTGAGGACTTGGAGCATAGTATTTTTGCATAGTTTGCGACTATGAGTTGTCTGCCTTCTTGGTAGAGTATTTTGCTCTTAACCACATCAAAAAGGCAAAATGAAAATCATGTGCAGCTGTCACAATATCATAGCTCGTCAACGATGCTTTGTTTTGTCAGTATTAGTTACTAAGGGGCCTTTTCTTTCTCATAGTGCTTTTAGCAATTCTTCACGTACTTGTTGTGCTGTGTTCTCTAGATGTGTTTTTGTTGATGCCGGAGTGGCGCCTATTGACATAGAAACGAGAAAGATTAAAGAGGAGATGAAAATGAAAGAGGCTCAAGTGAGAGACGTTGCTGAACATGGAGAGTTGGCACTAATCACAGTGGAAGGTCCCCAATCCGTTGCACAAGAAAGAGTATCGTTGAGGCCCCCAATGCTGCAGGTTGAGACTTCTTAGATTGGTTTTCCTTAAATGTTGTTTCCAACTGTTAATTTGAGTAGATGACAAGTAACTAATTGGTTTTTCTTTATGGTGCCTAGAATTGGCTTCTTTTTTAGCTCTAAATACACTAGCATAAAACCTTTGGTAACTTTAGTTCTTAGAAACTAGCTTTTGTATTCTAATATGGTTAGTTCTTAGTTTTATATTATAGTTCGATCAAAGTGAAAGAAATTCTGAAACAAACCTCTAGTTAAAGCAGGACTCAAGAGGTGCATGTCCATAAGCATATTGAATGTTTTAGAGTTTCAGGGACCTTTGATTTCTATAGAACTATGGTGAGCTGTAGGTTATAAATTGGTAAAGATCTATGCCCCATTCATTCACAGTTTAATCCCGTGACTTAATGGTAAGCAAGTCACATCCCTTCATGTTATCTTCCTTAACTTCTTTGGACCTTATGTACCTTCAATTCAGGTTGATGGTCTGGAAGTCTTCTTGTATCTAAGCATCTGAACAGAACTTGTCTTTTTGCTTTTAGTCTAACCTTGTCTCCCATTTCCAGGTGGTGCGATTAGCATCTTTTCAGCATGCTCCTTCTGTTCCCCCTTTCTTAACATTGCCAAAACAATCTAAAGTTGAGGGGGATGATCAGGCATTAATGAAGGAAATGGAAGACAGAAAGGTCCATGAGATAGCTGTTGGTGGTGGAGGGGTATCTGTAGCTGTTACTCGTTTTCCGACAGAGCAGAAACGACCAGTTGGACCACTGGTTGTGGTGGGTGTCAGAGATGGAGTTCTTTGGCTAATTGATAGGTAATGGATTTTTGGCCTTCCCCTAAGATCTGGTGTATGTCTTCTAGCCCCACGCCCCCAAAAAGCTGAACTGTTCTTAAATTTCTTGTCTGGCTCTGTCCTATGTGCCTGAAAAATTTTATTTGAGCCTGCCGAAACAAAGGCCTATATGCTTTTTTGTTGGCCTTTTTCATTTTTCAAATCCTAATTCTCAAACTGAATTCTCTCTCCTCTATAATCCTATAGTCCCGTGTAGCAAGGATACATAATTACTTGAATGTCTAGGTATGTCTAGCCATGTTCGTAGTGTGACTGTGAATACACAATTGATTTCTGTCTCTCTCCTCTATAATCCTATAGTCCCGTGTAGCAGGGATACATAATTACTTGAATGTCTAGCCATGTTCGTAGTGTGAATACACAATTGATTTCTGTCTCTCTCCTCTATAATCCTATAGTCCCGTGTAGCAAGGATACATAATTACTTGAATGTCTAGGTATGTCTAGCCATGTTCGTAGTGTGAATGCACAATTGATTTCTGTGGTTGTGCTCTTGTAAATGATTTTAGGAGTTGTTTCATACAAGACCTGTGTCCATCATTCCATTTCCAGGTGATGCTTTTTCAGCCATAAGTCTGAGGCTAGAAAATAACTACATCGTATAGTTATTCGTCAATCATCTGTACAGTATTCTTACTCACATAAGAAGATTTGAGTTTTGATATTTTCGTTCTTCTTATGTGTTGAAAAAAAAGAGGGCAAGGGTCCTTGAAGGCCCTTTTAGATTTCTAATATATCAGCATCATGCCATAATTTTTTCAGTGATCTGTTTACGGTTTTGTCTATTCCCAATAACAAGAATGACATCTGTGATGCATTCACTTTGCTAGGTACATGTGTGCACATGCCTTATCTCTAAGCCATCCTGGTATTCGCTGCCGGTGTCTTGCTGCATATGGAGATGCTGTTAGTGCGGTGAAATGGTATTGTTGTCATGGTTGTTGATATTTTGTTGTCCTCTTTGCCTTTCTATATTATGGTACCTACACTGCAATTTGAGCAGGGCAAGTAGGCTTGGTAGAGAGCATCATGACGATTTAGCACAATTTATGCTAGGGATGGGATATGCTACTGAGGCACTTCATTTGCCTGGAATATCTAAGAGGTATGCTGCATAATATAGAATTCTCTATGCTGGTCTAGACTACAATTGTGTACTACTGTGTAGACTTCCAACCATGGAACGGAGTTTCTGTCAGTTCGAAGCACATTTATCCATGTTGGAAGAAAGATTCCTATATCTGCAAATATGATTGATGTGTCAGGCACTCTGAACATTTACGTGTATTGATAATAAAAACATAGAGCTCGTGTGGTTGCAAACTAGCTGTGCATCAATTTAAGTGCAGCAAGACCGTTCAATTTTTCATGTGTCATGATCTATGGCTTCTCGTCTGAGTTGCTATATTGGGTGAATCCACTTATCACTTTTGGATTCTGTTCTCATCGTAACAGCTGTAATTATTTTGAAAAGTGACATGTCTATGTTAGCTATTCAAAATGATGTCTGTCTGGACAGTTCTCTTTTTATATGCGTAGATGATTCTCTTTTGTGTTCTGTAGGTTGGAGTTTGATCTGGCCATGCAGAGCAATGATTTGAAAAGAGCTCTTCAGTGCCTCCTTATAATGAGCAACAGCAGGGATATAGGACAAGATACTACTGGACTTGGTTTGAATGACATTCTCAGTTTAACAGCTAAGAAAGAAAATGTAGTGGAAGCTGTTCAAGGAATAGTGAAATTTGCAAAGGAATTCCTGGATCTTATTGATGCTGCTGATGCTACTGCACAAGTTGAAATTGCTCGCGAAGCTCTCAAGAGGTTAGCTGCTGCAGGTTCAGTAAAAGGAGCTTTCCAGGGTCATGAGTTAAGAGGACTAGCTTTGCGTCTTGCTAATCATGGAGAATTGACCCGCCTGAGTGTATGCAGTCTTTTTCACTTGTATTCTCTTGCATGTTTGCTCCTTGAGCTCTTTGATGTACGTGAAAGTATTGTATGTGTTGCATCCTGCTATGAGTGCTACCCAAAATGCATTTGTTTCTATCTAAGAGTGAGAAACCAGAAAAGCATTTAGATGTAGCACATTTCTTGTCTGTTATTGCATGTATAGTTGTGAAGGACGAAGGTGATGCTAATTAAATCCTTGCATGAGTGCACTTAACAGAGTTCTTTTTTATTCTAGTTTGTTTACCTCTAATGGGTTTGTGTTTGTGTGTGTCTTGCAATTTGAGTCAACAATGAGATGTCAATTGATGTCAGAAATAGGCCTACAAAAGTTATCATGCTGAAGTCAAAGTTTCATAGTCAGAGTTTTGAGTGGTGCCGGCGACCAAGGCTGTTAGTAAACAGAAAGGAGAAGGATTCCATTTCTCAGTTGGATATTGTGGGATTATATGCAGTAGAACAAAGAAAGATTGGACCAGCTTTTGCTGCGTCAGTTATTTTACTCAGCAACTTTGGATATTCTTTCCTCATTGTTTGACTTTCTTTGGTTGTGCCTGGTTTGGTGAAGAACCTGCTTTAGAGCAGAAACATTAGAGTGGCATCTTTTATTGTTTGTAAGGAGAACGAAAAAACTATCATGAACAAAATTCACTCATAGTTAAGCTTACGGGTATTTTTTGAATCAATCCTTGTGTGGATCTCTTGTGCCACTTCCACCCATGGATGCATTTCTTGCAATGTAGACTGTAAATGGGGTCATATAACTTCCATGGATCCTCTCTCACAAGACAGCGCACATAATGTTGCTGCTGTATAAAACTTGAGTAATGTCCGCTGGTAGTGTTGCATATATTTTTCAGTCAAAAATTTAGTTGTTTTCAATGGACGTTAATGCCACAAATCCTGAGGTTAAAAGACATGATGTTGATTGATTTTGATTTTGCTCGTCACTAGGGACTTTGTGCCTATATTCTTACCTTTAAAATCAATGTCATGCATGTACTGCAGGGTTTGGTAAATAATCTGATCTCAGTTGGCCTGGGACGTGAAGCAGCATTTTCAGCTGCTGTTTTGGGAGACAATGCTCTCATGGAAAAGGCATGGCAGGAAACTGGGATGCTTGCTGAGGCTGTGCTTCATGCACATGTATGAATTTTTTTACCGTCCCCTTGGGTCTGCACTGTATATGGCCACGTAGGAGTTGTTAATATGAACCCATTTAACACCTAAATTTAGTATTTTTCTCTGACCTAGTAAGAATATTTCCAGGCTCATGGACGACCAACATTGAAGAATTTGGTCCCCTTGGGTCTGCACTGTATATGGCCACGTAGGAGTTGTTAATATGAACCCATTTAACACCTAAATTTAGTATTTTTCTCTGACCTAGTAAGAATATTTCCAGGCTCATGGACGACCAACATTGAAGAATTTGGTCCAGGCTTGGAACAAAATGCTGCAGAAGGAGGTTGAGCACACTCCATCAACAAAGACAGATGCTGCGGCTGCCTTTCTCGCTTCCCTTGAGGAACCCAAGCTTACAAGTCTGGCAGAAGCAGGGAAGAAACTGCCAATTGAGATTCTTCCTCCTGGAGTTACATCTCTCTCTCTTTCTATTTCTGTTAAAAAACAGGTCCCCAGTAATCAGCATTCACAGCAGGAATCAGGGAAACAACTGCTGTTAGAAGCCCCTCCTGCTCCCAGACCAGTGAGTGCTTCACTCCAGTCAGAGTCCACAACGGCACCAGTGAGTGCTCTGCTCCAGCTGGAAACCACTATGTCATCAGTTGGTGCTCCACTCCAGTCAGAATCCACACCGGTATCAATGAGTGCTTCCTTGCAGTCAGAATCAAGTGGGCATGTTTCAGACAGTAAAGCCCCTGGAGCAGCGGTGAGTGATCCAGATTCAGTTGCTTCCGGGGAGAGTATCGAAGCAACATCAATCTTAACTAAAGCAGAATCACCACCCCAGGTTCCTGAGAGTCGGGAGACAAGTGTCTCCACGTCAGTGCCAACAGGTGACCCACTTGATTGAATCTCAGATTAGTTCATCTGTCGTTCAGCCTATGCGTGCAGTGCCTTTGTCATTTTAGTAATATTTGCAGTCATTGATGTAATTTGACGGCAAAGAGGGAAATTAATATAGCTTGCCCTTTATCTGGTTTAATTTCATTCCTTTTTTCCTTGGATGCTTTTTGCTTATTTGGATTGATCAATGAGAATAGCTGGTTTTTTTTTTGAGAAGTGTAGCTGGTTTCAGTCCTAAAGTTGTTGATGCTGCTTGTTCTGTGTTACAAAGCGCGATTACAATCTGTATGTTGTTAAATGCTCTTTGTTTTTTGGATTGATCAATGAGTATGGCTAGTAAATGCTCTTTCCTTTCCTTTTCTTTTTTTGTTCTATGTTAATTATTATTTGGTGCTAGTTGGTCTGTTGATTGGGAAGTACCTTGACATCCGTAGATAATGGTAGTGCTGGATACATATATTGGGGTGTAAGGGCTGCCAGACAATATAGCTCCGCTACTTGCTATCTATGTAAAATCCCTTGCAAGCTGGAGCCCGTATGTAATTGTATATGGTAATGCAATATCACTTATGGTTTAACTCTTCGTCCCCGCAAGGCACTGCCGAAAGTGTACATGATTTATTTTAGGGTTAATTACTGATTTCGTACAAATTAAAAATTGATCTTAACATTCTTTGTCAAAAGTTAAATTTGCCCGGTTTTGGTATGCGGTCCATCATGAGATCCAGCTGAAAGAGAGGGGCCCGCAATGGGGTATGAGACCCAAATATTCGTTAATCAACCCAAACGAGATTTGGGTTTGGGTTCCGTGTCTAAAGATCAGAGACCGAACCAAAAACTGAAACAGAACTTCGACTCGCGTTAAAAATGCTTACAAGGACACGGAGCACGCCGGAAGGAATCGTCAATGGCAGCCGGAATTCTGCTATATAGGGTTTTTGTACTGGCATCTAGCAGTACTCCCTCTCTCCCGGTCACCTTTTGTAACCGTCTCTTGACTTTCCTTGCCTCGCCACCATGTCCATCAGTCTCACTAGTACCGGCATCGGCACGCAATTTAGGCATCTTTTTTTTTTTCGTGCAGAGGGCAAGCTGAGCAGTACTTCCAATAACATTATTTTCTCTTCATAAGCACGACAAATTATTTACGTCCGAAGCCACCACCAAGATCAACACCAAGGTGAATTTCTCTCTGACCGATTCAGAAGACGACGACGACGAGAACGACGAAAATGGCAAACCAACAGGACCGTGGGCACCAAAGATATCGACAAGAATAAGCTTCCTCCCCCCTACGATCCGTTCAGCAAGAAACCCATCATAGAGGAACCCAAGGACCCAAAAGACTTGCAAGAAATCTTCTACAACATTAGTACCAAGGATAGCCTGCTCAACAATGCCGTCAAGATGTTCGACGCTTTGTCCAAAGATGGACTCACACACGAGGCCTTGGAACTCTTCGCTCAGATCAAGGACAAGAGTCACATGCCCGACGTGGTGGCCCATACCGCCGTCATCGAAGCTTATGCCAACGCCGGTCAGCCCAAAGAGGCTCTCAGGGTCTACTTGCGCATGCTTGCCTCGGGGGTCGCCCCCAATGCCTACACTTACACTGTTCTTATTCAGGGCCTTGCTGCGGATGCTAAATGCATAGGGGACGACAAGAAGTATGTGATGGAAATGATGGGCAAAGGGATGAGACCTAATGCGTCGACCTGCACGAGGCGTTGATCCAGGAGCAGAAGCTGGACGAGGCCAGGGAGCTTCTGGAGCAAATGAAGAATAAAGGATTCGTGCCCGATGAGAAGGCTGTGCGGGAGGTTCTTAAGAACAAGCGGTGACAGGATTTTAGGAGTCGTCAACATTCTCTTCGACAAGTAAGATATCGAGTGGAATTTTGAATTTGCTCGCCCTTACCCATTTTTGGACCATGTCATCTGTATCCGTGATTCCGTTGATTGCATGAAAGAAGGCACCTTTCATATCGTAGTTCTGTTCCTCAGATTTTGAGGGATGCTTGTCCTCTCTCATGAAGTCCTGCAGAACTAACCTGGGTCTTATGCGGGTTGACCCCCCATGACCGGGGTGGTTCCCTTTTGTTGGTTCGTTTCGTTATTATTAGGGCTGAACAAAATCGGACCGCAGATTGGACCGGACCGGACCAGATTAAAGAACCGGATTTATGCGGTCTGGTCCGGTTTATATATTTCTGAAATGCGGTCCAGACCGGACAGTACCACATTTCGTAAACAAGTTTTTTTAGGGAAAATGACAAATAGCCCACTAGGTTTTAGTGACTTTTTAAATAACTCACTGGTTTTAAAAAAGTTTTAAAATGCTCACTGAACTTGTTTGTATTTTGCAAAAACTCACTTTAGTCGACGACGTTACGGGACTTAACGGAGCCCGTCCCACATCATTTAAATCACCCAATCAGACGTGCACACGTGTTCAAAATGATACGTCAGCATTATTTGATTTTCTCCTCAATCATGGCTCCAACTGCCGACGTTTGAAAAGCAGCACAGTGTCTCATTCCCCCTCATTTGATTCGACTTTGTCGCAAAAGGAAGGGTCATAATAACCACATCGGCTCCAAACCCTTCCGGCTGGAACGCCGGCGTTTCGAACAATTCATTGGGGACGTCGCCAGTTGGAGCCATGAAGTGGCCGATGAAATCGAGCAGAGAAAGCAACAAGACTTGAGGCTTTACATGAATATCAACAGCTACCAAGACGATGATGGTGGTATCGAACGGTGGAAATCCGCTCCCTAACGCACCCTTCGACCTTCGATACAATTGCCATGGAGGACGATCTCAAAAACAAGGTGAGAGCTATGTCCACGTGGCCATAGAGGGCACGCACATGAGAGCTACCTGCTGGAGAACTTCATAGAAAGCGGCAAATTAACCTCGAAGAAGTCAAAGACAGGAAGCTTCAGCCACCTACAGGACTTAAACAAATTCGGCTTTAAATACCTGAACGAATCCTCTCCTACAAGTCCTGCAAACACGTGTGCACGTCTGATTGAGTGATTTAAATGACGTGGAACGGGCTCCGTTAAGTCCCGTAATGTCGTCGAGTGCAGTGAGTTTTTACAAACTACAAACAAGTTTAGTAGGCATTTTAAAACTTTTTAAAACTCAGTGAGTTATTTAAAAAGTCATTAAAACTTAGTAGGTTATTTGTCATTTTCCCTTTTTTTTAATATATTAAAATAACGCAGCTGCCTGCCGCACTGCGCAGCTGCAATGCAGAGAGCCTGCACTGCGCAGGCATTGTAGCTGCAGTGTAGGCCTGCTCGCGCAAGCACTGCAGCTGCAGTGCGAATAAATTTATTTTTTTAAAAAAAATTAAAGCCTGCTTGAGACTTTGTTTACTTGCTTCATCTTGGTATCTATTTTTCATGTTTGTTAGCATGTAAGGTGTTTGATAAAATTCCTTAAAGAGACTTTGATACACTTGGGAAGGAAATGGTTGGTAATTTGATTGAATTCAGGGCCCATGAAGCTGTATATTATGCTCTGTGGTTGAACATTTATTCCTTGGTTGGGAACTGGGAGAAAGTATGGAATGTGCAGAAATTTTTGCAGGAGAAAAGAGTAATACACGAGTTTGTGGTGGATAATGTTCATTCCACTAGAAGTCTGAGCTTTGTTAGATGTTAGATGAGATCAATGACAGCTATACTATCTTGTTTTGTTGCTGAAATTTCCTTATAACTCTTCTGCCCCAGTTTTGAGCATTGAAGAAATTTGGAGCATACTTAATAACCCTCAACCTTGCGGACAAGGTTGTTTGAACACACCTAGCTTAGTGGGTTGCTCATTCACGTGCTTATTTCAGTAGCACTTACGGGTCCAATTGTAGTGGTTATGGGCCAACTATTTTCCTTGTATTTTCATTTACGCATGTATTTTCCATTCTGTTAGTTTGTTACGCATGTGGAGGGAGCTGATGGTATGTAAGCAGCACGGGTTCCTTCTAGAGGGATTACCGAAGAATCTAGATTGAGTTTTCTTAGCCAAACCTCAAATTTGGATATTACATATTACGCAGATAGAAATTAAAATCAAAACGAAAATACAACATAGAATGAGAGAGAGAGCAGAGACAATAACTGTTTAGTTTTTGGAGCATCGCTCGATCTCATGGGCCTATTGAACTGGCTGTGTGGAAATAATACAGGGCAATTCCAAGCAGCAGCAACCTCAGTCCCTTGGGAAATCTTATGTAGGCTACGACACAACTAATAACCTCGCTTCGTTGGGCATTCTGATGCCCTGTGGCCAGACTGTCCGCAATTGAAACAGGAACCTCCAAAGGCTCTGTAAGACAGATTCAGATGCCCGGTGAGTTTTATACAACCTTGAATGGTCATGGATGAACGAACAACAACCTTTTGCAACTTCAACCAAACAATGAAAAACTATACAATATAAACACAACCAAAAAAAAAATTCTGGAAGTTTTAAGGCGTCCATACCTGGAGAAGAATCAACCTCATAGCAGAAAAAATAAAAGAAAGGCAGTTGGGAGAATTTTAAGAAAGAAGTTCCCTCAGACAAACAAAATCCAATTTAATGAACAGAGGACGAAAATGCAGGCGCTTGTGCTGCTGGCTCGGTTATATGATGGGGTAATAAATGCAAAAGTGGCTTGCAACTCATTCTTTACACAATATCATGAGATCTTCTGTCTTCTATATTTCCATTTTCTGAACACAGAATCATTTGCTAAATGTTTCCTTGTGTTTTTGCCTCCCCCACCCCCAAAACAAAACACAAATTTGTGAGATGTTGCCGACTAGCATCATTTTCACTACATATATGCATTGCTAATAGCTTCCTTTGTAACACTTCCAATGTCTATTACCTCCTGAATCTCAATTAAGGACGTGTTCACACAGGAATTTCAAAAAAGAAAAAAGAAAAATGGAGAGCGATAACTTCTTGAAAGCGATATACCTGTCCCTTGTTCTCGAACGTCTATCTCCAATTAGCCAATCATCCCCACTACTTTTTGAAAACCGGGACCAGCTGTTGTCAGTTCTATCCCTTCGACCACCACTCCTAAATAAACCACCATCATTACTGTCATAGTCACGATCGCCATCCCAGCCCCTTGAGGTTTTCATACCTCTGCGATCCCTAGATCCTTGTCTGTTGTTCCGATCCTTGCCAGAAAACCTGCCATAATAATCACCCGGAGGCCCATCATCTTGCAAAGCAGGCAACTGCCATTGAAAAAGTGGGGGGGAATCACTTCCGTGTTAGTAGTTTAATGCAGGTACTCTAACCATAAGAAAACAAAAAATATATAAAAGCATAGCCAGCTAAAGCAACCTATGTCATCATGCAGAAGCAACTATAATAAAGACCTAACGCATAATCAACCTTGGTGATCTTGGAAATAGAGTTTCCAGGTGGCGGTTGCCTATCGAGCAACTCTTTTGCAATCTCCTCTGGAAGATCAAAAACTGCCCCTTGAACCTGATGAAGGAAACATCAATAACTTACACTAGAGATGCATTGACAAAGAGATGCTAAAACAGGAGTTACAAGACAAGCAAAGCATATAGTAGATACGCTTAACGGGAAAAAAAAAAAGAACATATGGTAGATGCATACCCTTTCATCTGCAATTAGGTGTATTTTTCCAACTTCATCAGCAGCTGCAGGATAAACGTCAGAAAGAAACCCAGTGACAGATCTAGCAGACAGGTATCTACTAGAATAAGCTGGATCACGAGTCAATTGCAAAGTAACCCACCCCTGCAATACAAGTATCAAGCTCGCATGAATAATCATACCCCTGTGGAAGGCTACAAATAAGACCACATAGTTTCAATGTCTCAAAACAAAACTAGTCGTAGCACACAACAGGAAATTCTTTTAGCACCACACATATTTCTGGATGCTATTTTATGTTTTAAGAATTCTACCAAAGCTGTAGGCATTATGAAACTTCTAATATTGCATGCGCAAGGGCCATCAGATCACGATCTTCACAATCAAACAAATAGCTACCATTCCTTAGCATACCTTTGGTTGACAGCTTGTTAATTTTCAGGAAATAGAAGGCTCATCATTTACCTGCTCATGACTGATGAGAGACCGGGATGAAGGAGGTCGAGAGAATCCACTCAATTGTGCTAGTGCAGCAGCAAGTGCACTTGTTCCCTGTTCTTCAATCAGTTTTTGTGCAGTGGGGGTAAAAAACTCTATGGACTCTGCATGAACTCCAGTAAGAGTAGCAACCACTTGCTCAGCAGATGACGCCAAAACCTCTTCGATAGCTGGCGGACTAACAAACTCAAACTTGCATCCCACATCACGCTCAAGGGACCTCACTGTTCTCTTCTGGCTAGTAGTAAACATCAGAAGGGCGGAACCTTCTTTTCCTGCACGTCCAGTACGACCAGAGCGATGCACAAAAGTCTCTGGATCATTGGGAAGCTCATAGTGAATAACCTGTAGAAAGGGGGGTAAAGAGTGAAAAGAGACTTCTACCATATCGAGAGACCAAATCAGTTTTAATATCTTAGAAAGCTGTAGAATGTTGCAAAGACCACGCAATAAAACCTAAATATACAAACTTTTTGTGTAGCATGGAATTAGACGAAGGATTGAACAACTCGATCTCTAATGGTTTTATTCCCCCAAACTATACTTCATTTCACCTCATGAACCAAGGCATTGAACTCTCTTACTAGGTTAATCTCAATCTTGACTTGCAAACTCAGATGCTATGGAAGGAATGTATTTTAAAGTACATGTTTAATGGAAAATATCATGCTCGTATCCTTTTTTTTTTAAAAGCGGGTTTATGATTTTCTAAAGATACTTTAAATACCATAGTGTATCTTAGTATGCACATGGTACCAGAATCCACAGAATAGAAACCCACAAAAAAAAAACAATGAATTTTCCTGTGTATGAGAAAGCAATGCCACAAACTTACAAGATCAACATTGGGGATATCCAGTCCACGAGATGCAACATCAGTGGCAACAAGCACGGTGAACTTCCCTTGTCGAAAACCATTTAATGTTCTCTCCCTTTGATGTTGAGATATATCTCCATGCAATGCCTCAGAAGCAATGCTACTTGTTAAAGCCATTGAGACTTCATCAGCATCACGTTTTGTCTGTGTAAAAACAATGGTCTTCCCACCCTTTGCATAGACCTGAAAGTTATATTAGTGTTCAGTATAATGTAACTGAAATGCTCCCTTTAGCTTTGAAATTAAATTAGAGAAACACAGTAACACATTGATGATGCAATAACATTTATTTATTTTAGTTCAAAAGGACATCTGGAGCTTTGCCCCAACTAATCCCTTTACTTATATCTCGTGACATATAAGTAAACTGGAACAATAGACAAATATAAACCAAAATACAAAAAGAGTTAGAAATTCCTTTCTTAAAAACTAGATATTACAAATTTTTCCACGTGTATTTATGGGACCAATTTTAAGCATCATCAGGAATTACGGTAAGGTGTGACATTTGCGCTTCAGATAGTCAAAAACAGGTCTAATAATAAAGTATTATATAGTCTCTAACAGTTACTACTAACGATCAACAGAGATCCTATAGTGGACTTCTAACACAGTCTCATGTTAACGAAATATCAAGATTTTCAATAATTAATCACAGTACTTGAAGTGAACAAAAACAAGACTAACATATGACTGCCAAACCTTACCGTTATCAGGTCACTAAGAATTGTCCGCTTTGAAGTTGTAGTGGCTGATATAGCAAAAAGCTTGATCCCTTCTGCAAGCTTTTCTTCTTGGTCACCAACCTATGGAGAAGAGGAGAGGAATGGAAACAAGACTTAACACCTTCTCACTCAAGCTTTATTATTGATGTTAAGCATTGACTGTATTTTTTTTGCATCGCAAAGGATCATCAGAAGAATGTCTTATTAAGCTAAATACACGATGAGGAACTAATGTCCCAAGACATAAAGCTGAACAGGAAAAGTATCACATCCTAGAAGTAAAAAAAGTGGCTCCCTTAGCATTGGTATGTCAAAACTTGAAGCTTGAATGAAGCAGTCACAGCACAGAACAGCATGCCCCAAAATTTCAGTCCAAATCAAGATGAATAGCATTTCACATACTTTTGACCAAACAGGGAAGCAGAGGGTATGGCTCAAAATTCTACCCAAAAGAAACGTCAAGGCCTTTCCAGACACAGACAAAGAGCACAAATGAGACAGATTGTATTTTAAACTGTCTGTCATAGTTACTAGCTAAGTGAACTGAGTCAGCATATCATAGTCCGCACACAAGGCTGGTCATCCTTTCTTTGGGGTTCCCCTAAGCATCTGGAATATTAAGCTTTTAAAGAAAGTAATTATCAAGGGCACTCTCCGCCAAAGTAATTATCAAGTGATCCTCTAATCATCCAAGCAGTGGAAACATGAAGGTGTTCTGAAAATTTTTTGGGGGAACAAAAGAGAAGAAAAGAAGCCAAAAGAACTCAGTTTTACCAAATCAATTGTCAATGGGTCGTTCAAATATTTTCGTGCAAGCTTCTTCACCCAACTCGGCATAGTTGCAGAGAAAAGCATACTCTGACGCTTGGATGGAAGTTTGTCTAATATTGTTTCCACATCCTCCTCAAAGCCAACCGCAAGCATCTGATCGGCTTCATCAAGGACCAAATATTGAACTTCCCCCAGTTTGAGGCTGTTACCCTTTATCAGGTCAATTATTCGACCAGGAGTTCCAACAACGACATCAACTCCACGGGAAAGAGCATTCTGCTGTATAACATAAGAAACTCCTCCATAAACACATACGGTGTTTAAATAAGGTGCAGACTCTTTAATCTCTTTTTCCACTTGCTTTGCCAGCTCCCGAGTTGGTGCAAGCATCAAAACTCTAGGAAGATGACCAAACCGCCTGAAATGTATAAAGAATACATGCCAGACACTCAATCAGCAACCCATTTCAAAATGGTGGTTTTGAACACACTTCGATATGGCGAATACCTCTCAGAACCTCGTTGTTCATCATCTTCAGTAAGACGTTTGAGGATTGGGATCCCAAAGGCTAACGTCTTTCCAGTCCCAGTCTTTGCACGAGCAATTATATCATGTCCTTCTAGAGCGGGAATTAGAACAGCTCTCTACATAATTGGAGAGAAGAATAATGATTATCGTAAGTAAAGAAGAGAAAGATTGAGCCAGTTTAAAGGATAGAAATTCAGACTTGGAAACAGTATTAGAAGAAGCAAGCAAGCATGAAAATTTAGAACTTCGACGAAGAGAAACTGGAAAAGTCGCAGCCTGACAGCTGATATGTCCAGCACACTTAGTGGTACCAAAATCATATATCAGCAAAGAAAATGAAGAGGGCATTCGTCAGTCAAGGTCATGGGGATCATATGTTCACTTCAAAAAATGGTACGATAACATGAGAGCAATATCCACAGCCACTAACTTGGCTCAGTCAGATAGTCAAGGACGGTGCTCAAAGGGTTTAAATACAAATCAAAATAAAAAACTGCCTACCAGACCAGTATGAAACAATAAGCTATTCACTTAGCAGAATCAAGGTTGCTAATAATACAGAGAAACTGGACCACTTGATTATATGTATTTAAGAAGCAATACGTTCCAAACTAAAATGAAGACCACTTGCAAAACTTATACCTATCGTACGGGTCATTATCGAAGTAACAGAAACCATTTCGTCAGGGAATATCTCGGTAATTAAGGAGATAAGAACAA
Organism: Myrica gale; assembly: GCA_963930655.1. Classification (NCBI taxonomy): domain Eukaryota; kingdom Viridiplantae; phylum Streptophyta; class Magnoliopsida; order Fagales; family Myricaceae; genus Myrica; species Myrica gale. The sequence goes on from OZ005621.1 coordinate 66,492, forward strand.
GAACACCGCGTTTTGAGTTTTCCAATTGGCCAATTAGTAATACAGCAGTAGAAATAACGGAGGGCGGAAAAGAAAGAGGGAGAGCCAGTTAGAGAGAGAGAGAGAGAGAGAGAGAGAGAGAGGATAAAGTACTTGGATGGGGAAAAGGCTAGTTATCCCACGCTTCTCGAGGGAATCAACGAGGCGCTGAGGTAAACCCAACTTTGAAACGGCGAGTTCGTCGTGCTCCGCAGAGGCAGCAGAAGATGGCTCCGGCCCAGAGTCATAATAGTCATCCAGAGAGTCTTTTGCGAAACCACCACCAAGGCCTTTGAATGCCTCTTCACTTAGGACCGAAGAATTAGGGGTGGCAATCGCGGAAGGAACAAAAGCAAGGCTCTGCTGCTTGAAGCCACTCCTAAGCGTACCGGTGGAATCAAAAGAGAAGGGCTTTTGGCCGTTGTTGTAGGCTTTCAGAACATTATTGAGGTGACACTTCTCCGATAAGGGTAAAGAAAGAACAGGTGGTGTTGTTGTTGTTGCTGTCCTTCGATAGAGCTCGAGTGTCGGAGACTGGTAAATGGACGAAACGCCTAAAAAAGAAGCCATTTCGAACGCAAAACAAGTTCGTAGGATTACAATGGTTGATAAGTAGAATATGCTTGCTCAAAGTACTAATAAGAAGAGCAAACTATAAATACGACGGAACGGGGGAGATACTGAGACAAGAGGTAGAGGGCGGCGTGGACGGTTCAATGAGGAAGGGGATAGGGTGAGGAACACAGACAGAGAAACGGAGAGGAAAAAGAGAGTAAGATAAGGCCAACGCTCCTCTACTTAAAATGTATGGCCTTCCAAACCTCCACCTCGGTGGCTAGGCTACACTCTTACTCGGGAGTTGGGACTATGGAGGTGTCGTGTATATGTGTTTTCTCCCTTCCTCTCAAAAAACGAAAGATATTTCTCGTAGCCTCGTCGGGTTGACCCGAGAAGCTCTTCTCTGCCTCGAGTATGACCTCCTGCTAGACTCGTCTAGGTGATATGGGTGACGATGGGCTTCTCGTTTTGGCCCAAAAGGGATCTCTTTATTACTTACCCATAAAAGCATGAGAAGAAACGGCACCATGAAAAAAAATAGAAATTTATTAAACCAGGAAAAAAAAATTGTATTTCTTTACTGACAGATCAGAACATCAATTCCTGTTCCGCCGGTTCACATTATATTTCTATATTTCTATAAAATATAATTCCGTAAGGCTTCTGGTATTTGGTTTTCTTCTGTGGGCTGGTGTCTAGCAAAAATCGAGTTAGTATTAGTTTCTGCTAACCGAGAAGATTGTGATCACCGCCATCATTGGCTACAGCTGAAGCCTCTGTTCTTGTTTTTACCTGTTTCTCTTTGTACATTTTCATACACCTTCAAATCTGCTGTCTTCTTTTTCTGGTGTATTTCGCCCTTGTTCCTATTTGATGTCCCGATCTCCGATCCGGTAAAGTTCGTTATATTCTCCCTAATAAGTAACCCCACTCAATCATCCGAAGATGGCGTCAATTCCTTCTATTGATATTATAGTGAAAGTATCAAACTTATTGCTCCCTAAGCGATGTATTTTACCTTTCTTATTTCTGTTGTCGGCGACGGCAGGGATTAGGATTTCTACAAATTCGGCATAACCACTCCTTGTCTTTGAGTCAGTTAGTCATATACGATTATCTCAACACCAGCGTAGAACATAGTATCTTGTCGACTATTCACCAAGGTAAGATTCGTCTCATGAATTGTTTTTCTCTCGTGTATATTTGTATAGAATCGAAACCGCTCCTTGACTTAATTTATTTATTCATTCTCTCTGTATCAGTCTTGTTCTTGCGCGCAGGGTCCGACTTTTGTTGGAAGATTTTTCGGAATGTGGGAAATGGTGCCAATCTATTTTAGCATTGTTGCTTTTATTTGCGCGGTCGGAGCCATTGGTCTAGCTATTATGCACATCTACAGACACCTTTTGAATTATACTGAACCTTCTTATCAGCGATTAATTGTCCGCATTATCTTCATGGTTCCGGTTAGTGTTTCGACTTGGTATTCAGGAAAATATTGTTAGCATGATGAATTTATATCTTGTCGCCGGGTGTATTATTTGCTGGTTGGGAAAGCTCGGCCTGAAACCTTACGCACTCACGATATAATGCGGCCTTCTCACACTCTGCGTCATGTTTACATAAATCGTTGGTTTTGCTTTGTTGCTTATAGCCTATGTATATTTTTCAGCGGTCATGAATTGTAGAAAAGTTAGGGAGAATAAGAAGGTCTGCTTGTGATGTAGTGCATGCTTTCTGTTAGGTCTTTGGATCGTTCATAGAATTCAAACCCATTGGCTTTTGCTGTAGGTGAATGATTTGACTTATTTTTGAAGAAATGGAAACTTGGAACTCTCGGAGAATTTTTATTATTATTATTAAACTCTGAGATCGTTCTTGTTGGATTCTGCATGCCCGTTCATTCCCATAAATGATGTTTAGTCTGTAGGAAATAATTGTTTTGCTTCTCATTCATCTCATCCATTGTGTCCTTTGATAATGTATGTAGATTATGCCATACCTCAGCGTTGGCCTTGTTCATCTTTTCATTTTCTCTCATTCTTCCCAATTCTTTGGCCTTAATATTTTCAGAAGGCTACACTTTGAAAATTTATAATTTGTGTGGCATTTATGCTCTTTGGAGTTGTTCACTATGGGTGTTGATTTTTCTTTTTCATGACAGGTTTATGCACTAATGTCTTTCTTGGCCCTGGTTTTGCCTAAGGGCTCAATCTATTTTAATTCCATCCGGGAAGTGTAAGTTCTCTGTCTTTGTTTGTAATTTTAATCTCTGCATGTTTTACCAAGAACTAGATGTGTAGGCAGCATAGTTGTGGCCTGAAACTAATCGAGCCACTTCATTGAAGTGTCTATTTGTATTCCAACTTCTATTAGTCTTCTTGGTTGTTTATTAATCACCAAAGCATAGTTTTTTTGTGACAAGAAATTCACTACACTCTTTCCGGAACGCATAGTGCCTGAATTGTGTCAGCATTGGTGATGATGGTAGGTGTTAGGGTGGTGGTGGCAGCTGTGTTATTGGTTGCAATGGTAGTGATTTGGTGTTACGGCAGGAGTTCTGCTGCCATTCATGACAATACAGCTATGTGAGGTCAATAAAATGACACCACTTTTGGTATTATTTTAGTGGGATTGTGAGGGAATCCAATCGTGATGACCTAGAGAAGTGTTTGCCACATCAAAAAGCCTATGTTGCACTGACGTGCATCAGCACCACATGGTGTTAGTAGCCCGACTGCAATAACATTTGCGATGACCCAGGGAAACACTTATTTCACTTCTCTATAGTCCAAAAGGACGAATCATTTAGAATCACTTATAAAGCTCAATTCCATCTACTATCCAATGTGAGATTGGGCATTTATGCAACACCTTACCATTACACTAACCTAGCCCCCCCTTCTCTCTCTCTCTCTCTCTCTCTCTCTCTCACCAAAGAGGGTCTTTAAGATTCCTATAAAACTTAAGATGAGATTAGTCCCTTTACTGACCTATCTCTTGTAAGGATTCTAAATGCAACCTGCAAATGGCTCATATGAGGTTCTTCAGATTCTTATTGTGGGGAGCTAATCACTATGCACATATTTCGTCCAGCTCTGCTTAGGTGATTGTGTTGTGTCTGATGGTCTAATTAAAGCTTGTTTTAAGCAGACAGGTGTTTCTCAGAAACAAGGGTAGTACCCGGGCGTAAGATTGTTTTCTTTTGGTTTATTGTGTATTTTATTTGTTTGTTTATTGTTTGAGGAGGTACCTGTTCATTTCTCTTTCCCGCTGTCTTGTTTTTTCTGTTTACTGGAGTGAAAAGAACTTGTTTTATTATTATTGGAAAATGAATCTGTTTATCAGTCCCTGGGTCTTAACTGGTGTTCCTTCCAAAATTTAGGGGATTAAAGAATCCAAATTTATTGAGATTGTCCTGATAGGGATATCTGATTTTAGTTTTATAAACTTTTTGCTGTTTCAGCTATGAAGCATGGGTTATCTATAACTTTCTGTCACTATGCCTGGCATGGGTTGGTGGCCCAGGAGCTGTTGTACTAAGTTTAAGTGGCCGGATCCTGAAGCCATCATGGTGTCTAATGACATGCTGCTTCCCTCCAATGCCGCTGGATGGGTGAGTTTCCCTCTACGAAGTCTTCTCCTTCAATTGTCCGCATGTGTACATTAAAACAAGAGATTCCTTCCCCCTTCTCCCCTCCCCACTCTCTCTCTTCCCCCCAACCTACCCCTTTCCTCCCCTGGGAAAACTCACCATGTTTGTGTACTTGGGAATGTGTTCTCCACTCTTAATCATTGGGCAAGTGTTCATAGTTTCAGCATAAACCCTGGTATCTATGAATTAGCTTGGCACTGGATTATTTGTGGGAATTTAGATTCTCTGCACCATATGGAAAGCTGGACCATAACTTAACAGTTGCTGGACACCATACGCAATTCACTTACAGTCTTTTAAAGTGCATTATATATATGAATATTTCATCATTGAGATCTGTTTGATTAGCTCTGATCTCTGAAACTTTGAATACAGGCGTTTTATACGTAGGTGCAAGCAGGGGTGTTTGCAATTTGTGATTTTGAAGCCCATTTTAGTTGCTGTCACTCTCGTACTTTATGCAAAAGGAAAATACGAAGATGGGAATTTCAGTCCGAAACAGTCGTACCTGTATCTCACTATCATCTATACAATCTCCTATACAATGGCACTTTATGCTTTGGCATTGTTTTATATGGCATGCAAAGATCTGCTTCAGCCATTCAATCCAGTGCCAAAATTTATTTTAATCAAATCTGTTGTTTTCCTGACTTATTGGCAGGTACAGCTTTGACACTTTTTTCGCTATCTTATTGCATGAGTTGAAAAGCAACGTCAAGGAAGCATGCATTTTGTGACCGCCAAGATCGTTTTAATAACCTTTTTTGGGACAACTTCCCTTTGCATTCAATTTGTTAGTCAACTTAAGCATGTACATGCTAGTCTGTTTGTCTTTCCTATGGAAGAGTGGTAGAACTACTAAAGAGTATGGAGTTCTGCTTGGATGACTGTTCTCAGATGTTGGTTTTTCTTTTTAATCGATTTTTTCTAAATTATAATGGGAGAAGTTGTGAAAGTTGTTAATTTAAGTTGAACAATTATTTTTCCTTGGGGTTTCAGACACCACCCTGCATCTCATAAAGCAATTAACACCTTCTCATACTCACTTACACGACAGATGCATGCACGCAGGCACGCGAACACAGAAACATCTGTTCATGCATGAAGACAGGTGTTACAGCATGGAAGTTGCATGATACTTTTTTCATTTTTAGAAAATCTTGTGCGAGTCCATTGTATACCCATCCACCATCTATCTGAATTTCTCTTTTGTTTTTTAGGGTGTTCTGGTTTTCCTTGCTGCAAAGTCCGGATTCATTAAGGATGCAAAGGAAGCTGCTCAATTTCAAAATTTCATTGTATGTGTTGAGATGCTTGCTGCTGCTGTAGGCCATCTCTATGCATTTCCGTACAAAGAATATGCTGGTGCAAATATTGGTTCCTCCCGTGGTTTGACGGGAAGCCTTGCACATGCCTTAAAGTTAAATGACTTTTACCATGACACAGTCCACCAGGTGAGCTGTATGCCATCGTTTCTGCCAATAGTGGAGAGCTTTGTACTCTACCTCTTATGTTAAAGGATTAGACACGAAGATTTTCTCTTTTCTCAATTGAAAAAAAAAATTGAACCTCTCTCTCCTTCTCTCAACATGCTTTGACCCTAAGTTTTGCCTAAACGTGTGCCTTATATACCCTTATGGAATATGCTCGTGGCTTCTCTTGAACCAGCATACCTTTGTCACTTGTTTATTGTTATAATATTTTCTTTGACTGGTTTTGCTATATCCATTCTGATGATGATCTTTATCGTTTTGCAGTTTGCACCAACTTACCATGATTACGTTCTGTACAACCACAACGATGGTGATGAGGGAACAAGGAAGTATCGGTCGCGCACCTTTGTGCCAACTGGTCCTGAGATGGAGTCTGTGAGAAGAAACAAACATATATTCGGAAACAAATTGGATGACATTCAGCTCTCCAGTCTCTCATCTTCTAGTTCAAGTTCTCCAAAAAATCAGGACTCTGTAACTGGTTGCTCAAAGTCTGATGCAATGAAATCTTCCCTGCTCACGGACACCTCAAATTCTTTTTCTGTACCGTATGATATGTCACTTGTTGACTTGGATTTGAGCAATTATCCTCCAAAGGTTCCTGCAGCAAATGAAACTGGAACTAAGTGAAGAGCATGGAGAAAGCTGTGACAGAGGTCAGAAGAATATCGTCTTAAAGTAAAGGTGTTAAGAGAGATGTCAAAGTTGTTAATGATTCGTGAAAGCTGGATTCGCCTCATTGTGTGTCGTCCATGTACTTCGCCAGTTTCGAAGCTTGCTGTTCTCCATCTCTCCTTGTTGGAAGCACTGTAGTCAATGATATTAGGCTTCCAACTAAAAAACTGTTTTGAATGGCATGTTCGTCATCCACTGGCAATGTAGACTAAAAGAACTTCTGATTATCATATTTGTAAGATTTATCATATTTGTAAGATTACACTGTTAAACATGAAACCAAACACAGCCTTACCACTGCCAATCTTATTTGGGACGAAGTCTATCGTATTTTGGGGGATTCGCAATGGTAGTGAGAACAAATATTGATAGACCAACGTTCGGATAGTTAAAATTTTTGGGTATTAGCGTTAGTAAAAAAAGGTAAAGATAGTTTACTGAGGGCAGGTGAAAAAGTTAAGAGATAATAAATTTTAATAAATAATAATAATTTAATGGGAATAGATTATTTTATAATATTTTTAATTAGGTAGTAAAACTGTGTTCAAATCTTGGTCTATCATAACTTTTTAACCTACTTTAATAAACTATTTTAACGGAAAAAATTAGCATTAAAGCGTTCAAAACACGAAGGAGACGAGTGAGAAAAAAAATAGGACTATTCAATTTCGGCCAATATTTTTACCAACCTACGGGTCATTTTGGGGTAGGGCTGCACAACTCCGGTGTAGGTGTCGGTTTTGGCCAAAATCGGCACCTACACCGGGTAGGCCGGTTTTGAAAAAATTGTCACCTACACCGTTAAGGGCAAAACCGGCCCTTAGCAGTGGCGGTTTTCGGTTATCCTACATTAATATTGAGCCATTTTTTTAGCATTTTACGCACTTGACCCAATGTATTTTTTATTTTTTTTTCTTTTGGTTCATTAATCACATATCAATAAAATCTAAACTAATGAAATCCAAATTCCAAAATCAATAAAATTAAAGATCATCTTAAAAGATAAGATGAGAATTTAAAGTCCAAAGTAATAGAGATGTTACTGTAAATAGAAACTATTATCTTTTAAAAAATCCAGTTTAGACCCTAACAACACTTAGATGAGAGAATATGTGTTTTCCCTCTAATTAACAAATCAATAACAATTTTAAAACATGTTCAAAACCTAATAGGGTTTCCCTTGGTTTCACAAGGAAAATAAATAAATTCAGCAATTTTTAAGGCGCTCGAGCGCAGGTCAAACGCTCGTCGAACACTTATGTTTCTGTCTGAAATTTGCACTGAGCGTTCGAGCGCTTGTCTAACGCTAGTCAAACGTGATGACTTTGTTTGAATTTTTTCAAAGGGCGCTCGAACGCTTGTCAAACGCTGGTCAAACGTGATGACTCTATATGAATTTTTGAACTAAAATGTATTAGAAATTTGAACTAAAATGTAATTGAATGACTGATTTTGCAAGCATGGTATAAATTTAATAGTGATTTGTCATTTTAGAAATTTAGACAATTTGTTAATATTTCATAAAAACTCTTAAACTAATACATTGATTTAAAATTTTTTGTGGTAGAATCTCGACCTCTTGACTTATATTATGCGATGTACTTACCAAAGTTTGACATTTAACTCTTTAATTATGATTCCAATGCCTTCATATATACCCTTTTAAATACAATAAATTTGTAATTTTTTCTACCAAAATTCTAAATAACTAGTTCATTCACGTAACAAGCTTTTTGGTAACTTGAATGTAAGCATTTGATTAGACAAAACCAACAACAAATCTCAAATATTCAGGTGAAACTAAATTATTGAGTAAACCTTGTAATGCTTCTAGAATACTATGTCTTGAGGTGAAACTAGGGGGTGTTCGGTTAGGAGTATTGTGAGGATTTTTTGTGTTTTGAGAATTTTTAGATGATGTTAACTTTATTGGTATGCGTGTTGTAGTTATTTTTATGTGAGGTTAAAAATGATGTTTGGTTGTAGGATTTTTGTATTGTGAGAATACAAAAAATCCTAAGAATTCTTTATTAAACGAACAACCCCTAAATTTTAAACTATTGAGTAGAAATTAAAATAAAAAAACTAAAAAAAATCCTGGTTTAACCTACATCAGGAAACCCGGTACCAGTTAAACCGGGAACCGCCGATTTTTTCAAAAAACTAAACCTACACCGGCATCGGTAAGACCAAAAATCAGAAAGCCGGTGTCGGTGCCGGTGGCACCGGAATTTCCCGGTAGCATTGTGCAGCCCTATTTTGGGGAGCCCGGCTACAAAAACAGATCCGATCCAACCCCATTAAATACATAAATATAAAAATGCTTTAAAAATAATCTATGAATTTGACCAAACGGCACCGTTTAACGTCGGTTTTTTCTTCTCCCTCTAACGAGTCTCCCTCTCACTCCCTAAGGCCTGAATTCGTCCAATCCCCCTCCTCTTGTTAGGAATCATGTCTTCATGCTCCCCCTCTCTTCTGTGGCCGTCTACGTGTCACGATCATCTAAGGATCGATCGTCAGTTCGACTAGTCTTAAAAGCAATGGCAGAGTAAATTTTTCTTGCAGTGGCGGATTAAAATAATATTATTAGCAATGTCAGTTCGATTAGATGTAATATGTTTTGAGCAATTATTTAAAAACACATAAAATAGAAGATGTTGACTAAAAACAATTAGCACATTATCATCACATCGTGCTAAATTATTTATCTAAAACTTTAACAAAGAAATGAACATTATCAATAAATATAGATCATATATGTAATTTATTTCTTATCAATAATCAAATATATTTAATAAATAAGTATTAAATGTTGTAGAGACATGATTCGACTTTCTTGTAAAATAGTTATCTAAAATTTATGATGTCTGTAGCAAATGGAAAAACAAGCTGCTCTGGATTTAGAGGTAGAAAACGGCATGAACCTTGTAGAAACAGTTAAACTTGTGACAATAAACATGCAAAATCTAGGGTAGTGTTCGTTTTGTTAAAAAACGTAGGAATCGAATCCTAAAACACCCTTGTTCGGCAGAGTTGAGAAAAAATCAAGGATTCCGCATTTTGTTTTACTTTTTTTGCCCTTAAAAAGTTCATATTTAATTACTAAAATACCCTCCATCACAACCTAATAACTAAAAACACATAAGGGTAAACTTGGAATTGTTCAAAATAACCTGCAGCCGGCCTGCCTCTTCACCTGACATGTCAGCCTGCTGTCGTCCCTTTTTCAACTTTTCGGCCTCTTTTTCCAACGCCTGACTCACGGGTTTGAAGAGAAAGTCATGCTTTTGCATGCTTTCTCTTTCGCCTGACATGCTTTTATTTTTATCTTTTGAATTTTGCTTTAAATTTTTATTTAAAATATTTTATTTTATTAAAAAATATTATTATTTTAATAAAAATAATAATAAATTCGGAAAAAAAACAAAAAAAACTATAAACATCATCATTCATTTTTTACACCTCACCAACTTCTACACAAACACCAATACAATTTTATCATCACCTAAAAATTCACAAAATTCTTCAAATCCTACAAAAACCTTCAAAACGAACATCACCTAGGACGTTGGTTACACTTTACGGGCAGCATAACGCCTTCTTTGCGAAATTTAATTACTAGCCAATTTCTTAGCACGCATGTTTTCTTCTCATCCAACAAAGAGGGAAGAAAAAAGGTGTTCTTTGTGCTTTATTTAATCTTTTTTTTTCAAAGGCTTAATTTAATCAAATTCAGGAATTACTTCCAGTGTTAATGATGTGAGCATCAGCAGTATGTTTTCTTCTCATCCATAGCATCTTGTGGGCCTAGTGGTGGCCCTAATGAAACTGAAAGAAAACGTCCCGCTACTGTAGGACCATTCGAGTGACCGAGAAACGGACGAGCAGATAAAGGGATGGCTGAGAGCCTGAGAGGAAAAAAAAAACAAATCGATAAAAGGGAAGGGAAACACAAAAGGAACGTGACTGTCCATCCCAAAAAGCCTACGCGAAATCCACTGCCCACGTGTTAGAAGCAGACTATACGCTGTATTTTTTTTTTAATCAAGACTATACGCTGTCCATTCGCATATGTATAGACAAAATTGCTCCGAAAAAAAAAAAGATATCGAAAAAATTAAAAGGGTCATGACTGGCTTCGCTACTGCGGCGGCGCACTGCTCGCTTGTTATACCAAGCAAAGCAACACGATTAAGCAAAGCAAAGGAAAAGGCAGGGGCAAGAATTTCTACAGTTCAGACCCCTCAAACCAAAAACAGCCCCTCTCCCCGCTTATATTCCTTTTGACGAAACAGTACTGTTTCCATTCATTTGCTGTTGTCCAGACTCCTCAATCCCCGGTTGTTTTCAAGGGCTTAATGAATCAGAATCAGAATCATGTTGGGGGTCTAAACCCAACATTCAGGAGCGAATTATTTGGGTACCACAGAGCGGAGCAGAACTATGTGACGATGGAGAAGAGGCAACGGTTCCTTAGAAGCTATCAGTTCTGCCGAAAAAGGAGTCTATCGGAGAGAATGAAGAGGTCCTTGATCCGGGTAAGGAGGGTCATATGCCTGAGGCTACGATCCTCTCTTAGACTCAGGAAGTCGGTCTGTTCCAGGCTCAAGTATGGTTTCTACTACCGACGAAGAAGATTCCTACGACTCCTTAACAATCAGAACCCAAAAAACAGCTGCTTCTGGTAGAATTTCTTTCGTCGTTCTATTGTTCTGGTTCGGTTCCCCTTCTTCTTTCTCTCAAGATCAGTGCTTTACAATTACATGTTAAAGAAGTAATGTCATACCCTTGACTTTCTCTATTAACAATTTGTCCCATAAAGTTCATGGTTCCATTTCGTTTTTGTATGCCTCTAATTAGTCATAAACTCTGTGTTTCTGGAAACATAGTCCTTAAGAAGGAGGAATTGCATGTTTCTTTCTTTTCCATTTCAGGGGTTGTAGTATAAATTAAATCCCAGTGTTCTGATTGTAAAAGACAAAAAGAAATACAGAACGAAAGTAAAACTACCTCATAACAGGTGAAATTGACTAATTAGCTATGTAGGAAAAAAAAAAGACTAATTAGCAACATACTCTCACTCCGAGGCGAACTTACTATTTTGGGTTAGGCTTGTTTTATGGTTTACTGGATTTACAATTTACTAATTCTGCGAGGATTTTAGCTCTGGGAAAGCAGCTGGGCTAAGTACGCTTTCCGGGAAGAGGGAAAATGAAAATTCATGCTTTTTGCTTGTTCAAAGTTTGAATTCTCAAGGAAGGGGAAGCCCAAAAAGTCAAGCATTTCAAACATCCAAATGTTTGTTTTCACCATTTTTTCTGGATTCTAAGTATATTCACAATTCTACCACCGAACATATTCAGAATTCAAACACAAAAACCAATACATTTTACACAATCTCCAACAACTTTTTAATTTTTTATTCAACATAAATTTTCTCTCTCTATACTTTTTTCACATAACTCCAATATTTTTTTATTAAACAATTACATCAAATCATTTCTCTCTCCATTTTACACAAACACCAATAAAACACTATTCAACATAAAAATTCACAACTTCTCTAAAATCCTACATTTTTTCTCAAAACGAACATCACCTTGTTTGAATGAAAGACTAGAAAGCTATTGAGGGATTGACGACTTCTGAACTTTGCTGTTGGAAATTACTTCACTAAGCTTCCGACCATGCTAGTTTTAAGGCATGAAAAATGTCTTGAAATCTGCATTCAAGTTAGAGGTGAAACACCTTAAAACATTTCTGCGAAGAAAAAGGGTACCGAGCTTAAAAACGTTTCCCAAGTTTTTTCGGGCCTTTTAATGATTGTTTTTATATTCTTGGATGAATGTGTAATGTTACAACTATTATGCTTAAAAAATGTTAAACTATGATATAAGGTTTTTACATTATGTAAGCACGAGGAGGGAAAAAATTAACCATCAAAATAAAGCAACTTTTTTGGGGACACGTGAAAAACTAGTGGAACATGAGGAGGAGCTCCATCATTGAAATCGTTTTGTTCATTTTTGGTCTTTTTTGCTGGAAGGTCTTACCTTCGAGTCATTTCATTCGTGCTCACATGGCATGAATTCATTGGAAAGCCAACGTCAGGTATAGATCGAATTAAAATGTAAGCTGACTCAGCTTGATCATATGATCTATCAGTATCTTCGATGCTGACAGATCCACTGGTTAGGAACTAATACAAATTATCTTCGTTCTATACACGAGACATCAACACGGCAATCAGTTGACCTTCATTATGTGAAACGTACGTAAGTTAAAACATGCGCAAGAAAAGAAGCTTCTACATGTTAAACAGAGCACGCTTATATATGTAGCGCAAATTACAGTTCGTTGTACGATCTCAACGCACTGAAGGGGCAAAAATCCTCCTCTGATCTTGCTGCGAGCCTTTGTTCATCAACATATTTGTAAAGAGGAGAAATACAAACACGAGTGTCGAGTGCTCAAGGAGGAAAAGAAAGGAAACGGCCATAGGCCATAAGCTTTTCAAAGAAGTATATTAGAAGAGAGAATTAACATGATTTTCAAGAGGTTGAAAGTCAACTAGGTCGTAGCAGAGACCTGTAACGGTAACATATATACTTGCTAATATATAAAAATGTAATATTGTGGGCGATATTATTTGTTTAAGTAGATCCAGATGCCATGAATTAGGGAACCATACTTGGAGTGGATACCAGAAAACAAGAAGGAAATCGTGAACCTTGGCCGATATAAGGAGAGCAATCGCATTGACCTCAAGAGCTTAATACATTGTGTTTAAGGCCAATGATCTCATTTTTTATTGCTTAGAGGAAATAAGAAGTGGTCAACCTCATAGACTAGTAAGGCATTAATTAAGCACACGAGGTTGTAGAGGACTATACAAAATTTCAGAGTTATACTACAGGCTACAGCGAATCTGAAGTTATAGTGTCACAGTATCTTGACGTCACTATATATAAATTAATTTCGGTATTTTCAAGACAGTATACGATATACCAACCTAGTTTTTCAATTACCCAAAAAGAAAAATCTTCTTGTTGAGCATTCCATGGTTAATTGAAGACAGTACCTTTCAACATTTATGCCGCATATAACTTACCCGTCGAAGAACATTCTGAAAACCTTAGGAATGCAAGATGAATTACCTACCAGAAATTGAATTCGGAGAAAAATTATGTTTACATTGGCACGATTAATGTCACTCTGATCATGATTCCAATGGGTCTTAATATCTTATGGATGAAGACCATAAAAAACTTCAGATTGGTCACAGCTTTTCGGATTACTTCTGACTCCATCTTATATAGGAATCCTTTTTCTGAGCGGTTCCATGATATGAACACACTTTGATGAGAAAAATGAAACAATAGAGGCATAATTAATAAGCCTTGTCTTCATATGGCTTTGGTGAGATTTTTATGTACAGCGATTGCTTTGCTGGATCACTGGATCAAATGTTGATGTTCATTGTCTATTGCATAACGGGCCATATTGCTTGTTTAATGTCTTAAGATTCATGCTCAAGAAAATGGATGGTGGCCATTAAGCTATGCCTTTACGGTTGTCACATTAATGTATGCGCAGACATGGATTTATCAATACTTGCTGGTTGAGAACTTGATGCTTTTACCATGATAAGTGCCGCGATTCATGGTGTTCGTATTGTCGAACCCAGAACTCTATATAGAGCGAATACAGCAAGAACTCTATAAAAAGTGAATTCGACATTTCCTCTTATTTTCCGAGACACCTCTATAGCACTTACTACGTTTTCAAGCTGAAGTTTCCTGTGGGAATTGGGAAACCACGACGTTCCGCAGCATCGTTTTGCTATTTCAGAACCCGACTAACATGGTTCTTGGACCATCGTTCACAAATTCTTGGGCTCCTCGGCAAGAGAGGCTCAGTTCATGGCGAGCTTGTAAACCATTGATGTCATCATGTCAAGCCAGGGAAGGGCCCATCCAACGGTGCGATCCGAAACCAGTCAAGGCACAAAGATACAACCATAAATTAAACAAATATATCCCGCGGTACGGGACAAATTAGACCGGCCGTTCATACGCTTGACATGATTATTGACTAATCTCTGTCATCGTTTAAAGATCACAACCACACATTCTTTTTTTGACCAAATGATTGGACTTCGATTTGTATTTTACTATGGACTGCAATCATTGCACATGCTCTTATATAATTCCTTTCATGATTTAGTAAGTGGATAGTTACATTTAACGAAATGAAGGATCGGGAGAGAGACTTAGAACCACTGGGTTGGTGGCTTATTCCAAAAAAAAAAACCACTAGGTGTTTATGTCAAGTGATGTTGGTCATGTGTTAAAAGTAGACATGAAGCGCATCTTCATCTCTTTTTTCCTCTATGCAGAGTATATTGTCCGGTTAAAATATAATGGAAGCCATGTGTTATAAGGAATTCAATAGTAGGCATCTACATCTCTTTATGCTACTAGTTTGTGTTTGAAGGAGCATTAAAAGCAGATTTTCCATTTGAAATGCACATCCATTTCCTCCTCTTCTCAACTTCCTCTCTTCCTCTTTATATTCACATATTCGTATGGCACTCATAGCAACGAGAAAGTCCTTGGAACTAACCTAATTTTCATCTATTACCTCCAATTAGTCCTCATTTTCGCAGATGGGTTTCCAAGATTTGGTTGGTGGACGCTTGAAATGGCAGTACAAGAAGCTAACCAATACTGATGAAAAGGTAGCAAGGCCTAGAAGGCGTTGGGTGCAGAAAATGAATGGACGGCTTAAGCGTCTTCGCTTAACGCGGCCTAGGAAGCTTACTTTGGAGGCGTTTTCTATGACGGTATTGCAGATCAGGATTGCTAGGATCTATGCTGATATTGCCAATCGAATGAACACTGATGGTGTATGCCCCGCTATCATCTTCCCCAATCAATGGGGGCTTCCAGTTCTATCTCATGCCTCTGTATGTAGAAAAAGTGTCGTTTCTCTAAATAGAATTTGACCTACATTCAGTGACAACCTTCTGTCATAGCAGCAAGGTTAACGATTTTTTTTTATATCTATTCTTTTAACCTTAGTAAACCACAACAATCTCTCCGTCAAAATATTCTAAACACGCCGATAGAATCATGCATTTGTGTACGGGATCGGTTATTATACGAATTGAGTGCATATGAGTGTGTGTGAGTGTGTGGTTCGGATTAGATAAGAGAAATCTAATGGCTGAGCTCATGCCACATCATTTAATGAAGTTAACCCTGAAACCGACCCGTTTTATGTGAAACCCGAACCCTTTCAAATTTCACTCTCTCTCCTTCACTACTTCCTCGTTCCCCCTATCTCTCATCTTCGACAGCTCTCTCTCTATCTCACAACTCTCTCTCTCTCTCCATCGAACAGGCACAGTTCTGTCTCCGTCTATCGCACCTCTCTCTCTCTCTCTCTCTCTCTCTCTCTCTCTCTCAGGTATTAAGGTTTTCTGCCATGGTATTAAAGTTTGAATAAATGCTCAATGAAACATTCCTTTGTTTATTGCAGACTAACTGTTTGTTTATTCTACCAGGAGAGTGTATGTTTTGAACAAACGGAGGACGTCGTGGGTTTGAAATATCTGAACTTTTTGTATGATTTTCTCAGTGCCTTGGACTGGTGTTTAATTTTTTTGGAAACTGGACGCGGTGTTCTTTACATTTGCACTCTAGAAAGAGACCATATTTTTTAATATCAAGATGCACGTTTTATTTTATCCTTGATTTTTGGGTTGAAAGCATTTCGTAGACTTAGACTTTTAGGATTTAAAGTTGTTCCAACATGACTACAGCTGATGCTGGTCTTGATCACAGCCCATGCATCTTGGACCCCACATTTGGCAGATCCTAGGGATAGTCCACCTTAAATTCGCAACATAAGCTTGCTCTCTCTTCTGTTATGTTCTTTTGTTTCCTAGTTTTTTGGATTATGGATTGAAGTGGGCTGTTGGGACTTGGGACAATGATTATAACATGGGAATCTGATACAGTGGCTCTTTGATCACTGTTTATCAACCTATGTATGGAGAAAAAGAAGAAGAATAAAAACAAAGAAAGTAAAATTAGCATTTAGCAACCTCGTGGCAAGATGGCCAGCCATCGACAAACATGACAATGTCATTAATGTCTCTGTTTCTCTTCTAGAAAGCACAGCTCATTGAAAAGGACAGAGGAGGTACTAAAGCAAACCTAAATGATTGAATTAATAACATTACTTCCATAAGCAATCAACGAGATTACTTAGAATGTTAAATGAGCAATCAGACCTCATTGGTCTAGCTTTATGGCAAGGACTTTTGATTGTGATGCGCAACAAAATCTACCTTTGAATGGATTTTCATGTTTGTTGTGGAAATACTTTTTGTAAGTATGATTGGTAGGCAAGTCAAAAAGTGGCAAATTATATGATGATCCATTCATCACTTTTTATATGCAACTGAAGGAGACTTTTATGTAGGTTTTTATGCTTTTGGAATCGCTCTTTATTGCAGTACCTAATGACTGCTCTCTCTTATTCTCTCTTTATTGCAGTAGCTTGCAAAATGTGTAATTAGACATGCACTGCATCTAAGCTCGATATTTGAGTCCCCAACACAATTAAAAAGGGGGTTATTCTCTCTGTTTCTGTGCATTGGAGGCACATCATGATCAATCTAGGTGAAAAATTGACTGATGAAGAGGTAGAGGAGATGATCAGTGAAGCAGACTTGGATGGTGATGAACAAGTCAACTATGAAGAATTCGTCAAAATGATGATGACCATTGGATAAGCAGTTTCAGCAATTTGATGTAATGATTGACGTGTAGTCATGTAATGTGGTGTTGTATTTGGTTTTGGTTTTGGGAACATTGTAAAGATGTAATGACTGACATCAGTTATGCAGAGGTGGTGTTTTTTGGTTTTTACCCATTGACATTTTTTGAGATCGCGCCCTTTCTCCTTTCCAAACAGGTTACATAACAATTAATGGTTTTGTCTTGCAACAATAACCAAACAACGTTTTGCTATGGCAAGACTGATCTTTTTAATAGGTGGACTCGAGTCTCAACCGCTTAGAGTTGATATTACAAGGCAGAGGGACCAAGTTCCAGTACATCTTCTTCTGCAAATAAATCTCGACCATACAGATCTCCAAAATCTCTTTACGCTTAGATAAGTACACCATATCCAGCTTTTCTAAAGAGAGATCTTCCATTGAAAAGCAACTCTACAATTCTTCCCAATCAATTCTAGTCTTTTCTTCAAACTTTAGCTTCTTCAATTGGCAGTTCTCCCTAGCCACACACACTTCTCCCGAGAGCATTGCTAAATACATCATAGAGAGTACAACAATTTTTTTTTTCTGCGCGAGAGTACATCAATTCATAAGCAACGAGTTCAATCAGATGAAACATAATTAAGCCGGGGAAAGACCAGTACATACGAGGATAAAGAAGTAACACTGAGAAACACAATTCCTTTTCCAATTTCCCCATTTGTTCGGACCTAGAGAGGTGCAGAAAGAGGGAAAACCTCCACAAATTCTTTTGTTTCACTGGCAAAATAAAATTAAGTGGATGCTCTTCCCCACCACAAAAAGAAAAAACAGAGCAATCTTCCAATCAAACTTTTAGAGCAAAATTTCTCAAGAGTAATTCTAATCCTTGGTCATAATTTCGGAGCTCAGACTATAAGAGTACAAGCCCAAGCTCGGATGGCCGAAGTGCTTGTCGTATCCTATAGTTGTACAGATAATAGTGCAGTTTCCCATCACCTGGCCCAAATTTCAGTTCCTTCAGGAAAGATTCATTTTGCATGACATCCAATGTGTTGAAAACATCATAATCCTTCAGTTTTGCCACAATAAGAGCATCATTCTTTAATTGAAGCAAAGGAGTTCTCGTTGCAACATTATAGTAGGAATATGCTGCCGAAGTTATAGAGAGAGAGAGTTGTTAGAGAGAGAGAGAGCTGTCGAAGTTGAGAGAGAGGGGGAACGGGGAAGTAGTGAAGGAGAGAGAGAGTTAAATTTGAAAGGGTTCGGGTTTCACATAAAACGGGTCGGTTTCAGGGTTAACTTCATTAAATGATGTGGCATGAGCTCAGTCATTAGATTTCTATGATCTAATCCGAACCACACACTCACACACACTCATACACACTCAATTCGTATAATAACCGATCCCTTTGTGTACATCAACTCTGTTTGTTCTCTCAATCCCCTATCTTTAATCAGTACCACCAAGAAGATCCTGATGGCTGCGTTGGAGTACATACTGTGGAGCGAGCGTAATGCAAAGATACATGGTATATAGAAGCTCAGAGACTGTATTGAGAGAGGGAGAGATGTCCAGCAGAGATTTTCCTAGAAAGGGCCAGATTTTACTTAGCTTTTCTCCTTCTTCTTTCTTTATTCTCTTCTCTTCTTCTTCTTCTTTCTCTTGGTCGGGTGAGCTAGGGCAAGCTTATGAGAATATGGGGAGGGGGCTGACTTATACGGGAAGGGATTGGGGGAAGGGAAAAAGGCAAAATTGCCCTTTCCCTTTCTGCCCTCCATTTCTTCTTTCTTTTCCATTTCTGCCCCTCACGAAAATTCATTTCTCTTTTCTGCCACTCCCACAATTAACTCTAATATGTCTCCTCATCTTTGTTCCAAGGATTCTCATATTTCCAAGGCTAAAGCCCCTAATTAAAATATTTTCAAATCTTGTAACTTAGGGACATTTTCCATTAATAAAACAATTTCATCAATCTCAATTGCTCAAATCTAATGGTAATTAATAACACAGTCAGATCTTAGCTTAAAACTCATAAAAACGTAAGGGAAAAAATCCCCCTAAACACAACTTGAAATTAATTATCCATACATACATCCTCAATATAATCTTTACACTATCCCTTACTCAATACTTTACATCATACCATGTCTGGGCTAATGTCTATCGACTTCCCACCATCTTAACCTCAATAAATTTCTTAACTAAGCTTATACAACTTTCCTCAATGTTAGGGTTCACAAGTCTTCCATTGGAACTCCAAATTCATCATATATGGAATTTTAACTGGTCCCGCTCGAGCGCCAGTCTAGCACCGGTCGAGCGTCAACTTACTGTCCAACTCACTGCGTAGAATTCCCAAGGGCCGCTCGAGCACCTGTCGAGCGTTGGTCAAACGACAAGACACTGTCATCATATTTCCTTAAGGCCGCTCGAGCGCCTGACGCCCGCTGGTCGAGCGCAATGTTACCTAAAAACAGGGTGCTAAGAAAAATCTTCTTATTCCAACACCATAATTGCGATCCTCCAATTATTTCAACTAAGTCCCCAAATACTCAATTTCAATATTGTTAAAATTACAACAACATATCAATTCAATTACAATATAGATGCACAAGGTGCTAGGGGAAATATTCACCTAGACATATCCTTAGATTAATTCTCTTATACCTACTTTTCTCCATAATTAGGACACATCTTAAGGAGTCATAATTCTTTTACAAGGATAGAAAAAATTGGGGTCTCACATCCTTCCCTCCTTATAAAAATTCCGTCCTCGGAATTTGATCATTGTCCTTAACTGTTGCTCCCTTATTCTTATTCCAAAGGTCTCTTATACAATAATAGTTTCTAAGGCATCAACAAGCATTCACAGTAGCATTCTTTAATGCAAAATATCTTCTCAGGTATACCTCTTTTCTAATCCAAAGATCACACCCCGAACATAGATAAACATTAATACATACCTGAGCTCATTACAATTGGTCAACAAATCCTTTATCTGGTCAGTATAAATCCCTCAATTCTTTCCTCATATCCTCATATAAATTTAATTGCAGAATCAAGTTCGATGTCAAAATGCATCATCCTCAAAACAACCCAATTGTTTTGAAGTCCTAGCCCTTAATTGAACAAAGAGCAATACTTGTTCCTCAGCCAAAATTAACCTTCTGACTAAAATCAAAACGTTCAGACAACTTCATTCGGAGGTCTACCAAAATCAAGACTTACTTCTAAGGGTCTGCGTAAGCATATCCTCAGGTAACCTTAACCACTCGTTCCTTGTTGCACCTGCTCGACAATAAACTAAGCCATGTGCCTTAGAACTTCATCAATGGTAACACCCGAATCCTCGGGCCCCCAATTTCTTGTGGTTCTCTAGGTTTCATCCCGCACGTCAAGGTCATCGCTTCACATAGAACACAACTTAACTTAGAAGTCTAGCATATTCAATTCTTGATCTATAGCTTATCTCTTAAGGATGAGGGTTCTAACACATTCCCTATGTCTCTTGGCCCTACTCTCTATTCCTCTTATACCATTTAACTGTCACGCCCCGAACGCTAGCCCGAAGGGGGTTAATGACAGCCGCGAACATCCACTCAATGAATGTTCCAGCGTTTACTCTTAATGTTGCAGCGGATTTTTTTTTTGTACACAAACAACTGAGAGAGACGGGCCCAAGAGATTTACTATGACTTCAACTTACCCAAAACGACTTCCTCGAAATAGAGCAAGCGTCTTAATGACATCGCATGGCTGCACAGCTGAAGTACATGATCTAAGGGATTCCATCAAATCCTCTTCACATTGACCTACTCATAACATCTTTATAATACATCTTGAATCCTCTAATGAACAACAAAAGAGAAAAGGTCATTCTCGTCGGTTCCTCTTCTAGATTTCCCCTCCTGAAACGTTATCTGGAGTAATACAATTTAAAATTGTGAGTCGAAAGACTCAGTAAGGAATTATAATTAAAACATGGACTTGAAATCATGGTTTAGAAACATGAACTTGAAATCGTGAGTTTGAAACCATGAACTTGTTCTTGAACTCATAATTATGAACTTAAAATCGTAAGCATGCACTTGAACTTGAAATCATAAGCATTCACTTAAACTTGAAATTATAAGCATGCACTTAAACTTGAAATCATCATGAACTTGAAATCATAATGAACTTAAAATCATTGCATGCACATGATCTTGAAATATCATGTAAACTTATGCAATTCATGCATGATCATGAATTTTGATGCACGTGTATGCTTCATGATTGCATATGCACATGCACTTGCTCTTGAAAACATCACTTATACTTAAAAATCTCTTGCTTTTGGAAGATCTTTCCAATCCTTATCTTATGGGCTACTTGAGCTCCACTTACCCCTGGCATCAGGGTTGTGCGTTCACATTAGAACTGTCCCCTATTTCCCTTGGGGACCTTACATATGGTCGAGCTAGCACACCTTCTCGCATTCGTCCTTCAGTGGCTAGACACAACCCTTTGAGGTTCACACCTTCTTGCAAGCATCCTTCAGTGTGATTGCACATACCTCGTGGACCACCCATCCTTCTTGCAAGCATCCTTCGGTATGGGTGTCCTAGGTGACATCCATCCTTCACGTAAACGTCCTTCGGTATGGATGCACCTTCTTGACTTGGTACGGTACCGACCGACTTGGGTTCATTAACTTACTTGTCATAAAACTTGTCATAAAGTAGCATCAAAATGATACTTTCATTTGCATAAAATTTATCCTTCTTTCTCATGAGAAAATGAATGCAAATGATCATGATGTATTCATGTCGTGCTTGATGATGAGTAATCAACTTATCATAAAATGCTTCTCATACTTTCATTTGCACAAAACTTTCTTTTTTTTCTTCTAGAAAATCATGCAAATGCTCATGACGTATCATGCTTGATGACAAATATCTCATAAAACTTACTTGATCTCATAAAACTTTCATGTTTCCATTTGCACAAAAACTTCTTTCATGATTTCATGCAAATACATAAATTACGTCATGCTTGTTAAGAAATAACTTGTCATGCTTGTTGAGAAATAACTTGTCATGCTTGGTTATAAACCTGTTATGTTTGTTCATAAAAACATGCTGCATATCATTCCAGTTTTCATAACAAGTAAGTTTTCACTTACAGACGTAAGTTCCACTTACTATTTTCACTTACAAACGTAAGCTCTTCTTACTTCCCTTGCTTGTGGGTGAATGCCCCTTTACCTACAATTGGATCATACTATTGTTATTCATAGGTTTACTAGACGTATAGAGTAGTCAATCAATTACTCACGCTTCATCATACAAAATCGTCCTTATTCCTCATTCAATATCTCATACTTCGTCATACACATACTTCATCATATAAAATCATCTGTATCCTTGACTTCTAATTGGTGATCTTACACCACAAGGTATTTTCTTAAGTGAAAAACCTAGTAGGGTCTCCTAATAGGTCAATAGGAAACTTAGAAACTTAGAAAAAATTTCGTGAAATTCAAAGAAGCCGGTCGAGCGCTCGTCGAGCGTTAAGCCTCTGTATAAAAATGTTCGAAGGGCGCTCGAGCGCTGGTCGAGCGTGAACTTACTGCACTAATAATTCTTGAAGGGTGCTCGAGCGCCTGTCGAGCACCAGTCCATATTTCAGACACCAAACACACATAATACATCCAACACCCACGAAATTTGTCTTAACATGCTCTCCTCTTATAACCTCGTATTCCAGACTTCCATTTAACACCTACAAATCAAGACTTCTAACAATACCATGATTCCAACCCTCCAAACAAATGCTATTGCATCTATTCTACTTCCTTTGGTCTTTTATCAAACACCTAGTGTGCATCTATGTTTCTCTTTGGTTTTTAAAGTTCCAGATCTAACCATATTCTCCATGGTTTTGTGCACAATCCATACAACTCTCTAAAACTCACTAGATCCACATTTTCTTCAAAGAAAACACATGAAACTCAAGGAGAAAATCTATCTAGACAACAATCATCGCAACAACCAACCAACAAAAGGAAGCAAGAAGAGAATGGGAGAGATGGCCAGCAGAGATTTTCCTAGAAAGGGCCGGATTTTACCTAGCTTTTCTCCTTCTTCTTTCTTTCTTCTCTTTTCTTCTCTTTCTCCTTCTTCTTCTTCTTCTTTCTCTTGGTCGGGTGAGCTAGGGCAAGCTTATGAGAATATGGGGAGGGGCTGGCTTATACGGGAAGGGATTGGGGGAAGGAAAAAAGGCAAAATTGCCCTTTCCCCTTTCTTTCCCTTTCTGCCCTCCATTTCTTCTCTCTTTTCCATTTCTGCCCCTCACGAAAATTCATTTCTCTTTTCTGTCACTCCCACAATTAACTCTAATATGTCTCCTCATCTTTGTTCCAAGGATTCTCATATTTCTAAATCTTGTAACTTAGGGACATTTTCCATTAATAAAACAATTTCAACAATCTCAATTGCTCAAATCTAATGGAAATTAATAACACAGTCAGATCTTAACTTAAAACTCATAAAAACGTAAGGGAAAAAATCCCCCTAAACACAACTTGAAATTAATTATCCATACATACATCCTCAATATAATCTTTACACTATCCCTTAATCAATACTTTACATCATACCATGTCTGGGCTAATGTCTATCGACTTCCCACCATCTTAACCTCAATAAATTTCTTAAGTAAGCTTATACAACTTTCCTCAATGTTAGGGTTCACAAGTCTTCCATTGGAACTCCAAATTCATCATATATGGAATTTTAACTGGTCCCGCTCGAGCGCCAGTCTAGCACCGGTCGAGCGTCAACTTACTGTCCAATTCACTGCGTAAAATTCCCAAGGGCCGCTCGAGCACCTGTCGAGCGTTGGTCAAACGACAAGACACTGTCCATCATATTTCCTTAAGGCCGCTCGAGCGTCTGACGCCCGCTGGTCGAGCACAATGTTACCTAAAAACAGGGTGCTAAGAAAAATCTTCTTATTCCAACACCATAATTGTGATCCTCCAATTATTTCAACTAAGTCCCCAAATACTCAATTTCAATATTGTTAAAATTACAACAACATATCAATTCAATTACAATATAGATGCACAAGGTGCTAGGGGAAATATTCACCTAGACATATCCTTAGATTAATTCCCTTATACCTACCTTTCTCCATAATTAGGACACATCTTAAGGAGTCATAATTCTTTTACAAGGATAGAAAAAGTTGGGGTCTCACAGCTCACGTCCAGATCAGACGTTAAATTCGACGGAAAATCATGTAAAATGATCTAAATACCGCTCCAAGAAAAAATTACTAAATTTTAAAAACAAATTATTAAAAAAAAAATATTTTTTAAATTAAACTATTGAAACTCTATTTCAATAATCTATTTATTTTTAATTTACTTCTTAAATTTTTATTTATGTTTTAAAAATTTAGTCTTGGAAGGATATTTAGATCATTTTGCATGATTTTCCGTGGAATTCAAAACTTAATTTGGACAGGGACTTGAATTGATTAGTTTCAAAAGTTAAGAGTCTTAAATTATCATTTTAAAAATAGAATGTACCAATTTAATTTTTACTCATACTTAGAAGGACTAACTATGACTTTACCCTATTTTTTTCTCTTTCAACTATCAACACACCCAAATATCTTGTAACCAGCCAAAAAAAAAAAGAAAGAATGGAAAATTAGTAAAATTCTTCGACTTTATAAAAATAAGGTGGCTACAAAACCTTTGATTCAAAAAGGTTTTTTATATTTTTTTACGCAAAACATTTCAATCTTGAATAAAATTTTATGTTTAATCATGGAATTTAATTTCTATGAAAAATAAAAAACATAAAAGCTCCTCACAAGAATCTTCTTTTTAAATATATTTTTTTACTTTCACATTTTTCAAGAGAATGAATTTTTTAAAAAAACAAATATCTTCCAGACATTTTTTTCTATAGTCCCCACTATTATCACAAATGCCTTACAAATACATATCTCAAATTTTTTCTTAATTATTAGAAAAAATACTTTAAAAAACACAAACAAATATAGCCAAATATTTGAATTCTTGAGAATTACAAGTGGGATAAAAATTTGTTTCGAATATTTAGAGAAACTTCACTTTGCAGGAGATAGAACTTTCGAATTGAAATCGAGTTTTTGTTTTATTTTGAACGTGTGGTTCCAGTTTAGTCTTTTTCAAAATTTGAAATCCTAGTAATATTTGAGCGTTAAAATTTTGAAATAGTTAAAATTGATGAAACAATTTATTATAATTTATATGAATGGATAAGGAAAGTTAAAAGAAAGAAGATTTGAATAAATATTTATAATGAAAAAAAAAAAGTATTTTAATCATGTCTAATTTTAGTAGGTACTCTTGGCCCCTCCAATTATTAGTTGGTTAAAGTTGAGGTGATATTAACAAGAGAGTAAGAAATATACATACTACTGTTATCTAGTCGAAGCCTTGGAGTTAGGGCTGCACACAATCGGACCGGACAGGAAAATTGGATCGAACCGGATCGCATTTATTAAAAATAAAAAATATATTTTATATAATTTTTAATATAAATTATAAATTTAACGTTTAATTTTAATCTAAACTAAAACTCAACATTTTTAGATGTACTTCTTCTTTGAAATTAATTTATTTTTTTTAAAAAAAAATTAAAACCGGACCGGACCACATTTAGTTAGACCGGTCCGGTCCGAAAACCAGACGGAAAATCCGGTTTTCAGCCTACGGAGTCCAAAACAAAGACACTGCCATCTTTGGCCGTGAAAAATCCCACTCGTTCTCAAACGCCTAAGCTGTCTGTTTCCACGATTTATTGAAGATTTATACCTTTCATCCACCAACAAAAGAAAGAAGAGCTACCTTTCGATTAAAAAAAAAAAAGAAGTTAGGATCAGGCGAAAAAGAAGAAGTTAGGATTAGGGCATTCCCGGTGGCCACGGACTCCTCAGGGGAGTAAATCGAACAATTTCTAACTCCTTTCCTGTGATCTTGTAAACTGTTTCTACTAAAGCAATTGGAACTAGAAAAAGTTCCAATCTTTGTATTGAGCTCTCTTCTGTAACTTCTGATCAAATCCCATCTTCTGGATCAGTCTTTGCAAACTAAATCAATTAAAATAGCATCAGCGTGGGAATTTTGCTGTTAGAATAGAAATCTGGACAAATAAAAATTGATGTCGGTGTCTGTTAAGGAAATCTTCAACGTTGGTGGCAGTGGTGGTGGTGAGGACCATGGTGATGAAGACAACGACGATGGAAATAGTGGAAAGAAGCAGAGATGGGATGGATCTGGAAGTGCTGGTGGTGGGTGTGCGAGGGATTTCATAAAGGCAAAGCAGGTGATCCTACAGCCATTCACAATGGCAAAGAAGCAACTCCTCAGAAATACTCGTCCTGCTACTGCAAATGCCGGAACTTCAGGTAAGATGTTTGGTGGTGTTGGTCGTCGTGGTAAAGGTTGTTACTTTTGTTTCACGCAACCGCCGACTTTGGAATCACCTGCACAGTCTCACGCAAGCGATCCAAATGATCCAAATTTCTCGTATGAAATGCTGAAAGCTTTCATAGAGAGCAATGATTTCTATTCCAAAGACTGCGATCCCACTTAGATTTTGATCTCACCTCGCGTGGTATTGAGAGGACTCGTGTATAGTCCATTCATCATGATCTTGTTCTGTTGTCGTTTTTGTTCAGAATATTATCAGTAGCTTTGCAGAGGTTAGATAACATACATACAGATTAAAGGCCAAGGGTAACTGGCTCATTCCGCAATTCTAGGCATTACATATGTGTAGGTCATGAAAGACTTAGGGGCACTTCTAGAATTGAGGATGTATGGCCTAGATGTTTCAGTCATGTTCCGTACGTGATGTGGAAGTGTGCTGCACAAAGGTTGCGAAGAACCCAGCTCGAATTCCAAATATCACCCATGGAAGGCTTTGGGGCACTTTTCTTTTTGCCAGGAGGCAGGAGCCATTTGGCACAACACATTGTCTCCCCATTGTTCAATGAAGAGATTCAATTTTCCATTTGCATTTGGTGCTCAGTTGTTACCGTAGTGCAAATTATAGGTCCCGGTAGATGCTGTGTTGCAAAATCTATTTGTTTTCTAGCGGAAGAGTGCAGTGATACATTGTGGAAGTGGAGCAGGTTGTTGAAACCGTTGGATTCTTTCCATTTGTATAGCATTTTTATTTAATTAATTTTCTGTGGATTAATTCTTCCATATGTTCATTGCTTCATGCCTCTTTCATTCTTCCATACCGTAGTGCAAGTTATTTCTGCCTAATGGTTTCTTTGTTACTTGAGAGAGATGTTAAACCTATCCAGACTTAAGTTTTATCTGTAGCTAGGGGAGGTCGTATTGGTCTTCTCAACAGTTCAGAAACTGTTTTATATTTATTCTTTGTTTGTTCAGGGATATTACTCTTATCAACAGAAATAAAGATAGTGGCAGCCAACAGAAATAACATGTCTTATTATCTACCCTTAATCCCTCATGTATCTGTTATGTACCATTGTTTACACAATTCGACACATCTGTTCTCTTCAGAAATGTTCTATGGCATTTTGATCTGTCAGTTTAACTTCGGGTGGTAAATGTATGGATGCCTCTTTTAGTGTTGGCAATCTGTACCAATACACAGGTTGTCGCACTAGTGGTAATCACTACCGTTACACCATATAGAAACTTCCAATTGAGATCTTATTGTAGGTAGTTAGAGTTTAGAGCTAGAGTTTCTTCACAGTGGCTCTCTGTTATGCAAACCAAAAGCAAGAAAATTTACGAGTTTCTCGGTTCTTAGAGTAATATTACTCGTTTTTCTTTTCCTGAATGGCCAATGGGAGTACCATTCCTAATTTGTGGTACACTAAAGAGTACTCTTCAGTTTGACATTTTTATGCCAGGCGACTACAAGAAACATCAGAGTTTCTACAGAGGACCATCCTTTTCTATTATTTCGTGTTGTGTCTCTAAAGTAAATTATAGATGGCAAGAATTGAATCTAGAAGCTCTTAAAGGTTTAGACATCTGAATAATGGCAGCGTCTGTAATGAATGTATCCTCTCTCTCTCTCTCTCTCTCTCTCTCTCTCTCTCTATATATATATATATATATATATATATATATATATATATATATAATACATATTAATTGCTGACATTTTCATCTAGGCATTAATTTTCTTTTGCCTTATTTCTATGTAACAAAACGTGGCTGCAATCCTCTTCACTGAAATCCTCCTAGCTAAGGAGGAAGTCTAGCCACTCTCTAAGGTACTATAATCCTCCGTACTTTGCACACTGTCATAAACAAGTGATAATCCATATTATGTTGGAATCCTGCTTCTTTATCCTCGTTTGGGACAGTGTTGCCTTGAAATCTGAATAGGTGGGAGAACTTCTAGTATGATAGCACTTACGGAATGATATAACCTCGTTGCTTAAAATTTCCAAAGCCCCTATGGGAAGATTCTTGAAGCCTACTCTCTAGATTGATCAGTTTGTTCTTTTATAAGTAAACAAATTTGTTTCCTTTCAGGAGCTACATATGATCGTCGTTCAAATATTCAAACTTACCTAGTGTTTCGTTTCTGGAGATTTTTGCACAATTGTCGCTAGTTAGATGAGTATGACACTGAGATTGTGTCAACCTTTTAATAATTGATTGGCATTGTTACTTGTACAAGGTTTGTGTCGATTCCGAATACACAGACAACAATAAAAGGAATCTGTTTCTTTATATCAAACTTGGTTGGGATTAGAAATGTAGAACCTAGAGGATTTATGCTTTTCTCATCGCTGTAAGGTTCATGAACAGTATATATGGAATCGTATCCTAGAAGAACATTTTCCAGTAATGCTCGTTGGAGGCTTCTAAAAGAAGTGAACGAGGCATGTGGTGAAGAAATAATTTTAGGCCAATTACTTATCCACATTATCAATTTATCATCTCTGTACAGCCCGTGCGCAATTATATCTTAGAAAAAACTAGAGGTGGAAAGGAAGGAAAAGGGGAAAGCTGCGCGGCAGGAGGGGAGATTCCCCTCCCGGGGCTCTCACGGGGTAAAGAGGAAGTACTGCTCTTACTGGGAAATAAGGGAATCTCGGTGGGAAGAGGCCTTTTTACTATCGTGGAAATGCTTCAGATTCTTTTTATCTGAAACTCTCGAGCCACAGACCTCGGAATGCAATTGAGCAAAAAGGATCTTTGATGTTTACACTGGTTCAATATTTATTTATCGGAGTATTTTTTTGTCAAATGAGATACTTGTGCAAACAGTAATGAGCATTGGAGAAAATAAAACACATATCGATGAAATGATTTGAACCCTTTCTTTTGATTTTTTCAATTTATTTATATTTATTGGAAAAAATTATGAGTATTTCAACCCTCTTTTTTTTATCTAATGCTGATTCGATGACCTACGTATAAATTAAGAAGAATTCTTTGGATTTGAAAAAAAAAACAACGTTGATGACAATTATTTGTTTGGTCAGAAGAGTCCTCTGAATATTCTGGTTTAGTGATTCGATTTGAGATTTTTTTTAATATGAATAAAAAAGGGAGGATAGACTCATTATATAAAAATATATGAGAATTTCTCATAAATAATTGAAGTAATTGGAACTGCCACAAGAAAATTAGAATAGGGTGTCCATTTCTATTGTTGGACGTGAAATACATCTATTCTTCAAAACAAATTGTTCTTTACTATACAATTCTCTCTTATTGTATAAATTAGACTCTCTTCATAAACAAAATAGAAACCAAATTGGTTGTCCTTTTATGTTATTTATTTTGTTGTGCTATATTTATACATGTAATAAAATACATCAAAAAAATTAATAAACCAACCTTTAATCTCACTTTTTTTATTTTGAATGTACAAAAATATGTGGAGCTCGGCATGTCTAGAAGCACAGGAGAACGCTCTTTTGCTGATATTTTCTCTCCAAACCATCTATGAATAAGAATTTTTAATCAGTCATATCGACACATTCTCACGTAGTCTAAAGCAAAGATATTTGAAAATGAAATAAAAAAAAAATTCACTGACCATTCGAATTTCATCTTTATCGAAATTTAGGGGATATTCGTTTGGAAGAAATTTGTAGGATTCTGATAATATTGTTAATATTTAGGTAATGTTAAAGTTGTATTGACATGAATGCAAAAGTTATTAAAATGAATTGATGTTTGTAAAAAAAAGGTAATAAAGTGTTGTATTAGAATATGTGTATTTTATGATGTTTGGATTGTAAATATAAAAGTATGATGCAAATCCTAAAAAAAAAAGTGATAACCGAACATGTCCAGAATAATGGATATAGTCTAATTCAATATGTTAGGTCCACTTACTTTTTTTATTGTTTTATAATATTTCTTTTTTTTTTATTTTTAAAATGGATTTTATTGGAAAGGATATTTAGGTGGTGTTAGGTGAAAATTACCACCCCTCAAAATTTTCACTCATTAAAAAATTATAAAATAATCTCCCTCCTCATTAAGTTATTATTTTTTATTATAATATTCATTTAAATATTCTCACTTCACTTTTTCATCAAATCTCATAAAATATCTTTATTTTTTTTACAAACCTTGATACTCCAAAATTTCCGACCCCTACGGCCGAACACCCCTTTAGCTATTCATGAAGACTACTTTTCATTATTTATTATAATAAAAAATAATATAATAAATAAAGAAATGTTCCATTTTATAACTATAATTACTATACATTCATTAGAATGATAAATAAGCAGTTTTTCGGGGGAACCGACTGAGAACAGAGAGTGATTTCAGCACTGTTAGAGCCAGGGGCGAGTAGAAATTGGAGATCATGACATTTACGGACGCGATCAACGACCTCTCCTATCCTTCTTTGGAAATCAAACCGCTGAATAGATAATATGGTTTTTTCCAAATTCCTATTATAGCCAGTCTCTGTCCCTCTCTTGGATCCATGTGCTGGGGAAATGCTACATAAATTATAGCGAACCCATCAAGCAAGTTGTCTGCAAGTGTGTATTCTCTTCGAGAAACACAAATAATACTAGTCGTCCTGGTGGTCCCTGCTAAGTGCAAAATGCTAGGATTGAAGGAAGGCCGAGACAGTGGAGGCGGTGATCGAGATGTTGTGGGTTTTTCCATGAATTCTCAAAACTTTCTCCAAGCTATTGTTCATATCAGTTGGTCCAGACAGCTTCTTACAAAACGGGGTTTTGCTTACTGCAACTCAATAGATTACAAGTTAGATTGTTTTCCACTTCTATGCTCTTTCTTTTCCACGTCCATTTGTTCTTTTCTATTCAGCGACACGTAACCTTGTTCAGATGTTCTGTTCACCTTTTGCCAAGTCTCATTCTCCGTATGTCAATTTACGTCTCTGAATTTAGAAATCGTTCTTGGCCATGGCCCCTGTTTGAGTTGTTTTTCATCTTTTCAATTTATTAGCTGTAGTACCATCATCTTTATTGGCTTTTGTTTTAGCTGAACTGCAAGTTTGCAACTACCATAAGCATTTGATTCGAGAGTTTCCTTCATTTGAGTGTGACATATCGGCTTCATATCTTATCAATAAAATCGTTTGCTTTATGAATCGATATACTGTTTACTATGTTCCTGACACTGACGCAAGTGTGTTTCAAAAGAATAAAGAAATTATCACATAGCATTTTGTTTTTGCTACTGTTTACTGTGTTGATATACTCCTATACTAAAAAGGGAAAAGACTTGTACTATTGCTTGGGTTAGGAACAGACCTCTCCTTTTTCGGGTAAAAGATACACGAAAGAGTATTCATAAAAATTCTCAAACTCTGATATTTTCAATGAATACTGATACTGCTACGATGATGGCCGTATTGATCACAACAATAGCTTTGTAGCTGTTAATCACTATCAATATTCCAGCATCCTTTTGACTGGTTTTTATTGGTTTCGTTTAAGGTTATTTTATATTCATTCTGTTTTTTTTTTCAGTCTGAGGAACAAATGTCTTCTTCACGGCCCAGCCACTCATCCAGCAGCTCAGGGCGCTCAAGACACAGCGCTAGGATAATTGCTCAGACCACCGTTGATGCAAAGCTCCATGCAGATTTTGAGGAGTCGGGTGATTATTTTGATTACTCGAGCTCGGTGCGGGTTACCAGCTCAGTTATTGGGGATCAACAACCCAGGTCTGACAAAGTAACCACTGCTTATCTCCATTACATACAGAAAGGCAAGCTGATCCAGCCATTTGGTTGCTTGCTAGCTTTAGATGAGAAAACTTTCAAGGTCATTGCGTACAGTGAGAATGCACCTGAGATGCTGACCATGGTTAGTCATGCAGTCCCCAGCGTTGGGGACCATCCTGTTCTTGGTATCGGAACAGATGTGAGGACTATATTCACTGCCCCCAGTGCCTCTGCATTGCAAAAGGCGCTAGGATTTTGGGAGGTTTCTCTTCTGAATCCCATCTTAGTCCATTGCAATACATCTGGGAAGCCCTACTATGCAGTCGTCCATCGCGTAACAGGTAGTTTGATTATTGACTTCGAGCCGGTTAAGCCTTACGAAGTGTCCATGACTGCTGCTGGAGCCCTGCAATTGTACAAGCTTGCAGCCAAAGCTATTACCCGATTACAGTCTTTGCCAAGTGGGAGCATGGAAAGGCTTTGTGATACGATGGTTCAAGAGGTTTTTGAGCTCACAGGTTATGACAGGGTGATGGCATATAAATTTCATGATGACGACCGTGGGGAAGTGGTCTCTGAAATCACAAAGCCGGGCCTAGAGCCATATCTCGATTTGCATTATCCAGCCACATATATCCCTCAGGCTGCATGCTTCTTATTTATGAAGAATAAGGTTCGTATGATTGTTGATTGTCATGCAAGACATGTGAAAGTGCTTCAAGATGAGAAGCTTCCTTTTGATCTGACGTTGTGTGGTTCAACCTTAAGGGTACCACACATTTGCCACTTACAGTACATGGAGAACATGATTTCCATTGCTTCTCTAGTTATGGCGATTGTAGTTAATGAGGGAGATGAAGAGGGAGACGGCTCTAACTCTGTGCGCCCACAAAAGAGAAAAAGACTCTGGGGTTTAGTAGTATGTCATAACACAAGTCCAAGTATTTTCCATCCATGTAAATAAGGAATTGGAGTTAGAAAATCAAGTTGTTGAGAAGAACATCTTGCGTACCCAAACACTCTTGTGTGATTTGCTGATGCGAGATGCACCCTTGGGAATTGTGTCACAGAACCCAAATATAATGTATCTTGTGAAATGTGACGGTGCTGCTTTACTTTACAAGAACAAGATATGGAAACTGGGAGTAACACCTAGCGATTTCCAGCTGCATGACATAGCCTCATGGCTCTCAGAGTGCCATATGGATTCAGCAGGTCTAAGTACAGACAGCTTGTATGATGCGAGGTTCCCAGGAGCTCTTGCTCTTGGGGATGTAGTATGCGGAATGGCAGCTGTGAGGATAAATTCCAAGGACACAATTTTCTGGTTTCGATCCCATACTGCTGCAGAAATTAGATGGGGTGGTGCAAAGCATGAACCTGGCGAGAAGGATGACAGTACGAGGATGAATCCAAGATCTTCGTTCAAGGCTTTCCTCGAAGTTGTGAAGACAAGGAGTTTACCCTGGAAGGATTTTGAAATGGACGCAATCCATTCTTTGCAGCTTATCCTGAGGCATGCGTTCGAAGATATTGAAACACTGGATAGAAGCACCAAGGCAATCAATACAAAGCTCAGCGACCTTAAAATCGAAGGGATGCAAGAACTGGAAGCAGTGACAAGTTAGATGTTCCGCCTAATTGAAATGGCTACAGTGCCAATTCTGGCAGTTGATGTTGATGGGCTGATTAATGGGTGGAATACAAAGATTGCAGAGTTAACAGGTTTTCCTGTAGATAAAGCAATCGGAAGGCATTTGCTTACACTTGTTGAGGATTCATCAACTGATACAGTCAGAAAGATGCTGTACTTGGCATTGCAAGGTATGTCCTATCCAGAGCTTATACTTTAGCTTCGTTGAATTGTCAAGATACCTATAATGATCATGTGCATAAGCGTGAGAGAGTGTGTGCACTGGAGTGTGAGCATCCGGGCATAGCAATATGCTCCTATCTAAAACCATGCATTTCAATCATATTGATGAGAAGAATGAAAAACAGTAGACAATTCTCTGGTCCATTTGTATCCTTAAAAGATTGCATACAAAGATTCGAGAAGGAAAGGCATGAGGGAGGCCAATGGATGGAATGTGCCCACCATTCATAAACAAAGAGATTCATATTGTTTAGTGCCTTTTCCTGTTTCATTTTCGATACAATTCTGTGGTATTCACTTTTAACAAATCAATCATTGGAGTATAACTTTGAACGAATCGGTCCCTTGATCCATTTTTCATACATATAAGTCCTCATGTCTACCAAAAGTTAGCCTACTAACGAGGATGTAGTCCTAGATAGGATATCCGACCCTAAAATGGACATCCTGACCTCGACCCCGCGTTAGTCTTCCATTAGTCGGCTAATTTTTCGTGGACACAAGGACTCATATGTCTGAATAATAGATCATAGGGATCGGTCTGTTCAAAGTTGTACCACAAAGACTGATTTGTTAAAATTTAATATTAAAGGGACTGTAGCATTAATTAAGCCTTTTTAATGTCTTTTTTGGAACTTCTATGCAATTTGATTATATTCTTTTACCTTCTTATGTGATCAGGCAAAGAAGAGCAGAACATCCATTTTGAGATTAAAACACATGGGTCTAAGAGTGATTCTGGTACCCTCAGCTTAATTGTGAATGCTTGTGCAAGTAGGAATCTTCAAGAAAGTGTAGTGGGGGTTTGCTTTGTGGCCCAAGATATCACTGGGCAGAAGATAGTTATGGACAAGTTCACTCGGATCGAAGGTGATTACAAAGCTATTGTACAAAACCCAAACCCATTGATTCCCCCTATATTTGGAACGGATGAATTTCGCTGGTGTTCTGAGTGGAATCCAGCAATGACAAAGTTAAGTGGGTGGACACGAGAGGAAGTGATAGATAAAATGCTTTTGGGAGAGGTTTTTTGGGTTGCACACGGCTTGTTGTCGTCTCAAGAATCAAGATGCTTTTGTGAATCTTGCCACCGGGTTCTTTTGTTTCTTGCAGCTTGCTAACCAAGAGCTGCAACGAGCACTTCATGTCCAGCATTTATCGGAGCAAACTGCCTTGAAGAGATTGAAGGCGTTGACCTACATAAAAAGGCAGAAACACAATCCTCTCTGTGGGATTATATTTTCTCGGAAAATGATGGAGGGTACTGAGTTAGGAGTTGAGCAAAAACAGCTTCCAGTGCCAGCGCCAGCTCAGCAAGGTTCTCGACGACTCAGATTTTGATAGCATCATTGGTGGGTATGGCATTTGTCTCGAAAGAGCCTAATTTACTATCATTTAACAACTTTTGATTCCGTGCACTTCTATTTTTGGCAATATGCATGTCATCCTGAATAGCATGATGACCCGGGTTGGGATAATCGTCATAAACATGGAAAAGAATTAGTTAAGTTTTCCGAAACACCTCTATGCTGCTACATTTGATTTCGTTACCATTACCTGGTCTAGATTGTCAGATTGACTGATAGATCAATTGCACTGCGCTTTTAAGCTTGTCTCGTAACAACAGCAATGCAAAAAGTCCTTGTATAATGTGCCTCAATATCAATCTGCCAGTAGTGTCTTATACGCACAGTGGGGGAATCCATGAAGGTCTATCAAATAGGCATATTCTTTTGTAGAAGAGATACTTGCTATTGCACTCTGTAGTGTCAATTCACCAAGTATATTGATGATATATAAAGGGCAAGCAGAGGGAATAGATCTTTCCTTTAAATCTCACTAATACCTGTCGTGACCTGATGATTTCTTTTCCATTTGTTTTTTACTTCTCCACAGTTACTTGGATCTTGAAATGGTTGAGTTTAGGCTGCATGAAGTTCTAATTGCCTCTATGAGTCAAGTGATGACGAAGAGCAATGCAAGGGGAATCCGAATGGTCAATGATGTGGCAGAGGAGATTGTGAATGAAACCCTGTATGGTGATAGTCTTAGGCTTCAACAGGCGTTAGCTGATTTCTTGTTGATATCAGTCAATTATACGAAAACTGGAGGCCAGGTTATTGTTGCAGCCAGTTTGACCAAAGACCAACTGGGGCAATCTATTCATCTTGCACATCTTGAGCTCAGGTACTAACTGCTCAGGCACCAGTTGGCACGATCCATAAATATATTTAGCACATCTGGTTCTGCTGTGCGATCTGTTTTAAACACCAATTTGACTGCATTAAAGTACCAAAATTGCATGGATCTGCTGCATATAGTCATTTAATCTGACAAAAACACAACATGAAGAAAGATGGAACTTGTATTTACTTGCTTCTGACTTCTATAAAGACATGTACTACTTGTACTTGTCCTAAACCATAATGCCTTGAAATCTGTATCTTGGACCAGGATATCACATTCCGGCGGTGGGGTGCCAGAAGAATTGCTGAACCAGATGTTTGGAAGTGATGGAGATGCATCCGAGGAGGGCATCAGCCTTTTCATTAGCAGAAAGCTATTAAAGCTCATGAATGGAGATGCACGGTATCTGAGGGAAGCAGGCAAATCAACCTTCATCATATCTGTTGAACTTGCTGCAACTCATAAGTTAAGGACCTAAAAAGATTTTCCTGGAAAAATGTTGCGCAATGTTCTATGCAAATAAAGAGGAACGGAAGCTCAAAAGTTGTGTTTCACTTGCCATGTAACTTGTGTTAGTTTGTTACTCTTTTTGACACATTTGTGTAAGTGGTGGTTCGATTATGACTATTAGGTAATCTGATTATGTGTCCAGATTTGCTTGTGCATTAGTATGATATATTTAGCTAGTTAATCGTATATACAATATTGATCTTCATATAGAAAAAGTTACATCGACTCATCTACTGATAACTATTCCATATGTGGAAAAGAAAGTCACATTTCAGTACCTGAAACTACTATCAATTTGTAACTTATCATCTTAACTACTATTATTAATAATTAATGATCTCTTAAACTATCTCTTTTTTGCAATTTGCCCTAATTGTAAAAGCATGAGTTCATTTTGGTTGTGAACATCTAACCACACGGATTGTGCCACATGTTCCACTTTCATCCATTCCAACAGCTAGATATTGACTTTGAGGCTAAAACGAAAAATTTGATAGCTCAAAGAGATCCTCAGTCACTAGTAACAGTTTAAGAGGTAAATTGCAAATGAAGTACTAGTTTAAGATAATTTGAAAGTAAAATTTCTATAACTTCAGCAATTGAATCAACTTCTTAAAAAACGATAAAGCTACAGTAAAGTGGGAGTATTCAAGATGATATTTTACTTCTATTACATGCAAACGGAAAAAGTCAAAAGGGTGTAATGGATTGTTTTTTGTTTTTCTAAGGAGAGTGTAATAAATTACTTGACAAGTACGTACAAGTTTGGTATTAGGCTTCATTGGACGAGTTGCATCAATTGATAAATTACTCTAGTTACCAAAAATAAAATGAGAAAAACAAATACCATAAATAGAAGTAATGTGCGGACCACTGATCAGAAATATACGAGTATTGGGCCATACGAGCTAGTCTTAGGTGATGTTCGTTTGGAAAATTTTTTGTAGAATTATGATAAAATTGTGAATATTTAAGTGATGTTAAAGTTGTACTACCATACATGCAAAAGTTGTTAAAATGGATTGATGTTTGTAAAAAAAGATAATAAAGTGTTGTATTGAAATATGTGTGTTTTGTAATGTTTGACATGTAAATATAAAAATAGGATGCAAATCGTAAAAAAAATACTCAACCGAACATGCTGTAACATCTATTGCGATTATTTGCCTTGTTTAAATAATGAAAGGGGAGGGACTAATCTACAAATAAAAATAGGGTTAAATATATTTTGCCCCTTATCTTTGAAGTCATTTACACTTTGCACCCCGATGTATTATTTTTGACACATTGAACCCCTTAACTTACACATTTTTTCAATTAGGGTCCCGTACCCAAATTGTCCGTCAATTTAGACTGCTTCTGTCCAAACGTGGGGTGCAATGTGTAAAAATCTCTAAAGATAAGGGGAGCAATGTGCAAATACCCCCAAAGATAAGAGGGGCAATGTGTAACATTTTTTACGGAATCCGTCTAAATTGATGGACAATTTGGGTATGGGGTCCAAATTGAAAAAATGTGTAACATTATGGGTCCAATGTGTCAAAAATAATACATCGGGTTGCAAAGTGTAAATGACCCGAAAGATAAGGGTCAAAGTGTATTTAACCCATAAAAATAAGTATTGTCATTTTTAGGGCATGTTTGTTTGGCTAAAAATTATAGAATTTGAATCAAACTTTTTAAATTTATTCTCATAACATTAATTTTACACGTATACCAATACAACTCAATATTTCATTTTTTACACACATCAATACAATTTTTTATAACTTTTACAGGCATGTCAATAAAACTCAAACATCACCTAAATATTCACACTATTTTTAAAATTCAACAAATTTTCTCAAAACGTACGTGCTCACAAATTTTTTTGTAAGCATATATTATCATTGCTATTTGCTAAGAATAGATACTTGAGAAACAGGAAACCTTCGTTGCGTCCTGATCAGCCGTGCGAGAAGTCGAGAATATAAGGGCTCGATCTCTCTCTCCGGCTCTTCAGTTGATTCCCGATCAGCTGAAGAAAATGGAGACGAAGGTTTTGTTGTTTCCGGCTGGTAGCCCTCTGCTAGCGGTGATGGTGGCGACCAAGCTTTCCGGTCTTGCTCTGCCAACGTACACATCTGTACCAATACAACTCAATATTAATTTTTTTACACATATTAATACAATTTTTATAACTTTTTATGACAATAAAACTCAAATATCACCTAAATATTTAATATATTTTTAAAATTCAACAAATTTTCTGAAAAAGTACGTTCTCACAAGGTTTTTTTTGTACGCATATGTTATCATTGCTATTTGCTAAAAAGAGATACTCGAGAAACAGGAAACCCTCGTTGCGTCCCGATCAGCCGTGCGAGAAGTCGAGAATATAAGGGCTCGATCTCTCTCTCCGGCTCTTCAGTTGATTCCCGATCATTTGAAGAAAATGGAGACGAAGGTTTTGTCGTTCCCAGCTGGTAGCCCTCCGCTAGCGGTGATGGCGGCGGCCAAGCTTTCCGGTCTTGCTCTGCCAACGGACATATCCGTCCCTCCCGACTCTGCTCCCATCCTTCTCTTCTCCAATGGGTACTCTCCAGTTACCTTTATTATGATTAAACTTGGTGGGCGCTGAATTCATGTTTTGGCGTTGTCTTCTTTGTTGTATGCTATATTTTTGCTTCTTGGACTTGTTATCCTGTTGGCAATCCTATGTAGAAGTTCTTTACGCTTTGTAAGTGCCTGTGTTTTGGATTCTTCTATCGTTTGAAGTAAACCAAAAATGCATTTGCTATATGATATGGTGGCGTTCTGTTTTAATAAGTGCAAGTGTTCTGGTACACTCAAACACGTATATTTAACTCAGGGAGAAATTGCGTGGTGCGTTCGTGCTTCTTCGTTATATTGGCCGGGTTGCCACCCTTCCCAATTTCTATGGGCAGAATGCATATGAATCTGGCCAGGTGATTTGCCTAGAGTTTGCTGAACTTACAGAATGTTATGAATTCGTTTCCTCATTATTTCTGTTTTGGTTCTGTTTGGCTAATGCTTGACCAACATGGTTTTGTTTGCCCTTTCACTTCTCAGATTGATGAATGGCTAGAATATGCTCCTGTATTTTCATCGGGTTCATCATTTGAGAGCGCATGCAGATATGTGGATGATTTCTTGCAGAGTTCTACCTTTCTTGTTGGTAACTGTTTGTCAATTGCAGACCTAGCAATCTGGTCAGCGCTTGCAGGTAGAATTTTCTGAGGA
The DNA here is from genome assembly GCA_963930655.1 of Myrica gale. Lineage (NCBI taxonomy): Eukaryota > Viridiplantae > Streptophyta > Magnoliopsida > Fagales > Myricaceae > Myrica > Myrica gale. The sequence continues at coordinate 106,712 of OZ005621.1, forward strand.
TACCAATTTATACATTTCTACTTGGTTTTATGTAGACATATTTAAGCTTCCTGCGTTGGTCAATAAAATGTGTATGCCCTCTGGTTATATATGAGGTTCTGTCTTCCCCTTGAAATCCTATCTAAAGATATCACTAACAAAAGATTCTTTCTTTGCATGCTTCTGGAGGGATCATCTGATTTCTGCTGCAGAAATAATCTTTAAGGTGGCCTGTTTTGCTAAATTAGGCCGAGCATAATTTATCCATGGATTATGTCTTTTGACTTTTAGTAGCCACACACTGCATTTCAAATCTTTTGATTGTCATGGAGGATTAGATGCAACATGTGGGTAATTTGTTTTGACTGGATAATTAGCAGGATTGTGCCAGTGGATTGCTTTTAGCAGGAAGCTTCTAGTTCCTTCACATCCGATATTTTCTCTTGGCCAGATCTTAGTATATATACCACAGCTAAAATGTTCCTATTTGGTAATCATGTTGTTAGTCTCGAGAGCTTTGTACAGATGTTTCGAGTTGTATGCTTTGCAGGAACTGGGCAGAGATGGGAAAGTTTGAGGAAGTCAAAGAAATACCAAAATCTCGTGCGGTGGTTCAATTCTATATTAGCAGAATATGCTGATGCCTTAAATGAAGTCACGACAATATGTGTTGGCAAGAGAGGCTTGGGAAAGCCGATTGCAGCTAAATTGAAAGAGCAACAGGTTGAGACTAACCACTCAAAGAGCTCATTTGAAGTAGATCTTCCAGATGCTGAGGTTGGAAAGGTACGATTGCGGTTTGCACCAGAACCCAGTGGTTATCTTCACATTGGGCATTCAAAAGCAGGACTGTTGAACCATTATTTTGCTCACCGGTATCAAGGTCAACTTATTGTGCGCTTCGATGACACAAATCCTGCGAAGGAAAGCAATGAGTTTGTGGAAAATATTCTAAAGGATATTGAGACTTTAGGTATCAAGTTTGATGCTGTTACGTACACCTCAGATTACTTCCCTCAGTTGATGGAAATGGCTGAAAATTTGATTCACCGGGGTAAAGCATATGTTGATGATACTCCACGGGAGCAGTTGCAGAGAGAAAGAATGGATGGCATTGAATCAAGATGTAGAAACAACGGCGTGGAGGAGAATATGAAATTGTGGAAGGAAATGATTGCAGGATCTGAAAGGGGTTTACAGTGCTGTCTACGTGGGAAGCTGGATATGCAAGACCCAAACAAGTCACTTCGTGATCCTGTCTATTACCGTTGCAATCCAGTTCCCCATCATCGGATTGGCTCCAAGTACAAGATTTATCCGACCTATGATCTTGCATGTCCGTTTGTTGATGCCATAGAAGGGATAACACATGCATTACGATCTAGCGAATACCATGATCGTAATGCTCAGTATCACCGGATTCAACAGGATATGGCAGTAAGAAAGGTTCACATTTATGAATTTAGCCGGCTGAATATGGTGTATACCCTTCTGAGCAAGCGGAAGCTTCTATGGTTTGTCGAAAATGGAAAGGTTGATGGATGGGATGATGCTCGTTTTCCAACTGTCCAAGGAATAGTTCGTAGAGGTTTGAAAGTAGAAGCATTGATACAATTTATTCTTGAACAGGTGATTTCTTGCATTCATGCAATTAGTAAGAAAACAGAGAAACCAAAAAGGTGTTTTGTGGAAAATCAGGGTTCACTTTTTCGTACTTCTTACAAATGTGTCATTAGTTCCAGATTGTAAAACTGTTTGTGGGAAAATTCAATCTGGTTTTTTGTACAAGATAGTCATACTTAGATTGTCATCTCCATGAAAAGGTTGTTGATTATCTCTGGTGTTCTGTTCCAGGGAGCATCAAAAAATCTCAATCTGATGGAATGGGATAAGCTTTGGACAATCAATAAGAAGATCATTGATCCTGTATGCCCCAGACATACTGCTGTCACTGAAGCACGACGTGTGCTGTTGATCCTGACAAATGGTCCTGATGAACCATTTGCTCGCATCATACCTAGGCATAAGAAATATGAAGGTGCTGGGGAGAAGTGTACGACATACACAAAGAAAATATTGATTGACCATGCTGATGCTGAATCTGTCTCAGTAGATGAAGAAATAACCTTAATGGATTGGGGGAATGCTGTAGTCAAAGGAATAGAAATGGACAAAGATGGGAACATAAAACAGTTGACGGGGGTTTTGCATCTTGAAGGATCTGTCAAGACCACTAAACTGAAGCTTACTTGGCTACCTGAAACACGCGAACTAGTTAACCTCACCCTGGTGGAGTTTGACTATCTAATTTCAAAGAAGAAGGTATGCGCTAGTTAACCTGTATCATGAGTTTTTTCCATCAAGGAACGAAAATTTCATACTGTGCTTAATCTAGAGATTCTTTATTTTCATATGAAATTTAAACAGGAGGGTGGTTTTCTCGTAAACTACCAGGTAGAGTACTGTTTTATTCATACTCTGATTCCACCAAGATCTTGCGCCAAGAGCTTTCATTTTAATTTATAACTTTCTTTTTCAGTTGCTGGCAGATGCTTTCATTTAGTAACTTGTGAATCTAGTCCATTGGAATGTAGTTATGTGCATGCGACAGAGATGATGGGCTTCATTTCTGTCAGCAAATCATCTAAACATTGGTATTATAACATGTCTTGGGTGAAAAGAACATTCTAACTCATGTTATGCACGTGCTTTAGAAATTGGAGGTGGATTTGTATTGTGTTCCAACATTTTCAGATGGTCGGCCTGGCTGCCATGTCAAAAAGTGTCTTCTTATTTCCTTATGGTATGATAAATGTTAATTTGAAACCTTTGAATGCAGCTTGAAGAAGGTGAGGATTTCCTAGATGTGGTTAACCCATGCACAAAAAGGGAGACTGCGGCCTTGGGGGATTCGAATATGCGGAATTTGCAGCGGGGAGAGATATTGCAGCTGGAGAGGAAAGGATATTTCAGATGTGATGTTCCCTTTATTAGGCCTTCGAAGCCTATAGTTCTATTTGCGATCCCAGATGGCAGGCAGCGTTAACCACATCTAGTTCTGTTTGAAGTAAAACGTTTGCATTTTGAATTATTCGGTTCCCTGAGATTTGTCTGCATTTATCAAACATCTTAATCCATCTAATGTATGTTTATCAGATGAGAACTGTTGTGTTTACTCTCGCTCTCTCTCTCTCTCTCTCTCATGCATTTCTATGAGACTACTGATGCATCTTTCGTTTGGAACTGAAGCACTTTATTTTTCTTCAATAAACGAAGCACTTTTTTTGTCGGCTTCAGTTTATGGGCTTTAATCTGTTAAATAAGTTCCGAAATTAGTTGTGGAATGGGACTTGTTTGTCTAGCGTTGGTTAAACTTTGGACATATATGGGGCTATAGCATGGTTCACTAGCCAATTCGGAATATTATGTTCTGGCCATGACCTTTAGTCTTGTTAACTGTTTTTTTTTCTCTGAAAAGCATTTTCATTAATGCACGAACAGAATATGAGAAAATGCAGTCAAATCTAAGAAACCCAACTGAGACTCATGAGTTGCAGCCCATTTGGCCAGCTTGTGAGGGAAGCGGTTGCAGGAACGAGGGCACCAAAGGAAACGCCAATTGCTAACGTGCTGGAGGTTACAGAGGATGTTTGTCACTTTTAAAACTCGTAGTTTGTCACTTTCGTTTTAAAAGTTGGTTGAAACCTTTAGTAGTTGATTGTTTCACCCATACAAATTATGGAGAGAATAATAAAAAAATTTAGTTTGAGCACAAGAGACTACTGTATAGGCCCATGCGTTAGAAAAGGAATCTATTAGGTAACTTGAACAAATATTTAATTACTTGCTCCCCACTAATCTTTCTTACAGATGTTGAAAATAGCTGCAGACAGCTTTATTAGGACCACTTTGAATTTTATCACATCCTAAACTTTTACTAGATAGTCATCGAGAGTAGGCAATTTGCTTATTGGTGAGAAAATCATCCGGTTTTTATCTAAATTTCTAGTTTCGGTATTTCAGTACCGATTCCGATATATTTTGATACCAGTACCAGAACTCATTTTATAGAAATTTTGAAACCGAGAATGTCTGAAATTTCGGTTACAATATTTTATTAAAAACGTTTAACCATGTTTTTTTTAAACAGGTGAACCTGGGTCGTTTTGATCCAGGTCGCGAAGTCACGTGGGAAGACTGAAATGAAAGTCTCCTTTCTTCTAGACTTTTCTAGACTTTTTCTCTCATCTTTTCCAGTTTTCCTTTCCTTTTTGATTCCTCTCACTCTTGCGTCTCTCTCTATCTTTCGCAGCTCTCCCTCTCGCATTGACCATCGCCCTCAGTCCTCTCTCTCTCTGTCAGATCGTCAGAAGGTTGTGATAATCTCAACAAGCTTCCTTCACTAGCACTGGCGCGAACTTCTTCATCTCAACTAGCGGCGGTAGAGGCAGGTAACCTCTTTCTCTAACTCATTTTGAAATTTCCGTTTTGTTTGCTGGACTTTGGATTGATGATCGATTCTCATTTTGAAATTTTCGTTTTGGGTGCTGAATTTTGGTTGCTGTTGATTCCTCTATGTTTTTCTATCTCTGAAAATGGTTACGGCTGCTAAATCTATCAACTCTCTTCAGCTCCACTCGAATCGTTTGCTTTTTGAGTATCATTGTTGTCGTCTAAGGATTTCAACCCGTGCTCAAAATTATTGTCATTATTCTACTGCTATCTCTAACACTAACACCCCTAATAAAGAAAATGTCCGAAAGCCCCTCTCAATTTTTGAAATCTCCGAGATGTCGAAGATATGGAACCGGAATGAAATTTTCCATTCCGGTACTCACCCTTAAATTTGCTAGCCTTCTTTGCTCCATTTCGTCTCTTTGCATGACGAGCCTATGTTATTGTAGTCATTGCAATAGCGAAAAAAAAAATTGCATCTACGGAAAATTGGGACCCAATGGCGAAGAATGATTGAACGGAACAGATTATCTGGGCCAGAACAGTATTCTCCACCCATCCAACTTGAGTGAACAAAAAAGCGAGCAATGCTTATTCAAATAAACATTCCACAGAGAGTGGAAACAAACTAGGAAAGGATTCTCAAATTCGAAAGACCACCAGCAATACAGTATGAATCAGAAGGACAAATCCCAACAATCTGTAGAAGTAACAGCAAGAAGCAAGGCCCTTTACACGTATGATTTCAAAACCTCTACTTCTGGGGAGCAAACCTGGACTTGATTTTCTCAACCTCTTTCGTACCCACCTGGAATGTCTTTGTCAAAACATTGTCCGGAATCGGTGGTGTGGCTGCAAACAATGTAGTAGCAATGGACTGCGTTCCTGGCAGCTGGCTGTTAAACGCGGCTATTACTGATGCAGGCTCCTTGCCGTTGTTCTTCTGAAAATGCACCAACCCCCTTGGGAACACAAATATCTCACCCTTCTTAATGGATTTGGATATCAGCACATTTGCCGTGGTTATGAAGCCCACGTCCAGTCCGCCTTCGAGTACAAACACTATCTCAGTGGCGCGTGGGTGTGTGTGAGGCGGGTTAAGCCCACCGGGGGCATAGTCAATGCGGGAGAGAGAGACACCGAGGGTGTTAAGGCCAGGAATTTTCTCAACATTGGCTGCAGTGACCAGAGAACCGAAAGTCGTGTTGGTGAGGCCCGGTTTGGCCAAGCCGTCAAAGAAGAAGTCCGCTGCAGATATGTTTGCCAAGTTCTTGCACGTGAACCCATTGACTTTCACACCTGTTCATCACATCTCATATTTATGATTTTTTTTTTGGGTGAGCAGCTCATATTTATTAATTCAATTTGCTAACCCAGTTAGCTACTCATTTCTATTGAGCGTCCGATATTTTTATAATCGTAGTTATCCTGTCAACATCAATGACAGTACTTGAGCAATAAGTCATGATTACGAGACTATTAAAGAACAAATCCAAACAATAAAAAAACTAATTTTTTTCCTTTGGACCAAATTCCTTTCTTTGGAATGCGGTTTTATCTCAGGTTTCGGGTTTTAAACCTGATTTGAGACCGAAAATAAAACTTGCGTTTGGGAAGGTCTCAAATTTCAAACCCGTTCTCAGTCCAAGACGCAACATTCCCACGTGATCAGTTTAGGATTCGTTGATGTGGTTGAAACGTGGCTGGGCAAAATCGTCGCATCGTGTAGACAGAATATTAGAAGTGAGGTTTAAAATGTCAGGAAGACAGCAGCATGCAGATGCAGGCCTACCTGTTCAGCTAAGCAGCTCCGTCAAAGAGGCAGAGTCAGAGACCTTCTCTACAGACCCCAGTTAAATTCGATTAATGCCAAACGAGTCTGGAGTTTCAGACTTGGCTTATAACACCCAGACTAGTCTGAATCTGCCTTCTAAACAAGGCCAATCTCCATCTCGATCTCCAAAGGAACAGTTAAAGGTAAAGAATACCGGAGTACTGAATCTTTAGAAAAAAAAAAAAAGGGGGAGTGGAAGCCTATTATTGACTCAGAAAAAAGGAAGCCTATTATTGAGGATATTATGAAAAAAGAAAAAATAGGCACTGCTATTGAGCTCAGCAACTCACCAATACTCCTGGAATAATTACACAACTTGCAAGGAAGAAGAAGAAGAAAGTATTAGAGTAGAAATACCGGACTTAAGATCGGCAACACAAACATCTTGAAGCAAGTCAGGATCTGCGGCAGCGGCGGTCAAGGCTAAAGCAAAAGTTGTAACAAGCAATGGGACAATGGCCACCATGGTCGCCGAGATTATTGTCGGCAATAAGAAAGAGAAGCAATAATAGGGGAAAGATGGTAGATTAGTAGGAAAAGGTGGGTGCTGTATTTATAGGGAGAGAGAGATTAGTCTTAAACATCACGTTGGGCCGTTGGCAGAGAAATGCTGCGAATACAAAGCACGAAACATGCCTTCGTAGCCCCAAAGCAAAGTCATCTCTGGAGGCATATGGCCCAGAATATGCCCCTATCTTGTGCCTGTTGACCCCATCGTGCGTCCCCTACTCATCGATCGGATCTGACCCAATGGCTGCTATTATTTATATGTATACTATATAATTAGTTTTTTTCCTCAGTACTTTTGTCGTTTTCATTTAGGAAACAATAGATTTGCCTCATCCACAAATTCAATCATAATCTCTCCGCAAAATGGTGTATTATTATCGTCTCTGTAGTTCAACACTCTGGAAAAAGTAATCTAACTTCACCTCCTATGTACGCTGGCTGGATTTGAACCCTTTCATCGTGAGGAACAGCAAGAACATGTTTTAGGTACTGAATTGAGAATTCAGGTTGGGTCATCACTTCACGGCATCTGAAGGTTGTATCTTTTTAATGCATAGGTAAACGCTGAACACAGATAGTAAAAAAAACCTGAATTTCCTATTCTTTAATATTGTAGCTAGTTCGTTTAATTTAATAACAAAAACTGTAACCTTTTGGTGCTTAGAGTAAATGACGTGCATTCTATATGTGATCGAATAAATTAATTAATTAATTAGAAGAGTATCAATGAAGCTGAAAAGTAAACTTACTGATAGATACCATGGCCTTTCCTTGTGAAGAAGTTAGTGGATCCGTAAAGACACTCGTTTGCATTTTCCAGAAGGGCAGCAAAATCAATACGACTGCTTCAATTGCAGTCTACGCAGTGTTTTCTTTTTTCTTTTGATTAATTTGAGGGAAGGGGATCCACACATTATATTTGTAAGTGAAACAATAAAATTGCTGATATACAACATTGTTTATATAGATTTGATTAAAGGCGATGAAATAGGACATATATACGAGAAATAAGACAACGTGTATGCATGTTAGTTTACAAATGAACTAAGAATATAGAAGTAGGATGGTCCAAGTTTTTTTTAAACTACTAATTTTATATATTGAAAACACAATGAAAATTACGACCTAGAAAATACAACAAGAAGGACCCAAAGGGCCATCAGCAAATTTAAAGGGACGAAGCCTATAATGGAGGACACAAGATTTTCAGTTGTGGCGTGTACGAAGCCCGATTCGAGAGGACACGAGGGTACTTGGAAACATAGAAAACCCGTGAAAAATGAACCCAAAAGCTCATTGAAAGAAAAAATAACCACCACACAAGGCAGTGACAACTACCGCTAAAGGACCGACGACATTGCCATTGGTTCTTCTCCCTTAGAGCACTAATCATGTAAATCCAGTTGTAATTACAAGCAATAGAGAAACACAAAGAAACTTAAGCATGCCTTAAACAAAGAGGCAAGCCCAAACGAGAAAAAGCTTAACATAGACTACATAAAGTTCTGTGTAAACTTTGGCCAGAACTTGACTGAAGTGGTTGGCGGTGGAGGCGGTGCGTGGTGATGGTCAGAGTAGATCCACAGATTAAAAGGGAGGACATAAGACATAGAGGACAGTCCTGGGAAGAGAAGCAGGTGACTGGAGGCGAAGGAGGTCGTACATGCGGCCAAAGTGCTCGGCGCGTGAGATCCACTAACACTGCGTGGGACGCATGAATAGACACGCACCATCGTTCTGGCATCGAAAACACGGGGCTGCATAGATCTGGGCCTACTGAGATCAAGCATGAGGCGCGTACCCGACAAATATGAGGGGAAACCACCGTGCGCCGTTGTGAAGCCACCTGCAAAGAAATCCAAAAAACCAACCAACAAAACCTGTCAGTTTAACCAGAGAGGAGGAAAGGGAAGAGGGAGGAGGAGGGAGCCGAACTCCCACCCTCCTCTAGGGCGCCGCTGGTTTGGGGAAAGCAGAGAGAGTTTAGAGAAAGATAGGGTTTAGAGAGAGACACTCAAAGAATGCTGGGATAGTCTGAAGTTTATGAGAGCATCAAATGGAAGCTTGAAATCACTTGAATGAATGCAGACGTCAACAATATTATAGAAATCTAGACTTGATTAAGAAGCCATAGAATTAGGAAAAGTTGCCCAGCTGTATCCAGACCTTAGTTATTATATTAACGGTGTATATCAGAGTGTTTGATTGCATCATCACATATGCAGTTTGTTCTAAGCCTCGACAAAGAAAAGGAGACTCAGTCGATTATTAATATTGCGTTGAGCAGCATTCGGATGATTATTATGGTAGCTAATAAGATGGGTACAGAGATAGCAGATTTCGTTAATCCAATATACTGCACATTCTTAATAGGTTATAATGCCGTAGCTGCTTCAAATTAATGCTTAAATTTCACTCCGTAATATCTTTCCTGTTCTTGTGTTTGTGTAAGAATAGAAAGAGTGATAGTGCCACCCCCATTCCCTTTCATGGGGCAGTTGTGGTCACCGTTAATTGTTGCAGTTTTTGAAGGTTGAATGTTTTGCTAAGCGAAGACTCGCAGAAACAGGCTCTATCTTCCAACAAATCAAACCTACTGCCTGTAGCCAGCGGGGTCTCCCTCCTCCTCTCTTGACTCTTTGCTTTCTAATCCTTCCCAGCAGCCTGTGCACGTGTAAGAGGACTTTAATAAGCATTTGTTTATCCCCCTTTCTTTTCTTGTATCTGAGGATCAGTTGCATCAGAAAAGCTCCAAAAAAAAAATCAGTCAGTTCTTACATGTACATGCACGAGGCCTAGCATATGTAGGCATTGCTGGAAAGTGGAGACTGCATTGAGACTCTCAATTATACTTCACTGGATTAGCATTTTGTCTTTGTATTCCATCGATCAAGTATGATTCAGTAACCTACTTTTATGACAATACCTGTTGACTCTAATTGTATAGTATATATTGTGGTCTTTATATCACTTGTGGGAAGAGCTGGTCTAACTCCAACAATGTACACAGGCTGGTTCTGGATAAGAATTTGAAACCTTGTTATGAGGAACACGCAAGATATATTTTTAAGTTGTGAATTAAGAATTTCCTATCTTAAGCAGGACTACTGTCATCTTCATGATATAACTTGCACCGTCGACCTAGATAATGTAAGACAGCTAGCGGGCCGATATCACAGGAGAGGTCAATATGCACAATACTTATACGATAATACGAGGTCCGAATGACGTATTATGGAGATGATATCACTTCCATAAATTTGTGAACCTGTAACCCCTTGGATCCAACTTTTTTCACGGCCACCGTGAAGGTAATGTGATAAAAGTGTTCACTAAGAGTACTCTCAACTAGATTAGCTAAGGTTCTTCCCTAATATGCAAGTTTTCCTCGTGCATATGGTCTCTTTTTTCTTTTGCTCTTATCTGTTCTAATGCCGCGCCACAGGAAATCGTGAGTAAAGTCAGCATTAATTGTCAAGCTACAGGGTATGGACCTGATCAACAGATATTTGAGTAGCATAATAGCCAAATTAATAGTTAGTTTAAGGCGTTGTTTGCTCCTCAAAATTTTGGTTTCAATAGAATAATTATAAAATAATTTATTTTTTCATATCAAATTATCATTTTTTTATTATAATAAATATAAAAACTATCTATTGACGTTTCACCAACATTTATTAACTAGAATTTTGATTTCCCACCATATATCACCAACCAAAAGTAGTGCCTTTTTATTTTCCCTACAAATCGTATATCAGAAATTATAAGCAGCATTTGAGAATAAGAAAAGAAAAGAAAAAAAACAGGACTTTGTGATAATTCAAAGATCCTATCACAAACGGCCGTTTGACTCATTTCGGTTGTGTTTGTGTTGAAATATTTTTTTGTGTTGAGTTTTGTGTTGGTATTGGGTTTAGTGAAAAAATGAAGAGAGAGATATTTTTTTATATTTTTGTAATTTTTTATATTTTTTTATGGGAGAGAGAGATTACTATAGTGCTTGTGTAAGTAAAATTTTAGGGTTTGTGAAAAAGTGAGGAGAGGGAATGAAAAAGTGAAAAAGTTAGTAAAAAATGTAAAAAAAAATTAGATAAAAAGTAAGGAGAGAATAAAAAAGTAAGTGAAAAAGTGAAAAAGTTGGTAAAAAGTAAAAAAATTAGTAAAAAAAGAGAGAAAAAGGAAGGAGAGCGAATGAGAATGTAATGATGTTAAAATTTTAGGGGTAAAATTTTATGTTCACAAACACTATGAACATTGTAGTATTTTATTAGGAGAGTTAATATTTTGGAGAAAATTATTGCTGCAAACGCACCCGTTCAGTATGAAAGCACTACTGGGCTGTTCCGTTGCACTTAACGCCGACGGGTAATGAAGTTTGACAGATCAATCGAGCGACTCAAGCACAGAAAGGAAGGCTTCTCCACTGATTCCCATAGAAAGTACAGGCCATGAAGAAGAACGATTCTCTTAGCAACACCAATAATAGCAGAAGGTGGAAACGGACAGAGCTCATCCTTCTCATCCTCTATGCGATTGCCTTCTACTTAATTATCATTCGTCGATCCCTTCTTCTCTCTCACGGTAACCGATAATTTCATTTCATTGTCTTTAATTTAAAGAAACAAAAAATTCATTTCCAAACTTCGATCTTTTGGATTCCACAAAATTACAGATCATTACTCCCAACTCTACGGTTTGCGCCCGGGATGGCTCACTAGATTCACTCAACGTCCCAATGTACTTTTTCTCTGCCCCTTCATTGTTTTTTTTTTATATTTCTTTTATGCGTTATAACAGTTCGCTATTTTCCTTTGGTTTAGGATGTCTCCGATGCTCAATGGAGGAGCTTTCGAGGAAATTTACCTCTTATTACCGTTGTTTTTGGGATGTTTTCTTTGGTAGCCAAAACGTTGAGGGCGTGTTTTGATTTAAAAGCGAGGGGGATGTCCATTGTTTGGATTTTTATTTCTTTGATATACCTCTCATATCTGCACGGAGCTTGGTACGTCTTTTTCAGTCGTTACTCAACATAATGCTTGAAGCATTGTTTTTACACTTTGTATAATATTAACTCCTTTTATTCTTTGCTTCTTTTTCTAATTTCTTCTCTGCAGCATTGCATTCATCCTGTCGATCGCTTCAATTAATTATCTTCTAGTAAAGGTTTGTAGCATTGTATTCAATTAATTAATATTAACTCCTTTTATTCTTTGCTTCTTTTTCTAATTTCTTCTCTGCAGCATTGTATTCATCCTGTCGATCGCTTCAATTAGTTATCTTCTGTAGATTATGCAGTAAATTAGAACTATCATTATTTATTCAGAAGGCCAATCTATGTATTTATAGAAAATTTTGTTGTATTTATGTTGACTTTCTTGTTTGCTTTTCAGACCCAAAATCTCAATGCTTTATTTGTTTGCAAATTTTAATTTCAGTCTTTCAATTTTTTGGTAATTATGATCCTACTTTGAGGATTGGACAATTTTTGGGAATAAAAATACTTTACCGTGATAGATAGAGAAAATTTTGGCATAGTTGGAATGTCAGTCTAAGAATTCTGCTGGTGTTTGTGTCTTGCCTATTTGGTTCTGTTAAATTTTCAGGCTTAGTTGAGGTGAGTTAAGTCTATCATTGCAAATGATTGATAGTGTACGTGTCCGTATTCTCTTCTTCTTCCTTTCAACTGTCACATTTTGTTACTAGATATTAAGTCTCTTTCTTTAGTTGATCATTTCAATTGTCACTGTTCTCACCTACTAAAGCTATATTTCTGCAGATATTTGCACGAAAGAAATACTTCGCACTTGTCATCTGGGGTTTCAGTATCTTTTTTCTTGTATGCAATCGTGTGTATGGGGGATATTCATTCTCCATATTAGGGTAAGTTTTTTATGCTAGTTTTACTAAATACTAATGTAGTTTTGTCACATGCAAGATATTATGCCATATCTACTTATCATGGCTGTGTTTGCGTATTGTGCCAGGCAACAATGGACTTATCTGGACAACTTCCGGGGTGCCTTTAGATGGCATATTTGCTTCAACTTTGGTATCTCCTTACTTCTTCAATTTGTGGAGATTTTAGTTCCAATTTGGTTTTTGAGAACATAATTGCTTGCAGTCATGGGGTGTGTGGTCGTTTTGCATTTACTTATATCATACCATGTTGGTGGAGCTTGTTACCTTATTAGCAGAGTTGCATATGAGCAAATTTTGACAAGAGTTCACGATAATCTTATGAAACTATCTGCCTGAACATGATAATGGTCAAGTTGTTTTTGCTTGACCATTAAGAAGAAAACCGCTCAAGCTGTTTTTGCTTTCAGTTCTTAAAATTTTAGGTTCTCACATTTAGATCTTGAGATGTTAGCAACTATAGGTTCTTTATATGGTTTTGTTTCAAGATTTATTTTTTTACAGTCGTTTTGCGGATGATAAGCTTTGGATATGACTACCATTGGGCAGATCAAGATTCTCGCTTTGATCAAAAGGTATTTGTTTCTCTGTGGCTTTCATTTTCCACCTTTCTTTTCCTGGTTTTTTCATATGGGATAACTTGATCTCTGCTTCATGTTAATATTTGAAGAAGTCTAGTAGAAGATCATTCTCCCACCCAACTCCTTTTCATGGTTAAAAAATGATATCACTGTCATGATACATCTTGCAGTGGAATCTTTTGACATTCTTTGGTTATGGGGACGAAGGTTGCACACAGTACTTTATCATCAAACATTGACTGCTTTGATTTCAGGGAGCTTAGTTGTGGTTCTGGTGTAACTTTATGTGCTTATCAGCTCTTTCCGTGGTGTTCTATCATCACCTCATCAACGTTTCATTTGTTTTAGAGTTTATATTCTGGTATAACAATGCCAATAGTGGACTTTTATGTTCTGGCAGAGCTTCACATGCTTTCCAAGTATCAGGTTACAGTATTAATACCTGGAATAATCTCATGGAATTTTCTCATGTTATGTTGATAGGATCTGAGTGTGAAATACAGTTTATTTGCATATAAACTAAAATGTATATGTTTCTTTGGTTCAATAAAATGCATTCTTGATTAAAGCTTTTGAATCTATAAAAACGATTGGTGAGGATTTAGTGCTTAACAACACAAATAGATTTGCCGATATTCACTTTCTGGTATTTGCAGAAGCATATTCAACGTTGTCATATTTGCAAGTCTGGACAAGCTTGCTACCACCTTTTACAGGTTAGCTTAGTTGCTAATTATGTATGAGTCTGTAGTCTTGTAGTTGCTGGATCCATATTTCAATCTCAGTTCTGAAGTATTCCTTGATGTCTTGCTTGTTTTGTACATTGGAAAATATTACCATCTGCATGACAGTTGATATGCTTCTCCAGGAAAGAAGTCTGCAGAATGGCAAGTATACCTACAGTATGTACATCTGTTACTTGGTATATGCTCCCCTGTACCTTGCTGGGCCAATTATAAGCTTCAATGCATTTGCTTCACAGGTTTGTGATTTATGAGTTATATAAAATATCAAAATTGAAAACCTTTTATATTGAGTGTGCGAAATTTTTTCTTGATAAATTACCAATTGTAAAAAAGGCACAAAGAAAGGTGAACAAACCAGCACATGTGAGATATGTTTAAATAGAAAATCTAATATCGGAAGCTTTATAGATCTAGAAAAAAAAATCATAAAATTAAAGGTTTAAATACATTTTTCGCCCATTAACTATTAGGGTCTTGACACTATGCACTTCAAACCATCAATTCGTTACTTTTCATCCATCAACTACCAATCTGTACACTTTGCTCCCTCCGCCATTAATTTGAACAAAAATTAATATTTTTGGACTGTGAAATGAATGACATTTTTTTGGACCGTAATATTTTTGTGGGGGAAAGTAGTCATTTCACTGACCAAAAATATTAATTTCTGTACAAATTAGTGGCGAAGGGTGCAAAGTATACAAGATTGGTAGCTGATAGGTAAAATGTAACAAAATTGATATTTTGGGGTTCCAAGTGTCATAACCTCAGTAATTGATAGACGAAAATCATATTTTCCCCTAAAATTAAATGTGAAGCAAAACCATTTGCAGCTATCTAATTGGAAAAGCAAATTAGCAATCACACTCTTTGTGCCGTCAAGATCTCTCATTGTAGTGTCCATTATAATTTCATGTTGAGTGGTGGTAGAGTTACCTGGATTAGGAGCAAAAATGGATTCTTTACCACTTAAGTGCATGGGATTTCTTCAGAGAGAAAGGGTCCAAAGAAACATTTCAAGCACCTTATTGGAGCAAACCCAAAAGCGAAAACAGAAGTTGCCATAATTCAGCAAATGTGTTTTCACAAAAGTTGAACACAACTTTCTGCTAAAAGTTGTGTTCAGAATTCTGAGCTTTTACTTAAATTGGTAACAGTTAGGAATTTTAAATGTAGTCAGATTGGTCATATGATGTATTTGAACCATTGTTGAACTGTTGAGCTATACCCAACTTTCTTGAATGTTCACCTTGGTTCTAACAATGATTTTCCGTTTCAAGTTCTATGAAAGATAGTGTAAATACTATTGGTATTAGCGGATTATCAACCCAACTTGATGTCAATTTCTTCTTTTTTCCTTACACAAAGTGAGCCGACCTTGGGAGCTCCTGGGTTATCAAAACAAAAATTCTTCTTTTTTCCCAGACGGCAGTCTTTTCTAGTTTGTCTGAGTACTCACACAAGTTCCCCCCTATTGCAATTTCATGCAGTTAGGTGTGCCTCAGAATAACTATTCCGTCAGAGATGTAACTTGTTATGGGTTACGTTGGGTATTCAGTCTTGTCCTAATGGAGCTAATGACGCATCTATTTCATTTCAATGCCTTCACAATCAGGTGAGTCTCTTGGAAACTCAAGGCTACACCCTCTTTAGATTTTTTTTCCTCTGCGTTTTAACATCTTGTAGTGACATTTTTTTTTGTGCACTGATTAGTGTCTTGTGGAAAAAGCTATCTCCTATGGACATGTTCGTTATCGGATATGGGGTAAGAGGTGAAGATTTTTATTTTACTGGTTTATGTGATTAGATTCTAGGGCATGCAATAGAGCTCACTGGCAGAACCTTCAAGTTCGTGCTAGGAAGATAGTTCAATCAGGAAGAAGACGATATAGTGGGGCCCTGTATATGTGTGTAAGGTATCGTCTGCACACATACTTTTCTGGGAGAATAGGTTCTATGATTTTGGTAATGATACCTTTGTTAGTCCTTGGCTGAGATCCTGTGTATAACTTGAGAAATGACCAGTTTCAAATATTCATATATATATATATATATATATATATATGAATGTAAAATGACATTAAGATGCAGTAATTTTATCAAGATTCAAGTTATGGGATTTTCTTTTCCCCCTAAGATTCTGTAATTCCACTCCTCCATAACAGCCATTATGCAAGCAATATACTTGACAGAATATGGCCTCAGTATTGTCAATGTTTTATATTGAGGAAAACTTCATTTTGTACCATTGAACTATGTGATCAATGTCACTTTGAGGGTCTGAAATATCAAGTTTGTGACATTGAGTACTTGAACTCTCAAAATTCATTAATATGCACCCTCAAATAAGATTCACTTTCAAAATTATGTCACGTGTTATAAATGAGCCATGTGGTATGATTTTGAAAGTCAGGTCTTATTTGAGGGAGCACATTGATGAAAATTGATAGCTTGAGGGTTTAATGTGGCGAACTTGATAGTTTGTACCCCTAAAATAACATTGAACTCCTTGTGTTTTGAAGCAGTCTCGGGTCTTAGAATTAATTTGTCTAAATCCGAGGTTATCCGAATTGGCAATGTTGATAATGTTCAAGAGTTGGCGGGTATTTTGGCTTGTCGGGTGTCCTCGTTGCCGATGACTTATCTTGAGCTTCCTTTGGGAGCTAGTTTTAAGAGCGTCCATATTTGGGATGAGATTCTTGAGAGAGTTGAGCGAAGGTTGGCGGGTTGGCAACGCTTGTATCTCTCTCTAAAAATGGTCGGCTTACTCTCATTAAATCCACTCTATCTTGTATTCCCACCTATTTCTTATCCTTATTTCCTCTCCCGGTTGCCGTGGCTAATCGGTTGGAGAAGCTTCAGAGGGACTTCCTTTGGGGTAGCAATGAGGAGGTTCACAAATTTCATCTGGTGAAGTGGGAGTTGGTGTGTTCTCCATTTTCGAATGAGGGGTTGGGGCTTCGTCGAATCATGTTGTTTAATAAGGCCCTTTTGAGCAAATGGTTGTGGCGTTTCGCTCATGAGAGAGATAGGCTTTGGAGGGTTGTCATTGCTGAAAAATATGGGTGCGCCTTGGGGGTTGGAGAACTTTACCAAGTAGGGCGTCTTATGGTGTTAGCCTTTGGCGTTGTATTAGTAAAGGCTGGGATACTTTCAGCAACCATATCAGATTTTTGGTGGGCAGCGGGTTACGGATTCGCTTTTGGCATGATTGGTGGTGTGGCGATAAAACTTTCTATTTGGCTTTCCCAGTTGTTTACTCGCTCTAGGTGTAAAGAGGCTATGGTGGCGGAGTGTTTGGGGGGGGGGGGAGTGCTGGTCATTTAGTTTGGGATGTTCCCTTTGTTAGAGTCACGAATGATTGGGAGGTGGGTGATTTTTCTGCTTTCTTTTCCCTCTTCGATGGTCAGGAGTGGGGATGATAAGGTGTGTTGGACCGGGTCCAAGACTGGTGCTTTCTCAGTTAAGTCGATGTATAAGTCCATTGCTTGTTGGAATAGCTTGTCTTTCCCTTGGAAAGAGGTTTGGAGGTCAAAATGCCCTTTGAGGGTTTCTTTCTTTGTTTGGGAGGCCATGCATGGGAAAATCCTCACTACCAATAATCTTCGCATAAAAGGTGTTATCCTTGCGGATTGGTGTTACCTTTGTAGTGTTGATGGGGAGTCGGTGGACCATTTGCTTCTACATTGTCCGGTGGCGTGTGGGCTTTGGAATCATGTTCTTACTCTTACTAATTTCTATTGGGTGGTGGACGTGTTGTGGTGTTGGAGGAGGACGCTCTCTAACCCGATTGCTAAGGCCATTTGGAGGATGATTCCATCTTGCATTTGGTGGTGTCTTTGGAAGGAGCGAAATCATAGATGTTTTGAAGATGTTTCTTTGTCTTTGCGGACCTTGCAAGGGTTTTTGTTATTTTCTCTTTTCTGCTGGGCTAATGCGAATATTGGGCTGCCCTTTTGTTGATTTCGATGATTTCTTAGTTTTTTGGCTTGTTTAGACTAAGCGACTCTGGTATAGTCCCTTGTACTACTTTCCCTTTTTCTAATAAGATTGGCTTACTTATCAAAAAACAAAGTGATTCTTTCCCTTTATACTGAGTACCCTGAGGCTGCATATTGTCAATCCATTGTACCAAGTAGCCTTAGCCGTGAGACATTGAGGTTGGATCCTGGAACACAGGGTATCAATATGCACTGAAAAGTCTGTATGGGGAATAATGCACGACTCCATTTATACTTATGAACCACATGTATTTGTGGAACTTCAAAATTGTTGAAGTCAGTGAGAATGAGTCTGATAAAGTTTGTAACAAATAAAGGACCTGTCCACAATAGCAAAGAGGATCTTTCAATTGTCTGGCGAGCAATTAAGCAACTTCTACATAAACAACAAGCAAATGATTGTATTTCTCTTTTCTGAATCTTCATTTTCTGAGCTGTTGGATGTATTATTTTGACTGTTGTTCAATGTCAATGAGTAAAATCACTGTAATACTTTGTTTCTCTTTCTTCTTTTGCTGGTTAGGTCTTAAATTTCATGTGGCTGAAGTTTTTTCTCATCTGGCGCTATTTTCGGTTTTGGTCACTGGTATGTTAGCTGCAATTATATTGTTTTGCTTCATTCTTAAAACTAAACTGCAGCTTTCTTTTACATCTGCATTGGATAGTCTATCACCAAATGTAAGAAGCTTTAAGCTTTAGGCATTGGTGTCTAATGCGCCAGAGGAAACACCTATTTCTCTGCGATTGTGTGCTTGTAGATATGTGGAATCGAGTCCCCAGAGAATATGCCAAGGTGTATTAATAATTGCCACAACTTGGAAAGTTTTTGGAAAAACTGGCATGCTTCCTACAACAAATGGATTGTGAGGTGCAACATTCAACTCCTTCACATTTATTTTCTCCTGTAATCCCGTCTTTAGCTATGGCATGTATGTCTAATATTTCATTGGAATTTTAGGTACATGTACATTCCTTTAGGGGGATCTCAGAAGAAGCTACTTAATGTATGGATTATATTCACATTTGTTGCCATATGGCATGATTTAGAGTGGTAATCCTAGTTTCCATCACCTTTCTCTTCTTAGTTATTTTACAGTTCAAAGCTACACCTCTTCTGAGTTCATATTCTCTTCGATTTTAGGAAGCTTCTTTCATGGGCATGGTTGACATGCTTGTTCTTTGTTCCAGAAATGATTCTAAAATCAGCAGCAAGTGCGTTTCAGGTTATGTCTTTCTCTCTGCTAGATCTATTTACTGTAATCTACCTGATTTTAGTAATTTTGTTGCAGTTGGCTAGTTGATTTCATAGGCTACCAAAAGAAAAGTGCCAATGGTTGATTTCATAATCCAACGTGGTTGAGAGTATTTTTCATTTCATTTTTTTGTTCCTTATTTTTTCCTGATAAGTCAGAGGAACTTATAGAAAGGGACAGCATGGGGGTACCACCCTAGTGCTCTGGAACCAAATATGTGAGGACACTGGACACCAAATCAGACAGATAAAAGGAAAAGAACAAAACTCTCGAAAAAGATAAACAGAATCCATGAGGGAAAACAGGCAGTGGACAAAGAAGAGGCGGAGATCCTGTAAACAGCATGTCAAAAAAGAAACTTGCCTTGAGTTGGCAGATCAACTTCGCCCCTTGAATGTCCTCTTATTTATTTCTATCAAAATTCTCTACATTATATACAAAGAAGCTGCTTTTGAAGCCACGGGATTTCTCCTTGGAACAAAACTGCCCTTCCAATCTCCATTGCCTTTTTAGGCATAAGCAACACTATCCTTGATAATTGAGAAAACAGATGACCAGAAAACTCATCCTATACGGCAGTTGAGAAGCGAGTATCCCAGTGGCTATCATTTCGAATTGAACAGGTCTTTTCTAGGGATCAAAGATGCCAACCTTTGCAAAAGCATAGAAGAATCACACTTTAACTGAAGTCATAAAGTTATTAGTATCAATAGCATCACCGTTGCTGTTCCAAAAGAGCACTTTATTCACAGATTGGTACTCTGTATCTTTTGTTTTTTGGTTGTCATTAAGGGAAAAATGCAGCAACATTCTTATCTTCCTTTTACTAAAATTTTCGGATTTGTCTGACAATATTCTTTATGACTAAATGTTTCTTTATATTTTATTGTCAGGTTGAGAGTGCTTTTGGGGAGTTTGTTTTTCGTGAACTACGCGCTGTTGCTGGTGCTATCACCATCACTTGTCTCATGGTCTGTACTTACACTGCATCCTACTTGATTTCATAATCACTAGGAGGTTCCCTAAAGTTGCCTTCCTATAACGGTTATAGTTAATTAAGTAGGAATGCTTGTCTAAATTGGTAATATGTTTGATTTTCTGAGGTAATAACTAAGTAGTTGAAAGCCCTGCCATTTGAATAATTCTAAGTTCCCACTTGTGGAAGCAGCTATACCTGAGACTTTGTTCTGAAAGTTTCCTCGAAACTAATCTTAGCATTTCTTGTATGTTAAGCTAACTTTCTGACATGTCTATGGTTTTGATTCAGGCTTCAAAACTGAGAACTAACTTTTCTAAGGCACTTATTAGCAAAGAAATGCTGATTTATCACTCTTAAAAAGGTTGAAATCTCTTAGCAATTAATGTTCAAAGGTAAATGGTAAAATGTTGTTCTATGTAAATGAATGTTGATGATTGCCTAGAAAAATAAAATGGTAAAATGATGTGCATTGCATGAAATTTATGCTGTTGCACGGATTGGAATTGGGCTCAATGTGCAGTAAAATTGAGGTAAATTGCAATTTAAAATCAAACCTCTGCATCCACTTACTATTACTGGGTTGCTAGCATGGAGCAGATGTTCTATATTTAGTTTTCTTTTGAATCTCCATTTAGCATTTAGTTTCTTCTCGTCATTTACCTAGGAACACTATGGGGAGAGTTTAATCTTATGGCAGGGATCAATTGTAAATCCCATTTGTTTCGAAGTTCGTAAATACCGTTTCAACTAGTTTATTGTGTAAAACCTAGTAACCAATCTGACCATAATGAAAAAGCACAAGTCTTGCATAGCATTGTGAAACATGGTGAGTTCTAATTAAATATAGAAGTCCTAATCAAATGACATTTGTATTTGCGTTTCTTACTCTTTAACCTGTCATTGTGTAGGTTGCAAACCTTGTTGGTTATGTTATTGGACCATCAGGCATGAATTGGTTGATATCTCAATTCCTTCAAGAAGAAGGTATGCCAAATCCTATGTCTTTTTACCCAAGTTTTCTTGTTTGCTTGGACAGATGCAGATGCGATGGTTAATGCAAAATTCTATCCTACAGGATTATCTGTTGTTGGTGGGATGTTAATGACATTTTATGTAGGGACAAAGGTAATGGCGTGGAAAGTTTATTACAAGTTTTCATCTGTTGTGAGAATTTTTACACCTTGAGGACCCGGATATTTATAATTTTTGGTCTTCATCCTGGTTCTTTTGTAGCTTATGTTTCACATTGATGATGCCAAGCAGAGAAGGCAGTGAAGTAAGTGACCCCCGAAGCAGTACCATGTATCCCACCTACCTGCTTGTCTATGCGCATTATTGAAACTGAGCATTGGAAGTTCTGGAATATGACAGAGATTAAAGAAAAGAAAAGAAAAGAGGGGGGGGGGGATTTGGGTTGTTACTGTTGATGTTGATGTTGAGGACCTCCTTTCATTTGGGAGATTTTAGTGGACAGTCGTACATTGTAGTTGAGAACTGTAGCCATTCCTTGTTGTATAATGTCCCTCTGCTGGATCACGTCTGGTGTGATGAATCAGATTAGTTGAATTTGGATTCAACTAATTCTATTGGATTATTTTCATCCAATCCGATAGCTGGAGTTACTAGAAATGAACTCATGTATTTTCAGTACTCTGTTTATGACGAAGCTGGTTGAGCTATAACATTTCCTTTCGGAAAAATTTTCGGATTTCAAACATTTCTTTCTTCTAGGCAACCTTTACAGTGACTACTTGAAAATAAAAATAATGGTGGTTATCTAGCAAAGAGCATAGCAGTTATCTTGCGAGTATGTTACTGTCTACCGATCGAGTAAGAGTCAATAAAATGAATGCAAGCTAACAAAACTAATAAAACGATTATTGACAACTTCTAGCCATAGTTTGACACCTCAACCGCGTAGACCACTTAGCCTCGTTTTTGTTGAAAACAACAAACCCGAGACCATCTTCAAAATACAACCAAACACTGCATTCCAGTGGATCAGTGTACATACTGTACATCAGTTATAAAGATTGTGATAATGGTGAAAATAACACGCAAGTTCATCAAGTCATTGGGCTGGAAAATACATTGCGACTTCAAAATTCTAATCTAATCTCAATTCAGTTGGCTCTACGATCTATTTTGTGATTGAACTTTACTTCCTCTTCTTACCCCCACCGGGGTTGGCCTTGGCCTTTTTGTCAGTAGCTTCTTTAGCAGCATTCTCTGGTGTTTCCTATCACATCAATGAGCAAACAGTAAGCCTCGGCCATAACATAAAGTGATAAAGTTAGATTTACAAGCTTAAAAAAACTTAAAGATTTACAAGCAAATGTCACATTAAATTAGGGAATAAAAATTCTATTAGTAGGAAAGTAGAAATTACAAAATTTTGCACCAACACTAGATAATTGAACCATAAAGAATGCTCCCCTTCGAGAAAGCAACTAACGAAGATGGATATAATACAAATCACCAAAACCGGGAGGGTGGTGGTGGGGTCTAAAATCAAGTGCAACATTATTAAAAAAGAAGATAGAAAACAGTAGGGACGAAACGAAGTAAAGAAAGATGACAATTTGGTACAAGATGACAAAAGTTCTGACGTGCTACCATTGGCATGATGCTAAAATACAAGAATTGCCATATAAATGATAACCTTAGTTTGCTCAGACTCAACTGCCACACCACTTAAAACCCTCCTAATGTGGGTGTGCGGGCACATCAAGCACATCTGTTCCGTCCAACGGCCAACCAAAGGTTAACTTTCATGGACAAACATGAAGGATATGTAGTTCACAAACTAAGGTTTCCTATTCCAACACTCTTTCCCTGACGTGCAAGTATTTTTTTCCATTTTTGAGGCAGTTTCTCCGAACAAAAGTCACTATATGCAAAATTTTAATGTTGCCAAATGATTTTAATTTGAATAGATGTAGATTGCCTTGATGAATCACCAGGATTGAGAGCTTCATGAGCCGTAGCAGAGACCTCTGAATACTAAGGTGGAGTGCTTGACAGCTAGATCTGGAATTGGCAACCTCAGGTTGCCAAGGACCTTGGTCCTGAACCTACCTGGTTGAAGAGAGAACAAATTATGCCCAAGTGCTGGTCTGGGTGATCTAAGCATGCATTTGTTTTCCTGTCATCAAGTGGGGTAAAAATTAAGGTAACCAAACAGGTGTTTGACTTCTTCAGATATAAATACAAAATTGGAAGAAGGCTCTCAGATTTTGAAGGAACAAGTTATGTAACGCAAACAGGTGTAGGATGAGAGAGGTTTAAACAATTTAAAGAAAAGAACGTTAGAAGCTTCAAATCAGATAGCAATGGGGACGACAGACTTTCAGAAGATTTCCAAATTGGAGCACAGACACCTGTAGCAAAAAGAAAATTAATTCGTTTTCTAAGCAAATCTATCAACATGAAAAAAAAGCTGCCAGAGAACGAGGGAGGGAGGCAAATTTATCCCTTGAAGAAAAAGCTGAGAGAGGGAGGGAGGGAGGGAGAGGCAGAGAGAGAGAGAGAGAGAGAGAGGCCTCTGGTATAGACATACAAGGGCTAGAACAAGCACCAAAACAATTTAAACATCAAACATGAAATTCTGGCATGCAATAATCAAAATGAACAAATGGAAGCCCATATCAACCATTACAATGCATGAAACCCTCACTCATCCCCATGATTAAGCTGATGCATGTTAAACAAATGCAACCTTACATATGATAAGCAGCCTAACTAGAGAATTTTAAATAAGCAGTCTCTCTTGATAATGATTCTTCCTGTACTGTGAGAGATTGAACTCAGAATCTGAAGACTATATAAATCTTCCATTAACCCCAGTGGCCATATCCAGGGAATAAAGCTGATGATGGATACTTAAAAGTACACACTGTAAATATACCTACCGTTTAACGGGCGCAGAGGAATTAGCAACAGGATTAAAAAATGATTCTAATCTGTAAAGAAAAATACAATATCACTGGTAACCATCATAGACCCCACAAAAGAAGAAAAAAAGAGTAGTACATAGCATCTAAGTTCACATAAAGACACAATTTTCCGAGCACCTAAAACAAAAGTTCATGTAAATCCTCTCGCATTTTTTCTTTACCAAACACACTTCCATTTCTCAGTTGACAACTTCATAAACAAAAAGTATCCACCAATATGGCGTCAAGTTCTAATGTTCTACAGTAATCATAGACCAATATCCACCTAAAACATTGTATGTTTTTTTGGTTGGAATTTTTGGGCTACCAAAATTTTGGACAAACAAACATGTCCTATATTTCTCAATGTCTTCCTTATTACCGGCCTGCGATGATAACAAAAAGTAAATAGGTCGCATATTGTGAAACGATAGGAAAACAGAAATCAGGTAAAGGAACAAAAAGGGAAAGGGAATAAAGAAAGAAACATGCTTACCTCCACAGCTTCTGCCAAATCCTCACTAGCATCAGCCCTCTTCAAGTAACTGCAACACAAGGTAACAATGTAACATACAATCATTATTAACCATGTGCTTCTACAAGTGTGTGGAATGGGGTCAACCAGGACAGCTGCACGCGTCATGAAATAATAACTCATTACTCTAATTTTTTTTTTTCTGAGTAAGGCCGTCACAATTTCACTCTCACAAGATTTAGCTACCGCCTTCTCCAGACCATCAACCACTCTGTTCTACATGGACCCACTCGATATGTCCTAGTTGATCACGTACTTTCTTTCTAATCAAGCGGTTCTAAATCATTTGGGAGACGGACATTATTTCGCTCGCTCCATAGTCCATAGTAGATCTTAAACGTATATAAGATTCCAAACGTGCTCCAAGTGTCATTAAAACCTTAAAAAGCCCGGCAAACACTCCTCCCTGCAAAGGCACTCTCTTTCTCTCTCTTCGGTCTCACCCGACCCACTCGATATGTCCAGTTGATCACGTACTTTCTTTCTAATCAGCGGTGCTAAATCATTTGGGAGACGGACATGATTTCTGCTCGCACCATTGTAGATCTTAAACGTATATAAGATTCCAAACGTGCTCCAAGCGTCATTAAAACCTTAAAAAGCCCGGCAAACACTCCTCCCTGCAAACTGCAAAGACACTAGTCACCGTCTCTCTTTCTCTCTCTTCTGTCTCCCCCCACCCCTTCTAACACGCTCACATGCGCCGACTTATTCTCGACTCCCATTTTTAGCTCCCAGTGTCGTTAAAACCCTAAATGCCGGAAAATTTCTTCTCAATAAATGTTTTGACAATGACATATATAGAAATTCTACTAACGCAGCTTCAGGGCCATTAGATAATTTGTTAACACTGACATTAGACAACTATTTTGAGATTGCATCGTTTGTATTATTTCATAGGTCTTGGGTGGCAGAAAGATTGGAATAGGGAGCTACTTGCCATGGCGAAGCATTTGTGGGTTTGGATTGCTATCGGACTTGTTCTAAGCAACTGGGTGGACGGGTTTGAGGAGTATAGTCTCAATATAACAGCAATGCCTTTGTGGGAGACGGAGGCTTATGGAGTCTTCAAAGCTACAAAAGTTCCTAATGCCTTGATGGTAGAACTTACCCTCATTCAAGGTGCTGGTGCAAAAGGAGCAGGTAGATGTCCTTGTTTTTATTAGTACTATATGTTTTCTTTCTTTGTGGTTTCTCTTCTGATTTATTGCCTTTTCCCCGAAATTTCCATAAAAAAGTTCCGTAGTTTGCTTGAATTTGGTATTCATTTTCTTCTGTCCCATGCCTTCCTCCTACTCAAATAGTTTCTGGATATAATGCTAATCTTTTTCAGAGTGTAAATCTTTCATTATGATTGATTTATGGTAACTCATGTCGAATTCTATTAAAAAATAGACTCTCTGTTTTTTGTTGTTGGAATTATTCAATGTGTAACCTTTTATTCTTCAGTCATGTTGATTATCTGGCCTTCCGCTTTTGCTGTAATTCTCTTCCATCGAATTATATTTCCAGATGTCATCTCATTGCTGTTTGTGAGAAATGTAATATTTTGGCAGGAAATGTGCAGAATTTCTAAGTGACTTTATATCGCCCCTGATAATAATATTTATAAAGTTGGTACTATTGTGGCTATAATACGTATTTATATGTTGATCTACTTTAATCGTTCAGTTGGACTGTTTCAAAGGGTTATTCAAACCCCAATCTCCCTCCACAGACTAGAGAAGAACACATTCACACATGGACACAAGTTTCTATTTCAGATCATTTTCACTCTCCTACGTGGCTATCCTTCTTCTGTGGTAGGCTATTTGTCTCGTTTTGAACTATTATACCAATCTTTAATTTCTTTCTAACAGTATGCTTGGATGGAACATTACCCGGGTATCACTGGCATCGTGGGTTTGGGTCAGGAGCAACTAGCTGGCTCATTCAATTGGAGGTCTGTGGGATAGACTCAAAATGGCATCATTTCATACAGAATGCATTGGTTGTTGCTATATAATCTTTGTGTAGTTTATAGTCTATATGTTTGCATATGTTCTCTCCTGTAGAATCTTCATCGCTATATTAAGTGAAATACCTGGCTAGTATAAGCATTTGGCTTATGTAGGTACAACTATCAAGTTGAATTTTTCTGGAAATCTAACCCTTTTTGTTGCTATTTCACTGTTTCTTGCTGTTGGCACTGTATTGTTTCTTCAGCTATTGTGTAGACTCCTGACTATCCAGTGTTTTTTCAGAAAAGTACAGTACTAACCTTCGAAACACATGATGATCATGACTTCATTGAACAACAATTCTATTGTCTTTAATGTCAAATGCAAGATAGTTAATATTCTATCGCTCTCTAAGATGTACTGTCTTTCTAATATTACTGTTGATGTTCTGGCTGTTGCCGTTGTCACCATTATTAATGATTATAGGCTTCCCAACCTATGTCTCAGTCAATGTTCTAATGCTCTAATGATGTCCTTAGTTGTGAATTTGGCTTATTCAAATATCTCGTGGCAGGGAGGCGGATGGTGTAATAACGTTAGAACTTGTGTTTATCGAAAAAAAACTCGCCATGGATCCTCAACGTACATGGAAAAGGAGATAGCATTTATGGGAATACTGAGCAATAAAGCAGAAGAAAATCCCGGTTTCCTCTTGAACTTGACAATATCACAAATTCATTCTGTATTTTCTGTTCTTTTTCCACCTGATCTTTCTTGACTATATTCATGTGCATCTGAGGTTGCAGATTTTTTCAACTGGAATAGAGTGAAACTTCGTTACTGTGACGGTGCCTCTTTTACTGGGGATGATGAAAATAAGGTTGCAATAATGTTTTTCCCGATTGACTGTCTTCCATGACAGATTGATTCCGAATTCTGTCATTACATTTTATTTCTCACCAAAAAAAAAGATTGCTGTAGTGTTTTGATTCTCAATAGGTATGAACAAGCTCCATCAAACTTCCTAACATTTTTCAATGACTATATGGTACACCTTCATTCAACATTAGCCAATGGTGGCATGGTGCTAGCTACAGAAAAGTGCTAGTTATGTTTTGGTAATAGTGAGTAGAGAAAGAGGAAGGTGTTCATTCTTATCTCTATCTACCCATTAAAGTGACCAAGTGGATTGAAAACCTAAATGACTCGATTGAAAATTCCAACTATGTATCTAAAAGTGCAGGGTTAATACCTAATTCTTCTTTTTTGTCTGTGTTCACTCTATGTTAACATATATGATTCTGTTTGTCAGGCTGCACAGCTGCAATTTAGGGGACAACGTATTTGGTTGGCTGCAATGGAAGATTTAATGTCCAAGGGAATGCGCGCTGCTAGACAGGTTTAATTTCATTGTGATTTTTCTCTCTTTTGTTGTCTTTTCTTTTATGATCTTTTTGACATATAACGTATTGGGCTTCAGGCTCTTCTTTCTGGGTGCTCTGCCGGGGGTCTGGCATCTATTTTACACTGCGACGAATTTCGAAGTTTATTTCCAAGAACTACTAAAGTGAAGTGCCTAAGTGATGCTGGAATGTTTCTTGATGTGTAAATACTCACCCTCCCTTCATGCTCTTATGGTTCAATAATATTGATATGCAGAATTCTCCCTTAATATGTAGTTTGCAATACGTACAATTTCCACTGATGGTCCTGCTTGGAATTATAGGGTGGATGTATCAGGTGGGCGCACCCTCAGGAACTTTTTTGGTGGTGTAGTAGGCTTGCAGGTACAAGGTGCATTTTAAATAAGAATGTCTTATCTTTATATTCAGCCTACAATAGACATGGACTATAACACTGGATGTTTGTTGAATATTATTCATCTATCATGCTTACTCAATGATCTAGCAATCATAACGAGGCAAGCCAAGCTTTTATTGATAAGTTTTGGTGGAGATAAATATCTTCTTTACCATTTTCTCTGTCGTAAGAAGTAACTAATACTCTATTGGCCTGTGCTGTCTGGTAAAAATATGTTCAGAAAAGAAAATCCATAAAAATAAATGCAGATTGCATACGCCAATCTTCTCTATCAAGATGGCTGTCAGGAAACTTCTTTAGTCAAGAATAGGACATTGACCCTTGCTCAAGCATAAAGTAGAAGCAAAATCAAAGAAGTGTTTGTGAGTGTTTCGTTCTTATTTTCTCTCTCTAATTCATTATGGTTTACCAAGGTTTCAAGTGAAAAATGATTACTGAGAAGAACTCAATAAGCGCTTAAACATTATCTTATGGTTCGTACTCAAATCCATGCTGCATATGACAAGTCATTGTGCAAGGCATTAGTGTCGTCTTTAGAAAATGTGTCTTTCTACATAAGTTATCGAGTAACATAGGCCATAGGTATGAGGATATTACCCCTATTTGGAGGTGAGTGCTCATTCGTTTGTCATTGCTTAAGTTTTCTACCGGACCCCTTCTGCCCCCTTTAGAAAAGCCTGATTTTGAGTCTGAGAGATTGATGGACCTGCTGAAAGTTAGATGTACCTAGTGACAAAACAAAGTTGTTGAATCCAGCTTGCTAAGGGAATTTTTAAGAGTTCTGCCCCACTTAATTCTTGTTATACAGGTTTGAACCACTTGGCATGATTGTAAGGCATACTTAATTTCCATAATTATTTCAGGGAGTCGGGAATACTCTCCCGCGTATCTGTACCAACCACCTAGATACAACTTCGGTAATCTCTCTTGATTTTTCTCTGGCATGTCTCATTTCGACCTTGATCCAAGAAACAAAATTCTGTGCTCTATTGTATATTCTGAAATCAACTTCTTTTGTTCCTTTTCCCTTTTCCTCATCAGTGCTTCTTCCCTCAGAACTTAGTTGATCAGATTGAAACCCCACTTTTTATTCTCAATACAGCCTATGATTCATGGCAGGTAATTGTTCATTTATATTGGTGCTTTTGATTCGTCTTACTATTCCACTGCCTTGAGTCACAAACTAGACCAATAAAGTTATGTGATTTACACCTTGAAATCAGGTCCAATCCAGTTTAGCTCCACCACCAGCCGATCCCTCAGGCTATTGGCATGAATGTAGATTAAATCATGAGAAATGTACTCCAGCTCAGATCGAATTTCTGCAAGGTGACTCCATACATCAGAAAAAAAAACTTGAGCTTCTGATTTCCTATTGCCTTAAAAGCATAATATCTCAATTAATCTACGTGACAATACATCTCTTTGCTTGATGAAACAGGGTTCCGGAATGAAATGCTGATGGCAATGAGGCGTTTCTCAACTTCTAAAGAAAAT
The DNA here is from genome assembly GCA_963930655.1 of Myrica gale. Classification (NCBI taxonomy): domain Eukaryota; kingdom Viridiplantae; phylum Streptophyta; class Magnoliopsida; order Fagales; family Myricaceae; genus Myrica; species Myrica gale. The sequence continues at coordinate 136,694 of OZ005621.1, forward strand.
GGGCTGTTTATAAACTCATGTTTTGCTCACTGCCAAACAGAGAGGCAGGATACATGGTTTGCTAATGATTCTCCAGTTATTGGAAAGAAGGTACGGTTAACTGAACTGTTTATATTTCACTTTGACACTGCTAGCCATAAGCCCGCGAGATGTAAGCATATATGTTCTGACTGCACAATTTGTCTTATGCATGTATTACGGGACTCATAAGTTACACGTTTGTGTGTTCCTAGTCTTATGAAGAGGCCCAAAAAGTGTGATACAACACTATGCTTCCAAGCATCGTACAGCCGGATGCTAGATGAACTAAAAGGCTACGTATAAAATTTACCTCATATAGACTCCTAGATGTCTTGAGGGTTATGCTAGGAAACTCACCTCCACAAACCCGGAGGACATGCCTTTATGCTTCAGTAGCCTTAGAGCCTCAAGATCAGTTTTCTTATACTTTATTGTGCTCTTCTCTAGTAACCTTATAATTCTGTTAGGAGAAAAAAGTTAACTTAAATCAGTTTTCGAAATCTGAGATTTTTTTTGTGTGGAAAGACTGCTTACAACTTTAGGAGCCAATTGTTGGCTGATTGTGCTTGAAATGTCAGATGAGAATGCATATAATGACTCCTGATTTTAATAGTGTTGAGTGGCAGTGAGACCTTATACCTATTCTGAGTTCTTGCATTCTGAATTCTATTTCTCGTTCTTATAACGTGGATTTAGCATAGACCGGAGTCTCAAGTTACTTAAATTTTATAATTGCCTATGTGCAGGAGATTGCACTAGCTGTAGGAGACTGGTATTTCGAACGAGCAAGAGTTAAAGCCGTCGACTGCCCCTACCCTTGTGACAAGAGTTGCCACCATCTCATTTTCAAATGAGCCTAGCTTTAGTCATTGCTTGATCCATGGTGACGTAAAGAATATTATATTTCCATTTGATATTGAAGGAACTTAGCAAATCAGTTGAATTTGATAGATGACAAGAAACATGAAGGTTGCTGAGAAGTGCAAAATAAGTTCAGCCCCTTCACGTTGATATATAGCAATCCAACGGTAAAAGCAGTTTACATTTTGCAATTTCTTGTTCTCGTAATAATTCACTTGTAATTAGCCAATGAGAGTAGCTGCTTATGCTCATGCGACTGCCATTGCCTAGTCCATGTCCTTAACTGAGTTGTTTACAAGAGACAAGGGATAAGGGATTTATTTAGCTTATGAAGTGGGTGATTGTCAATATCAAGACCCTTTGTCATTTGCATTTCCGAGGTTGTACAAACTTTAAACTTCCCGTCCGGACTCCGCAGTATAACATAAAAGCACAAAGGGCTGTGCTGGGCGTCCCGCCCCACGTCCCGCAGCATCCCGCTGGCTGACGTGGGGGCGGGACGTGGGGCATTTCCCAAGCACAAAAACAACTACGGGTCCAAGCAAACCAGGTTGCTAAATCAAGGATCGGTCTCCCTGCAATTCGGGTGAGTATCGGTATATACCGAATTGCAGGAGATCCCCGTCCCTAAATCAAAGGGTAGCGGGACCCAGGATATTACAAATATTCCATGCTGAACGGAAAGATCGGTGGCTGGGCAGATATGGTAGACAACGGCTACTGAAACCTATAAATGCTAATATAGAAGAAAACACCAAACAAGCTCACCAGGGGCCGACAAAGGCCACAAGGGGCCAATAAAGGCCACTGAGGGCTGATACAATCAAAATAAAAAACATAGCTCGTCTAAGGCCAAAACAAACACAATAGCAAACTGCAACTAAAGATCGAGCTCAGAAACACAATAGCAAACTACAATACAACAAGCGCTGTAAAGGGTGGCGCGTAAGCACCACGAGTGGCCAGTGGGTGGCAGAACCAGAACAGATCTGAGCGCCTGGAGGTGTTGAGTCCTTCTAGCAGAGGCTTGTCCTCCGAGGGCCACCGCACCGAGATTTAGCCTCCATCTCTGCGAGCAAAAAAATGAAAAATAAAAACAAAGGAAGGGTTTTTGTACAGATCCAAGCCACAAATATGTTGACGAGATGGAAGGGGGAGGTGAGTGAGTGCTCCTCCAGTCGCCGGAGTTTCTGTGTAGGATGGGGGACTTTGGGCGTGTGGAGTAGAGGTTCTAGAGAGAAGATGCTCTTCCTCGCTTTGTTTCTTACTTAAAGTAGACTTTGGTGAATCGTTCCATAACTAACGACATTCTTAGACCGGAGCGTTATGTGCTGCAAACAATTTCCTTCGATGTTTGTACTTAAAGGCAGCTGGAGAAGGCGTTGGTTTCTTTACTTTTGTTTTCATATTAGGGAATTTATCAATTTTGTCTTTAGGTTTTATAAGTCTTTACGTTTTAGTCCTTGAGTTTTATTTTTTCAAATATTAGTCATTGGGTTTATATTTTTTACAAAATGATCATTCCGTCAGTCTGTCGTCCATATGCTTAACGGACCATGTAGGGGTCGACCGAGTATATGTTTTGAACGTGAGCAGTCGACCAGTATATGAAGCGGATGACCGATACATGTAGCGTTCACATTCTACAATTACTAAACATATGCAAAATCTCTGCTAGAACATATCTACAATTACTAATAGTCACATTCATACTAGTTTCTCTAAAATCACTTAAGTTGTTGGGATAATTAGTTAAAAGTTGTTACTTCTACACAAATCAAGTACTATAATACACTATTACAAATTCAACATTTGGTTGAATTAAAAATTTAAATGTACTGCGAAACTGGAAGGCATGCTCCAACGTCTTATGTTCGTTACAATGTATTGATTCACTAAGCTAAAACTGCCCCTTGATTCACAACATATTCACAATAGAGAGAGAACATATTTGTTAAAATAGAGAAAGATATAGAGATGGAGACAGAGAGATAGAGAGAGAGTCAGAGACAGAGAGATAGAGATATAGAAATAGAGAGACATACAGCAAGCGCCGAGCAACAGGCTAACAGGCGGCAACGGAGGTTGACGGAGCTCAGACAGATAGAAAGAGAGAGAGAGAGAGAGAGAGAGAGAGGGGGGGACTATGTAAAGGAGGGGGACTTTGGGGAGAGAGAGTTAGGGTTTTGAAAAAAATCGTATATATGGATGTCATTCTATTTAAACTAGAACGACGTCATTTTAATATTAAGTTTTCTTAAAAAAAATAAACAGAACCAGTCTTCCATTGAACCGGAGAAAACTTCCGAAATTACCTCCAATTTCGGTTCCTGGAAGAGACGGACATTAGCTTCTCAGAACAGGTGATGGAATCGAAGACAAAGTTCCGCTAGTAGTCGGACCGGACTTACACCCCTAGTCGAGAGCTTATAAATAAAATTCCATTATAATCTCATTATTATAGCAATGAGTATACAAGTGTACTTCATAGGTTGGATATTATCACAATAAATATAGGTCTATAAATCGAACCAATTAAATTTTTTCTTTGTCTCTTTTCTCTTATTAATCTAAATTATCTTAGAGCTCCTCTCTCTCTACCTACCTCTACTCATTCTTTTTTGCCCACCTCTTCATCGTTCACAAATGTTCGCCCGGAGGTGGCTCCTCCCAGCCATGTCTTTGATGGCCAGGATTTGTATAGTTTTAGTTTTCCTTCTCTCTACCCTTTCTTGGGCTTTTGATCCAAAGGTTTTGGTGTCCAGATCTGGGATCTTTTGGTTGTCGACTCACAGTATGCACAGCATGACAAGACGTTACAGCTTCTTTGCATCCTTTTCTCAGCCATCCAATGTTGGCCGATTTTTTCCCTCTTGTCGCCATCCTTCATCTTTTCTTGGGTGTTTCTTGTTGCTCCCTCTTTCAGGAGCTTCCATGGTTGTTCTTCAGGGTAAAAGGTGTTGGGGTTAGTCCCACATTGGTTGTGGAAGGAGTTGGTGGTTAATTTATAAGTGTGAGGAAAAACCTTATCTCTTGAGCTAGCTTTTAGGGTTGAGGAGGCCCAAGACCACCCAACATTGGAAAACACTCAACAATGATAGCACTCGACATTAGAAAACATGTTGGACTTGCTTCTGTTCTTATCTCTGTTCTTCGGACCTCTGCTCTTGCTTCTCCCTGTGATTTTCTTCTCATCTCTTCATTTAATAGACAACTCTTGGTCATATCCATTGTGATTACACCTTCTGGAACGGAGTTGGACAAATAAGTTATGGTATCTTAAAGCCATTATTTTCTTAATTAGAAACATCTTATTCTTTCCAGTTTTTCTAGCATATAACTCTTCAAGCTTACTCTATAGAGTACGTGCATGTGTCTCCCCACTAATATGGTTCAAAATATTATCATCTACCCACTACCTGATATACCCACACACATGTCGATGTAACAAAGTTCATTATACATTAGACTTGTCAGCTGATTTTTCAGTTGAAAACACCGGTAGATAATAATCTTTTACATAAAGAAGATTAGGGCTGTAAACCGGAAATGTGATCAGGTTTTCGGACCGCATTCCGGTTCGGACCACATTTCTGGTCCACCTAAATTAAAGGACCGGACCGGTCTAACAAAATGCGGTCCGGTCCGGTCCGATCCACTTAAGTGGTCCAGACCGGTTTCATTTTTTTATTTTTTATTTTTTTTAAAAAAATTAAAATTTTTTAATTTGTCGTCAACGAATTGCAACGTCTCTAAATTTCTCTCCCTTTCTCTCTGCTTTTCCTGCGAGAAACTTTTTCAATCAAGAGTTGCTTTAATCGCGGGGTTCAGATTTTCCAACTTCGACAATGAAGAAAGGGGAAGTCGGGAGGGGCTGGGCCTGCTTCAAGGGGGCGGCTCATATATATATATATATATAAATCTTCAGAGGTATTCAGGCAATGGGGGGCGATCGCTCCCCACCGCCCCTGGCTGGATCCGCTTTGCAGATGCCAGTAGGAATAACACTACGAATAGAGACTTTTTATCATGCGAAAATTACACTTTTCGCCCCCCGACTATGGGGTACTCGTACTTTGCACCCTGTATTATTGATTTCGTGACATTTAGCCCTCCAACTACCATTGACTAATATTTCACACCCCGCCGTCTGCTTTTCCGTCAATTTGAAAGGAAATTAGTACACGTGACACGCACGTGTGACTGACCACTTTTTTCTCCTTGTGTTACCCCTCACAGGATTTACAATCGACCTTGTTTCACTTTCGGGAAAATTACACTTTTCGCCCCGGACTATAAGGTCACTCGCACTTTGCACCCCATATTATTGATTTCGTAACATTTAGCCTTTCAACTACTGCTGGCCCACATTCTGCACTCTGCCGTCTACTTTTCTGTCATTTTGAACGGAAATCATTGCACGTGACAAACACGTGCGTCTCACCCCATTTTCTCTCCCTATTTTACCCCTCATATTGAGGCTGAAATTACTGTGCTACCCTTTTTAACTTCATCTCGCTCTTCCTATACAGAGTACACTCACATCCATTCCTTCGTCCCCTATCCTAAGAAAGAGTAGCTAAGTCTAAGCCCAAGCCTATGCCTGCAACAAGCATTTCCAGAAAAGGAGGAGCAACTTCTCTTCAAAAGGACTCCCCATGGAGGGCGGCATCCTCTGCAAAGCCCATCCCCAAAATTCACCACACCCCTGCTGTCCGTGGGTGTTGATTTCCCACTTTATGGGTTTTTGCGTGCAACATACCAATCTGATTGGAAATGGGTTAGCGACGGAAGCCATAGTGGAGGCGGCAGGACCAAAGTGCATTGTCCCAGGACAGATTACTCCCATCAAATTGCTCGGTGTCAAGGTTATTATCTTTTGTCGTCAACAAAACACTCAATATGAGGGGTAAAATGGGGTGAGACACACTTGTTTGTCACGTACAATGATTTATGTTCAAAATTACGGAAAAATAAACGACGAGGTGCGGAATGTGGGTCAGCAGTAGTTGGAGGGCTAAATGTCACGAAATCAATAATATAGGGTGCAAAGTGCGAGTGACCTCATAGTCGGGGGCGAAAACTATAATTTTCCCTTCACTTTCTTTGTGAAGGGGTAGTTCAGTCATTTCAATGCCAATATGAGGGGGTAAAAAGGGGTTAGCCGCACGTGCGTGTCACGTGCACTAATTCTCATTCAAATTGACGAAAAAGTAGACAACAAGATTTAGAATGTCAGTCAGTGATAGTTGGAGGGCTAATTGTCATGAAATTAATAATATAAGGTATAAAGTGTGAGTACCCCTTTTATTATTTAAACAAGTGCGAATGACCACGTCTTACCAAAGTAAAGCCGTGATTCTATTTCTCAGCGCTTACAAAGGCTTTAAATATGTTACTGATCGATGGGATATTTGTGATTTGAGATTCATGAAAGAAAGGGAGACATAATCCATACGCCATTGAATAGGGAGACATAGGGCATGTTTGAGACCCCAAATATTTGGGGTCTCAACAAATCGGACAAACCAAACAAACTTCAAAATTTTTAACTTCTACACCTACACACTTCACTTTTCACAAATCCCAATAAATCTCAATAAAGTAAAGATTTCCAAAATTTCGAAAATATTCCCCAATATTTTGGCAAACAAACATATCAATAATCCATACGCCATTGAAAAATATAGAGGCTGCTTTCCTTTTTCCTTAAAAGTTAAAGCCCTCTTTTCCCGAACCTAATTCCAAGGCAGACGAGTAATTGACAAGAAATAGCAACTTTTACCGGTCTATAAGAGGGACCACGTGATGCGTGGCCGTCCGTACTTTAGTTAAAAAGAAATACACTTTATCCTATTAATTATTATTTTTGTTAAATTAACTTTTACCCGTCTATTAGAGGGAACACGTGATGCTTGGCCGTCCGTACTTTAGTTAAAAAGAAATACACTTTATCATATTAATTATTATTTTTGTTAAATTAACTATTTATCTATATATTTTAAAAAATATTTTTTTCTTTCATCTACAAATTATCATAAATTTTTTAACTTTATATTCTAAACTACTATTTATGAGACATGACATTCAAAAACTATCTATTTCTAACAAATAATACCTTCTTTCTATTTTTCTATCAAATTAAAGGGAAATTAACTTTTTTGCACCGATTATGTTATTACATATAACTTGTTATTTGACTTTTTATCAAGATATAATAGACATTTTGTATTTTAAAAAGTCAATTTCAGAAGAAGAAAAAACTAGACTGAAAGGTGCTATGTATTAAGAAGTAGTAGTTAATCGAAACCACAAGCACATGAACAGACGACGAAGCTAGGGGGCTACCAAATTTTTTAATTTTTTTACTAATATATAGGTAAATTTTTTAAAAAAATTAAAATAGTCTTTATAATGGCCTCAAAAAAAATTTAGATAAAAAAGTGTGAAAAATAAGAAGCATCAAAATGAGAAAGAATAGAGTAGTGGGTCCCCCAAATTTTTTTTACAAAAAAAGTATTTACTACTAATAGTGTATTTTTTATTTTTTCTCTCTCTCATTTTCTATCGTTTCAACTCCCTTTCCTTCTCTCTCGCGGTCTCTTCTTCCTCTCCTAGGTTCTCTCTTTCTATTGGTGCTCCTAGATTTTCTGTGTTACTACTGCTATCTAGATTTTCTCTAATTTCTATCTCTTCCTGCGTCTCACAATTTACAATCTTACCTTAACATATTTTCTCCTCATCTCCCCGTATTTTCATCTCTCTCTCTCTCTCCCTCTCCCTCCTACTATTTTGCCCCATATACAAAAAATTGCAAAATGCAAATTCCTCTTTAAGGTTAGAATTCTCAAGTTATTACATTTAATTATCGTTGTCTAATTAAAATATTAGTGCTCGTTTATATGTGATAAACAAAGAAAAAATTAAAATATTTGCTAGATATTAAATTTGTTTTGTCTTTGTCAATAATTTATGTGTCATATTGCTTACTTTTATGTTACCTTTAGGTTGTATATATGGTAACAAAATTTGTCTCTCATTTCTGATTTGTGTCAAGCACTGGAAGTCAGAAGTTTATTGTTTGGTTGAAAAATGATTCGACTAGCTTTAACTCTTACAGTTTCATCTAAAACTACTAAACGAACTTTTTCAGCGATGAAAATTGTCAAGAAAGGACTTCAAAATAAGATGGAAGATGACTTGCTTTCAAATTATCTTGTTGTTTAAATTGAGAAAGAATTTGTAGAAGGTTTTAGTACTTATGTGTTAATCGATGACTTTTAGTCGTTGAAAGAATATCGGGTTCAATTAGCATAATTGATAAATTTTTGACTTTTACTTGATGGTTTGTTATTTATTTTTATTATTATAATAAAAATAAATAACAAACCAAGAAGTAAAAGTCAAAATAATAAAATTTTGAATATTTTATTTATTTACCTACGCTTTTAGAAGTTTTTTAATTTCAAGTAAAAATTATATTTAGATCCCTAAAACAAATCTTGACTTTGTCCCGCACATGTATATTTTTGGCTAATCATAACGAAGCTTGCTTTTCTTTTGTCTTGTCAAAGCAATGACCGATTATTGACCGAAACATGAGCGTCATTATAATGACTTTGCTTGCCATATATGGAAGCTTAAGATCTCAATAACGATCATTAGAAAAAGCTAAAACGATTATTCTTTCTCCTTGATTCCCTGGATAATTTAGTTATTACCTCTGGGTTTTAAAGCATCTTAAAAAATAGTTATAACCTTCGGTCTATTGTAAAGTTGAAAAGTATGGCCCAAATATCAGTGGAACTCTACTTCAAGAAGAAGGCAACCGCATAAAAATCTTCCAAGCCCATCAGCAAAAGTCTTAAGCCCCCTAACCTAATAGATTATGAAGAACTTTGGCTGCGTTTGGCACTAAAATTTTACCCAAAATTTTATCTCTCTCCTAATAAAATATTCTAATATAATCTCTCTCTCTTCCATCAAAAAATATAAAAAATTACAAAAACTATAAAATATTACCTCTCTCTTCACTTTTTCACTAAACCCAATACCAACACTAAACCCAATACCAAAAATTTTACCACACAAACCCACCCTTTGTCTGGTTGAAATTCTCCCCTTGTAACACAATATCCTTGCCTAATTACATTTCTGCTTTTGCTTTGCAGTGGGAAATCAGACACAACTTTATTGCCACACCTACCTCATTACTTTTTTTTTGGGCGAGAGTTTATGTAATTTTTAGGATTAAGGCAACCCTAGGGGCTGCCTAATTTCTTTGCTCTGCCTTACGGGTCGTTCTTATTTCCTTAGCTGCAATGCCTAGGCATAGGATGTGAATGATTGGGTTGCTTCCTCGGTTTTCAATTTTCACGATCCAAGAGTTATAAGAATTTCCTCTGTACTTGGGTCACTGCTGGATTAGAAGTTTGAATCTATGTCTAACAGAAGAATGAGCCAATTGATTAAATAGGGATTTATAAAAAAAGAATCACAGCGTTTTCTGGAAACCTGCAAGTATAGTAGCATATTTTGAGTGAGATCTCCGTAGACCTCTCAACATCTCAATTAAACCACTGACAGTGGAAAGTGAGTTGAACTCCCAACATCTTTTTACAACACTCTAATATTTCCTTAAGATAAATGTCCCGGTCATGCCTAATCTAATAATAGTACATCATAAATGAAACTAAGAGCTTCATGGTTTCCACATAGATTCAGTGGGCATGCATGAAACGGATCACCCAAAAACAGAAATGTAAGAAATTTTTGAGAAATTGCACAATCTAAGCCATTGACAAGCATGGGTCCCGCCCAAATCAAGACGCAAAAAAGATAAAGGAAGCAATAAAGAAAAGGCAAGAGTTGCTGTCCAAGGACCCAGACCAAACACTCGGATAATACCTGGCAAGAGCTCCCATTAGTTCTAGACCGTTAAATTTTAGAAGCCTCTGGTCCCAGCTCCCATTACAGTTTGTCACTTTGCCACAACAAAATGGTCGCTTTGGTAATTTCTTTAATGTATGTGTAGAAAAATATTACGGAATCCTAATCCTAAAGATTCGTACCCTACCCGATCATGCATGTGACACAGTTTGTTCTTTACACCCTGTTGTCTCTGTTTTTGTAGCTCTTTTCTAAAAGTTCATTTAGCTATTTTGGGTTGTTGCCAACCAGATTATTCCTCTCCTTTTTCCTTCTCTTATTGTTTCAATCTCTAAACAATCTTGAAGTATCACCGTCCTTTCGAATTCCTATGGTTACTGGGACTACTGTATCTGATCACACTTCTACTATCGATGAGGTATGTTCTCGTAGTTTCCCTTATCTTTTTTGAAATTCTGTGAATATTTTTATCCCTCCGGCGATGAACTATGTCTATTTTCCTGGGTGTTAAGAGTCCAAAAGATCCATAATTGGTACATATCCCATACTTTCAAAAGTTTAACTGTGTTATTTCTGCTTCCTATCTTGCGAAAGAAACTTGTGCTTTTGCTCATGTTTATGACTCCTAGAAATACAAGGAGGAATCCTGGTCATGATTTTGGATTATTTACAGTGAGATAAGTTAAAACCTGTGGCAAGGGCATCGTCATTGATTGACGTCCTTTTTGAGACCCAGCAGAAGATCCCGCAATATCTACAGAGGTGCGAATTGAATGGCGCATCAGTTAGCTGAATCTTTTCTGGGATGTAATTGAGCATGTGGAAAATCAGAGTAATGAACCAGGAGAGAAAAGAGAGGGAAAAATGATTTGTTATTCGATGATTTACAATCCATACAGTGGTCCTATTTATACAAGAAAATGGGGAACAAAAGAATTTAATGGGATTAATGCGTACGCTCCTTTCTATATGTGAGTGATCTGCTGACTTTCTTTCAATGGAAAATTCACGTGATATTCGGCCCTTGTCCCTTTAACGGTTGCTGAGATCTTGGGCAAGGATCAAGCCGTGTCTTGCACCCTTCCCTGTCATCCCGTGAAGTATGACATTCCTCAACACTCCCCCTCAAGTTGGCGTGGATGTTTCTGACACCCAACTTGCTGAGCAAATGATTGAACTGAGAAATTCCAAGGGCTTTGGTAAAGAGATCAGCAGGTTGCTGGCTTGTATGTATATAAGCTGTTTGAATGATGCCACTCTGGAGCCTTTCTCGAACCACATGACAATCTATCTCGATATGTTTGGTTCTTTCATGAAACACCGGATTTGAGGCTATATGAATGGCAGCCTTGTTGTCACAGTATAGGCTGACTGGTTGAGGATGTACTACGTCAAGATCCGAGAGTAAAGACTTCAACCAAGTTATCTCACAACATGTAGAAGCCATAGATCTGTATTCCGCTTCGGCTGAGGAGCGAGAAACTGTTGTTTGTTTCTTGGTCTTCCAAGAAATAGGTGACTTCCCGAGTAGAATGCAATACCCAGTGATTGATCGTCTGGTGTCTCTACAGCGTGCCCAATCTGCGTCACAGTATGCGTGTAATTGGATTTCACTGGAAGCTAATAAGAAGACCCCTTGACCTGGAGATTTCTTAAGGTATCATAGAACTCTATGCGCTGCATCCAAGTGTGGTATCCGTGGCTTGTCCATAAATTGACTAAGCACATGTACTGAATATGCTAAGTCTGGTCTTGTGATGGCCAGGTAAATCAGTCTACCAACTAGTCGTCTGTATGATGAGGGATCTTTTATAAGATCGCCTTCACTCTCGCTGAGTGCGAGGTTTGATTCCATGGGAAGATTCCCAGGTTTAGCCCCAAGAAAGCCTGTATCTTCTAAAATCTCGAGTGCATACTTCCTCTGAGACAGGAATATGCCTTTGTGGGAGCGAGCCACTTCGATACCCAAGAAATATTTCAAGACGCCCAGATCTTTGAGTTTGAAGTGGTCGCCTAGGTACTTCTTGACCTCATTGACCTGCTCCAAACTGTTTCCTGTAACAATGATGTCATCTACATAGACTAGGATAGCAATAAAGTTGCCTTCATGGGATCGGACGAATAATGAATAATCGGCCTTGGATTGTTGATATCCAGCATTAATGAGAGTGGAAGAGAGTTTGGCATACCATTGTCTCGAAGCTTGTTTAAGTCCATATAGAGACTTAACGAGTTTACAAACTCTAGTCTCCCCCTTTCGTCCGAATCCCGGAGGAAGTTGCATGTAGACTTCTTCGTCAAGATCGCCATAGAGGAAAGCATTGTTGACATCAAGTTGATGGAGATGCCAATTGCGAGCGGAAGCAAGAGCTAAAACGGTACGCACAGTGGTCATTTTAGCAACCGGAGCAAAAGTCTCGGTGTAGTCAATGCCTTCCTGTTGGCTGTAGCCTTTAGCAACGAGGCGAGCCTTGTACCGCTCAATGGTGCCGTCAGGGTTGTACTTGACCTTGTAGACCCATTTGCAGCCAATGGGTGTCTTACCAGGTGGGAGATGAGTAAGAATCCAAGTGTGATTGGTTTTAAGGGCATCAATTTCGGCACGCATGGCGGCACGCCAATTGGGGTCATCCATAGCCTGCAAAAAAGACTTGGGTTCTTGTGCAAGAGAAATGGCAGTAGTGAAGGCACGATGAGAAGGAGATAATCGTGCATAAGAAAGGAAGTTAGAGAGAGAGTAAGGGGTACCTGAAGAAGGGACCAACGCCGAGTCAGAAGAGTGAGCGGGCCGAGAAGGGAGGACCTGTCCAATATGGAAATCGTGCAAGTATGTCGGTGGCCTGGTGGAGCGACTAGATCTCCGCGGCACAGGTGGTGATGGAGGTGAGGGAGAAGGTGGAGAATCATTGACAGGGGGGCGGGGAGGATCAGGAGACGAATCCGTAGGAAGGACGGGACAAGGTAGGACAGGAGGAGCAGTAGGTGAGGGTGATGAGGCAAAGGGAAAGTGGTCCTCGTAGAAAGTAACATCTCGAGAAACAAAGGTCTTATAAGTGGACAGATCATAAAGAAGATATCCTTTCTGGCGATAAGGATAGCCAAGAAAAATGCATCGACTGGCCCGGGGATCGAATTTGGAGGGAGTAATATGATGGGTGGAAGCGTAGCACAAACACCCAAAAACACGTAGATGGGTGTAGGAAGGTTGGACCCCATGTAATTTTTCGTAAGGAGTAGAACCACCTAAAACAGGGGAAGGAGTGCGGTTTATGAGGTAGGCAGCAGTGAGAATAGCATCTCCCCAAAAGTGGTTGGGCATCTGAGCTTGAAAGAGCAGAGCACGAGCAACATTAAGGAGATGACGGTGTTTGCGTTCAACCACTCCATTTTGTTGGGGAGTTGAAACACAACTGGTTTGATGTAAAATGCCTTTGGGAGTATAGAAGGAAGGAATGGTGAATTCTGGGCCATTATCACTGCGGATAATTTTAACCGTGGTGGAAAAATGGTTTTCGGCAAAATGAATGAAAGCTTGTATAAATGAACGTGCCTCGGATTTGTGGTGCATGAGATAGATCCAAGTGGATCGAGTAAAATCATCGACAATGGTGAGAAAATATCGAGCACCAGTTATGGATGGCACTTGGTATCCGCCCCAAATATCAACATGTAAGAGATGAAAAGGAGTAGGAGAAGTAATAGAACTATGTGGAAAGGGAATGCGAGTCTGTGTGGCTAAAAGACAAATTAAACAAGGTTCTGAATTTGGAGTACAAATTTTAGAATTATTGCTAGAAAGCGATGACAAGGTTTTATTGGAAAGGTGACCAAGGCGGCGGTGCCAAAGCTGAGAGCTAGTCTGCACCACATGACAACGAGCAATGCGGGTGTTGGTGAAATAATAGAGTCCATCCTTCTCAGTGCCCATCCCAATCATCTTCATCGAGCGTAGGTCCTGGATAAGACAAAAATCGGATGAGAAAGTGATAAGGCATTGAAGAGTTTTACATAAAGTGCGAACAGAGATTAAGTTGAACTGAAAATTAGGAACACAAAGAACATGGTGTAGTGTAAGTTGTGGGGAGAAGACAACGGAGCCAATGTGAGTGACAGGAGCACAAGAACCATCAGGAAGGCGGACGGTGCGACCATGGAGAGGAATGGCTTGGGACAAAGCGGAAGGTGTGCGGACCATGTGATCAGTGGCCCCACTATCAAGAATCCACAAAGAGTCGATGTGAGAGTTACCTGATAAGGAGACACTGCTACCTACATGATTGGCCATGGACGAGGAATTGTTCAACATGGCTAAGAGTTGTTGGCATTGATCAGGAGTGAATGGCAAACTGCTGGTGGAAGCCTGATGAGCGCTATGTTTAGGACCAGAGCCGGGCTTGTGGCTGCGGGGGCCTGATGGATAACCATGGATGCGGTAACAACGATCTACAGTGTGTCCGTCTTTCCCGCAGTGGGTGCACTTGAGGGACTTCTTAGGAGGACCTGATCGTGGTGGATAGTTGGTGGTTGCTAGGGCAGGACCTTCAAGAGGAGGCGGAGATGAGATGCTGCGGCGCCGTTCTTCTTCCATGACGAGGGCGTAGGTACGGCTGAGATTGGGAATTGGATCCATCAACAGGATGTGGCCACGAGTGGTAGCATAAGAATCATTGAGCCCCATAAGAAAAGTGAGGACATGGTCGGATTCTCGCTGAGCCAGATTTTCCTTAGGGGCGCCACATTTGCAGAGACCACAGGTGCAGGTGTGCGGAGATTGAATTTCGGACAATTCATCCCATAAGCCCTTTAATTTTGCAAAGTATGCTGTAACGGACAAAGAGCCTTGAACAAGATTGTTAATATCCTGCTTAAGCTTATAGAGGCGTGGGCCATTGACTTGGGAGTAGCGATCTTTCAAATCAGTCCAGATGGAATAAGCAGACTTACAGTAGTATATCACACTAGAAGAGATTTCTTTAGAGATGGAGTTGAGTAGCCAGGAGATTACCATGACATTACAGCGCTTCCATTGTCGAGCCTCGGATGAGGTGGTAGAGGTCGGTGGAGAAACTGTACCGTCGATGAATCCTAGCTTATTTTTAGCTTCAAGGGCAAGAAGCATTGCTTGACTCCATGAGGCATAATTTTCTTCACTAAGTGGATGAGAGACCAAGACTAATCCAGGATGGTCAGAAGGATGGAGGTATAGATGATGAGTCGGATCGTCATATTTCTCTTCCTTGGCAGCCATGAAGGAAAAGAAATTGAATCTCCTTTTTTTTTTTTTTTTTTCAGGAGAACCGGATCGCGTCGGACCGGATCGGGTCAAACCGGAACCAGCTGGACCGGGGCGAGTGCACAGGCGCGTGGGTCGGCGGTCCGGATCGGATCCGAAGTCGGATCGGACCGAGGCAGGCTGGGCGCGGGCTGGGTCTTGCTATCTGGATGTGGAGGTATTGGGCCGGGCTTCAGCTTGTATGAGATAATCTGGTCGAATGGGATTAAAACAGGGTGGCCCAGCAGACTGAAGGATATGGCCGAATTAAATGGTGGCCCAACGGAGGTGCAAACCCGTTTAAATGAAATAACAGCCCAGAAAAAAAAGACAAAACCCAGAACAGTATCGTCTTCAACCTTTGACACCGAAAACTTGGGTGCAGTAAACAGTTTGACGAAAAAAAAAACTCCTTCGAAAACCAACAGAACTCACTTCCAATAATGAAACGAAAGGAGTGTCTGAAGAGATATAATCATCTACAACGTGTGACAATCACGTTGAGTGATATAAAGGATCCGAATATGATCGGTTCACGGTGACGTGAAATAGAGAATAAAGTTTGCAATCCCTGTTTTCTGACAATCAAAACAGAGATGCAAAATGAGAAAATAATCCTCAGAAAGGCTCTGATACCATGTGGAAAATCAGAGTAATGAACCAGGAGAGAAAAGAGAGGGAAAAATGATTTGTTAGTCGATGATTTACAATCCATACAGTGGTCCTATTTATACAAGAAAATGGGGAACAAAAGAATTTAATGGGATTAATGCGTACGCTCCTTTCTATATGTGAGTGATCTGCTGACTTTCTTTCAATGAAAAATTCACGTGATATTCGGCCCTTGTCCCTTTAACGGTTGCTGAGATCTTGGGCAAGGATCAAGCCGTGTCTTGCGCTCTTCCCTGTCATCCCGTGAAGTATGACATTCCTCAACAGAGCATATTTCAGATCTTTCCTGGTTGTATGAGGGATCTGAACCTCCCTGATGTAGATTTGAACCAATGATCCAATATTTGAAGCATGATTACAAAAACAAAAACAGAAGATATTGCTAAATTGTGAGGGCTAATTTTTGTCAATAAGCAGTCCCAGGATTAACTAGATTAGCTTTAACCGGCGTCTTGTTTTCTGTCGGGGATCCTATCCGAATACCACGATTTGTCTAGTTTTAAGTTCAAAGAAAACGTTTATTACCCAAAAAGTTCAAACAAGCCTACTTATTCAAAGAGTATGTCAAGCTTGGACTATAAAGCTCCCTTCTATATCCTTATGGCTCGGTAATGATTTTCCTCAGGTAAATTCGGAAGCCAGCTGAGATGATCTATAAATCAATATGTCCCAATTTTGTCCTTGAATTTCAATTAAATTGAGATGCTACTACGGAGGATAGAATGCTGTTTCTGCTTTACTGTAGCCATATAGTACTCCATAAATTGTTCCATTTACACTTCCTGTCTCATATTTCTTGGTTTTGCTCATTCATTTGTTGCAGCAAGTTGAGAAGCAACTGAATGACGAAGTAAAAGCCATTAAGCAAGATAGTGTTGCTTCGTTCATGGAAAACGCAGAAGAAGGAAACCCCAAGGTGGAGGAATCGCTCACCCCAGCAACCCCTTCATCAAAGCCTGAAGAAGTGTCAGAGGATAAGCAAATAGGACGTACTATAGCTGAGACCAAGAAGACTGATGATGCTCCTGATCCTGGTGATCCAGTTGAAGAAAGTCCTGAGGCGGAGAAAGACTTCATTCCTGATTCCCACACTGCCACCATACCTGCAGAAACAGTACCTGATACTATTAAGACCCCACAAGAAGAGCAAACAGCTGTGGTGTCTGTTATAAAAGAAGAACCAGAAGAAGTAGTAGTTGCATCTCTCCAAAGAGGCCAGGAGGAGAAATCAAATACAGTTGATGGTCCTGAACCAATTGAAACCACTGAGAAACTACTGGAACCATTAGATGTCCTGCCTGCAATAGAATCAGACGCAGTAGGGATAGAAGAGATTAAAATGTCGGACGTGGAGCCCATAGAAGTGGAGAAACCAGAAGCTAAAGCTCTTGAAGCAGAGGAAAAGCTAGGAAAAGAACAATCTGAACTTACTACGCAAGTCGAGAAATCATTTGAGCTGGTCGAGACAAAGGAAAATGTCGAGACTGATACAGCAACAGACGCAGGGCCTTTGGCCGAAATGGTGGAGGATAGCCCACTTTCGAAGGAAGTGGAAACTATCCAAGAGCAAGAAGCTGGTTTTCTCGTAGGTTCTGAACAACTTCTAACCAACCAAGAAGCCCAAACTGATCTCAAAGAAGATGGAAGAAATTTTCCCCTTTCTACTATTGTGACAGAGAAGGTTGACGTGGAAAACGAAAAGGCGCTGAGTTGGGCTGATGCAGTTGGAGATCAGCTATCAAAAGAGGCAGTGATGGAAACGGGAAATGTTGCTGAAGAAGATGGGGCAAGGACTTTGGAAACTGAAGAAGGGACTGAAAAGAGAAATGTGTTACCCGAGGAAATTATTCTGCGGCCAGTTACAGAGGGTGTCAATAGTTCTATTTCTACAGCTGAAGTTATTGACAAATCATTCGAGCGAGAGACCACTGGTACAGATGTTGAAGTGTCCACTGAGGGTGAAAAAGGAGAGCAGAATGTAAAAGATGAGATACTAGCTTTAGCGCAAACCAACAAAAGCGGGCATGTGGAGGGAAAACAGGATGAACTCACAACAGTCGCTAGCAAACCACTAAAAGAAGTTCAGGAATCTGTGATACAAGTAAGAAGCGAGCAAACTTTAGAAACTGGTGAACATGAGTTGGCGAAAGAAGAAGTTGATGAGATAATTACAAAATCCGAGGTTCAAAATCTGGAGCCATCCGTGAATGTTGGCGATGAGACGAAAACATCCCAGGAGCTGCCAAAAGAACTTCCAGCCAAGTCCACTCAAAAGCAGTCAAATAACATTATATCAAAGGTTAAACAGTCGCTGGTGAAGGCAAAGAAAGCCATCATTGGCAAATCTCCAAGCTCGAAAACCTTCTCCTCTGAAACCAAGGGTGATGTTAAAGTCAAGTAAGGGAACTGGACACCAAATGCCATGGTATAATTTTTGTGCAGACGTGACGTGATATCATTTCCAAATTATAGCGTGAGATACTTGGCAGACTTAGAAAAAACAAAGTGAGATACTTGGCAGTAACTGCCGGGTTCATCTGTGCCGCTGTTCTCTTTTGCCTGCTTGCTTGCGTGTTGAATATGTAAAGGGTGTATATAGAAGGTGTGGTCCTGGCAGCAGTAGCACTCAGTATTTGAGAAAAATTACAAAAACAATAGTTTCTTGTTCTACCCAATTCGTTGAAGTTGTATGTGTTGTTTGGGATTGATATTGATTGTTTGTCAATAATGATCGGGAGACGAGATCTGTGTGCGTGTAAAGATAATTTATTGATATGTACTTTTTAGTCATATCGTAAGGTTTCTAATTACTATAGTTTAAATATGCATGCCATAGTGAGAAAGTTTTATTTGCCTGATGGAATGATGACTTGCTTTCCTTAGAGACTTCAGGCAATGCAACAATTTAATGTATGCACGAAAAAAAGTGAGGACGAAAGCTTGTAAAAGGAGGTTTCTGGCTAATCATCATGCAGACAAATTTCGCTTCCATTGGTTTGCCCACTTAATTGTGTGGCTCCTACAAAAATTGAAGTTACTCATAAAAATTTATCCACCTTGATCTCCCATCGATTCAACTCATCCTGTTGTTCCAACTGTCCAAGATGAGAAGGGAACCTGGTTAATGGAGTATACACACTGATTGTTGGTTGCTTGTTGGTCCTTTCGAACTGAGTTTGGTTTTTGGATCGGAGCGGAGTATGTGAACCTTGGGTACACTTTATTTTCTTAACTGGAAACACAGTTGACGAGCCACGCCTCTCAACTGTGCAGATTCTTTCATTTTGTTCATCTATGTTCAGCTGAAAATCTGTAAATCCATACTCTTCATTTATGTGCTCAATAAATATATGCACAGGGGAAAAATTTAACGAGGAAATGAAAATAAGTAATGAAATTCCAAGTGGTTTCCATGCAATTTTGACTAGATAAAAAAAGCTTCAAGAGTTCCGTATAATCTGGAGACTGAGGGTGACTAAGAAATATGAAGACAATCAAATACCAAATACTCCTAGTAGCCATATAGAACTTCTAGCTGATTATTACTACCCATTTAATAGCCTATCACACCCCAATTATCCAATTACAGGACGTAAAAGGAACTACAATTAGTCATCCCAAAACAGAGAGAGAGAGAGAGAGGACATATTGGAACAAAACTGTCATTTCATCGTTTCAAGAATTATTCTGAAAGGTCTGGATCACATTTTGGATACATATTTCCGGGAGAGTTAACTCTTAGACATTGCAGCAATGCTTGTGTTACTATATGAATGTACAACTGCCAGGAAAAGACTTTTGAGTGTCCCCAAGATACAAAAATCTGTGCAATTCGTGATTATAACTGTCTGAAATTAGAAGATAGATTGTAACTAAACTTGGTTCTTCAACTGAAATTGCCGAGATCATGAAGAAGCATGAAACAGAAGGTTCAATCTCAAAAGGCCATGACAGACTCCACTTCAAGCACAAAGATCGTCAGTACTGCTAGTCAATCATAGCCTGCATAGATAATGAGTTCTTACCTCTTCAAACCACCAATAAATACTTCTATATGAAATTGAAGAAATCATGACTTCCAACGTCCACTAACAAGCTCGTCTACTAGGCACAAGGTCATCTCCATTCACAGAGCCCACAGTTGCATTGCCAGTGACCTTGAAGGCTTGACCATCATTTTCTAGCAAAGAGGACGGCTCAAATCCTGCATGTGTTGCTGGACACTGGCACCACACACAAAAAAGTCAGGGGCTTCTGCCAGGACAGTGGCAGTATGCAGCTGAATTAAGTAACAGGACGAAACTATGAGCAACGAAGAGTTGAAGTTTTGGACGATTTTCTCAGAACAAAATGCTTCAGTCTCATGCAGATGTTTTAATGAGTTAGATGAACAAACAACAGAATTTTTCTTCAGGACACCACAACTCTCTGTTAAAGAGAAAATTACATGCATTGAGGATTGCTTGACCAAATTCTTCACTCAAGAATGAAATACCAGGTATCAATCAGCATTTCTCTAAGCTTATCTACGTATTTAGCCAAGGTTCTGAATCTTCGTCAACTTGCTTTCATTATCCTAACGACCGGAAAAAGAAAGGAGAGCTAGCAAAAACCCCTCACTTTTGCTTCTCCAACAAAGAGAGAGGGAGTTATAGCCGCATCTGAGGGAAAATTTGCTGGTGAGATTTAAAATCTTATTACAACCCTTCAATGACTCCTTTAACGTCTGTTCTCATAACTTTTCTTTTTCTCCCAGAAACACGATTCCCATTTTCAAAATATTGTAGGGTTCTCTTTATTCACTCCAAATGTGCGCCTCCAAAGTAAATGGACAAACCTGACCAGACATCTGATTTATTGAGCTATTGGCACCAGTGCTTTGCATCACTTGAGGATTGATGTTCCTCTTCGGATCCTTGGAAGTAGAGGCTGGAGCTGAATCCACGTTTACCAGAGGGCCAACCACCCCACAGGCATTCGCTCCCACAGCTGACTTCATAAGAGGGCCTCCCGACAAAGGAATTATGGGTCCACGTGGCATAGACGTGGGAAGTCCTTGACCAGGAAGCCCAAACATCTGAAGGTTAGATCCTGCCATCCCATGCAAAGCAGCGTATCCGGAAAAAGGTGGGCCAAGAAAATGTGCACCTTGCACAGGGGGCACCTGAATCATGGGGTAGCCTGAGGAACCACCATTCATATCAGGCATACCCATCCCGAAAGCCAATCCCAGTCCCATCCCCATTCCAATACCCATAGGAGAGAAATGAGCCACATGAGGTGCACTCATGTGTTGCATTCCTGTTTGTAACATCATTGGTGGCATATAAAAACCAGCTCCCATGGACATAATCTGCATAACAATGGTTATAACGCCAAGTCACAATGGATTATGCAAATCCTGCATACAAAGTGGATTCGTTGGAGAAGAGAAAAGAATGTTTACTTGCACTTGAAGTTGAAGCGTCTTAAGATATTCAATGGCCTCATCAAGCATCGAAGCTTTATCCACCTTATAATGCCAAAGTGTAAGTCAGCAGACTGAAAATGCAAAAACTATTACGGTGTTGTTTGGTTTGCATTGGACAATAGATTCAAGCTTTTTAGGTGGTTAAGTTCATTCTTTTACACTTGCTATGACATCGATATGTGCACAATTTAGCTAGATTTGTTAAGCAACTAAGATTTTGAATTAGAATCACGATCCAATACATTGCATACATCTGAGTTTTAGCATTAGACTTTCAAAAACAGAAAGTGATTCCAATTCTATAAGGACCAACTTCAAGACATGGTATTAGATTTGAGTCCATGGTTCAATTAGAAATTTCAAACTCATAATAATCCCTCAAGCAAATGAAAATGTTAACCTTATTGCAGTTTGGTATGAGTTCTTGTAATGCACGCATCTTCTCATTGATCCTATCTCTTCGCCTCTGCTTGTAAGTCCAAAATAAGTACCATTTAAGACCTTGTGATCAGAAACAAAGCAACGCAGGACCACAAAATTTAACAAAAACAGTCTCTGTTGCAAATGCAAGTCTGGAATGGTGTTGCTCACCCTTTCCGATAAATTATGCACTTCCGCCGCTCGGCTTCTCTTAGAACTTGTACCCCCTCGAGCAGGGGCAGTTGTTTTGGCACCCACTGATTCCTCCTCAACGTCCTGCACATGATAGCGTTCTCTTGGTATTTAGAAAAAAAGATAACAGTAAGGTCAGACCAACAAAAAAGGAATAGATGCAAAACCAACACTTAAAGACTTACTTCGCTATGGCATTCGGATTCTTCAGCGTCGCGACATTTTCTCTTCAAATCATGTGTTGGATCACCCGAAGCTCTCTCGACACTATTGCCTGAGCAAACAGAAGAAGAAGCAACTACAGCCTCGACAGTCTTCTCACCATCTGGAAGTCCTCTTGTTTCGGTTTCACCAAGGACATGATTGGAGCATTTGTCATTCTTAGCGGCGTACTCTTTACAAATTGCTTCGGATTGTTTTGTGGCCTTTGGTTCCTCCAAAGGTTTTAAACCAATCTTGGATGGCAATACGACAGGTTGGCAATGGGAACTCGATTCTTTCCGTAAAGCATTACTTGAATCAATTAGTTTCGGTTCGAAAGGATATTTATTAGTTGCAATGGAACCTGTATCCTCACTCGCCATCCTTTCCACTCTCGATAAACCCAAACCAGCAATCAGGCTAATGTTCTGAAGATTAGCTTTCACAACAGCAGCGGGTCGTGAGAAATGAGAGAAATTCATCAGATTGGAGTTATTGCTCGGCAGCATTGGATCTTTCTCCTGTGCCTTCCTGCCAGGAAATCCACCTGCATCAGATGCAACCCGCGCTGAGTCCCCACATACAGCATGGTGCATGACATTGCTCGTGTTACTGCCAGCGACATCCAAAACCCTTGATCTGAGGGATGGGAACGATATTTGGCATTGTTGGGATGGCAAAGAGTACAACGGACCACTGCTATTTCTAGGTCTTGCGGCCTCACCACCTCCGAAAGAAGAAATCTTTGACTCATCCCCCCGTCGGAAGCTGACACCATCATTTACGCAATCGGTATGGCAATCCCTATATAGGAGATTACAACTACTCCTCTTGTCAATAGATGCCAAATTATTCTGCGTGGGTAGCTCACTTACAGTGACCCCTGATAATTCAGGCAAGAACTCAGACCCATATTCATGTTGTAAAGATTCATCAATCGGATAAGTCAACCAAGGCATCATGTCATCATCTTGACTCAAATCCATTCCACCTGATGACACCGACATTGGGATTTCACTAAATACAGAGTCCACTCCTCCAAACTTCCCCATCTTTGAACTGGTACCTGTATCTTTATCTCTCGTCTTAAGGGTGTGAGACGGTAAGCTGTTACTAGTCAGGCTCTTTCTAGCTCTACTGGACTGTCCTTGCTTCAAAATCTGACCATTCTCCCATACCAGCTCAAAAAGGTCATTCTCAGGTCTGCATTATAACACACGAGACAAAGAATGATAACAACGAAAATTCCGAAAAGATCAAGTAGGATCGCAAAACCCAATTTAAGGTGTGAACCAAAAGAGCTAAGAGTGTAAAGATTGTGATACAAATTGAATTGAAAGTGAGCTTACAGAAAAGATAGATCAGTTGAACACGTAGCGTTCTTCTCTTGAGTAGAATCAAGCTTCCCTTTAGCCATTCGATACAGCTCAGACAAAGGCATGATGAAGAGGTGAAATAACTCTGTCCCCTCAGAAATGCCCCAGATTCAAGCACCGAGCCATTTTTGTTAGCATCCACACACTACTTTTAGCTCTCAATGCACGGTTCAAAGAACCCAAACAAACAGAAACCAAACATCGTTTTAAGACACGAGCATGTCCGAAACCCCGCTATAGGACAATCCCAGTTGAACTTGTAGGAAAAAGAAGGAAAAGAACTCCTTTTACAGTTACAATTTACGGAATAAAATCTTTCTTTTAAAACGGAAGTCTTTGTCAGTAAGACGTATAATATATGCCAAAAAAGAAGAAGGCGTATAATATATAAAATTAGCAAATTCAATTAAGAATAATGTTTGAGACCCCAAATATTTGGGGTCTCAACAAATCGGACAAATCAAACAAATTCCAAAATTTTTATCTTTTACACATACACACTTCAGTTTTCACAAAGTTCAATAAATCTCAATAAAATAAAGATTATCAAAATTTCGAGAATATTTCCCAAAATTTTAGCAAACAAACATAAAGTATCGGTCAAACCTGGAGATTCTCTCAAAGTTGTACCCTTCTACTTAACTACAAAAATAAATAAATAAAGTATCGGTCAAACCAATTCTTTAATGGCTTCCAATGATACAAAAAACCTCCAAAATTAGTTTTAAATTGCGATCTTTTCCACTTTTTTGATCATTAAGTAGCAACCCAAGTGAGACCAAAAAAATAACCCAAACAATTAAGAAGTAGCAACACCACTTGTTTTGCACTTAAAACCAAGGGAACGCTTTGCGTGTTGTAGAGGAGCAAGACAGCCAGAAAACTGAATTTTCAAGTTGAAAGACTCCGATATTCTTCGGAAAATCGGAGTTCCTCGAACCAGTCAAAGTTTGCTAATCCATATGCACTAAAAATGAGAAATTTGGGTCATAAATCAGAATAAAATGTTCCCAAAAGTGCAGGCGGAGTTGGCAGCAGAACTGAGAGAGAGATCCTAGTGGACGTAGAAGAAGGTGGAAGGTTTGCAGAGTTGCAGGGGACGAAGGGAGAGATAGAGAGAGAACTGAGGTAAACCACAGTTAATGACAATATTTTGGGTAGAAGGTGTGGACCCGTGCCTTGAAAATTGACATCTTCATTATTTCAATTGCAACCCTACAAACTCTGATCCAACAGTTGCGTACTTGCTTTGCGATTCGCGAACTCCGAAACTCATTAGGCGTATCATTAAGTTCACGCGCAGGTATGGCAATTGGCGTGTTAGGTTGTCTTGCTATATTACACGTCCCTATCAATATGTATTTCCAATACCCCATATTATCCTTTCCTATTATATCTTATCCTTTTATAATTGTAATGGGCTATGGATATGGATTGGATCGGTTCGAATCTAGATCAGACCCTTGACCAGATATATTATATATATATATATATATATAGTTTACAGTAATTACGGTTGATTTTTTGATTTTGAGTTAGTTATACACACAGTAACCTCAAAATTGATGCTCGAGGCCTTTTAGTTTCTTTCTTCTTTTTAACCCAAAAAAAAAAATATATATATATATATAATTATATTATAAAACATATTGCGTCTCAGAAGCGATTGGATGTCTGTCTTTTACAAGAAGGATAAAAAATTCCAGCGAGTGGGGTTTGCATTTCGCCCTTTTTTCACAAACCGGGATTAGGACCTCGCTGTGCTGTCATAGGACCGGGGGTAAGGGAATGGGCATCGTCCACGTGGACCCTTACAGAGCCATAACGGATTTGGGACCATACATCTTCTTCCCAGTTCCCATCCCATCATTTTCTCTTTTTACTATTATCATGAGGCACGAGCAGCCGCCGGAGGGGAATGTGACAAGATTTTCACCCCCAGCAGGAAATTTTTTAGGCTTTCCCGGCCCCGAAGATTACGGGAAAAATCACGTGCATGTATGAAATTAACGTGACTCTTTTGTGTGTTGTCTTGCACCGACGGTTATCGTTTTAGTCGTTAAAACCGTTATTTCTACCGGTATCGTTATCGGTAAGGACGGTTATTGTGTCTTAGCGGTGCGGTGACGGTATCAAATATGTGATTCCGTCAATTGCGGTGACGGTGACGATTTTTGTCAAACCGTCACCTACACTACCGTTAACCACCCCTAGTTGAGACTTGAGATGAATATTGATTATATGACATGCATTTGTTGGAATATGTTAGTTGGTTTATGTCACATTGTTGGACACTTTTATTAGAATTTAGTCTTTATGTTTGAATATAATATTATGTTATACTTTTGGACAACTTTATATTTGTTATGATTGTTAATGATTATGATTTTATATTTGAATATGTTATGATATTTTTCCATTTGATATGATTATTGATTATGATATTGTGTTGGACATTTTAAACAGCCTAAAACAGTGAAAAAAATGAAAAAGCTCAAGGAATTTTTTTTTTGCACAACGGTTATACGGTTTAAGCGGTTATCGTATAACCGTTACTGTTAATACCGTCACTGGCAATAGCGGTTATTGTGCCTTAGCGGTACGATGACGGTGTCAATTATGTGATTTCTTCAATTGCGGTGACGATGACAGTTTTTGCCAAACCGTCACCCACACTACCGTTAACCACCCTTAATCCATGGTCTTCGTACCCAACAAGTAACGACGTATCCTTTTGTCTAGACGAGACCACTGGGGGATGGTGATTGCAGGACGTGGTTAGAAGAAGACGCACTGCATGTCCCGTGTACTACCTCCAATTTTTAAGCCCATTACCAGCGCCCAATCCCTTGAAGGCTACAACTACTATCTTATACATTGCATGAGTTCCAGTCAATAGCCATGAAGGGAGCCCCAAACAATAAACCATTTTTTTTTTCATTATTTCATGCTCCTCATATCTAACCGTAACTGACTTGTCTGAGAATTCAATTTCAAGCAACCATAGTACAAGGCCTCCACAATTTTCTCGTACTGCTATTTTTGACAAGACATGCTATAATACGCCACCATAATAAAGTCTACATCTATCAATCTTCACTGTCTTTGACCTGCAATCTTCTCACTTCCGCTTGCCACCAATGGCTGTCCTAAACCATGGTTCCAAAATTGTCTATAAAAGCCTAAGTAACAAACTTGGAACATCGCTTAGAAAAAAAAAAAAACTTGGAACATCACGGGTGGCAGCATTTACTAATTATCTTAAACAGCAACTGATGTTAATTATTATGTGCTGTATCTGCGAAAACACATAAACAAATCATTCGCTCAAGCGTGTTGGTAAGGACCTGAAGATCCCAAGGAAAACTATCGGATACACAGATCACGTACCAGAGTAAAGAAAATCTAGTTACTGATACAGAGATGTGGGAAGAACAGAGGATATTGTAAATTATTTAAAGTGGCCCTCCATGGTTAGTAGACCAGGGACGGACCTTATAAAAGAATGCCCTCTTGGATGTAGCGCCCAATAAATTGGATTCAATCATGAATTATGCTCTCTTGGTGCTAACAGTTTCCGCAGTCTACTGTACTGTCTCGGCTTCCTGCAATCTGCACATGACCACTAGACCCATCTAGCATGCACATATATTTTTATGAATCTTAATCTGCCAAAGAAGACCAGAAGCACAGAGCCAGGATGCTATAAACAGCTACCAGCCTGTTTTTTTTTTTTTTTTTTTTTATCTTTTATCTTGTCTATATGTGCTGCCAATACATCGAGTGTCTATAACAATTTGACAATGTTTCAGCCATTTTAAGCATGCACGTTATACATCATGTACATCCATAGACAGATACTATGACAGCGTGCCTTTCCCCCTTTGAATTAAATAAAAGACAAGCATTAGTATTATTCTTTGTACCACCTTTTGTGGAAACGGGTAATATACCACAATCTGAACACATTCTTTTTTCTTTCCTTTTTTTTGCCTCCGGTCTTATTTCTGCGTGCACGGGGAACATGTTCTGAGCACTAAGCTGGAAAGCAGGCATACGAGAGAACAAGGCAGATAGGCAGCCCTTATATTTAAGATGGGTTTAAAAAAAACAGCAAATCATTTAGTTCAGGTTTCTGAAGGGACCACCTGTTTGTGTTATATTAGTTCTGCCCATGATGTTCTGCAAGTCAGGATTAAAATAACGCAACTCAAATGACAACCTGCCAGGACAACCGTTAAAAATATGAATAAGGTCATGGAAGGTAGTACGTCACCTGAACATTATTTGTGTAATAAACATAAATGCGGTGCAGATTGGATTTCTCTCGAGCTTTTTCCCAATAGAAACCTAACAGATTTAGTGGGCTGGCGCTCAACATGTTTCTCATCTCCTGACCGAACTTAAAGGCTGAGACTGAACGAACCCGGTGATGAGATATATGGTCCACCGTGACAGTAGACCCTCAGAACTTCAGGTTTGTCGCTACCATGTTTTATTGTTGCGAACCTGCAACTTTCTTAGAACAGTAATTCGTTAATTCATTATGAAGGACATGTATTTCTTGCACTTCTAAGGACAGGCTATTCATCGGCAGTACTCGAATGAAGGGCTAAAAAAGATACTGCTGTTTTTGTATATTACTGTATGACTTCAAGCATATCGAGGGTGAACATGAATATTCTTTTTTTTTATAAGTCAGGGTAAACATGAATATACCTGAGGCAAAGTAGTCCACCAAGGAATTCGACTACATGACCGGATAACAAGGTTTCAAATGGATTTTCCTAGGCAAAATAAATCAAAGATGGATATGCTAGGTGAAACACCATAAAGATTTTACAATTCAGAAAGTTGAAATGAGCTTTATATGTAGGAGAAAACTTTTATCAACGATAACTTAAAACCAGGTGGTGGTTTGGGGGAGGAGAGCAGAAAGACAACAACAACATTATGCTCTGT
The DNA here is from genome assembly GCA_963930655.1 of Myrica gale. Classification (NCBI taxonomy): domain Eukaryota; kingdom Viridiplantae; phylum Streptophyta; class Magnoliopsida; order Fagales; family Myricaceae; genus Myrica; species Myrica gale. The sequence goes on from OZ005621.1 coordinate 165,030, forward strand.
CCCTTCAAATGCTACAAAATCCAATCACCAGTAATCTCTGCAGGAACACAAACCACTAGTGAACTGGTGAAACCTATTGATATCTCTTACAATAATCTCTCTCACAAATATCTGTGAAGCAAGCTTCACATTGTATGACAATCGCAGCAATTCCTCAGATTCTTCTTCATCCTGGTTGGGGCCCCAGCTGGAATGGTCAGAAGCCCAAATGCAATGGCTAGTTTCTTCCTGTGATGCCATAAGCTTTGTTCTTTGTATCCTTCCAAACTGTTAACTGCAAACTTTGTTTCAGGCTCATGCCCTTTCTTCCTCACCAACTGCTCCAACACCCTCAACATGTCCTAAATCTCATCAGTTCTGGAATATGACCTGTCTTTCACCGCAAACACGAAAGTAATGTTCTTAACACCAATCCAGCTACATCCTGGTTCCTTTCTTACCCCATTGATCCCCATCAACCTCCTAACCTTAACAGCTTCCTCCAACATCCCATGAGGTGAAAACATGTTAGAAAGTAAACACATAATTCACCAGATTGTTGGGTTCCAACTCAAAAAGTCTCTCCACAACCTCTCTTCCATTTCAAGATTGCCATAATTCCTACAAGCCCCAAGCAAAGCTCCCCAAACTGAGGAGTCAGGTTTGATTGACATTGACTCAATAAACCTCTTCACTTCATCCAATCGACCAACATGACCAAGCATGTCAACCATGCAAGCATAGTGTTCAGGCCCGGGATTCATGCCATGCACCTTAGCCATGGAATTAAAGCAACCGAATCCTTCCTCAACATGCCCAGTGTGACTACATGCTGATAGAACAGAAACAATTCAATGATTCAGTTTGCACAGCCATGTTGTTGGCATTCAATCATTGAGGTCCAACAAACCACGTTCGGATCCTCAATCTCTTCAAACACACGAAAAGCATTAACCAAGCTATCACCTTTAGCCTGCATTGTAAGCAATGGACTTGCAACGCATGAAATTATGCACCAAAACCTGTTTTTTTTTTGTCATTAATCAGAGCGCCTTAATTCAGTGCTGCAAGACAGGCCGAAGCATGGAGGACAGAAGAGATGAAGCCTCCTCAGGTGATATAATATCCCTCCTCACGAGCCAAAAAAAATTGCAAACCTCCTCAAGGTTATCACAGTGGACACACCCCATAATCATGACATTCCAGGCGATAACGTCTTGATCTCCACTAATATTGAACAACTTAACAGCATCATAAAACAACCCACATTTACAATAAATGTCTATTAATGAGTTCTTCACGTGTGCAGATGTTACCAAAACATGCTCAAAAGCAAATCCATGTAACCTGTCTCTCAAATTCCAACCAACGCATATTGGCAGTAGCACTCAACACACCCGAGTAACTCACTTGATCAGGACTATCCAAACTCTTCCTGGGAACCTCCCTGAAAGTTTCAACCGCCTGATAATAAAATTGTTCTGCAAGAAACCCGCAATCATAGAAGTCCAAGAAACAAGGCTTCTCAGACATTTCATCAAGCACTCTCTCCGCGGAGATAATATCAGCACGCTTTGCATACATGTCCATCAATTCCCTACCAACAAAAACATCAGTTTGGATTTTGGAACCCACGTTTCAAAATCAAACAATGCCTTGTGCCTGCACAAGCTGGTAAAATGAACGGAGAAAGTAAACTGGTTTGAATAAATACCAGTTGACCCCATGCTGAAAAAATCTCAAGGCCTAAAAAGGGTTTATTAAAGTGGGATAAGTGGGTACTAAGAGAGGTCCAAGTGACAATGTTCATGAAGCCATTTTGGTTAGTTGAGAAAAGCAGTAAACTTCGGTTGATGTCGCCACATTTAGCATACAAGTTTAGGAGGTTGCTGAAGAGGAAATGGAGGGAAAGGTCGTTAATTGCGATGATTTGGGTGTGAATTTGGGTGGCATGTTTGAGATTTTTGGAGTGCAGAGTGGAGTTGAGGAGATTGTTGGGATGGGTGGAACTGGGAGTATGGGGTGATGATGCTTGGTAGTATGATCTTACGAGAGAGATTGATAAGAGTTGAAGTGGAGCGAAAGGCCGCGTCACTTGTGTTTGGTTTGGGAGGAGGGAAGAGAAATCTCATGAAGTCTCGTAATAATGCGAGAAAGTTGAGAGGCTCGTAAGGGCTGCTTTGTATGAGATATATGGGGTACCGTTCTTTTCACTTCTTAGGCCGAAGCTAAAACAATGGGCTCGGTCCTCGAATGTCCTAAGTACAAGGCTTTCTTCTGTTCCAGAAACCCAGAACTTGGGTCAGGCCACCATTGCTTTGCAGGTAGGTTCTAAGGCCCATGACCACCTCCGAATAGTATTGGGAGGTAACAAAAAAAACCTCATCTAATTTTCGTTTCTCAGGCGAAAAAAGGCTAAATGATGGCGAACACGGAAGAATGAAAATGTCTATTGTTTAGGTCGGTCGCTGCAAACAACCCAAGGATTATATACGATTTCTCTAGAGATTTACCAAATGGTATCCCTTTCTGTGATCAGCCATCCCCACCTATAAAAGATGTTCCCCAATGTTTCCAACCTCCGCGATAATATTTTTTATTTGCATATGGTTTTTCAATTTTAATTTATCGATAAGGATAAATATAAAATTGTAAATTGTAAATTGTACAAACAAAAAAAAAATCTTAAATTTTAAAAACTCATCAAATTATACTCGAGAGGTAAAGGATTTTAAATCTTAGTGACTAATTTAATAATATTTTAAGTTTAAAAATTTATTTAATCTTTATGTAAATCACAAATGAAATGTAGTCGCTTCTTATATAGATTCGAATGAAGTGGCGATTGAACTAGTCTTCCTCTTTTGTTTTTTTTTTCTTGTTTTGTCAGGCCAAACGTCAACGTCCTGATCCTCTCTTTGTCGGCCAATACCGTCGCTATGCATTTGAGGTCTTTTGGGGTGGCCATCCCTCATTGGCCAATAGTCCACTTGGGAGTGAAACCGGAGTGGCACACGCTGGGAGATTTCGGAGGAGGTCGGCATAGCTTTGATAAATAAGATACATCCTGACTAAAGCTATATCTGGCGCACGTGGAGGACGGCTCGATCACGTGTGTTGGGTTAGCTTTAAGATTGGCTGGAAAGCCTCCATCCTTGCCGTTGTTCTTCCGGAACGTGGCGACTTAGAAACTGTCAGATTATTTGACACTATGTCAGAATGTATTCCGCTGGACCGACATCTTGACGCGCTCTGTTGCACTCGTGGCAAATACTCATTAAGAGGTAATAATAATCTCCTATGACTAGCTACGAAATTCATTCCAATATTTTAAAATATATATTTTAATTTAATAATCATGAGGCTCGATGTCTTAAAACGATAATTATGACTCTCATTAAAATTACTTTAATAATTTAGGAATCAATTTTTTTCCTTAATTTTTTTTTTCATATTCAGTTATAGAGAAACAAACTATCCCTTTACTGACCCGAAGGTCCCGAACAAAAAAAAACTACCCAAAGACCGGCCATTAGGAGTTGGAAGTCGCGTGGTCGCGTGATGATAACTATGCGTACGGGAAGCCATGAATTGGATAAAATGTGAACGGAAAGTAGATACGTCGGTCCAATCAAAAGAGATCAGGGTTCACCATTACCGTTAATGAGTCTGAGCTGTATGGATTGATATATTTTTTTATGAGGAGAAAATTTTTTAAAGTTGGACTAATTTGGCTCAATTATGAAGTATAAATTCTGACTTACTGGACCGACCTCACAACTCAGGAAGCAGATAAATTAAGAGCGATAATGAGGATGTTAGGGCTCGAACTTGGGACATGTTAGAACCCAAGCCGAAGCCTTACCACCACACTAAACCATCAGGGGTATGGATTGATATTTTTATGGCAAGGGACTGTTTTAGCGAGATATTTTGAAAGTCTTTGTCCATCTACAACAAAGGCTAAGGAACCGCGTACGGCGTACCCCTAGGACCTATGTATTCAACGCGTGGACCCCACGCGGAGTGCATGGAGGGGCTCTATTTATACAACTACTCTTTTGCTGTCTCTCACGAAACTAATTGCAGTTGCACAACTTTCTTCCCGTTCTCAAACTACGAAGAGTCGCTTCCTGAGATAAAAGAAAAGCAAATACCAAAAGATGTCGAGGGGCTCGGCTACCTGCGTAGACATAATCCTGGCAATCATCCTGCCTCCTCTCGGCGTCTTCCTCAGGTTTGGTTGCCAGGTGATGCTCTTTGATCTTTATGATCCCTTTGTGGTTTCTCTTTTATGTATATGTACGTATATGAAACTGACGATAAGGTCATGCTTTCAGGTGGAGTTTTGGATCTGTCTGTTGCTGACCATTTTGGGGTATATCCCTGGGATTATCTATGCTGTCTATGCCATCACCAAGTAACTGAAGTTGATTTATTTGTAAGCTCCCAATATCTCTCTCCTAATTCCCTCTCGATCTGTTGTTATTTTTATTTTTTGTTGATTTTAAACAAGCTGCAAGATCTCGTATAAACTAATGAATAGCCAAACATCTCTTCCCTGCCCATGGATCTGCTATTTGTACATATTTAATGTCAAGTAATTAGAATAACGGGAAATGCTTGGGACCCCGATGGGATCCCGAGCATTTCCCGACAGGGGCTGGAAAGACATTTCCAGCCCCTGTAAATCATATTTAAAAAAAAAATAAGGGGGGCTGGAAAGACATTTCCAGCCCCTATCGGGATGGCATCGGGATCCCATCGGGATCCCGAGCCTTTCCCTTTCTCCAAACTACTACTAATGATGATCTCACCGGTTTTAAATTGAAACAGGAGGCGTGGCCGCGTGGGGGTGTGTTTTGTTCCTCATTTTGGGGTTCCTTTCTAGCCGTTGGATGGACAGTTGTTTCTTCGTTCAGTATGTCGAAACTCGAAAGAGTAAGCCGTCGAGTGTTTTGTTCCTCATTTTGTTTCTTCGTTCAGTATGTCGAAACTCGAAAGAGTAAGCCGTCGAGTGTTCAGTTCTCATGTTCTTTTTTTGTTTTTCCTTTTTGTCTTCCTTTTTATCTGCTGTAAAGGTGGAATAATGGTTCTGATTTAAGACTGTATGATGATGGATGTCGGAGCGATTCATATTATTAGTCTAATGTGGAATTATGTAACTTTTTCTTCCAAAAATTACCGGTTGAGTCATCATTTCTGAGCCAATACGCGATTCTAGTAGTAGTGGGGTATCATATTGCGTTATTGGTAAGCAAAACAACTAGTCCTCCCATGGTGGCCCATCTAATAATAGGAACAATTTGGTGGTGTAATCTTCTGTTATCCTTGGGATACATCATGACCATGACAACGCCGCGCTTTGACAGAGAGCTGAAAGAGCAGAATAGAACAAACAACAAAGGAAGATGCCATGCAATATGCATATTGTACCCCAAGCACTATTTTCATCTTTTCATTATAGGGGCATCCAAAAATTTTACCCTTTTAATCAACCATCAAGAGTACTTACCATGACTCGCCCTTCCTAGTAATAACAATGATTTATGGATCTGAATTCATCATATTAGCAAATTAAAAGCTCGAATCTTAGCCATGGATCTATCAAAGCATAAAAAAATTCGCCTGCCCATCCGTTATAAGCAAACAGAGTACATAGCCTATGACTATGAGATAAGAACCGGGGTTGCTGTATGATTCGTGTGGTTGCGTACGGACTTGGAGTTTTTCTAGATCCAGGAAAGCTGTCACAATCGGGATGGGATTTGCTGCAGAGCCGCGCCCGTCACAAAATCACTAAGAGTCGCCAATCAGACTTGAAAATGAACAAGAAAAGGACGTCGGCCGAAGGGAACAAGAAGAGAGCCGGCTCGGATTGAAGACTCCAATGCGTCAGATTTCAAGAAAATTTGAGGAGTAGAAGAGCAATTAAAGCCTTCGAGAATATGAAGGGAAGTAGTTGCTATTGTGAGGGGATTAGAGTCCAAGAGTTTTAATACCGTGTGTCTTAGGACTCCTTGAATATATGAGCGGAAAAATATGGAGAGACAAATTTAGGTGTGTGCGGGCCAAGGGCCTTAAATGCGCCAATAGACTTGGGTTAAACTACAACTTATGTATTTAAATAGGCTGGGTAAGTCATATTATGACCCTCTCAAATTCTATTTATGGGATCATCAGACATCTTAACCTTAGACTAATCTTGATGGTTTCCAAATGGTTATCAAATATCAGGGCAATAATGATTTTCATTTCTAAAATATCAAGGAAAGACTACAAAACAGTGCAGAAACTGATGCTTCCAGATCGTGATGTTGCCAGATCTCGGCATTTCTTCTATTGAAACCACTGCACGCATTGCACATGCACAGCAGGTGTTCACTTGAATTCGTGTTGGAACTCGAGAATTTTTCCTCCTATCATTTGAATTGCCACTCTCTACGGCTCATGGGGCAATGTGCTTCAGAGGCCTGAATTCACCCATTTTAAGATGCAATGAAGATGGAAAGCTCGGTTGCATTGCATGCCCCAAACTCCAAGTACGAGTTCAATATATGAAAAGTATTAGATACATGTGACGGTCTTACTTCATGAGATGCCTTATGTATTGGGGTAATCCTACAATCAAAGTACCTACACTCAACTGCAGATATATATATAGAAACTAGAGAAGAGGCAAATTACAATTTTGTAAATTTAATTCATTTTGAATTGATTTTGTTTATTTGAAATAAGTGAAGAAACTCTGATTGCAATGGCTACTAGATACATCTCAGCAGTTGCCTACAGATAAATGGTTCTCAAAAGGGATAGGCTTCTGTAGATGTCGAGAAGCTCCAGTGATGATAGGGTGTTTAGTGTTTACCATATCGTCCCCTCTTTCTCTCTGGGTCATGGGGAGGTGGCACTGCATCCTATTGTTCTCATCACAGAATCCATCACCTCACGTCAATTCACAATCGAGAAATCGTGTATCAAAGCTTTACAAACGCTCAGGAGTCTGAACAACAAGGAGAGAACTGTTCACGTGAACTATGGAGCAGATTGCATATGAAATTCTTAAGAGGGTTTCTTGTTAGGCATTGGATGCCATTAATAAGTAATGTTCTTGTAACAGTCAAACACACAAAAATAAGACAAAATTTTAAGTTATTTTCAGGAACTTCCTAATAACCTGTAACCACATACTATTGGTTGACGCCCAAAATTTCTTTTGTGGATGGACGTGCTCAATCTATGGAAATTCGACAGCAGGAGAAATAGTTGCAAAACAGTAAGACATGGAACAGAGGATAAAAATTACAGCAATCAAATAAATAGTATCAGTAACTTAGTGGGCAATCATCCACAGGGAGCTTACAACCAAGACAACAGCCATCAAATAAATAGTATGATCAGTAACTTAGTGGGCAATCGTCCACAGGGAGCTTACAATCAGGACAACGGCCATCAAAGGCCATCCTACAAATCCCACATGTTTCATCCTGGGCATCCCAAGTCCAACAAGCAACAGCATGCCACCTATCATTGACACTAAGGATAAAAATTACAAGTCTGCAGCTACACGTATAAAACAAAAATATTGGAGGAATAGTTGTCTACATTTGAACATAAACACCAGTGTCAAATCATGATTAATTACGAGTTCATCCATGAAAATGATGAATACAAAAGAGATCAGGAGAACATACTCTGTTTGGACACCTGGAGTATACGCGGAAAGCAAATTTTAATCAACGGAGAACTCTTTCCATAAAGAGCCCAAAATATTTAACACAACCAACAACATCTCTTGGCGAAATGGGCTGCTTCTCATCGGTTTTCTGGTTTTTGTAATAATAGCTTTAGCCTTTAGTCTTCCTTTGAACATTTTGTTTTGTGACTCTCTTGTGGTTTGATTAGTATTTTAATACATTTCACCGTTACGAAGAAAAAAAATACTCCAAGTTTATCCCAACAAAGTAACAAACGACACACTTGGGTTCTAGCCTCCCACCCCGAGCCGTCGAAACAAATAGGGAAAATGGGCAAGATCGTGAGTTCCGTATCTTTCAGCAGTTGAACGAAAAAAGGGAATTTCTTAATTTTCTCCCAAACGTATGGCTTAGAGGGTCGATGGGGATTCTCCTTTATAACCATAACTCACTTAACTAAAAAGGTCTCAAATATTTCATTTTGAATAAATGTGAACTTCCTACCATAAATGTATGATTTGATATGATATGATATGATATGATATTATGGTTATAAGATATCAAAGATTTGATATTATTATCAATATTCAAAATTTAAATATAGAGATTTAAATTTAAATGTAGGAATATCAAAACACAATCATAGAGGGTGTAAGTCTTCTAGACTAAACCACTTAAAATCTAGCCTCTTATAATTATTTCTCTCTCAACTTCATTTTAACCTTTTTTTCTTCTTGGTATTAGAGCAACAAAACCTGTCTTTCACATCTTTAAATGTTGGCAATTTTGTCACTCTTCGTTTTAATGTCTATTGCAAAGAGTCAATAGCTATCTCAGTGGTGCATTTTCGCCTTAGCTGTACTTACAACAAACGCATTTGCGATGAAAAAAAAAGTGAGTGAAAGAGAAAAAAAAAAAGAGAGAGATGAGATATGTTTGGCAAAGTAATGTGCCTAGGATTTCAAGGTTCGATCATATTCAAAAATAATAATAATAGAAAAGCGATATGTTCAACAAGGGAGCAAGGATGGTGTGTCTATGATTTCAAGGTTCGATCACCATCAAGATTCAAATTTAAATATAAAAATATTTTCCTATTATGCTTCGTATTGTTTCTATAAATAAAGATTTTTCAATTTGTAATCTCTATGTACTTATAATACAAAATACAGTCATAGTGACTTTCACAATGGATGTTGATCTTGTCTCTTACTATTATTTCTCTCATCTCTTCATTTTAACATTTTCAGGAAATCCAAGAATCATTGAGGCCCATAAATGTGTATCCTATGGGATGCAGAGAATTCATCTTTGTCGATGGACATTCAGATTGAAAACACACACACACACACACATATATATATATATATATATATATATAAGCTAATAACTTTGTAGCGGATTCATTTAACAATATCGATCAGTTTATCAAACAAAACTACAAAAGGCAATATCGCTAAAAGGATACGCATGAGTTTCACTTTCATCCTCCTCTCCTGCAAAACCAACCCCTCTAAGCCACAAGTTTGCGAGAAAATCAAGAAATTAGACATATACACATGTTAGTTGATGAAAAAAATATTTCCACAAATACTCGCCCAATCCAAATGAATCTGAAAATGCAGATGGATTATTACATATGACATATAAACATGTCAGTTTTAATCTTGAGAACGTTATTATAGATGTACAGTAACAGAGCATATATAAAGGAATATCAGTGATAGTATATGAGTAATATCAATACGTAATTGTCTTGATTCAGATTGCAATGGTCCGGAGAGTTGACATTCAGATATTGTCTATCCCAACTCCCAACCAATTACTAGCCTTGACGGCGCATATTATCTTACCATATACAGCAAACATTCACAGTATCAATGCAGTTCTCGACTGTACGTGGATTCCTCTGTGAATGACTCCAGCCCAGACAAGCATCCCTTGATATCAATAATATTTGTATAAGATAATAAGAATACTAGCTGTCTCGCCTGTACGAATCAAGAGTCAAGACAAGGGGATCCCCAACCAACTCACCTCAATTAATTCTTTTAATCAGATATCATTACGTTATCCTCAGCCCGGATTTCATTATATTGTCCGCTTGAAAGCACACTTCCACTTTTGTGGGCACCGCTAAAAATTACGTTATCTATATCATGGGTTTCGATGCTCAAACTTACTGAGCCGTAGCCTATTCTTAGCGCAAAATCAACAAGAACTGCAGTGTATGCAACTTCGGAAGGGTGCTCGAATAGGAACGGATTTCCTCCTAAGGACTCATTTCTGAATAAGTCCATTTGGACGCAGAGGATTCACTGTCACAAATCTAACAGCTAACTGCTATCCACGCTGATATTTTAGAAATTACAATACTCTTTGCCACTGAACCACTGCATTAATGGTTCCAACTAGGATATACAACTCAATAATCTTCTCATATTGTATGGTATCTCTCGCAGCTCTATATATATGGCAGAGGCTGTTTCGGACCAAAACACGCATAAGCCATGACCCGGAAGAAGGTGAAGCTTGCATACATCCCCAATGATTCTGCAAGAAAAGCAACATTCAAGAAAAGAAAGAGGGGTCTGATGAAGAAGATCAGTGAGCTTAGCACTCTGTGCGACATTAAAGCTTGTGCTATTATTTACAGCCCGTATGATTCTCAACCCGACGTTTGGCCTTCTCATTTGGGAGTCCAAACCGTCCTTGCCGAGTTCAAGGAGATGCCCGAACTGGAGCAGAGCAAGAAGATGGTGAATCAAGATAGTTTCCTCAGGCAAAGGGTTGCCAAAACCAACGAGCAGTTGAAGAAACAGCGGAAGGACAACCGGGAGAAGGAGATGACACATGTCATGTTCCAGAGCCTGACTGGAAGAGGGCTGCAGAATTTCAGCATTATGGATTTGAATGACCTCGGGTGGCTGATCGAGCAAAACTTGAAGGACATTAACCACAGGATTCAGAAACTCAACCAAGAGGCTGAAACCCAAGGTCAAGGTGCACCGGCAGTCCTCCCTGCAGTGACAGACGGGATGCCGAGGAGGACAGAGTATTGGCATCCAGATCAGAGGTCGGCTCTTGAGATGAACATGGAGACGATGCAGAGGCAGCAATGGTTCATAGATTTGACAAACGCACAAGAGCATACGGGGTTTGGCGGCGATGAGATGTTGCTGCCTTTTGGGGATATAAACCCCAATCCTATTTGGTCCAATGCATTCTTCCCTTAAAAGAACTAGTATTTGCTTCAGTACACAGTTCCTTTTTAAGCCCAGGCCAATATAGGTTTCTTAATTTCCCGCATTTTGATGTTCAAAGACAATTAAGCATGATAATTTGTTGATTCTCTGATATCCAAATGTTCTGTCGTTCGATCGTGTCTAGAATTTCATGTTATTTTCAATATTGTGACGAGTAACTTGAAGAGGGTATTCGGACATCTAACAGGCGTACGTACGTTTGAGTGACGAATTTTGTTTACGTGTGTCAGTTAAAAGTTCAATTTCTAGCGGCGAATGGATGGAGCCTAACCTGAAAGAGACCAGGGTCCGCTGGCAAATGGCACTAAATAAATGATACATACATGTGTGTGGGACAAGTGAGGCCAGATGACTATACGGGCGTATCAAATGGCAAGTGACAGAAACAATAAAAACCTTGCTCTTCAATCAGGCATGCAGTTTTTTTTCCATTCGCTGTTGTTCATCCATGTGAATTTATTTAGAGTTATCAATTAGAGGATAGCGTGCAATAATCTGAATCAATTAAATGACAATTACATAAACCCATTGATTAATTGATTAATTATTCGATGCATACTACACCTACTGATGGGATCTGCTAGTTTGGTAGAAATCTCTGCCTTGACTTAAGTCTTGTCTCAAGACCTGTTATTTTCAATTCAATTTTGAAGTTGTAATTTAATTCTCGCAATGTTATGCGTGATTAATTTGAATTTCCCTTTGTTTAAGGAGATAAGTTTGATTCAATAAAAGGCAGAGAAGATATTTAGACAATTCGTTGAGAAGTGAGAAGCTTCCATTAGCGGGTGAGACACCCTCTAATTTCCTATTTTCTCGATGTCCTGCATCACCTACCTTTTATAGGTTCTTGATATCATGAGGATTTGTCGATTATGTTCTGGACCGGTACTCCCTATGTTTATTGATTGGTTAAGTTTAAGGGCCTTAATAAGAAACATTTCAACAAATCGTATACTTCATGATGCATCATGTTGCTTAATTACGCGTTTAATTTGATTGGATGGTAATTAGTCAGCAAATTAAGTTGGCCGGAGTTCAGTGCAAAACAACACATATGAAGACGTTGAAATGCATCACATGATATGAATGTTTGATATTATTCAGGCACTGTCTCGACTTTTTAGCTTACACTTGCCACGGATGGCACATGCTAAAAGAAGCACGAACAGTCAACAGTTAGCCCAAGGTTTGATGCAGAGAAAAAAAAAAGAAAAAAAAATGTATATATAGTAGCCAAGGCTCAAAAAGAGACCCGTAGGGAGCCTAGAATCACAGGCACTAATCGAAATACCACTTAACAATGTCAGCCACTTCATCCATGTTAAATGAATCATCACTTTGCTTTTTGCTTTTTGCTTTTTGCTCAAACATAATAATTGCTTGAATTATATATACTTGAGCGTAATATTTTGGTCTTTCGAATGAAGTTTGATATAGAAAACCACATTATTATAATATTATGCGAAATCTCTAATATGCACCTGCTGTAGGCCATCGACCACGAACCAATGGTAAAAATTCTTAGATACAATTTGGGCTTTGATCGCGTAGAAAATGAACAAAACAAGATAAGACTTGGTGCCTCACCGGCTAGCTTACATTAGCAACCCCTGGAGCTCCAACAGCAACCGGTGGCTCGCACGATTGAGGAAACAAAGAGCAAAGGAATTGCATGACATAGATTTTTTCTGGCTTTACATTTTTGAAAGACAAACACCGTACGCATTTTTTTTTAAAAAAATTAACGATGCATGTGCCTGCATGTTGCCATAATGTAGGTAAATGCTTTTACGCTCAGGGCGGAGAGAGGGGGGCCGGGGGCACCCCTCAGTTCTATATATTTTTTTTTTACAGTTATCCTACCCCTCAGTTGCAATTCGTGCCCCCCTCTGAGTCAAGGACGGCGATGGGATGCTTAGCCGTGAGGATATTAAGAACTACATGGAGTGGGCTGGGTTCTTTGTCAATGACGAAGATATCAGAGCTATGATCGCATTTGGAGGCGGCGATAAAAAGGGTAGCGTCTCCTATGATGGTCTGCTCAAGATATTGGCTGTTGATTTCGTCCGCTAGGCTTCCCGGCTGTCGTTGACATTTCTAGTTTTTAGATAATTTTTGTATTTATAATTGAACTCTGAGACCATATTAATTAACTCCTTTTTAAGGCTCCAATTTTTTCTTCTCTTTTGTTGTTTTCCTTCTGGAAATCATTCGAGACAAAAATGTCGGTTTTGTTTGAATGTCATGAGCCATGCCAGGTGAAGATCTTTTGTTTGTAAAATGATCAGTGCTTAAGGGTTTATTGTATATCTTGAATTTGAGATTAAAGAAACTACTACCAGACTACCTCGGCAACAAATGAACCTCGTGAAGGATGTCACAAAACTAATACAACATATAAACCACCATGACATTAGTCGGGGACTAAAAACTTCCAATTAGAATTACACTTGCTGCAACACCTTTTGGACGGGAACACCTTTCATGTTTTAGCAACTTAACTTTCTGAAGTTAAAACACATAGTACGAGCCCACTGAGTTGCTGAATCCTCAGACCAAATCGATTTCTCCTTCTTGTACACGCTCTCTAATTGACTTGTAATGTATAATACACAGATCATCAGGCTTCATCTCCAGAAGTTCGTCACTGCCAAAAAGGAGATCTACTTCAGAAAGCAAACAGATGGAATATTTCTAGCTCAAACAAGAAAAAAAATACAAGTATAACAAATTGCCTGCCATCAAGCTGGAAAGGTCCCAAGAATTTCCTGCTTTTGCACACTACAAACGTGTCTAACTGCGGCTCTGGGACTGCAAATCACAATAGATCAATCGTCAGAATTCAAGTTTCATATTTGTACTGCCTGTCTTTATAAAGGAGTTACAACTCAAGCCAGGCCAATCTAGATCTAAGTCATCCTGAGCCAGGAGCTCCAATCTTTGCTCAAATATATGATAAATCAAAACGAGAAAAAGTTTGGGCAAAAGAATCCTCCAGATATATTTTAGAGTCACACATATATCATCAAAGAGTTTTGGAGAAAGTATACTGTAATGATAACTGAAACAAAAAGAGAACTTGATAAATGTTGCATAGTCAACAAGCAAAAAAACAAAAATGGGGAATTTAGTTGCTTAATAACTAAGCATTTCAACCACTAGCTCTGTCTCTGCATCTTCAGTCATTAACTAAAGCCATGGGAGAATCATGTGGTTATCCAAAGAAAATGCGAATATATTCGCAGTCCTTCCTATCTATGAAAATTCTCTCATCAACTAGAAAAAGAAAGAAAGCCGAAAGAGTGGCCAATTTCAATTTTTAAAGAAGAAATGACAATGAAAAAATCCACGCAATGAGTTTGTTAGATATACAGAATCACAACCACCCTGACCAAATTCCCGCCTTTACGCTGTTTGTGAAACCCATGAATTTGGGACCAGTAGCATCAGTTCTTGAATTTGGGACCAGTAGCATCAGTTCTTGTTTTTTTGAATCCCCCCGCATTTTGTTTTTGTTACGCACATATATAGCAGAACAGAGCAAATTTGAATATCCGCAATTTCCTGAACGCGACCAGTTTTTTGGGTAGATGGCCCTTTTATCTTCCTCTCTGAGACCAGAGCTGAGGCAGCGTCTCTACAATATAAGAGTGCGGTTTTCATTGCATGGGCCCAAATCATGATGAGTGCATGCCGTTCTCGGAGGACACACTAATGACGGGAATGAAAGCACGTTTGACCAATCTTCTTTTCTTTTCTTTTTCTCAGCTCACGTTTGACCAATCTTCACTTTCGGTGTGAGTTGAAATACTTTGCCATTCACGGCCTAATTTAGATGAGGCAGTCTTGATAAAAATATACTTTGCTGAGCATCGGACAAAATTCATCGCCGGCGTCCTCCCAACTACAGTGCGAATGGGCAGAGAAAACCTCGTATATTTTCTGTTTTGGTTGGGTTAAACATGTCTATTATAAGCTTCCCCGTACCATGGGAACGGATCTTTTTTTCCCACCCTATCAGGTCTTGCACTTTCTAACACAAGCGTTACCAAAAATCATTACGTTCGAAGAAGATTGACTTGGCAAAGATGAATATTAGTCACCAAAGCGAATGATATCCATTTGTATCAGTTGAGACCACCTTTGAGGGCCATGCAAAGACCATTTTGAGTTCTCTTCCTTCTTTTTTTGTTTTTTTAATCCCATATACAAGCAGCCATAGGCAGGGACATATCCAACCTTATTTTGGATACGTAATTAATCCGCCTTGTTTTTTTATTCGCAAGTAATAGTGCTGAAAGTTGCCACTCAAACTATACCCCCACCATATCTGTCTAAACTTGAATAACCAAACTTTCATACGAGATTGAGTGAGAAGAAGAGGGCCAAGGGACCAGGCAAGGCACGCCGCTACATGCCAAGTTTTAAACAAAAACCAATACATCCGTGTCTTAACGAGAGTCGTGACTGATCTAAAAGTAATAGCAAAGTTAACTCTAGAGAGCTTTAAAAAATCAAGCGCTAGTAGCGTAGGCCTACTTTTACTCATGAGGGATAAAGGAAATAAATTAGCGCAAAAAGTGGAAAGCTTGGAAACGCCAGCATAATATGAACCACTTCATCCGCGTTAAGTAATCATTAATTTGAGGTGGGAACTCTTTTTCCCCAATCATGACTGTAATTTAATGTGGAAGTTACATAGACGCTTGGCATAGCGTTTTATTTTTGGCTTGGAGTGTGCTCAAGAATAAATGGCGCTTACTTGAACTCCGGATTGAAGTTTTAGGAACATGTAAAATAAACCCTTTGCGGAAACTTGGAATATAACCAACTAAATCTCACATGCAGCAATATTTAGCCCGTGGAACACGAACCCCAAGTACAAGAAGTAACAAATTGCCCGGAACATGGACTAAAACTCAAGCACACAAATTATAAAACATCCTTAATCTCCAAACTGTTGACAAGCAGAGCAAACCACCGACTTATTAATGCATCAAAGCTCGACAATTTTATATACCAATACGGCAAATACACTACGAGGTGGACTTTGGTCTCCGACCAGCTAACTTTAGCAAACACTAGAGCTCAAGTGTGCGAAAGCGCATTTACATTTCAGTGCAACAGTTTCGGCACAGAAAACTTCCTCCTAGTTACTCACCCAAAAAAAAAGTTCCCCCTAAAATTGCAAGATGCGACTCTTTACTCGACAGACGCACCAAAGTCTCAACCTACCCAGCCATACAGATAGGCAAAACTCAAAAACAAAAGCACTACGTACAAAGACGTGGCCTCATGCCACTGAGAAAAAAAAAAAAAAAAACTGCAGTTTCACTGATGCCTCGTGTTTAAATTGTTTATACATTGTTGGTTGTCAACACTCAACACCAAAATATTATATATAGAGAGAGAGGTAACAGCCCCCGAAAGAAAGAGAAACTAAAGATAACAACAAAACCAAAATGGTTAATAGAAAAAGGAGGGAAAAAAAATCCCTCCTACAGCCAGGTGAAAAAGGATACCCAAAAAAAGAAAACAGACTAACTAAAATCCTCGCTTATATCCAACAAATCAACAGGTAAAAAAAGAAAAATACCGGAAACCCTCTGGCTCTTTCAGTTCAATAATATTCCATTATACCCAGAACTTCACGAGCCTTCCTTGACGGCGGAGGTCAATAATCAGGCATAAGGTGACTAATTTTGCCTTCCTCAAGAGCCATCTTGCGCTCTGTAACTTTGAGCCATATACACACCCCGGTAAAACTGAGCACAAGGCTGGCGAATCCACTTCCCAATCCGATCCCAACAATGGCCATCACCGACAATCCCTTGCTCTTCATAGGCGGCAAAGGGTACCCATAAAGATCCTTGTTTCCTTCAAAGGAGCTGGCATTGAATCTCGGCAAATTGCCGCTCCGGTTGCCCAGCGAGGGGGGGATGGGACCAGACAGGCGGTTGTTGGAAACGTCGAAGGCGGATAGACGAACGAGAAGACCCAACTCCTGGGGAATCGGGCCCGAGAGCAAGTTGTCGTGGAGGTCGATGACGTTGAGGTAAGCGCACAATGTGAGCTGAGGGGGAATCTGGCCGGTGAGGCGGTTGGAGGAGAGGTTGAGGACGGCGAGATTGACCAAGTTCTGGAGGTCGGAGGGGATGGGGCCGGAGAGTAAGTTGGAGGAGAGGTCCAGGGTCTGGAGGTTGGTGCAGTTGGCAAGGAAGGGGGAGAGGGAGCCGCGGAGAGAGAGGTTGGTGAGGGAGAGCTTGTAGATGCGGCCATTATTGCAGGTGGCGCCTTGGAGGTAGGAGGTGAATCCGGAGCAAGGGCTGGCGAAGGTGGACTTTGTCCAGTTCTGGAGGGACTTGGTGGAGTCCTCCAAGGACTGACTAAGGTGGGTGAGACAGAGCTCGTCGCTCGGATCTGAGAAGGATGGGGGGAGGAGAAGAAGGAAGATAAGAAGCCGAGTCCAGAGAAGACCCATCATCAATCTTCAATTTTGTTTTTCTTTATTTCGCAAGTCCTGGACTTTTCGGCTTCCCCTTCTGTTCTGTTGCTTTTCGTGGGGAGGTAGGAGAGAAGACGATATCCTACTTTCTATCGACTAAAAATTTCTCTCGTGGTAGGGTGGTGTTGTGGAGGTACGGAGGCAAGAGGACATGGTTGGAGGACAGGGGAAGGGGGAGAGAGGGAGAGAGAGAGAGAGAGAGAGCATGGAGATTGGAGAGGGTGAAGGAGAAAATGGAAGTCATATCGGCACGAGTGAAGTGAGAGGTGGGCCTTCTTGGTGGTGGGGGCGGTGACCTGCAACATATGAGGCGTAAGGATAGCGACAATACGGGAAGGGGTGTTTGCTCATTTCGCGATGGTTCAATCCAGCTCTGGGGAACCAGCGGGCATTGTTGTCCTCAGGCCCGCTGGGAGAAGATTGATTTTATATTTTTATTCGCACATTCGAGGAAAGGGCCGGGTTTCGTTTCTTAAACCAAACCAACTCCTCTCCGCCATTTCTGTTTACCCACAAACACATTCACACATACATGCAATGCTGACTCGCTTAGAACAAAAAAAACAAAACAAAACAAAAGTAACGACAACTCTATTAATTTTTTTTTTGGGTAGTGGGGATGGACCAACAATCTAGTAATTCTACGTGCAAATCTCTAGTAATAATATTTTTATAGATAAACTTAATTACTAAATCGAACTCTGAGCCATAAGCAACTTCTTTTGCTTTGCCTAATCCCTCGGATGTATGGATTACAACTTTTGTTCTAATTGATCATCAAAGAAACATGAATTGAGCCCACAAAATGGATTACGTTTCTTATTTAATTTTTAAAAAAGAAAAACTTGTGGTAAGGGCGCTCTACTGAGAAACACTGTGTACCTGATACTGGCATTAATGGACACTCAGACGGGTTCCGTAACTCCGTATAGTGCGGCAGTGCCTGCCTTGCAGGGATGAATAATTGAATATCAGTCACATGTCCCTCCTGCTGCCTTCCTGCAGTTAGCTCCATGTGTGAAAAAGTTTCAGAAACTCTCTCTATCGCTATGTACCAAAACGTACTCCTGTTCTTTTTTTCCTGTTTAGCCCAGTAAATAAAAAATTAAAAAAAATACTTCTTTTATGGGCTCCTCTTCAGGTTCAATGATCCTATCGATTATCTCGCAAGATAGAACTTAGTGCGCAAACATTGCAATATCACTTGGAATGGGGATCTCATAAACATCCAAGATGGCATACGGGCTTGGATCATGATTCATGATTATTTTTGCTTTAATCGTCCTCGAGGTTACAAATGTCAAGAATTTGGTAGATTTGACAGGGAATAAGAATTGGAGGGTAAGAAACGAATATAATTATTAATTGGTGGTGGGTTTGTCCTGCCTGTAATTGATGGCTTTTCATTTTTTCCGATGATGCAGTCAAACTTGGAGCTCTTGGTTGACAAAGGACTCGCTCCCTAAGAAAAGCTTCGCATAGAACAATTTGGCGACTCTAAACTCGCTAAGCACTAGGATCTCTGAACACCAACCATTAAAGACAAGCCTAACGATAACCCGGCACAGGTAAACCAATTTCTTAAATAAAAATAATGTACAAGTGATAAGAGCCGAGAGGAATGATCTAAACTGTCCATAGTGGACTAAAATATCTTTACAGCCGTCGACTGAACGGCCCAAGATGGATCGAATACTTGGGAGGTGATCTTTGTCAAATTTTGTGGTAGGAAATGGAATGCCTAAAAAAAAGGATCCCCGTACATAGAAAACCTATCACCAACATGGCTACATCGCCGTCGAGTACGTACGCTTCATTTTTAATAAGTTTATGGCGGTCCCATATAGCTTGAAGCAAGAGTTCCTTGGCTGCCTCGGCTCAAGTAAACAAGGGCACCAACATGAATGCCAGCAAACCAACATGCTGTTGGGATGTGATTCAAGCTCTAGAAAAGACTGGAAAAACTAAAAGTGAAGTTCGATCAGGCCCATGAACTTTGTGGTGTACATGAAAGCTATATGGCCCTTACGGATTTTCCACTTCTCAATTATCGAGCAACAACCCAATCTGGATTTAATTACAGACAACTTTATATCTTCGCTTTGGTTGATAGCAGCTTGGTCCAAACCAAACTCATTTCACAAAAAACTTTCTAGGTATGCACTACTTTGGCAATTGGGAGAGAGGGAGACGTGACTTGTTTCATTGACTTTCAACTTTTTGGTACTATGAGAGTGCGTGGAATAATGGACATTATTTGTATTCATGTAGGTAGGTAAGCACAATAACTTGTGGTTGTGTGGTGACTAGGGCTGTATTCGAGCCAAGTATTGGCTGTTCAAACTCGGCTCGTTAGATATATACGCGAGTTCGAACTCGAGTCGAGCTTGAATCGAGCTTCTGCAGGGATGTTCGAACTCGACTTGTTTAAAAATTTTCATATTCGAACGAACTCGAACTTGATTAAAAATATATACACGATTCGAGTTCGAACTTGTTCGAGCCGAGCTCAAACTCAACCCAACCAAGAAAATATGAACTTAAAAAATACAGATATCAAAAACCAAAATCAAATCAAACCTCGACATAAATATAAACCAACAAATAAATAAGAAACTTATAATACATACAAGTGTACCGAGTTTTTAAATGAGTTCAAATGAGTCGAGTCGAGTTTATATGAATTTTGTTCACAAGCTTAAATCAAGCTTAGCCGAGGCGAGTTTAACCGAGTTTGATTCATTTAATATTCGAGCTAGAAATGATGTTCGAACTCGGCTCATTTATTAAACGAACCGAGCTCGAGTCGAGTTCGAGTTGTTTATGAACAGCTAGGTTCATTTATAGCCCTAGTGGTGACAACTTGCTTTTGCAAGACAAGTTGAGATATATGTAAATTAGTACCTTCATTATCCCCTCCATTAAAATACAGCTTAGCAACAGAAGGGACGTACACGTCCATGGATTTGTTATAAAAAAGATCTATGCGAATTGATCTCATTAGTAGAATTTGCTTTCTTACAATAACTAATTCTTCAACTTCCATCACCATAAATTTCATCCATCGCTCATTAAGATGGAAAGCAACTATCATAAACTAGAATCTAATACTGTAATACAAAGTAAGCATAAAATATATCAAAGTACTTATCCACCCATTTCTGGTGACTCTTCTCCTCTGGAAACTAGTTTTTGGGGATCGGGTTCTCTCAGAAAAAACGATGGAAAGAAACAGAGTGGAGTGTTCCCCATCAGCAACAGAGTCGACATTTCCCTGTCTGATGCCAAGGAGCCCAAGCATAGAAACGATAGCATTTTTAGAAAATAAACCATTTTAAAGACTGCCCATTGACATCATCTGTAGGCCTTCGTCTATAAAAATCACAAGCAGAATCAAATTCCATGCCAAGCAAAAACAAAATCAGATGTAATTCCAAGCAAACAAATAAGATGGGGGAGAGAGAGATGGTTAATTGTAACGGCATTAGTACTTCGTTTATCAGTTGTGCGAGCTCTCACGTAAGCTTCTCAGCCACCGACAAATTGTCGAGTTTCATCCCAAAACCAATTGACAATGAGAAGAGGTGGCCCATCAGACATTTCCTTGTCTGATGCCAAGGAGCCCAAGCATAGAAACGATAGCATTTTTAGAAAATAAACCATTTTAAAGACTGCCCATTGACATCATCTGTAGGCCTTCGTCTATAAAAATCACAAGCAGAATCAAATTCCATGCCAAGCAAAAACAAAATCAGATGTAATTCCAAGCAAACAAATAAGATGGGGGAGAGAGAGATGGTTAATTGTAACCGCATTAGTACTTCGTTTCTCAGCTGTGCGAGCTCTCACGTAAGCTTCTCAGCCACCGACAAATTGTCGAGTTTCATCCTAAAACCAATTGACAATGAGAAGAGGTGGCCCAACAGGTAAAGCACAAGATCAAATGATCTCTAATCAATGTGAGACTCTAACCCTCCCACTCACGTGCAGGCCGAGACAACAAATGAGGAATACAAACAAGTAGGTCAAACTCAAAAATAGTTGGCTCTGATACCATGTCAAGTTTCATCTCAAAACCAATTGACAATGAGAAAAGTTAGCTCAACTGGTATATGAAGTACAAGATACAATAATTCATAATCAATTCACGCTTGAAAAGAAAGTAAAAGATGTAAATTGGGAAGAAATTAAAAGAAGCACTTTACACGCGGATTCGCAGCTACAAATCTGAATCGAAATCAAGGAGTGGGCAGAGAGAAAGAGAGAAGACACTGAGAGAGGTATCCTCTGCTCGTTGCACTATTCGACCGAAAATGACAATCAACTCGCAAGAAAGGGGAGAGAGATAGAAAAAAGGGAGGAGGCGGCTGATTTATTGTATGAGGTCTCCTCTGCTCGTTTCACTATTCGACCGAAAATGACAATCAACTCGAAAGAAAGAAGAGAAAATAGAAGTGAGGCGGCTGGCAAGGAGACAATAGTGAGAATTGGGGGCTTAGTGAGAAAAAGGGGAGACAATCACGAAGTTTGAATTTGATTTTTGACTTTCTGATAGTTCTTACTTTTAGTAATGGGAGCAAGAAGGGGACAAAACTCTGATTTTCTTGTAGTGCACTTTCATTCTGCTCAACTATATAAATATTCTGATCTTTACTGGAACTCAAATTACTGTAAGAGGTCCAACGGTGCAGAGCTTCACCCAAGACTCCTTAACTCCATATTGAAGCAACAACCATATGTCGAAGCAAAGCTCCGACTCTTTTTGGGTATAGGGACGAACAGCCAGAGCTACCTTTTCATTTCGAACAACCAACTCTTTGAGAATAAGTAATTCTCTCCCTGAAAAATTTCATCTGGAAATACTGTTGGTACGAAAACCTCATTGCTCTTGTCGAACGTCAACCCTCCCAAGAATAGCCTGATGATGACCACCAAGAAGCTCTCCCATTCGTGTATGTATTCATATGAGTAGGGCCACAAATGTCAAGCCGAGGAGGGAGAGAACTTTCAACTTTACTCCAAGAATGGTGCTTAAGCTATAAACCTCACATAGGTATACGGCTCCGATTTTAGAATAGGGTACGAGAGGATCGTCCGGTTCATATACGGTAAAAAAATTTATTATTTTGTAGTCATTAGTTTTGTCATCAAAACCAAAACCTAGAGCATTAATTACTTGTCCATAGTCAGCAGGAAAGCGTGGCAGGTTTGAGTCGGGGACAACCTTTGTGTCATTAGTGTTAGGGTTCCATAGAACAGTGTGCAAATCGTAGTTATCCCTGAGACAGACCAGACCATCGCAGCAACCCACGATAAAAACGTCTACTTTCTCTTCGATCCCGAGATACGGTGAAGGCAAAGGTTGGGTAAGAGACACCTGAAGCGTTTCGTAAGAAAGCCTGGAGACAACGAAATCCTTGGTGGTCGAATCCCGCCGCTTGACGAGAAAGTGGGAGTCCTTATTCTTTCCGGAGATGGAGAGGTTGTGGAAGACGCAATCTTTGATGAAGTTTTTATCGGAAAGAAGCGCGTACCAGGATTTGCAGAGGCACTTGAATCGCAAGAGAGACACCAACGGCAGGCATAGCAGAATCTGTATCACCACATCTTCAGGCAATTCGTTGGGAATCGACATTTGGGTTTGTCTCTAGGTTACAGACTATTGAAGGAGGGGTTACTGGGTTAGAAAGGTAGATCAATCGGTGGAAAGGATATCCAAGAATCCAAGTAGAAGTTCGAGGTTGTCTCACATTGACCAGAGACTATTTAATCTTATGCTTCGTATATCTGTTGGGTCACCTCTTCCTATTGACAATTGGTTTTGAGATGAAACTTAACATGGTATCAGAGTCAACTATTTCTGGGCTTGACCCACTTGTTTGTGTTCCTCATTTGTTGTCCACGTGCATGAACTATGTTCATTCGACCTGCACTTGAGAGAGAGTGTTAGAGTCTCACATTGATTAGAGATCATTTAATCTTGTGTTTCATATACCTGTTGGGCCACCTCTTCCCATAGCCAATTGGTATTGGGATGAAACTTAACAGTTAGTTTGGGAATTACATTGATATGATCTTGATCTTGTTAATTATTCTAATTTCAATTTTTTTCCCATCTCTTTGGATTTGTTTTGAACTCGGATTTTTTTTTTTTCAATTTGATCCATAGATCCTTGCAGGGCATATTAGGCCACGTGATAATCACTATTGGGCCAAAGATATTTGAACCAATATATATATATATAGTTCACATGACAAAAAAATAAATAAAAGAAAAAAAATGCAATTCGCAAACTTTTTCATTTATTTTTCTAATAAACTAACAGAGCAGATAGAGAATGAGGGCCCGCTTATAATTTCTCATGGTCACATAAATAATTTCTGATTTTTTTTCTTTTTTTCTTTTTAAGCTGAACATGTTCATTTTCGTACTTGTTTGAAGGCCTGAAATCACTAGCTGTGGGATCTTCACATAAATCTCTTGCGGGTGATTTTAAATCGAGGGAGATTATGCATATTAGGTTCGGGATAAAAGGTGTTCTCCTAACCCAAACTATTGCTATGTTTCGCCTAATCTATGAATTTTAGAAATCAACTTCTAAATTACCTTGGAGCCGGTAGCAATAAGTTTCTATGATTATTGATAACATTTGAGATTCACTTGCTTATGACATTATCTAATGATCACGTACATTCTTCTCCCCTTGTGAGAAGAATGAGGAGATCACGTGAAAAGACAGATTAATATACTATGCCCAAACCTTTTTCATTCTTTTTTTCCTTCTAATAACCAACCACAACGGATAGAGAAAATCGGAAGAAAATGACTATAAATTCACTTGGCCGGTGCATGGCCCGTGATTAGAATAAGGGCCTGCTTATATTTCTCCTAGGCACATAAATGTATTCTGAATTTCTTTTATTATTATTTTTCTTATTCATATATCGCATGGGTTTAAGCAAATCAAATCAACTAAAACCGGAGGTTGATTACTACAGGAAGCGTTCGTAGGGACTTCAATCAAATCAACTTTTTATTTCTGAATGCCAGTCTTGCAAAACATCAATGAAAGGTACGTTCCATCCACACCGCTTTTGAATAATGACTCAGAAATCTGGTTCCTTTTTACAGCTCAAGTACTGGCTCGTGTGTAAAATAGGACAGACAATTACTTGATCAACATCACCAAAGTAGCGCTAGGGGGTAATTAATTCCCTACGTCAGAGTATCAGACAAGGGCGTTTTTGTATTTTTCACATGATCCTGCATGATTTCTTCAATAATCCCCCACCAGATCCGTACGCCATTGTAATTAAGGACAGTTGTCTTTCTAACTTTTCGCCATCATTTCCACGAATAGGGTGTCCCTTTTGACCTTACGACCCATGCTGTTTACCTTTCTATTTGTTGTTTTCACCTTTCATTCCACATACACGACACAGACACACTACTTTTGTGGGTAAAAACTAAAAAGTTCCTCGAAAAAGAAGAGGAAATATAAAACAAGGCACCCCATGCTTAGTTGAGGGCATCTAAATGGCTTCACTACTGAATCCGGACAATGCTTTCACTGTACCCCCAGGCGGGGTGGTCTGCATGTCGAAATAAGTGTGCCACATGCGTCTTTAAGAATTCACTCGCCATTTTTTCTCGTCGTCCAAGCTGGAAAGCAGTAACCAAGACGCGAATTTGCAACTGCCGATAGTTGTGAGCTTGTATGTCTATCATGATGCTTAGACAACAAGTGCAGAATCATGTTAACGCGTCTCACACACACACACACACACATATATATTACGTTGAATTTCATGGAGACATTGCTTAGGTAATGAAAACTAGTCTTCAGCGCTGAGCTATAGATTGTAAGATAAAAAGATGTGACGGTGCCACATGAGCAAACAGTGTTAAATCATGCTTGCTGGAGTTCATGATGGAGCACTTGCCCTCTACTGCACGCATTATGTGAAATGCTATGCCTAGTTTTATGTCATCATGGTGTTTCTGGTTAAGAATCAAATGTCACTGTGGAGACTCTTTAACCACTTCATTTTCTCACCATTTTTCACTGATCTTTTCAGAATCCGAAAACAGTGAAGTGCTTTCGAGTCAGCGATCGAGTGGAAATTAAGAAGAGATCATATTAGTGAAAAATTGAAAATAACAGTTTGCGATAGATAGAAAGCTTTTGCGGCCAGCCTTTGTTTGACGTTGCCAAATGCTGTTGATGGATCCGACTCTCCTCATTTGCTCATTCCAATGTTGCGTACGTGAGTGGAAATATCTTGTGTGCTAAATTGACCACATTCCCATTTCCCCGTCCAGGGCCACATGCATCCGTCCTATTGACGGCAACAATTCCAGTTCCAGCCAAATTTCTTCCATCCCTTCATGAACCCAGGAGCGATTGTGGGCTACCGACCAGCGATGAATATGAATCGATCCATCTCTGTGGACAATGGAAGCTGTCGAACCTCATAAAATTTTCATTTCACTTTTCGGGCTGCGACCGGCGCATTATATATATATATATAATTGAATCATGCATGCGAACGGATGGGTCGATCGAATTGCGATCCTTTCCCCAACTAAAGAAGAGATCTTGGCACACAACAGATCACAACTGATCACGTGTGAAGACATGGTACTCACGGACCACGGCGGAGTACTTTTTTATTTATTTATTTATAAATACTCGCGATGGAGTTCGATTGGTCACACAAGCTCACCTTAGGACATGAATTTGCTTTTCTGCCCAGATCATTAGTTTACAGTAGGTTGGCTTAGGACGAAAGATCTTAATGGTTTCCGACAAGAGATGCTCTCAACCAAAAACATATGTTTCTTAGGAACTATGGGCTATGCCCTAATAAATTATGCGACCAATTAAAGTCCACAATGAAGGCATTTCCACCCTCGACGCTCTTCTTCTAACTAGGGGAATGAAATATTTGTTACCTTTTACGAAAGCTTAGATCAGAAAGGTAATAAGCAATGATTATATTGTCAACGTGAAAAACTGGATGGTGACGAGACCAATGAGATTATACGGGCGAAGACACTTCAAAGCAACAGATCGCATCTTTGCATTTCTGGGACAGAAACTGATGAGCAGGTTCTGTACTTCACAGGTTCATTAAAGCTAATTCTAATTATGGCTGTAGGTCATTCCATAGAGCCATAATCATTCCATATTACCTAATCATAATGTAATTAAAGCCCTTCCTTCAATTTTATGGGTACGTTTGTAACATCTGCATGAGATGAAAACGAAAGATGACATTGGACATTTCAAAGGGAAGAAAATAAAAGCTCAACTTCAATCAACTTTCAATATGTCCATCGGATGAACCCCATTAAACCATCCTCTCTGTATTCCATCTGCAGTGAACTGGAAGAATCACACAAAAGCATTTGCTAGTTTTATCAAGAGACAAAAGTCTATGCATCTGCCCAAGCAGCAAAAACTGGCATGTGAGGCATGGAGATTGCAGGCCTCAGTTCATGAGCTGATGGAAACCAAGAATTCGCAGCACCAGTAGGAGTAGTGAACAACTTGGATGCAGATGGAGGCAATCCAAAGAGCGCTGGTAGGCTTGTTCTAACCGGGCTACCTTCTCTTGAGCTACTCAAGCTAGTCACTAAAGATGAAGCATTAGAAAAAGGAGTTCCCATCTTGACCGAGTCTTCTATGTCTCGCTGAATCATAATGTCCGGAGCCACTGAGAGACACGGGCTTCTGTAATTTTCAGTATTTGATGGCTTGTGATCAATTTCTTGGGTGGATTGATAGATTGCCATTTTCCAGTCTGATTCGCATTCATTGTTCTTCGGTGGGAGAATTGCTTCCATGTTGCTATTATCTATCGGAGGGTTGTTCAAAGCCTCAATCGTGGATCCGGTCTCCCTATTACGCTTAGCAAGTTCTCCAGCAAGAAGGGTACTGCTTGCGATGATTCGTTCCACATGGTACCTTGTTATGTCAAAGTTCGTCACAGCATTTACCCCACGAAACTTAATAGCCGCTATGTCATAGGCTTCGGCTGCTTCCTCTTGGGTGCCTTTAAAATTTCAATGACCATGAGTTTGACTTATCATAACTAGGATGTATGAAAATGCAAAGTGCTTCCTGATCTAATTGCGTACACCGCGACATAGAGTTAAGATTTAAGTTGTTTTTGGTGCTCGTGTCTGTGAAAAAACAGCTTCAGAAAAAACTGGGTCCCACTGCTAGTCAAGCACAAATGGTAAACTGGCTCGAGATCGGCCTTATGACACTCTAAATTCGCTAAGTACACATTTTGACCCCTTGCTTACACTCTCATTATTGCAGGATTTGTTCTTAGTGCATTATCGAAGAAACTCACTAAATGTGCCGAGATAAAGATCCTTGTTGCCTGCAACCCTGCCAATTCGAGCCTGCCATCGTCCATGTTGATGATGTCTGCCAAGTAGGAAAACATAAACAGAGCTTTCACGGGAAAACAATTCTTCCTTCTTTTAAGGTAAACATACTAAAATAGTAACAAAAGAAATCAGCATACTACATAAACCAGGCTAGTACGACCTTGTTACTCCTCTGTACATCGAAGCCCCTCTAGAGAATCCGCTGCTTTTCCTGCAAGGGATAAAGTTGAGAAACCTACCGAATCAGAAAACACACTGGTCTATGAACCGAAATAGCATAAGAAAACAGAATGAACCGAGACATGCCTTCTCAGGTGTGCAACATACTCCTGTCTGGTCATAGTCTTCATTTCTTCCAGCTCCTTTTGATAATTTTCCAACTACAAAAACAATCATAGTAGTTGCATTTCAGTAATTAAGATTAAGGTAGCCAACCTTGACAGATGGGAAAACAGTGAAGAGAAAATTATTAATTACAGGGAAATTGATGTGAGTGGAGGGTCCCCAATACTTGAGTGCCGCAAGATCGTAAGCTCTTGCTGCTTTTTCTTCCAAGTCATAGCCCCCTGAAATTGAATTTTCGAAATGACTTGATGAAACGATAGATGACAGAACATTTTACCATGCTTAGTCATTGTAGATGCGAAGACTTACCCAGATAAACTAAGAATTATAGTTCAATTGGAAATGGCATCCCCAGCAAAGAAAGAAACACCAAAATCAGTGAAACATGGTCAGGGTCAGGTAAAGCATACAAGAGAGACTAAAGATAGCAGGGCAAGTGAAAATCATAGGGAGATTACAGCTATGTGCGTTTTGTAATTTGTTTTTCTTTCCGTACCTTGCCTTCCTTTCCTGCTTTGGCCTTCTTTCTTGCTACTGTTGTCCCACAGATGGGCTTCATATCTCCCAGTCCATCTATGCCTGACGAACAAACATCAGAAGACAGAAATATTTAAGAAAGGAAGAAATAAGAGGATAACACAGCATGAGAATCCGGCGGCAAAAGGCTGTAGAAAACAACAAAGCAATAAGCCAAAAACATACCATACAGGAAATCAAAAGAATGAGGAAATTATCGCAGAGACCTTGTGACACCTCTATACTGGGAGGTTCTCTGCCCAAATGTATCCAGAGACTTTCTGTGAACAATTTTCTTTTGATCCACCTTTTCAGGCCCTCTTTTCTTCGTATCAATTGCTCTACAGTCAGTTACAGGAGGCGAGATGCGCTGTGAGCCTGTAATACTGCTTGATTGGGAGCCGGGGGTCATGGACAAGCTTAAAGACTGTAAGTCCCCATATGGCATTGTACCAATAGCTCCAGATTCATTACCATTGTCACCCATGCAATCAATCATCTTCTGCTCCACTGACTGGTTAGCTGGATAGTTCCTTGAGATCCAGTTCTTCATGCCAGGAACCCGATTACCTGCCATTGTTGGAAGCTGGAGATTGCAATCTGTAAACTGGGACTCCCTAGCGTCCTGTAATACACTTTCATGACTTCTATAGTCAGAGTAATATGAATAGTGTTGGGCATGAATCTGCTGTGGCTGTTCTTGCCTCCTGGAGTTCTGTTCAAAATGATCGGCCAGGTTGACCTCATGGTCTGGGGTCTGGCTGTAAAACATACTGTCCAAGCTGAGAACCATAGCTTCTGTGTCATTGGTTTCGTAGTGATGGGTCCCAATGGTTGCACCACCAAAAAAGTCCTCCAGCTTTGGAGTTGTAGTAGGAACCATTGCTTCACATATGAAGTCGGACACAACAGAGTCAGAGTCAAGAGATTTAACAATAAAATTGTTGCCTTAGGACGAAAGAAAGCCCAAAAAGAACAGAATGATAGAGGATGTAAGCAGACCTTGTGGCTGTGACTTGCTGAGAGCTTCCATTATACAAAGGGATCCATCAGACTTGAGTGGCATCACAGACAAGGGGGAATACAAGCCAGCATTTTCTCCTTCGGCTCCGAAGTAAATACCATAGTTCAGGTAACGTTGGGAATGGAAAAAGTTTGCTGGCACTGCAGTAGATACAGTAGTAGCAGCAGCAGGTGTTTGGTGACGGTTAGGAGGGCCCGAAGGAACCTCCATGATCATTTGGGGAGAGAGAGAAACACCCAACCAGTTAGTGCTGTTATTACGGGTTTCGTTGTTATCATCGTTGTCCATGGATTTCATCTTCTTTCAAAGTTGCTCCTTTTCCCACTAAGAAGAAATTCTGGGCAAGTTTCTCATGAGGCAAGGCAAACTCAAATCTTTTTTTTTTCTAAACGGCAAGGCAACTCAATCATTGGTAAAGAAATAAAGCAATCATACCAACATCTACTAGCTTCCCTCCCTTTTCAAACTGGTTTTTTTGTTTGCTAGTGACAGTACTGATTGGACGATTTGTAAGGGCTTATCTAAACAAATCCAACTCCTGCAACTGAATCTATTGTGTTCTCTCTCTCCCTGAAAAGATTTCTAAAGAGAACAAAGCAAGTTCCTTTAAACTAAACAAAAAGAATGAGTTCCAGCAAGAGATGCTGGGCATCCTTCCTGCATTCCATAGGGATCTGTGAATGAGAAAGACCACTTGCTCTTTTGCTTTCTTTTAAGACCCCCTTAAACGTTTAGAAGACCTTTGTTTTAAAGGGAAAAAACCCTAAACGAATCAGCAAGAAGAAAATGCCCCTTAAAGGCTTAAACGCTTAGAAAAGAAAAACTCCTTAAACGGCGTAGCCTTTGAAATAAAAAAATAAAATGTAAGGACCAAAAACCTGCACCCCAACAATCTGTCATTTCCTCGTTTGGATAGGCTGACCCAAGTATCCCAAAAGACCATCCAGTTGTAATTAGTTCCCATGTTCTCTCTTGAATAATTTGACCCAAGGAGATGTTTGGTAGCCGACATATTCGACTTCCAACGTTTTGGCATAAATAAAATAATACTATAAAATTATTTTTCTTATTATCAAATTATTATTTTCTATTTTAAATAAATATAAAAAAATTATTTAACTTAAACGCCCCAATATTTTTACCCTTTTAACATTTTAACAAAAATCACGTTAGCAAGTACACCGTGTTAATGTATAACTGGGTTTGCTTTAATGGTCTCAGCCTTCCCACCCACAGAAGATCGCTTGGGTAGAAGACAAACTGTGCCTCCAGTCACTTCACAACAGTACTCGGTATCTGTACTGACCTATAATTACTATACTTTGCAACTAGAGGGATAGGTATGTACCAATGTACCATCTCTCATGGGGATTAATAGGACTTAATGAATGGTTCGAACTCGAATTGTGCTGGTATATGTTGGACTCGAGTTCCGTTAGTTTGATAAACAAACCGAGTAGAAATTTTACTCGAATACAGCGCGATGGGAATATAAAGACAAGGATCCACGATCTCATTTTCAAAGCCTGCTTAGAGCATTCTTAATAGGTTCTTTATTCTAACATTTTGGTTAGAATAGAGAACCAATTTAACAAAAAAGTCAAAAAACACACTTTAACAGCTTATCTATTTTAACAGTTTTTAGCTAAAAATTTTAACATGTGAACAGTGGTTCTCTATATTTAGATAACCACTGTTCACTTCTTTATAATAAAATATTAATATTTTTCTTATTTTTTTCTTTTTCTTTCTCTTTTCTTAATACATTTTAGACTAAATAAAGACTAACTTAATACATTTTAAACTAAATAAAGACTAACTTAATATATTTTTAAAAATATGATCGTTAAAATAAGACGACTATTTATAAATATGACCGTTAGGATAAGAAAATTTTTTAAAAATCTAATCGTTGAGATAAGATAAACTTAAAAAATGTTGAGCGTTAGGAAAAGACAAAAATTAAAAAATCCACCCTTTTTAGGATAAGACAAATATTCAAAAATATAACCGTTACAATAAAACAAATATTAAAAAATATAAATGTTAGAGAAATAATAAAGAAATCTTTGAATAATAATATTTAAATAGAATAGTAAAAGTAGATGGTTAAAATAGAGAAGCTGCTGTGAGTGTTTTTAAAAAGTTGACAGTTAAAATAAAGAAGTGTACTTTTTGGTTAAGATAGAGAGCCAAATTTAAATAAGCTACTAGGAATGCTCTTATAAAACAAGGGTGGCAAGTCGCATTTGACTATCTACTCGTTTGCCTGACAGATATATACGTAAGGTCGATACCTGCCCACAGAGTCGGAGGGAGAGCAAGCTTTGATTTCTTGTCCATGGTTCAAGCTGTTCGAAACGAATGGAATTAGTTTAACAATAATATAATATATACTATTTGAACCTAGTTGATATCTAGGCAGAATATATATTTGTAAAATAATAAAACTTTACGCCTCATAATTATCAAAAAAAAAAATCTGAGAATTGATAGACTATTTCAAGAAAACACTAAATAAATTTAAAATCTAAATATTAAATTTGGATTTTTGTCCTAGCCTCTAAACTCATTTCAATATTGCTCCCCCGCCTAGCAATGTGGTTGTCGAGGGCTTTGGGCCAAGCTGGGAAACTTAGCTCAGGCCATCGAATCATTTACATTCAAATTCGCCTTTAATATACTCCATTATAGATGTGCATGCAAATTTGCATCATGGAGACAGATTTTCTAGAGCGAATGATTTGGTTTGAAAAGAGAGGGAAAGATGTAGCGAATGTTTAATGTAGAGAGACTCCTTTTGATTGTAGTAATGATGAATAAATCCACCCACCCTATCACTAAGCCCGATAAGGTTTTGCTAGAAATAGCCGTACAAGAAGAACAAACAAACAGCCCTCGGCAAAAATAAAATTGCTTTCTTTCATTTATTTTTCACCGTCCTTTTGGTGGGAGATCATGCGGAAGCGTTCGTGGCGGTGGTGCATCTATTTTCTCTGAATTGTCTTCTTTTGATAGGTCCTGTCACATAGTCCTTTATCGGCAATACATTTTTAGCCGTTTTGTCTACTGTGCACGGACCATTATGCCCCTTTGGGACATGGATCATTTTGCGACTATTTTTTTTTAAAAAAAAATTCGGTCAAGCTTCGGCTTATGGGTTCCCCCCCCACCCCGGCAACCTTCTAAAGTGGAGTTATGACTTATGAGCGATAAGGTCACCAGCCTGCTTTAAGCATACTTCATGATCAGTACCGTTATCGGGAATGCAATAAATGAGAGAAAGATCTGGTGAGAGATAGCTCTGCTACTCAGAAAAGGGAAAAAAGAAAAGAAGAATGAAGGAGAATGCATGTAGTTTGTAAACTGAGGAATGAAGAAGAGCTTGTTTTCTTTTAAATAAGTATCCGGAGTAAATAAGAAGTCATTGTCGTGCTGCTGTTCTCTTTGGGGGCAATGCGGTAAGAATAAACTACTTTTTTTTATATAGTATAAACTACTTAAAGTAGCCGATGTGCACCCTGACACTAAATTAAGGCACATAAATGATCAAAGAGAGGAGGGAAGGCGTGAATGGTATTTCGGGTGTCAACGTAAAAGCCAAACAAAATCTAAATAAGATCGCTTAATGGCCAACAAGTCAACAGAAAAAGCAATGCATGGACAGCAGCGTAACCCAAAGTGACCACAGAACCGTATTTATGCAATACGGTATATTGCATGGGGACTAAAAGGTCTGCCACTGCCAGCTTCTTTTTCTTTTTGGGGAGGGAGAAAGGGAGATATCAGTAGCCTTCTCAACGTTAAAGTAGTACCTCCACGAACCCAATGTGATTACTGATCTGCTCTCCTGCAACTCCCAACCTATCTCTTTAATATTGACTTTACCCCCGTCCTCTCTCTCTCTGGGCCTATTTTCTGGATGACTCACACTAGTCCAAGCATGTGACAAATAACTGGCCATGTTAGTGCGGTAAAAAAAAAAAAAAAAGGGTAAGATTCTAACAGAATTATGGATATTTATATAAAATAATATTTTATAAGTATTTGGGTATAATTGTTTAATAAAAAATATTATAATTAAGTAAAAAAAGTATAGAGAGAATTATTTATATTTTTTTTAAAAATATATTGAAGTTTGTGTAAAAAGTTGTTGAAAATTGTATTAAATATATTGATATTTGTGTTTGAATTCTTAAGATGTTACTGATAGTACGAATGTCCAATATCCAGGTATCAGATCATTCAGATATATCTTACTTTCAAGAAAAAAAATATCTTACTCAGCCTAATGCACATTACTTACTGAACTCCTTAAGCTGTCCCATGTCTAAGCACCACATCAACAAAATGATTATAACGTCGGGGTCAGCAATCAAAATGAAGAGCATTTTCATCTGAGTTAACCTAAAAATCCCTCTAAGTCAACATTAATCGTGATTCGTTACATCCATCCGTACTTTTTGCTCTGTTTTTCTAAATTGAACGATACACATGAGGTTGGTTGCTCTTTCACATTAATTACCAGATCATTGTGGAAAAAGTCTGGGACGGAAAGACTCGGACAATCGAGCTTTAAAAAAGACGTGTAGCCTAGCCTTACCCAAGATTTGAGACCCCGCTAGATTCTTCTTTCACAAAGAAAGAAAACCAAGGATATAGGAGGAAAGCAAGCAACAAGCAAACGCATTTTCTATTAACTTACCCAAGTCATCAGTCCAACGACCAAAATATCCACGTCCCTAGAGGCTAGACCCTTATACCGTCTGCAAGAGGGTGCAAACAGATAAACTTCTGTCCATAGTTTGAACACAACTAATACTTTCAAAGAAGAGTCCAAACCTCGTCCCCACTATGGTCTCAATTTGCAAAGAGGTGCCTTTCGTGTCAGCTACAACGCGCTGGAAATATGGTTTAATTTACTTTCCACTTTTTCTTTCCTTCACAACAGCACAAGGAACGAGCTAATCGAGCTGTTCTTTTGTGTCATTTGTGTTTTTTCAGAATATATACTAAATTATTATGCTGCAGATTATAATGACAATAAAAATGGAACCGTTGATGATTGTGGGAAGTCAGGAGGACATTTGGAGTATAACAAAGGCTGAGTGAGACAACATTGCAGCGTTGCAGTTTTCTTTTTCCTTGTGTGTTGGTTGCGCTAGTTAGTCTTTTTGTTCAACTTGCTGAGCTTGCTACATGCCATGCTGGCAACGCATCAGAGTGCGCACAACAGGGTGTGCTGGTTGCGCTCCTTGTACAGAAATATTCATTTTACAGAGACTGTACATAAAACATTCTTGATGTAATTTTCATATACACAGAGAAACGAGAATATGCAGAAGCATTCCCGCAACCTGATTTCCTCTGTTTTCTCCATTTATCTTCTTTCTCAAACACTTCTCTGAACCTCCCATTTCCAACATTATGCAAGACATATTTGACTCGGAATGTATTGAAGAGGACAGCCATCCAACTGATTGGTGATTTAACTTAATGACATGTGGTAGCCAGCTTAACATGTTCCATAATTGTACCCAAACGCAGGATTACCAGTCCAATTTGCAACTTGGTGCTTATGTGGAAAAGCCACTGTTCCAAATTAATGCATCGCTTCATCTGCTATCCCCAACCCCAAGTAGCCAAAACAATAGTAGTTCAACAAATAAAGGACGCTCTATTAACAGCAGAAACACCAACTACCTATTACATACAATTTATCGATTTTCAGATAGACCATACTTCAATTAGTTTGATATTTCATTCAGTACATGCACTTTACCAGCCATAGAGATGTATGGATGAACATGCCCTGATTTTATTAGGCAGAGCTGGTTTTGTTACTTGGGTGCTGCATGCATAATAACTCATACACAGCATTCCGGATATGCTTCGCCATATTTGATAAGAAGCAAATATTTATACTTTTATCTGAAAGAGTGACCCATAGTAACGCTTCAGGCAACTGGAACTTTGCAGCAGACATTGAAAATATCATCTAAAGGGGCATGGTCGCCTGTCCCTTCATCCTTCCGCGCATACAGTAATTGCTTCCCTTTGAAGACAAAAATCCCCCCCTAACCCAAACGAAAAGAGAGATCAATATACATGCAACTGCCATGCGTAAACAAAATTCAAGGACCTAGTCACAGGGTGTAAGATCATTCTTTATTATTGGATTTGGACCGAACCTGTTGCAGTACACTACTCTTATCATCTGGTGTGGCTTTAATGGTATAGTTCTTCACAGCCTTCCGCAGAGATTCAAATCGCGAAAACACCTTAGCCTGTCACATCAAAGTTAAGAGAAAATTATACTCTCTAAGAAAGATGCATGTGACTTATGGAAGCAGAAAAGAATGCTTACACTAGCTGGATTGAAAAACGTACGGCCAACACCATAGTATAATCCCAAAACCTCATATGCCTGAAATAAATAAAGTTTCAGTCAGACCTAACAGTTGCTATGTGAGGGGATATCACATGAAGGAATCATTAAATGTGCTGCCCAATGAAATACCTTTCGGTCGGGATCCGCATAAAGGCAATCCACTGGAAATGGTAACTGAACATCAGGGAGAAGAATCAACTCCAATGTCGAGTGAAGCAGAATAGTACAACTATCAAAGACGATACAAAATGCAATGATGGGTTCAGATCAAAGGGATGCAGTAGGGATGCCAGTTGACGTATAATAATTTCCACTATATTGACAGAATCTAACGGAATTTATGACTGCAACCTAAAAGATTCTGCCCGAATCTAGGGCCCTAGTTTGTAGTTCAACTACTGTTGATGAAACCTCAGCAGCACATTAAAAACTGAGCAACTATCCATTTCAGTAAGCACACTCATTTTCTTCATGGAAAGAAGAACAGTTTTTATTGACTCAATGCAGGCATACTACCATGTCTGATAAATGAAACATGCACTTTTAACCTAAATTCTTAAGTAGAATGGAATATTGTTCCTTCGTCAAGTGTCCAAACATATTTGTGCACATCACCCCCAAGTATCAGGATATGGACAATCAAGGAAGCATTGAATAATAGGAACAAAATTTACTATCACAAACTGGAAACATAAATGCTTCATTGAGATTCAAAAGATATCTAAACTCCTAGGTTTAGGATAAATTAGGCCAAGCAAATACCAGCCGTTATTGGGAATCCTAGGTCAAAACAAATGGTTGTAGTCGTTCAATCATGCTGATTTTTCATGACTCGCTTCTTATTACATTAACAAGCCAAATGACACGACAGTCACCGGCCACATGTCATTACATGCTTTTCAATTGCGAGAGTGAAAAAAAAGGTCCTAGAATGGCCCAAAACGGCTTCTTTAGAAAGACCCAACTCCCAAAGTCTCCATCTCTAAATGTATAAGCCCTTGCATAACATGGAATCAATAATTTGGTCAACTAATCCCAACCAAAAAAAAAAAAGAAAAGATTTTATGAAAGGTCTTATACAAACCTCTGTTCAAAAGCAATGACAAAATGCTTATACATCTCCAAACAGTATACAATTAGCATTCAGAGTAGCTAAAATCTGTAAGAATCCCATTTGGGCTTAAAGGAGAAAATGGGATTCGTGATCTGGGTTTTGCTCATATTCGTCGAAGCACCGACTTTTCGGACGTAAGAACATGGGGTGTGTGTCGTCAAAGCTTCCAATTTTTCTTTTTATGTAATATGTACAGAGAGATGCATGCAAAATATTTTCGAATTCGATGTATAACCAACTGCTGCTGAAAATGCACACAGCTTTAGAAATGAAGAGAAAGAAAATGGCCCACCCGGTCTGCAAGAATCCGAGCTTTATCGGGAGTGCCAACACCGACTGCAACTAATTTTGCACCCGCTGCGTCAAATTTCGGTTTCGATTCTTTCAAAACCGAAGCAAGTTCCCAACTTTAAAAAAAGAACCAAGTCCAAGTTATTGTGTGTAAGAGGAATAAATATTGCGGATACAAGGCATGGGGAGAGTAAATCTACTGATTTACCAGCACGGGCATCCGAAGTGCCTCAAAAGTGCGACAACAGCTACTCCCTGGAAGAACGAAGCAATTCAAAGAACGAAAAGAAAAAATAATCAACGTAGAAAGAGGAAGATGTATATATGCACCTGGTCCTGATCCCAGAGGTTCTCAAACAAGATGGGTTCACCAGAAGCTTTGAAAATGGTAACATTACCGAGGATGTCACCGATGTTTGGGACAAATTCCGAAGTGGAGGAGGACATCGCAAGGAGACGAGTCGATCTTCTCCTACCAGTACCTATAGCAAGGCTGATTTCGGGATTTGTTGAAGTTGGGGAGCGGTAAATTACAGGAGACGAATGAGGAGGATGCGACTTAGGGAAGAGGAGAGAAGATGGTTGGAGGATCGCAGTTTATAAGGTATGAGGAAGAGGAGGTACTATCAACGAGGCCATGGCTTCGGATATCCGCTGGTACCAACGACCAGGCACGTGACTACCTAAGAAGGATGGTTCGATTTCTGGTAAATCGTGTGTAGGAGAACCTGCGACGCGTCAGATCCTGTTACATAAAAACAAAAGTTTGTCTCTTTCCGCATTTCGGAGTGTTTCGATTTCTGGTAAATCGTGTGTAGGAGAACCTGCGACGCGTCAGATCCTGTTACATAAAAACAAAAGTTTGTCTCTTTCCGCATTTCGGAATGTTTAGTTTGTCTAACAATTTTAAAATTTTAATTAATTATTTAAAATTATATAATTAACATTATTTCTATATACATATCAATACAATTTAACAATTTTTACATTCATACCAATAAACTCAAACATCACTTAAATATTTACACTATTATTAAAATTTAACAAATTTTCTTAAAACGAAACATGTCATTTATTTATAAATTTGCATATGAATTTTCCTAACAACTCAACTCAAAGCCCTTTTTTTGGTAAGGGGAGGGAAATTCGTTAGCGCGACTGATGCATCACTTTCGTAGGAAATTGACTCAATTTCGGCTCGCTGGATTTACGAAAAAAAATCACTAAATGGGCCAGATTACCACTAAACTTTGCAGTTTTGGGCCAGTAAGTGGACCTCTTGTTGATGGGCGGGGGAGGGGATTCTGAAGTCCATCTACTAATGTCATCACTGAAAGAGTTGGAAGGAATGGAGGAGAAGCTCAGAAACGGCATTTGTGTAGGCTTAAAATATAACGTATATTCACGAGGTTTAATTTTTTTCTGAAAATATTTTTAGACTAAAATTTATTGTCCCGTAGTCCCTGAAATTTAAGACGATTCTCAAACACGTCCTTCCGTTGACGGAAGTCGCTGACGTGTTAAAAAACATCAAGTCATATTCAATAAAAACGCAACACGTGTACACCCTTGCCTAATATGCATGTCATGACTTATCTGAAATTACGATAATGCCCTGTCAGAGGGCTCTGACCCAGAAAGAGAACTTAAAGCTCGCAGAACGTGTTCCAATGTGTCTGAGTTAGATACTTCCCGGATCAAATGCATTAATCCTCTGCAAGCGCAAAAATATTCACCTGATGAGGCTAATATGGCTATGCAATTCGCAGCCTTTTCTTGCGCGGAGCTTGTGCCTGAGACTAGAACTTGAATGACTACCGGTACAGCTCCTTCTGCCAAGGAGTTCCTGATATCTTCGACAATTGCTACGTTACTAATCGCACCCACGGCATGCACCTGCGTCACCAGCGACCCAGATCGGCACGCTTCGATCAGCACAGAAACGTCGCCGTATGCCGAGACAGCCCACACGTTTTCAGGATCGGCGGTGATGGCCTCTACCGCAGCCGCAGCTTTCTCTTTCAGAGACATTGACCCCGTTTCTACAATCCGCAGCAAAGGTTCCAGACCACCTTCTTCAAACACACACTTTCTGGACTCGTCGTTGGCCGAGGTAAGCACAGAAACGGCGGTCGTACTTTGAACTGGAGTTTTCCTTATTTTTTTACCCATGAATGCTTACCATCCACAGCTTGTATACCAATGTAGGTTGGTAGATTATGTGATATGGTGGAGGATATATGGCTGATGCCACTGTCTTTACTTTTGACACAAGTTCGACTTGGTAAACCAGTGTTCCATCGTTGTTCTGCCAGTGCCCTTTATAAGTTGTTCTGCCAGTGAGTTTGTAGAGCTTTACGTCGGCATGGGTGCCTCCCGTGTGAGAGAACTATTTGCACGGGCAAAGAAGGAGGCACCGTCAATAATATTTATTGATGAGGTTAGTCTAGGAATCCCTTATTATGTTGGGTAATTATATTTGGTCTCTGAAAGTGGCAATATTTTTCCAGTCATATCTTTTCTTTTACGCAGATTGATGCTGTAGCAAAAAGTCGCGATGGAAAATATCGAATTGTTAGCAATGAAGAGCATGACCATACTTTGAACCAGCTGCTCACTGTGAGCTTCCTCTGGTTTTGAGAAACTCGTGACTGAGTCTACGCTGGGTTGCTCGAACTTTTAGAGAGATAAGTTTATGGACTTGACTCGTTCGAGTAAGGAAGAGGCTCGGTCGAGTTGCTGTTGTGGTTTTCTGTGAGAACCGAAACGGGAGATAATAAAAATGGTGGCGATGGTGAGGTTGAAGATGACGAAGAGCGAAGCAGGAGTGAACAAACCGGTGATGAAAGCCCACGTGGTTCTAGACTTTTACGAGATTTTAAGTAAATGAGATGGTAGGGGCATTTTAGTAATTTTAAGATATTTTACTGGCGTAGAATGCAAATTAGACGGACAGTGGACATGTGTCGTATTTTTAGAAGAGATGACGTGAGGTCTTTGATACGTCCTCAACTTCCGTCATTTTTTGGACGGCAGATAGCTGGAGGGATATGATTGAGAATCTCAATAAACCCCAAGGATGGCTGGACAATAAACTTTACCCTTAGAGACATTTCCAAGAAAAAGTTAAATCCCTTGATATTTAAGCCTTTTGTGTATATGAATTGGTATAGACTATAGATATAGCTGCTTTTAAAACTTGAGTTACATTAAAAATATGATAAAATTAATTGAACCTTTTACCTGCTTCTACAGAGCAGTAAAAAAACGTGCCTGCATTAAAGAGTAAGTTGGAATAGAGAAAATAGGATTAAGGTGCGATAGAGAAACATTAATGACATTCAATGGCCATTAATAAGTAGGATTATATGTTATTTAGAAGAAAAAAAAGAATATACAAATGACGAATATGTAATTTCACATGGAAAATGTTATTAACGTGTATAGAATAATCTGTAGAGGAGGGGCACCGTGGGCCTGAGTCCCAGCCCTGCAGCGGCAGCCACCCTTTAAAAGGCCACCTTGTTTTTTTTTCTACGTCTTTAAAAGGCCACCTTAAACCTATTTATTTAATCCTTCTTTGGGCTCGTATCGTTGAGTGAAGTCGAAGGGGTGGTCTCTCTCTTGGCAAGGGCATCTGGGTTTAGATTTGTAGGGGTGGCGACGACGTGGCGAA
Source organism: Myrica gale (assembly GCA_963930655.1). Taxonomy (NCBI): domain Eukaryota; kingdom Viridiplantae; phylum Streptophyta; class Magnoliopsida; order Fagales; family Myricaceae; genus Myrica; species Myrica gale. The sequence continues at coordinate 206,242 of OZ005621.1, forward strand.
TTGGCATTACATCTCTCTCTCCCCCACCCCCCCTGGGCCCCCTCTCTCTTCAATTATTTCCTCCTCCTCGAAGCTCTTTTAGGGGGCTGTTCAGCTCAGCAAAGTACAAAGCCCACTCTCCAGATGCGCCTTCTCTCTTTCTTCCATCTATTGGAAGCTTATCCTCTGCTCTGTCCATGACCTCATTGTTGATTGAGTTACTGTGGATTTGTGGTAGTCTTCAAAATGGATTTTGGGCTAGTGTCATTGGAGGCTTTGGTGGGTCCTGAAGCGGGAACAGGAGCATATGACTGGAAGAGTCTTGGATCTGAGTTGGTCAAGCACGAGAAAACTTGGGATGCTGAATATGACTGGAAGAGTTCAAAGATGGCCAAAAATGACAATCTTTCTGCCCACAAGACAATGTCATTGCACCAGGGCACTCCTCTGCGGAGATCTAATGCTTTGTTCAGCGGTGAAGGTCGGCAACAGGAGCATATGCTGAGCTTCTCTTCGGTCAAACCAGAGGTTCCCATTCTTCGAAAGGACGGAAGTATAGTGGACAAAGGCACCTACAACGGTTTTCCTTACTACCAACGCCCACCCTCTGCTTACATTAGAAATGCAGGTAATCATCATCATCTCTGAACAGAGATGGCTTGTGCACTCCTGTGGGCTTATTTTTTTTTTGTTTCCAATTTCTTTATTTCGGGGGGGGACCGGCCCCGGTGGAGGTGGGGGGAATGGGGAAGGTGGGCTGTCAAGATTGTATGTTGGAGAGATTAAGGCACATTCTGGGGAGAAGATGGGTTTGGTAATATTGTTCGGTAGCTTTATTTCCATGTCCTGATGAGGGTCTTTTCACGGGCATTTAGAAGAAATATTAGAGTTCTGAGTCTTTTTCACGAATAAGATGTGGGAATTTGCCTCCTTTAATTCCCTTGGTACTTGGTAGGGCTGTACAATGCCACCGGGAAATTCCGGTGGCACCGGCACCGGGTTTCCGGTTTTTGGTCTAACCGGTGTCGGTGTAGGTTTGGTTTTTTGAAAAAACCGGCGGTTCCCGGTTTAACCGGCACCGGGTTTCCCGTTGTAGGTTAAACCGAGATTTTTTTTTAGTTTTTTATTTTAATTTCTACTCAATAGTTTAAACTTTAGTTTTACCTCAAGACATAATATTCTAGAAGCATGACAAGGTTTACTCAATAGTTTAGTTTCACTTGAATATTTGAGATTTGTTGTTGGTTTTGTCTAATCAAATGCTTACATTCAAGTTACCAAGAAGCTTGCTAGGTGAATGAACTAGTTATTTAGAATTTTGGTAGAAAAATTACAAATTTATTGTATTTAAAAGGGTATATATGAAGCATTGGAATCATAATTAAAGAATTTAATGTCAAACTTTGGTAAGTACATCGCATAATATAAGTCAAGAGGTCGAGATTCTACCACAAAAAATTTTAAATCAATGTATTAGTTTAAAAGTTTTTATGAAATATTAACAAATTGTCTAAATTTTAAAATTGACAAATCACTATTAAATTTATACCATGCTTGCAAAATCAGTCATTCAATTACATTTTAGTTCAAATTTCTAATACATTTTAGTTCAAAAATTCATATAGAGTTATCACGTTTGACCAGCGTTTGACAAGCGCTCGAGCGCCCTTTGAAAAAATTCAGACAGAGTCATCACGTTTGACTAACGTTAGACAAACGCTTGAGCGCTCGACGAGCGTTTGACCCGCGCTCGAGTGCCTTAAAAATTGCCGAATTTTTTTATTTTCCTTGTGAAACCAAGGGAAACCATATTAGGTTTTGAACATGTTTTAAAATTGTTATTGATTTGTTAATTAGAGGGAAAACACATATTCTCCCATCTAAGTGTTGTTAGGGTCTAAACTGGATTTTTCAAAAGATAATAGTTTCTATTTACAGTGACGTCTCTATTACTTTGGACTTTAAATTCTCATCTTATCTTTTAAGATGATCTTTAATTTTATTGATTTTGGAATTTGGATTTCATTAGTTTAGATTTTATTGATATGTGATTAATGGATCAAAAGAAAAAAGAAAAAATACATTGGGCCAAGTACGTAAAATGCTAAAAAAATGGCTCAATATTAATGTAGGATAACCGGAAACCGCCACCGCTAAGGGCCGGTTTTTGCCCTTAACAGTGTAGGTGTAGGTGGTAATTTTTTCAAAACCGGCCTACCCGGTGTAGGTGCCGGTTTTGGCCAAAACCGGCACCTACACCGTGGTTGTACAGCCCTAGTACTTGGCATTTAGTTTTAGTAAGATTTTCGGCACTTTCGGAATGATGGAAGAAAAAGGAAAAAGGGCAAGAAAGGATAAAAAAATCAATGGGACAGCCGGAAAAGACTTGTTTGGGTTTCAGCATTGCCTTTTTTTTGTTTCGAATTTACATACTGTGTGACTCCATTAGTGTGACGGGCAGGTTATTAGTCTTGTCAGGTTATGGTTCTGGAAGCCTGAATGCAAGCATGCTTGGGAGCTTCCCTGAGGTTAGAGGACCATTTACTCCATCTCAATGGATTGAGCTAGAGCATCAGGCTTTGATCTACAAGCACATAACTTCAAATGTGCCCGTGCCGTCCAATTTGCTCAACCCCCTCAAGAGAACTTTCTACCCCTATTGCTTGTCTGGCTCGACTCCTGGATCCGTGCCTCACAATTCATGTGAGCTTGTTATTTCTTTAAAACTAAAAACAGTACAGAAAGGTTTATGTCCCCACATGAATAACTGACATCATGCTTAGATTTTGTGTGATTTGAGTGTTTCACCCTGCTGTAGCGGTAGTGAACAGAAGGGGCATCGGCTTGATGCGGGTAGCTTCTGTTCACCATGTAGTCTGCTCAATTTTGAACATTATATGTGTACGCCATCTTATTCTAGGCTTCATAGCATGGAATTTCCAATTTTATGCTGTCGGCAGTGATGTCCAAGTTTTCACTACGCTCTGGTAGAAAGTTCTAACGATGTCCCTGATATGCAGTGTTTCTAGCTATAAAGTTACTATCTGGGATGCAGAATTCATTTTCCTCTTCTTTTTTTCCCCTCCTCTCATCTTAGTATTCCTTTCCCTTAATCCCTCATATTTTTATGGGTGCTATTCTTTTCGAAGTTCATACAGTAGGTTGGAGCTCTCTCCATCTGGGTTTCTCCAGCAACAATGATCCCGAGCCTGGAAGGTGCCGTCGAACTGATGGGAAGAAATGGCGGTGCTCAAGGGATGCTGTTGCAGATCAGAAGTACTGTGAAAGGCACATAAACCGGGGCCGTCATCGTTCAAGAAAGCCTGTGGAAGGCCAGACTGGCCATGCCGCCTCTGGGACAGCTAATTCAAAAGTGGTACCGATGACTTCATCTGTGTCAGCATTAGCAAATCCCAGCGGTGGTGCATCGAACAGCCTAACTATGGCGCAGCACCAGTTCAAGAATTTGCAGCCTGGTGATGCTCCCAATCGTTCTGCAGATGCCCTTGTCAGCAGGTGAAAAATCAGGCCTTTTATGTGTAGAGGTTCCTTTATCTGTTTACTTCTTATTATCCCTTTTGAGCTATATAACATGATAGTGATTTAAAACAGCTTGCGTGCTTGCACTTTCTTCCTTTCCTTTACTTTATAGAAGATCCCAGTCGCCATTTTGCTTTGGAGAAAGAGACTAATCCTAGTAGTAAAAATTTAGGATTTCTTTTCTAGGCAGATATCACTACATACGCTGTTTTACAATTACATTGGATAGTTGATTTGATGCCTTTGACGAAGAAATTAGAAGTAATTATAGAGCTAAAAGTTTATGCTAATTCTAACTGATAAGTGAGCTTTCTTCTGCCGTTGGCCTTTATCAATATTTTTTGCTTTTCTAAATCAGAGGGCAGGTGTGTGGCAGAATGCAAGATCCAGGGAGCCTCTCCAAGATGTCTTGCACCATCGGCATGAAATGCAATGAGGCTAATTTGACCATTTCAAAACAGGAGATCCCATTAGAAGGATTCCCTCAGTGACTCAGTCCTTGTATGGACTAGTTTCAACTGATGCCCTCCCGAATCCTTCAAATAGCAGCTCTTACATAAATGCTAAAAACTATGGCTGTTTCCTCGACTTCAACGACCAGGATACCCAAGACCAAATTCCACTTTGCCGGTTCATTGAGGACTGGCCTAAGGACCAGTCTAATTGCTCTGTCATTTCCTGGCCAGAAGAACTAAAATCTGACTGGACCCAGCTCTTAATGTCAATACCTATGGCCTCAGACTTCTCAGCATCCTCATCCTCACCCACGCAAGAGAAACTCTCTGTTTCACCTCTAAGGTTATCTCGTGAGTTTGAGCCTATTCAAATGAACTTGGGAATGAGTGCCGACTTTATTGAACCAACCCAGAATCGAACTAACAGGATACCGATCTCCTGGGCTACTTCAATGGGGGGTCCTCTAGGTGAGGTCTTGACCAACACTGCAAACCCTGTGACAGTGTGCAAGAATTCTTCAGCTCTTAACCTCATGACTGAAGGATGGGATGGCAGCCCTCAGTGGGGGTCTTCCCCCACTAGTGTCTTGCAAAAGGCACCTTTCGGTGCACTCTCAAATTGCAGTTCAGGCAGCAGCCCGGGAGCTGAGAACAAAAAGAGTCGTGAGAGAGCTTGTCAGTCTGATGATGTGCTTGGTTCAACTCTTGCTAGTTCTTCAACTGACGAAGGTTTTGAAGAACAGGATGATGATCGAGTTAGAAGGCAGAAGAGGAGTGAAGAAGCTCGGAGTTACAATCGTTTATTCTGATGGAATTTCTCGCGTTTTTTGTTTTGTTTTTCCCTCTCTCTCTCGTGTGTTCGTGTGTTATGGATGGTTAAGTGAAACTGGGGACTTGTCTGATTTTAATTTCAATAGGTGTTAAAGAGTTGCTCCCAAGGAATTGCTGTCATATATAGGTTTTTGTCACTAAATCAATCTCTGTATTGTTTATACTCTCATATCATGTTAGCTTTTCGGCTTTCCTCTGTGCTACAACAATTTCGTCATCAACACAGCCGCAGGTAACATTGCGACAACATTATGATTGAGAAATGTGATTTTTTTAATACAATTTTATTAATTATGAGTCTAATAGTCCAAAAATTAAAGTAAAGAATTAGATTTTATTATTTATGATACTCAAAAACACTGGGAGATCACTGAACTAAGAAGAGGATCAGTATAACCTGAAAACAGTGGGAACAGGATAGGACAATCATGGTGGCCGGAACAGTGGGAACGAGATAGCTCTAAATCAAGCTATTCTTCGTTAGACCCACTAAAACCTTCTTTGGTTGGGAGATAGCTCTCAACAGCATCTGCATGATATCAAATTAGGATAGGAATTCGGTGGGAGTACCCTGGCCTACAGACAGGAGGCACTCTTGTGGCCTGCGCACCCTGCAGACCGTGCCAGTGTCCCTGAGAGTTATTTCCTATGGGCCATTCGATGAGACTGAACAAACCACTGACAAAAGTTTGTGATGGCCCGTGAAATAATCGGTCTGATCAGACCACTTAGGTTCGGCTCCTTTAGCTTGTTGGTCAGTCCTAACTATCTGAACTCGCATAAGAATCTGGCATCTGATCTCACATAGAAGTCTAGCCACCCGAGGACTCCTCATGACAACTCGAATGATCGGCGATGCTCTCCTAATACAACTCTACAACCTGACTCCTCTAGAAGGCACTCATAATGAAACTCTACTACTTTAAGAGGTAGTCTCCTAACAAGGCTACAACGCCGGAATCTCCGGACCCGAGGCCACCCCTCGGTAATTCTTACAGGATTACTTGGCTTCCGAGCATTGTGGTGATTTTTGGCATCATCAATTTGCATTACCGTGGTCTTAGCTAGAAGCCTGGTTTTGTCCGGCGAGTTCAGGATTTAATCTAGCTCTAAAGGATAAATTGGGTTGCTAAACTGCGCTGAATTTTATGATGGTTCTTAAATTCCCGATTCCCGTATTTTAATTCTAGAAGGCTGACAAATTTCTAAAGTCCAGAGTTATAGATGAGGAAGATTATAACCAGGGGAGTAAGGGGAGATTAGATCCAGCAAACGCCAGAGTTAGAAACGTTAACTGCCTGCAAAAGGAAGTGCCACCATGATACTGCGAGACCATGAACTTTGCATTGATAGATCTTTCTTAACCAGCTCAAATTATTACTCTGGAGAGTATAATTCATTATCAGCCAGGGTCTAACAATGGCTGTGCATGTGGTATTATTTCTGGTATAAAAAATGGCATCTTCAAATTTCTAACGCAAACTAAGATTGCTCCGTTGCGTCCGCCCTCGATTACGCTCTCCTCTGCTTTTGTGGAAGTGGATTTTAAGTGTTGACTACTGGTTCTCCATCTAATTCCACCCCCAAGAAAGGAAATCAAGTGAGCCCCCACAAGAATAGAATCCAGTGAGGTTCTCCTAAATCCTTGCAAGTTGCATGACATCCTTGAACATCAAAAAGGCAGAATCTCTATTAAACAAAAGCCTAGTAGACCATGAATATGTCCACAATCGTAAACCCATGCCAGACACCAATATAGTTTTGAGAGAGAGAATTTGTCGAGGAAAGCTGGTTATTGCAAAATAAATAGGGCCAGTATATGGGCACCGTACAATTTCCAACTCATGGTGAGACATGAACTCACCGTTCCTCAAAATAACAAGTCGAAGACTTGGAATATTGGCAGGGCTCCACACACACAGTCTGTCATACTCGTACCCAGAAAACACAAGATAAACAAAAATATGTCGAATTATAACTCAAAAAAGGCTCAGACACGCACAAACGCAGTCATCAGAGAGCAACACAAGTCGTGTGTATAGCTAGTTGCTCTTTGATCCAACATCAAAGAGCATAACATCAGATTCGAGAAATGTAGTTCGTCATCATAGCCTCGTAAAATCGCAAAAGTACTGAACATTTGTTCACACAAAAAATCAATTCGATAAGCCACAAGAATCAGCCAGGAGGAGCAAAAACATCAACGAAAAATTGACGCGGGTAGAAAACAAGATAGGGAGAAGGCCGCCTCGGAGGTCAAAAGACGCCGACGTTGTGTGGAGCTTTTATCAGTTCAGATCTACGAAAGCCCTAAATCTAAGCGAGGATTTTATACAGCAGTGACGAGGGTTGCAGCAAATGACATTATTGTCCCTTATTCACCCCTTAATATCAATAGCCTTTGGGTCTCAACTCTCAAGGCCTGTGACTTTAGTGCTCATTGCTTATTTGATAGATATCAACAAAGTTCGTATTTGAAACCCAAATAATTTATTTGGAGTTAATATTAAAATATTTATTAAATAATTTTTTATTATTATAATATTTATTTAAAAAAATATTTATTTTTTATCGATTTTTATAATTTTTTATAAATAATAATATTTTACAAATCTTAATACTCAAAATTTTTATCCTCAAAAGTCTGGAATTCTAAAGTCCAGATTCGAAAATATGTTCAACTTAGGTTGTGTTTGTGTTGTAAAATGTTGGGTATGAGAATATGTGTTGGTATTGGATTTAGTGAAAAGGTGAAGAGAGAGGTAATTTTTTATAGTTTTTGTAATTTTTTATATTTTTTTATGGGAGATAGAGAGATTATATTGGAGTATTTTATTAGGAGAGAGATAAAATGTTGGAAATGTTGAGTTTTGCAAACACAGCCTTACTTACGTTGTTACGAGTTTTGATGAGAGAGAGGCTTTAAATTATTTTTTTATTTTGTTTTCTGAATATTAAATTATTATTGATTTTGTTTCTGCAAGTTAAAATGATTATTGATTAATTGTGAAGGTTTCTCCTCAGCCCATTTTCCATTTTCTTCTGATCTGTTTCTGTATCGCGCCCCCATTTGTTCTCTCTCTCTCCCTTTCTTAATTGGACTGCGGCGCTACGCTACCATACTATGATAAGAATCATCAGTTTCCTTGACTTGAATGCTTTTTGTTCACAGCATGATTCCTTACACTTACTTAAAATATAAAGAATAAAAGATGCTGTTAGTGTAACCAATCACTCTATACTTGTACATCTAGGTGATCGGCTGCTGTCATACCTGCAACCACAATTAGCAATAAGCACTAAACGAAATATATATTTTTTTTTTCCGTTGACCCTCTATGTTAAGACGGATATTTAAGCTGGCCCACCACTTTACCAGCTTTCATACGTGTCTCTTGTAGTACCACACCCACTTGGGCATTTAGTTCATTGTCAGACGTTATAATGCACACTTAGAAAAAAAAAAAAAAAGACGTTATAATGCACGCTCACATTACCAGTTAGCTCGGTATAAATTACCAAAAAAGTTCACGAATTTGGCGACTATGCAAAGAGTTAAATGTACATCAATTAATATATCCTGAACAATGACACACGCAAGAAAGGAATTACTCCGTCAATAAATCTTGCTAAATTCCTCATAGGGTCTCTGTATAGCCAAGAAGTGCACATGCATTCATCAGAATTAACGCATGTATATTGTATAATACAAGGCATGGAAGGGGTACGTACTAGTATTCTTGCATCAATTTGAGTACTTTATGCAGAATATAATTACGTTCATCCACTCTATCTATATAATAAATCTACCATTTAATTTCTGTCATTCTAGCTTTAGTCCATGTCCATCAACTTATTTCTCCATGCCTTTTAAATCATTTGCCAAGTTATGGGCATCGATCGGGACCCTCGATCAAGAACCTGATCTTTTTTTTCTACTCACTCTCAGCATTCATCATTTGCTTTCTCCATCAATTTGTTCAAGAGCAAAACTAGCTTTCTCTTCACGTTTTCCTTGCTTGCCCTTTTAGGTATCTCTGCCGTTGGAGAGTGCGAAGCACATGAAAAGCAACTACATAAACATACTCTAGTTTCACTCTCCCAAGAGTTTGAACAAACTTTCTTTCTTTTCAGATATGAGCCACAGAAAAGTTTATTCTCAAGGAAGCATACCCTTCTCATGGGAGGACACGCCTGGGGTCTGCAAGGTCACCCACCAGGAGTGCCCCATCAATATAAGACTACATGCCCTGGAACTGACATCATCTCCGTCACCGAGACCTTGTAATCCTGATATAGCCGAGGTCTCGACCAATGATCTAAAGATCCCTCTCCCTCCATGCCCGCTACAGCTTCCGCGCAGAAGTGCATCAGCAAAGGGATATCAGTGGCAGGAGGACCCTTTTCTTGTGGCGTACAATGAATGTACTAAAAGCGTGGAAAGTGGGAAGCATTCCAGCAGGGAAAGTAAGAAAGGTATTGGGTCCAAATTAAGGAAGAGTAGTAAATCTATTTTTTCTTGCAGGAGTACTTCATGTGATGTCAGCGAAGGTAGTATTTTGAAGCTCTCTCGGCTCCCCGCTCTTCCTAGATACAATATTGTCCGCTTGCATTGTGCAAGACGGGATCCAGGACTAGATCAATTCTTATGGAATCACAGAGCTATCCGTACGTTCAATACCTTACCTTTACTAATTAGCAGGCCAAATATAATCAGCTCTCGCTAATTTAAGGGTATTTGTCGACTATTTCACTGAAGTAAACTATGCATGTTCCGTGTTAGAGTAGTTTTGAAATAATATTTGAGTACATTAATGTCAATTCAGTGGCCGACACAGGGGTATCGACCCGTGCGTCCGCTACCCATGGCTTGCCCAAAAAAATTTTTACACATATTTTTCTTCTTCTTTTTCTTCATAAGTTGACTAAGTTCGATACCCATTAAGTCCAGACCAAATAGACTTAATGGGTATCGGACCTAAAACAAATTTTTTTTCTACACATTAATTTTGCTCTTAGTGCTACATAATAACTGAGACAAATATACAGTTATTATGATTTTTTGTTCTGAATCGATTACAAGTTCTTCAACTGAGGGGTAACTTTCTACTATCTTGCTAAATTTCTGTTAGTAAAAAATTATTTACTCTTTGCTCCTAATTTTTCACAATCAAGATCACTTCATTTTTTTCTCTCTATGTTGATTTGTTTCTTCATTTTTATTAGAGACCTCGAAAAATGTTGTGTTTGTTTAGAATTATTGTATAGGTCAAACCAAAGTTTTGACCACTTTTGGGATATGTTTATCTAAGGAACTCTTTTACTAGATCTTGTTTATCCTGAAAATTTTGTTTTTATTATTTAGAGCATGATTTGTCATCAATTGTTGCTTTGTGTGTGAAAGTTGCTTTGGAGAATGTGAACATTTTTCAATTCCAAATCCATAGAACCTAGAGAAAGTAAATTGCAAATGCATCCTTAGTAACTTTTTGTCAAAAGAAAAAGGGAAAAAAAGACATGCCCTAGTTGTGTTAGTAACAAAAAAATGTAAGAAAGACAACTCCCACTGGCATCAAGACCTAAACCATCAGAATCATCTGTAATTTGTTCTAAAGTTTTAGAATTAAGTAGGGAATTAAATTGAATTAGATCATCAAGAGTGATTTGCGTAATAGGATGAGAGATGACTAGATGAATGATTGCATGTAAGTGTACATCAAGCATTTCGGGATTGAATGAAATTCGTTAGTTACAAATAGAATTAGTCTCCCTGAAGGAGTTCTCGACGATATGAGAAATGATGGAGTCTGCAGTGGCCATTGTTTCTATTTTATGCGTTTGTGATATCATGTGCTTAATTGCCATGCCGCCGTCTTTATGTTTTGCAGCCGACCCCTCGATCCTGATTTCTTACATTTTTTTTTCATTATATAAAATGTTCAACGTCTCATAAGTTTTCCTACGACGGGCCTTTTCTTTTTGGGCCTAGCGTCTGAACATGTTATGGTCCACTTCTTTATATAAGTTAACAAGCATTCACTCAAACTAACATTTGTACCGCGTGCTCAACAAAAAAACAACTACATTTGTAATTGAAATAGCATTCCAATCCTTCTATGCCTTTCTCAGATTTTCTTCATCACCTTACTTTACCTTCCTCGGTGTTTTGGTGTTAACAAAGATTCTCAAAAGAAGTTTGTTTTGAACGTTCCCATTGTGTTGAATTATATATGCCATATGCTTAACGAGGTAGTTCAGAACAGGTCCTCTCCTGATCTTGGGAGGCTTCTTGGTACAGTCAGAAGAAGGTATCATGAGCATGTCTCGACTTGGATTGTTGTTTTTTGTGGATTCTGGTTTAGGTTGGAAAACTCTCCCTGTGGGATCTTTTAAATGCAACATTGATGTTGTCGTGATGTCTATCCACTCGGCTTGACAGTCGTGTTTCGCGACCAAGAAGGTTCCCTCTATACTTTGTATACAGAGTATATACTTTCACAAGATCCTCTCTTTGGCAAAACAGTTGCTCTTGCTGCAGCTACTCGCATTGCTATCGACCAACCTTTTACTAGTATTCTAGTCGAATCTGATTGTCTTGTTCTTGTCTAAGATATCTTCGACCAGGGCAACTCGTATTGTTTGGCAGGCGGAAGACTGGATTTCTTCTCTTAGAGGTTTTTTCCGAAATCATCCGCAACACTCTCTTTGTTGGGTTTCCCGCCGACGTAACAAAACTGTTACATTCTATTCCTCGCTTTATTTTGGATTCAGACTCTGGTTGCTTATATATATAACAGCATTCCAATCCGAGCAGGCCGACGTCCAGCAGTTAAAAGTTCGGCCCGCAAATATTTGTAGAGCCCATAATCAATATGGATTGAACACTACCGTCTACAAGGCAATTCGTTGTATCTTTTTTATGGTGGGTTTCCTTATTAGCTGATAATAGATATATAAAGCTGTGTTTTTTCCCTTTCGCTGTTGATGAGGAGAAAACAGATATCACTCTGTTTTTTCTTTTGCCTCTTTATTTTGTATATCATTACTAGTACTGGTTCTACAAGTACCTTTTTAAATTATTTTGTAGAGAATTAATGTCAATGTATATATACTTGTTCATAGAACTGGGTCTGAAAGAGTGGGAACAGTTAGAAGTGTAAGGGCATGCAATAGAATTAGCTAAGATTAATATTGAAGAATAACCCAATATCTTTACGTACAGGAGTTCCATTTCTTGATCCAACACCATGTGCTTAGTTAACAGGTTTACGAAAAGCCTTAGAGCGCTATTTTCCAAATTTTAGTGGACATTCTATATATTATATATGCGTCATTGCATGCCCACGGGAGAAGATCTAGAGAGATCAAAATCTAGCAATGATCAGTGTCATTAATGAAAACGCCCATAATTATTACTCTAATCCTGAGCGGACGGAGCAAGTTTAACCTCTTGTATTATATTGCTAGTTTAAAACTCTCAAGTTGTCATTAGCTTGTAATTAATTAATAACAAATTAGGACTACAAAGTCATGCATCGGTTAAAAGTAGATTCTGAAAAAGTAGCTTAATTTATTTGACTGGGGTTGTTGACTGCAGGGGATGTTTTGGTGCCTTAATTATCTTCTATTCTGAACGTCGAGAGGTGCAAATTAAGAATATCCGGTTGTGAGCGCAAAGGTGTTTTCATAAATATTAAAGCATCAAGACCTAATCATGATCTTCTAGCTTTGCTCGGCCTACTTTCTCTACTCTTGTTTTAATATCAAAAGCATCGTATCCCCCAACCCACGAGCGACCTATAAAATCAAGTCCCTATTCTTGAGGAGGATCCAAAAGTTTTGCAGGGGATCATCGTAATATATATTCAACAGTGTGCCAGGGTTCGTCCTACGTACAATTGTTTCCTGCCACGTGAACTTCAGGACAACTTACATCTTACGCTTTAATTGTCTCTTGGACCATATATCATGATCCGTGCACATGGGGGTTAGTAATTAAAGGGATAATTTTTGGCATTTAATGACTTCGAATCAACAAGTTCAGTAGTGCAAAATTAACTTTCCAGCTTCATTTGGAACCATTTTGATTTGATGAACGATAATCAGTACGTCAACATGCACTATGCATGCGACTTGAATTTTGGACAGGTAGTCAGGCAGATACAGAAGAGGGAGACCCCATCCTGTATACATAGTTTGGGGAAACTAAGACAGAGCCTGGCCCCCTGCATGGGGTAGATTATGCAATGCTTTTGAGCCATGATTTTTGAATGTTAATGATGCCATATATGCGTCTTGAAATCTTTTTCGAACATATTGATTTATTTCTTTGTAGAGTAGTTATGCATATATAGAGCATGCAAGTACTCCAGAGGTTTGGCACCCCATGAGTGCCCCCAGAGCCAGTTGTCTATATCATTTTTACCAAAGGAACAAAGTTGTCGTCTTTATAACTTAGAAGTGAAGAAAGGAAGAGACAACACTAGCTAAAGAAAAAGGACGGAGACAGTGACGGCCGGACACCTTCATACCCTTGAAACCAATCCTTTTCAAAGCGCGCGAGTCGATATGGGTTTCGGTCCATATATATATGTCATCCATACCTAACCCCACTGCCTGTAACCTCCCAATTAATTAACCTTTTGATCTTCCAGTTAAAAGGTTCTACGTGCTGCTCTAGTGAGAGGAACATTTAACCAATTTTTAGGTTCTCATAATTCTTTAATATTCTTTCCCCATTTCGTATTGGCATTTGGTAATCTAGTACTGTCTTAACTCCACTCCATTTCTTTGCAACCTGAAAACACCATATATATAATTGCAAGCAGCTGCCTAGCTATATAGAATTTGTTGGAAATATGCATATTGCAGTACCTTAAGGATATGGCCCCATTTGGGTTGTTCAGTAAAACTATTTGCGAAAAATTAAAAGATAAAAAAAAAAAGAAGAAGATCAAAAGAACAGCAACAAGCTGTAGGGTTGAGATACACTCTATCTATGTTGTGACTATTATTAATAGGCCTATATTAATATATGTACACATTAATAAAATGCAATTGGAATTGGCGTGATAAATGCATCCACCCTCTTAAGGCGCGCGTATGGGATTACTTACGTTTTGGGACATCAATTGTGGGCCCCATTTTTGTCAATTTAAAGCTAGTACAAAGTCATTAATTAATCCCTTTATTAATTTACACTAAAGCAGCTCCCATATATGCATCTTCTTTGCACTTAATCCAAAACCTATCAAGTTTATTGAAGAAAAAGTGTGGCTGAAAAAGGAGCGAGCAATTGATTGCAAATAAGAGAAACCAGGAAAGCAATATATATATATATCGCCTGTCAGACACGACTGCCCTTGTTTTGTTTATTATATTATATTATTTTGAGTGTTAAAATTTTAGGATATTTATTTTGATGAAAAAGTAAATATAGAGATGATTTTGGTGAATAGTAATGATGTGATAAAAGAGAGATTATATTGTAATTTTTTATTGTGTTAAAATTTTTGTTAACAAACGTAACTTTTGTAGGCTATTGCCCGTTACTTAATTAAGTTAATACGAAAGAATGACAAAAAGTGAGTATTGCCCATTATGTTATAGTACGTATTATGTACTGTACGTGGTTAGAAAGAAAGAACACATTTTACGCGGCCGTCCTAGTTACACCAATTATGGAAAAACGTTTAACAATAACTTTGGTTTGTTATAAACTTATACGACGTCGAACCTGATCATGGGAGGATTAAGTGCAGCAAACTAATTAACTTTGGTTCGTTAAAGTGTATTCTTGGCTGATTAATCTCATTATTAATTCTTATTATCGTCAGCTAGCGGTGTACTCTGGCCGTAACGCAATTATGGGGTGTCCGTTATTTTTTTGTAAAAACCGCACATCAATTGCCGGTCGAATCAGACGTACGTAATTAAACAGAAGTGGTATTGCTTGACCATTGGTTTTGGCATGTTCAATTATTCTCCCTAGATGTAAGAATATATTCGAAGACGATACGATCCCTCCAAAATGGTTTTTATATACGTTAGCTTCCTTGGGCAATTAGGGAGAGATGTTAATTTGTTTCACGTAATTCCTCCACTTATTGAGACGTTAATTTGTTTCGCTTTCGTGATTGTCTTTCTCTAAGCAAACTTCTCAAAGCAAATGTGATCGCAGGAACTTGATTCATCGCAGCATTATGGTCTAAGTTTGGGTGAGTCGGCACGATATGTGGCCCATCGTGATTTATATATAATTAGCATTTGGCAACGACACCGAACCCTCAAGTCAAGAACATGACTTTTCAAGCAGTAGACAACAGCGAAGCAATAAAATATATGCTGCATAGACAAAACACTGGCTAACTACAGTTTTTACAGACTATATATATAATAACCCTAGTTTTATAGAAGACTGCCATTTTCCAATGCAACCCTTTCCCAAAAATCACCGGAGTACCCCACCATTTTCTTTAGCAGCTTTTAAGAAGAGTAATATACAGAGAGCAAAAGAGAGTGAGATCATGACTCTTTGTTCTCATTTTAGATTTTGCTAAAGGCGTTTATTATAGTCAAGATCGATCATGTAACTAATGATGGGGTTTGTTATGACGCGTCACTGTTGCATGGCCATGCAGTAGTGAATTGTTGCAGTTGCCGTAGCACCAAAATTTGACGTATGTCCGACAGTTTGTGTCGGAGCATGTCATATTCGGACCGGAGCTGATTGTTCTCTGTTTGCACCCGTTGGCAATGATACAAAACGAAGCGCAGCCGGTTCGAAAGGTCGCGGTTTTCGATCCTAAACCGGTTCGCCTGGTTCCTTAGGTTTTCTAAATGCTTCTGTTTACGCATGCGTGACCGCCTCGCCGATTCCCGGTTCGATATCATCCTCCTTCGATTCCGCTCGTTCACTGTAGACGCTTCTCCCTTCCGTTTAGGCTCTTCGGAACAGGAATTTGAATTGGCATGTTTCGAGTTTCGGTTTTGGTCCGGGTCTTCCGAACCGGAACTTGAAATAACGGTGTTGGGGGAGGGTAGAGCATCCGGTTCCCATTCCGGTGAGTGGATTAAAGCATCAGAACCAGAGTTTGAAATGACAGGGTTAGGGGAGGGGATAGGTGGAAAGTATTCCGGGCATTCCCACGGCGTAAAGCCGGCATCAAAGACTGGAATTAGTGGGTTTCCAAACATAGTATCGGACAGCAAGCTGGCCCTATGGCTATAAGTGGACAACATGGCTGGAACTTAAAGGACGCTAAATTTGCCTAATAAGATATGGGAGGGAGGGAGGAAGGAGGGAGGGAGAAAGGGAAGAAATGAAGCATAGGGGGCTCATATTTATGGGCAAAGGGGAGGTTGGGTGGGGGGAAGATGTGGGGCATTTTCGTCTAAAATCTTATGGTAACTAGTAAGGAGTGAACTGTACAAACGTATGTGCACAGGAAAAGGCTTTTGAGTCAGGTGGCACTATATGGTGGGGTTAAGTGTTAAACTTTTACTTTACGAAAAGAAGCATATGGGTGGGTGACATCAGCCAATGGGTCCCCGGGAAAAGACTGGTTTTTAAGCTTAGTCATGAAGAAACAAATGAGTTGGTTTCCCAAAAAAAAAAAAAAGAGTTGGTTTCCACTTTAGCCACGTGTTAAACCAGGTAGACGCACGAACAAAGGCGGCTCTAGCTACAGGCAGGGTAGGCAGTTGTTTAAAGCTTCAAAATAGGGAGGTCCCCAATTAAAAATTTTCCTTAATAGGTATATTTAAAAAATATTTAATGATAAGGCTTCGAAAATTTAACGTTAAAACTATTTGTATAGAATTTTAGTTAATTAGCTTTTATTCTATAAAAAGGCCTATTAAAACTCTTTGATTGAAGTAATCATTAACTCTTCACTTTTTTTTTATAAAAGATATTAATTCCAAATTAATTCAAACGAAATTCAATAAAATCAAGGGAATTTAACAATTTAGTCCTTGCGTTTTGACCCTTTTAACAGTTTAGTCCTTGAATTTCAAATTTCAAATTTAAAGCCCTTAGGTTTCATACTTTTGACAATGAAGTCCTTTCGTCAGTCTACCGTCCAAGAGCACTCTGCGCAATGAGTGCCTACTGCGCAGAGCTCTGCACTACTCTGCGCAGTGCGCCGAAAATTTTAATTTTTTTTTTAAATTAAATCTCAGTTCGAAAATTTTTATTTTTTTAAAAAAAAAAATTAAATCCGGTCTGGACCACTTGAAAAAGTGGTCCAGACCGGACCGCGTTTCATAAAACCGGACCGGACCACTTATAAGTAAGTGGTCCGGTCCTTTAATATAAAGGAACCGGAAATGCGGTCCGGACCGGATTTCCGGTTTTCAGCCCTAACGTCAGCAATTTGAAGTGGTCGACCGCTTCATGTAGAGGTAGACCGCTCATATTTTACACATATACCCGGTCGACCGCTATATGCTCCGTTAAGCATATGGACGACAGACTGACGGAAGGGCCTCATTGTCAAAAATATGAAACCTAAGAGCTTTAAATTTGAAATTTGAAATTCAAGGACTAAACTGTTAAAAGGGTCAAAACCCAAGGGCTAAATTGCCAATTTCCCTAAAATCAATATCCTATAAAATCTCCTTAAAATTGGGTTGATAATTGATTTGAGAAATCCTATAAAATCTCACACTCAATTCATTTAATTTTTTTACCGTTACTTGACAAACAAAAATAATCTCACACCTAATTCATTTAAAATCTCACACCTAATCTATTTAATATTTTTACCGTTGTACACATTAATCAACAACTAAAAATCTATCTTTAAAAGGACTTAATCTATAAACCATTTCACAATTACGTGCGATTTTGATTGCTTGTTAAGTACAATAACTACTTAAAAATACTCTCAAGTTCAACCATCCTATTTTGTCTCCTCTTTTATCGGTGCTTCCCAACTCTAATATTTGTCATCCCAACTCTAATCATCCTATTTTGTCTCCTCAATTATTGTTGATTCCCAACTCTAATCTTTGGCATCAAGATCACTAGTGGTCACTAAAGTTCAGGTGCTATTATTCTAAAATTTTTATTAAGTAGTCTTATTTTTTGCAGTTATAAGTATTTGTATTTTTATTATAAGTTTGTGTTTGTGATTAGTTTAGATTTCATTATCTGTTTAAATATAATTTTGAGAAATTATGTCTAATAGAAAATATGAATCTGGTTATGAAAAGTTAAAAAACAAATGAAAAATTGAAAAAGTGATTCAATTTCAAAAAGGAGAACTTGATAAATTTGTAATTAATCAACCAAATAATACTTCAAGTTGTAATCAAATACTAACAAATGAAAACTCCCTCCCTATAAAATTGGAAGACAACTTTGAAATATCAAATAAAAATGACACTAACGATGACATCAACACCAAAAAGCTAGAAGAATATGTTTTAATTAATTTTTTTAAATATATTATTTTATAAGGCCTCATTTTGAAGTTTCGCTTAAGGCCCTGATTACCTTAGAGTCGCCCCTGCGCACGAATAGATTGGAAAGATGCTGACTTGGAGTTGAGTGGCATGGGTACGGCTGACGAGCACCACTGCACCAAGCGGTTTCGGAGGAGTTGAGTAATAAACAATGTTAGAGCGAAACTTCAAAATTCGTGTTGGGAAAAATTTTAGGATTTTAAAAAAAGTTGTGAATATTTATGTTGAATAATGTTTTATATATGTTTGTGTGGAGAGAGAAATGATTTGATGTAATTGTTTAATAAAAAAGTATTGGAGTTATGTGAAAAAGTATAGAGAGAAAATTTGTGTTAAATAAAAAAGTAAAAAGTTGTTGGAGATTGTGTTAAATGTATTGGTGTTTGTGTTTGAATTCTTAAGATGTTCGGTGATAGTTTTGTGAATGGATTTGAATCTTAGAAAAAATTTGAAAACGAATATGCCCCTGGACTTACAGTCACTGGTGAGTAAATTTCACGTCCCAGACCCAAGCCCAGTTGCCATTTTTTTAAAATTAGAACTGTTAAATGGGAATGAAGTTGGTATCTGTATTAATGGAATATTTGTTTGAGGTGAGGCCACAAATTTTGTGGTAATTTCGTGCGACTGATAGTGAACGGCTTGGCTGGCTAGTTATTATTATTACTTTTTTCTAAGTAATTAATATTAATCTGGCTCATATTTATTATTATTACAAATAAATATATATATTGTTAGGTAATGAGAGTGAAGAAAAGTAGTCAAGCTGCGTACACCAAGATTGAAATCCGGGATCAAGCCCTCCACTATATATATATTTTGTTAGGTAATGGGAGTGGAGAAAAGTAGTCAAACTGCATACATCGGGATTCAAACCCGTGATCAAGCCCTCCTCGAAGTGAAGGAGGTGGCAATCAATCTAGAAGCTCGCTGACTTATATTTTCTTCTTCTGATCAACGTGTAAATAATTGGTTCAGCTCTGATGAAGCTTGGTACGTACGAAGGTAGGAGGATTCTTATAAAGGGGGGAGTAGGAGACAATCGTCAATCGTGATTCCTATGGTATAGAACTCAATGTTCCCGGAGTAGGGATTCGGGAATCTATAGCTAGCTTCGTAGAATTATTTCTGGGGTAGGAAAAGGAGGTGATGGAACAAAAGAAACAAAGCCCAAACCAGTGGTTAGCATGAGGCCGACATCTAAAAGTACTTCTGCTCTAACCGCAAAACATGGGCAAAAGGATGCTCATGTTTCTCATTTTTACTCGTCTTTCTTTTAGCAAAATTTACTTTTTAGTCCTTAGATTTTGGACACTTTTTCATTTAAGTCCTTTACTTTCAAATTTTTAGTTCTTGAATTTTATTTGTTTGACGAAATGGTCATTTTGTCAGTCTGTCATATATATACTTAACGGAGCTCTCTGACACATTAGCAAATTTATACAGGTCGACCGCTCTCGTTCAAAACATATACTCAGTCAACCGCTTCAAATTTACTGATGTATCAAAGAGGTCCGTTGAGCATGTGGAAGATAGACCGACGGAAGGACATTTCGTCAAAAAAAAAACTCAATGATTAAAAATTTGAAGTTTGAAACCTAATGACTAAAATAAAAAAGTGTCCAAAACTTAAAGGACTAAAAAATGAATTTCCCTTTCTTTTATATGCAATCCTCATTTTCTGTGTTGACAAGGTACGGATTAAGCTATTTTGCTAGGTCATTATCGGCGATCCAGCTAATTAATAATATGGTTATTGAAGGACAGCCCCACACAGATATATATTATCATGTAGCTCGCTTTTTAATGTTTTTTATGCAGCCCATTCATGTTACAGTGTACTTATAACCTTCTTATAATATGAAATGGGCGAATATTCTTCCCTTAGATTTCTTAATGGCAAAGCTGTAACTGCCATATGCAGAACCTTTGTTGCAAGCGCTAAAGTATTGTTTGAGGGAACTTTGCACCACGCTGGGACTTGGAGTAGGCCGCATGTGAACCATATCTTTCGGCTTAATTTGGGAGAGAAGGATCCAAAATAAATAAAGCATCCGTCTGGCTGTTTGGTAGAACATATCCAACACAATTTCTAATTTGGACGACAGATTGCATAATTGCTAGACATTTGCTAACAGTTGAACATGCATCCCAACCGTGTCGAGGAAGGGGAAAAGGGAAAGGACGTCGAAGACGGATTGTAAAAATCATAAGCAAAAAGAGATTTCAAGAGTTGCTTTTCCTTTTGGTTGGTGTTCCTAATGGATGGGAGGAGCCCAAACCAGTGCATGACCATGTCAATCCATTCGCGTGGAATATTCGAAGAAATTTGCTAGCCACGGGCATTGCATATTCACGTACCCGTCAAAAGTGGTACACACCCACGCTAAGCTAGTTATGGACCACACATACTGCACGAATTAAGCAGCCATGACCATCGGCTACACGAGTCTACAGTA
Organism: Myrica gale; assembly: GCA_963930655.1. Classification (NCBI taxonomy): domain Eukaryota; kingdom Viridiplantae; phylum Streptophyta; class Magnoliopsida; order Fagales; family Myricaceae; genus Myrica; species Myrica gale. Next base: position 226,976 of record OZ005621.1, read on the forward strand.
CCAATTTTTGCCGCTCAAGTTGGTGGTGGACCATATATATTGAAAGAAGTTTCAGCGCCTACAAGTTAGGTATCTCTTCAAACTAAACCCCCAACTCCAAGCAGTCTAGCTAGCTATTTACTGTAGTTTCCTATTTTCCATACGAGATGATTGTAGCAAGATTGTAGCAACTTGTGTGACATGGGGTCTTACGTAGTTTCTTTGTTTTGAAACGCTTTTTTTCGCAGCGGTATTGTTCATCCTAATTAAGTTTGACATATTCCCTCGTAGTTTCTTTGGCAGACTCCGAGTTTGACATATTCCCTCGTAGTTTCTTTGTCCTCCATCGGAGTCTGCCTTTCTGACCCCAGTACTACGTTATCATTACCGTAGAAATTAGGCTACTCGTATGGATCGCGATGAAAGGAAAACATATGGTTCCCGTTAGGCAATTAAACTAGATAAAATCAAATGAGTCATGGACCCATGCACGGTGCATTCCAGATGTACGTAAGCAAATGTGTAGATGTACACAGCTCTTGTATACGTAAGCAACGATTAAATTAGATGGTAAGATGTACTTTGCAAATGTTAGTTCCATATCATTGTCCATGATAAGTGCCAAAAAAAACTCGACTATAATCCATTACGCTAATTATAAACCAGTTTACTTTATTCTCACTTACGTGGGTGGTGAGCCATACAGATTATAATGAAAATATGAACGTCACAAAGAACACGCGCTCTAGTCTTTTACCAAATCATGAAGCGCATGCATAGTAGTTACGAGTTCGGTTAGAATACGGTGATGTTAAACTGCTGGGTTACGGGGGAACGGCTCCGATTCATCCCTTCGAATCCGACGGTCCTCAGCGTAAGTGACGAAATCCGGACCGAGACCCGCGTGTTTTACCGAATTCATGCCGACGACCCGGTTTTCTCATTAATTCCTTCTCTCTCAGCACTCTCCCTCCCCCGATCCCCTTTGCTCTCTCCCTCCCCAGAACCAGCGTTACTGATGCTTCCCGGTGAATTTCAGAGTCCTCTGTCCTTAGTGGTTACTTGATTGTTGAGGCTAATGGGGGTCTTAATCAGCAACGCTCTGCGGTATGTTATTCTTTTGTAGCAGTTCAATTTTCATGATTTTTGTGTCTTTGGATAAACCTAAAAGGATTTACGCACCGTGCCTCCCCTCTTCCCACAAAAAAGGAAAAAAGAAAAAACACTAAAAGGGATGTCGACCAAAACAAAAAATAGAAATTAAACGGGGCACTAGTACCTGCTAGATACCAATAATGCAATAAGTTTTTTTTTATAAGACCAATAATGCAATAAGTTGGTGTTCATGTATCTCTATTTATGCACATATTTGTTCTAATAATCTTTTTGGTAGATCTGCAATGCTGTGGCGGCAGCTGGACTTCTGAATGCGATTCTAGTTATCCCTCGATTTGATTTCCATAGAGTTTGGAGGGATTCAAGGTACCTAAGTTACTTGTCCTATAACATCTTTTTGTAAGGGTGCTTAAGCAATTTTTATATGAATACCTTGTTGCTAATATCTTGCTTCCCTACTAAATGAAATATCTGGTATAAAGATGAGAACCACCTTTGGTGGAATGAAGTCTTGGATCTGTTCTCAGTATTGACCCCGGAGAAATATTCTATGACTTGGCAAACATGATACAATTCAGTATTTTTTACTGTAGCCTGCAGGGGTTCTGGTTATCTTTAGCAATACTATGGGAATTCTTTATGGTAATAGGAATTTCCTGCAAAGAGTTTTTCCTTTGTGCCCCTCTAGAGAAATTAATTGGTTTTCATAATGTTATATTAACTATATGATTAAAGCTCTAAGGTGGTGCCTTGCCTTGAGCTCTTGTGTGATCCGTATGTTATTACTTGTATGATTCATTGTTGGACAAATTGATATGGTCAACATGTGTGTTCCACGATGAAGTTGGGAGTGTCAAATCCTTAAGCAATCAGAGATGGCCCTAGGTCTAACACGCTCTCCCTTTTAATGTACTTGATGAGTCTTGCTCTCAAGTGGTGGAATTCGTGTCTCACCATATGCTGTCAGCCAAATAGAATGATACAGGCAAAACAATAGGATTGCTCTTCTAAATTGACTGTGTTTTCTGTTCTAATGACCTTGTGTTATGTTACTTGTTTTAGAAACATTTGATGATGCGTTCTCTGTTTCAGGAGTCCAAATCTTGGTGGATCCCAAAGCCAATGACAACTTTCAGTTTTTGGCTGCCCGTCCTGAAGTGTCAGATTCAAGTTGTGAGCCGAATGCTTTTTGATGTCCTTATGATTCTTACTACAGCTTATTTGCTTCTCCTGCGTTCAGGAACAACAAAACAGATACTGTCAGACACTTTCTTGATTTTGCTGTTAGGAATTGGCTGTGGCTTTGCAGGCAAGCTTTGTGTAAGACACACTGGGAGGCTGTGGATATCATTGGCTTCTGTATTGGGAGGCTCTCTGCTTTCTGCATTTCATTTCTATGGGGTTATGTAATTCATGTATGTTATTATAGGAGCTTTGTAATTCGTGTATGTTATTGTAGGAGTTGTCTTTTTTTACCCCCATTTGGGGTCTGGTGAAATGAAAGGATTTTGGACCCAGAAAGGTCAGGAAGAAGTGAATTGTAATGTGAAGCTGTTGTATTTTATAGCAATAAACATTTGCTCCTTTATCATCCTGTCTCTGCTGAAAATGATAAAAAAAGATCAATTGGTTGGTGTTATCGTTGAATGTACTTATCTTTTCTCGATCCTCTGATACACATTCTGCTTGGTAGGCCATTACCTCAGCGAGTGTTTTCATCAAAAGTTAAGTTATCTGCTTGAATCCTCGAACAAAAAAATGGGCCATCAATGCTATTCTTTCAACGATGTCTTAGTTCAAGTACTGCACTATTTACCTTCTATGCTTACATTCCATCCACATCCCATCTTGCAAAACGAAATAAACAAGGAACCTGAAGTCTGCTGATTGTCTAATTATGTTCGCACTAAAAGGAGTACATAAACCACTATTACAATAGATTTGATACATCACAAATATTTTACATTGACTACCATTACCCTACCTAAACTACCAATACATTACATAATACAAACTTGAAACATCATCCCACACTTCACAAAAACTGCAACATAATCAACAACCCAATTACAATTTTACAATATGAAACAGGGAAGTTTCAGGTTATTGAAGCCTAAGAAGAGGATATTGCCGACACAGGTTAACGCAACTGCTTATGCGCCAAGCTTTTGTTTGGCTTGAAGATATTTGCAACGACACACGGCTCAAAATTTGGGAAGACTCAGTAATCCACTTCCAGTCTTCTTTGTGTGTAGGATAAACCAGAAGCACAAATTTTCACAAACTTCAGGAACTTATTCTTATCCCAGCAAAGGTGATTGGAACGTGCTTCTCTCCATCCCTTATATAGCCATTTACAACTATTCCTGCCCATCCATTATTCTGAGCTTGAACCGCAGCCATTGATCCTGAACACATTCCAAAGTATCAAATGGTATGGTGTTGGATCCCAAAGTATCAAATAGGCTTGACATCATAAGAAATTCTGAAACATATGAAGACAAAGATAACTCGAGTTATGTTTGGGGAAAGAAAATATGGTTTTTTTTAATGAATTCTTCTGGCGATAACCATCCCGCATTAATCAAAACAAAGCAAAGAAAAGGCACTGGGAAATTTAAGGCTGCTTTAACTTTTGAATCTTGTTTCTTCGTAAGCATTACACTAGCTTTTAATAAATCTTTTGAGAGCAGTTGTACGTCGTACACCGAGTAGCTTTTATTAAAGCTAGGCAGCTAGCTACCAGATTGATATGCAAGTGATTAACCCCACTTTAACCAATTGCATTAGCAAGGCACCTGTTAAGGAACAATTAGCAAAGTATGTGCATGAAAAGTTTATGCTCAGAAGTAAATTAAACATCCCCACCCACCTTCCAGGAAGAAGTGATTTTTGATTATCAATGACTGGAATTGAGTAACCCAGGAATATTAACTCCAAGTTAAGCATATATCATTAGGCCACCGGAGCTCTTGTTAAATCATATAGAACAGAAATTGACAATGATAGCAATGAAGGACTTTACGCTTCCATTTCTCTGATTTGCTCAGCCGTGTGCCTATGATACTTCTTTCTCTTTTTCTTCTTGTTCTTGTCCCCATCACCATCACCATCATCATCCTGCTCTCCTTCGCCAAAAGAGAATCTAAACGCGCGCTGCAACACATACCTGAGGCTCACCACCTAGACCAAGGGCAATGACACATACAAGAGAGCTCTTCCCAGATCCATTTGGCCCAATTACAAGATTTAAGCGGATCCCGGCTTGCATTTCAGGTCATTAAAGGTCATGAAATTATGGAGCTCAATCTCAATTATATTTCCACGCATATAATCATCTTCTCCTCTTATGACAAGTTGAAAAGAATTAGTTTTCCATGTTATTGTGAACGAATTAGAAAATAAGTGTGGGATATGAACTTTCTTTCACATTCCTATAAGTGAAAAACGAATATCTTTTGTTCTACATTTTTTTAAGAGGAAAAAACAAGCATAAAGTAGAGAAAGAGGCTTCCTTGGTTCTTACCAGACTCTTCGAGACCATAAACTTGAAAAATAAAAGTTTAATGAGACACCTTTAACCCTTTTCTTGGTTCCGGAAGCAACTAGAAACAAGAAAATAAAAGAAATATACTTTTTAGAATAATAACCACCAAAGTTTGGCTCTTTGTTCTGAGAAACTGCAGAAACGAAAATCCCTCGAACCCACGTTTTCAATTTCGCCAATTACACTTGTTATTTCTAGTTCCCTAAATTTGCTAACCAAAAAAATAACGGATTACACACTCATCCAGCGAGAAAAAGAGACCCTAACACTATACACCAACAACAATTTCACCAGTAACGAATATCAACAACACTATTCACAAATTGAGGATTTTGAAAAAGGGGCATAAGAACTCAGGCATATATACAAGTAGTCGAAAGTAGAAAGTGTACGAACCTCGCAATCTTGGGGCGCTCAGCGCGAGGCTCGCCCATTGTCGAAGATTCTCCGTATTCTTCAGCGTTTCAGGACATGGCAGTGAGTTAGGGTTCCACAGAGAGAAGCTAGATGAACGAATATCTCAAGACCTCTAGCTACTCATGAATTTCAACAGGGAAAAACCCATCCAAAAGAACCTAAACTGTTCATTTTTGACTTCGTTGACTTGGACAACGAAATTCCAAAGGATCGTGTATAAATGAACCAGATTGTACATTGGAGGAAAAAAGGTGTATAAATGAACCAGATTGTACACCCTGCATATTAGGACTCACACAACCAAAAAATGAGTTACCAAACTATAAACAACTGCTAGATCAGCCACGAAAGAATGAGTTACCAAACTATAAACAACTGCTAGAGCATACAACACGCAGATCCAGCGACTGAGGAATTCACGAGGGAGATTCGGCAAGAAGAAGGGTATGCCACCAGCCACAGTAATATCACCAGATTTGCCAAAACAGAGCATACAACACGCAGATTTTCCTTCACGAAGACCCCTTACCCAGATTTGCCAAAACACAGCATACAAGAATTCAAAAAATGAGAAGAGGGGGATTTTGCCCGAAACAAGCGGGGGAAAATTGGGAGAAGGAGAAATAGCGGGTCGTCGGCTTTTTGATGGTAAAACACGCGGGTCTTTTCCAGCAACCCGGATCCGGAATTCATTAAATCGATTGAGCAGCTGAAGACCGTCGGATTGGGTTTGAAGAAATCGTGGCCGTTCCCCCGTAAACCAGCATATTAACGCCTACGTATTGTAACCGAACTCGTGTAGTTACTTCAACTCCATCTACTAATTATTCAAGGAAGCCATCTGTTTGTTTTCCCGCCCCGCGGCTTCTGAACTCCCTGAGCCCATCGTTGAGAATTAATGGCGAGCAATCGGAATGATCTGAGTCGTCTTTAGTGTCAACATAAAAGCAGGAGCACCGCTCCAGAGATGCGAAAAAGATCGTCGCAATGCTTTGACAGAGCCATGCGGCCACACCATCAATCTTTCTGCATGGAGTGCCACAGCCAGGGCTCGCTGATGTATGGACCCTCGGCTCCTTAGGGCTCCCTGTACAATAGCACAAGTTGGTGCCGCTCCTGGGAGTAGAAATATCACCCATTGGATTGATCAAATTCTGAAGATGCGTGCCTCTATAGCTACGCGTAGAGTGGTGGATAGGCTTTTAGGGGTTCCGATTGATGGGGTAAAAGAATATTTCACAAGCTACATAATACTCCATTCGGACACTAATTAACAAATCCCAGTTTAAATATTTAATTTACAAGGAAAGGGACACTATATTTTATATATAATTCTGTACGCGTGTAATTTCTTTGGTGGGACGTTGGTTATGATGTATATTTAGTGGGCGAGGATCACCTATCTCTCTGTTTATAGGATTACATTTTAGCGTGCTATGGCCCGGCGTGAAGCGCAAGCATTCTCGTTTTATTGGATTCATTGGCTCTATTTTCGTTTACATGAGTTACAAGACGGACATCATATATATACCAAATGGACCAGTACGTATAAAAGTTAGGTAAGATATATAATTATTAAGTGATTATGAATTCCAATATGCCAAGACATGCTACTATTTATAATTATAATGATGATGGTCATTGCTAGAAGTTCTAACATGTTATTTTATATGCGTTTTATATATAATGAGGAATCCCAAACTCTTTCTATCGACGTCGCTATAGTAGACTTAAATTTATAGGGAAAGAAGTATATATCAAGAAAAGGATCACTTATTTGCAGAGTTATCTCTGGAATTTACGCCAGAATCTAACACCACAAAATGGATAAGGGGGAGATGGGTGTGAAGCAATACCTTGCTCTTAAGATGGTTTAAGAATCAAAGCACACCCCAAACGAGTTATTCACTGTCTTCAGTACTGTAGCAAACATACTTAATTGCTTAGACAAGGAGCCACTACATATATAGCGTTGGGGTTAGTTCTGCATCGGTTGTAGAAGAGGTTGATGGTTAGTTTATAAGTGTGAGCGAAAGTCTCACCTCTTGAGCTAGCTTTTGGGGTTGAGAAGGTCCAAGACCACTCAATACTGGTATTAGAGCCCAGGTTTACCGTCTCGGACCCAACAATCAATGGGAGAAACCACTACAAAAAAAATGACTTTTAGTGACCAAATTTTTTGTCACCAAAAGTCAAAATTTCATCACTAAAAGTATTAGTGACGGATTTTTTTTTTGTCACTTAATATAGCGATCTGACAATCGATCGTAATTAGCTTAGTGATGGATCGGTTAAACTAGCGATTGATTGGTATAAACAATCGATCGGTGAGTTTGTGATGGATCGGTTATATGATCGATCGGTGAATTATTAGCGATTGATCAGCCATTTTTACCGATGAAATTGTAAGAAATAGATGATCGATCGCTATAGTAATGACGATCCATTGTAATTTATTAGTGATCGATCGTCTTAACAAAAGTCGATCGGTCAGTGATTAAAGCGATTGATCACTGACTACGTCACTGATCGATCAATATAATTGTGACGATCGATCGATGACTTTACTGATCGATCAACATTACATATTTTTAATATTTACGATCGATCGGTGGTGTGTAACGATCGATCGGTTGATTAACAACCTATCAATCTATTAATAGCTGGGCGTTTAACTACCGATCGAATGGTGGAAACATAATTTAGATTTTTGTAAAACAATAATAATAAAAAAATATTATATAATAGATAGTACAATAATAAAAATTCAATACTCATATTAATGCACATTAATGGTAACAAATAGTAATCCGTAATTAAATCGAAAATAACATCATAATAATACAAAATCACAAAACTATTACAACATAGATGCATCTACCTTTTCGAACCTCCAAACTAGCTGAATAGTCGCTTTGACATGTCGTTTATATTTTCTTCTCTAGCTCCTTCGATATTTCTGTCCGTAAGCGCTCTTGCTCCTTTCGCATGCGCTATTGTTCCTTTTGCATGCGCTCCTCTTGCTCCACTCGCATGCGCTCTTGCTCCATTTTCATGCGTTCCTCCTGCTTCAACCGGATGCGCTCTTGCTCCACCCGCTGCTCCTCACGGTGGTCCCTCAGCATAGCCTCCATCTCATCTTGTTTCTTCGCAAATTCTTCCAACGCTGCAAAAATTGTATATAAATATGCGTTAATAAATAACCACCATAATGTAATTAAAATATTAAAAAGATACAACAAAATGGTGTACTTTTGGGGTTTTAAAAATACAGCATCAACTAACGATCAATCGGTAACCTAAGGGATCGATCGTCAATTACAGTGATCGATCGTCATTAAATTTGAAACTCACCGTTTCAATTACCGATTTATCGGTACATACAGTATCGATCGGTCACTAAATAACAATAAGCGATTGATCGTCTACTTAAGATGATCAATCGTTTGACTCACCGTCTACAACATGATCGATCGCGGTTAAATACGATCATTCAGTGTTTATACGAAAACATACAGATTACAAAAAAACCCAAAAGTCGCTCAAAATCAGCCCCAAATGATCCCTAAACAATCCTAAACACCAAAAATCTATATTAACACAAAAATTAATACAATTTACGGACCTAAACGAAAGATATAGCAAATTAAAAAACGTAAAGTAAAACCTCATTTAAAACAACTTAATATCTCTTAAAAATTAATATAACTACGTACCTTTGATGTAGATGATCAAAGGAAATGATTTCGCGTACTTTGGAAGAAAATGCCGAACCAAATGGTTCTGTGAAGTTTGAGAGAATTCGAGAATATTCGTGAGAGATAGCCGGTAAAAATGGCTCACCGGTTTCATATAATCGTTCATCATTTTCTACGATCGATAATAATTAATTTAGACGATCGATCGCTTATTGTTTTACACGTGGCGAACTCCCATTGGCTTCCAGGCTCGATCGACCGCGTATTCGCACGATCGATCGTGAATTCGAAAAAATGACGATTACGCTTTCACGATCGATCGACGATTCTCATTTTTCAACGCCAGGAGGCAACGATCGATCGCGTATTGTTTTACACGTGGTGAACTCTCATTCGTTTACAGGCCCGATCGACCGCTCATTCGAACGATCGATCGTGAATTCGAAAAAATGAAGGTTACGCTTCCACGATCGATCGACGATTCGTATTTTCCAACGTCGTGAGGCAATGATCGATCGGTTGTTTTCACTAGGTGTCGATTCGTCACCGATCAATCGTGGCATAATCAATGATCAATCGTTAAGCGTGACGATTTAAAGTAATCGCCAAAAGATTTCACATGTTGTGACCGAGTTTCTCGTCACAAAAGTCCGATCGATCGTCCTATAACCGATCGATCGTGGAGTGACGAAATTTTTCGTCACCAAAGCATTACCTTTTAGTGACAAAAATAACATTTCGTCACCGAGAATTTCATCACTAAAAGTCAAATTTTTTTGTAGTAAACGGGTTGCCTTCACCCAACTCAAGACTCGATGTGTGAGGGAGAGATTATTGGGGTTAGTCCCACATCAGTTGTGGAAAGAGTTGGTGATCAGTTTATAAGTTTGAGGGAAAACCTCACCTTTTGAACTAGCTTTTGAGGTTGAGAAGGTCCAAGACCACTCAACACTAGTATAGGAACCCAGGTTTACCAACAAGTCTCGGACCCAACAGTCCATGAGAGAAACGAGTTGTCTTCGCCCAACCCAATATCCGATGTGTGAGGGGGTGATTGTTGAGGTTAGTCTCACATCGGTTGTAGAAGAGGTTGGTGGTCAGTTTATAAGTGTGAGAGAAAGTCTCACTTCTTGAGCTAACTTTTAGGATTGAGAAGGCCCAATACCACTCAACATATAGTTGCAGTTCTCCTACTATTGCGGCGGCCGATTTCAGCTTACATTTAATGAAAATATTGAAATGGTTTTCAAGACAAATTGGATGCCTTCTCAAAAGATGTATGAAACGTCAAAGCTCGTCATGATTCTCACTACATAATTTGAATGATAATGGAGAGAAAAGGGCATAGTTATGCCTGTTTTTAAAAAAAGAATACCTTGATGCTGTTTTTGTAAGAGAAGTTAGCTAATGGTCGATTATATCCAATACCCGTTACTCTTCAACATTTTCAAATCATCTCATTCTTTCCCAAGTCAAATGGTTAGATACTGTTAGCTAGTAATGAAAAATCTGTTTAGATCCTAAAGAACACATAGAGGGGTGAATCGGTGTTGATACTTTCTTTTTCTATTAATGGACAAATTTAGAACAAGTCCTAAAAGAGTCTCATCTAGATCTGAAAAGTATTTAACAATCAACAAATATGCAGCGAAATATTAAAACAAATATCAAATAAAGATATCAATCAGAAATAATAAATCAATCACACGCTAAGACAAGAGATTTGATGACGAAGTGGAAAACCTCATTAAAGGAAAAAACCACTTCGGGCTAGCAGCAACCAAAAATTCACTAGAAGATAAACCTTACACCAGTTACTCAGACACGAGCAACATCCAGTTGCTTCACTCTGACAACCCCGAAGTAATAATCTAGATAATTCAACCTAGACCCGCTCCCTTGCAGTTAACCTCAGCCTTCTGAGGTTCTTCTTGTAAATCTCATCAACACCGGTAACTCCAACTGTTAATCTCCTTAAGCTCTCTGAAGACTTCTCACAGAAGGTTGGTTTCAATGGTGATTGAGGTGATTGATGTAGGAAATAGAAAATATAAACACTTTAGGTGCAAAGGTCTCAAAGAATATTTCTCTTAAGCATAAAACGCTACGTAAGGAAGGAAATAACTTGGATAACCATCTTGGATGAATGTCTCACGACTTAAATAGAAAAAGATAAGAAAATTTGAAAAACAGAGATTTTCGCTTGAGCCAAGATAAGGTGAAGCTTGGGCGAAATCCACTGTATGAAAAAGTGACAAGTACGCTCGAGCCAAGATCAGGCGAAGCTTGGGCGAAGATCCTATTCCGGAGATACACTTGAGAGATTTTAGGATCGGATCACACTTCGGGAATTTGAACTCCTCTTTCAAAATTCGAACGTCTTTCATCCTTATCTTCATGATTAAAAAGCTTTCAAATTCTAATCTTCGTAATTCAAACGTTTTTCAATCCTAATCTTTTTAGGAGACATCTTGAATCCTCAAACAAACTCTTATCTAAATAATTTAAATATTACAACTCAAATTTGAAACGGAATTTGTCAACAACATTAACAAGTAAGATTGGGCAAAGAATGAACAGCCACTTGGTTAGACTATGCGGCACATATTGCACAGTAGAGGTGGCCAAGGATGAGTACAGTCAGAAAGTCCACCTATGTTAGCAACTTCCGCCCCAAACACGATTGAACAGAAGAACTGGTCACAGCACGAAGAGCGTATCCATTACTCTTCAGTCGATTGTATTGAATCCCACGGTCTCTCTTTTTCTTCCTTCGGTCAGAAACGTACGTGTTGTTCTCTTGACTCGTAGCTGCCCTAAGCACGCGCCCAATTGGGCTCTTATTGTCCGGTACCGATCTCAAATAACTCAACTTATATGTGCTTTGCTTAGAAAAAAAGAAAGAAGCTGTCGTGCATGCGGGTCCAATTGGGCTCCAATTGTCATGTGGGCCGGTACAGATCTCAAAATACTCTGGCGACTCTTCGATTGACAAATAGTACTGGCCCAATTTATTGAATCGATCTGTCTTGGTCCAGGTAATTACTTTTGCATTTTCCCCTTAGAGAGTCACTGGATCACTCAGCCGAAAGTGGGTGAGTATGACGGCCCAGCTGAAGTTCTTTCCTTTTGGAGGAAGTACCCAACTCAAGAAGTTCATTCCTTACTTTCTGCAAAATAATCCAGCGAATAAATTGACGTATGATCCACGAGGAAGAGAGGAGAAAAGGGCAAAGGTGCATCGTACCACGTAAAAAAAGGGCGAAAATAAAAATCAAATGTCCCATCCCACTAAAACGAATCACCCTGACACCCTCCACAATTTTCTTCGTGAAGGGCCTCCTGGCTCCTGTAGTTGTTTTCTTCGGATGGTAGAACAGCTCATGACAAGAAAGTTTGTGCGCATGCATGTGAGTCAACATTTCAGGAGCCCATGATCTTGATTGAGCGCTGAACCAGCTCGGCAGTGCTAGTCCTAGATCTACTGTTTGTGCCCTCTCAGCTCATGATATTTTGATGCCCCTAGACTGCGAGAAGTGAGAACGCGCGACCTCGCGTAAGGTTTTCACCAATGTCCACACGTAAGTCAAAGTCCACTCGGTAAACATAAACATAAGCAGCTAGCCAGCTAGGTGCAGGTACCCGTTACATATTGGCCTTTCAGTTGATCTCTTCTACCCAAGAATAATAATATTCTCCTTAGTCCTTTGATTAAACTCCTTAATTTGGCCCAACATAACGTCTGTTATCGAGGATTTTTTTATCACTAAAACTGGATAATGCAGGTCGGTCATTTTAGGTAAATACCTCTTCACAGTTTTATTAATCCACTTCCAAGTCGGTGACGCAGTTGATTGATGTGGTGGGACACAAGTGACAAATCCTTTTACCCATCCAGGAAGCATATCTTTTCTAAGTCCAAATTCTCGCTTGTATATATTCACGTATACCACAAAGCACAAACTCATATATACACTTTTTTACTATCTTTTGCAAGGTCTAAATCAATCTCCAGCCCCAGACCCCAATCATTCAACACTCCAAATTATTGCTCGTCGATTGCCTCCCACAGTTCCTAGCTTTTCTTTCAGTAATGGGCCTTTTTATCTGGCTCCAACTGATGGAACATTTTCTGATATCTTCTAGTCCTCGGTTCTAATTGTCTGATTGCACCTCTATATTGAATATGATCCATTGCAAACTCCAGACAAAAAAAGATCATCAGTTCCACCGACAATGGCAGGCGTGGAGGGCACTGGGCAGGTGCATGAATTATTAGTATAGAGGGATGCAACTCAGGTATAGATTTCCACTTAGAAGTGTCATGAATTGGGACAACAACGTATACGTACCCGCGAATATCTTAAACTATGTACTACGTACAGATCATCAATAGGAGCCATTCATGCCTGCATTTACATGTTGAGTCAAATCTATTTCAGAATATAATTAACTCAGAATTCTGAAATATAAGTAACGCGAAGGTCTCTAAATTAATTACTAGTTGATGATGTCGAGAATCACCACAATGTTCGGAAGCCAAGTGATCCTACAAAAATCATCGAGGGGAGTGGCCTCAGTTCCGGAGACTCCGACAGCCAAATTAGATCTCAAGAATATGTTGAGTATTATGAGAATAGAATTGAGCGTATGAGAATATAAAGGGGAATACCTGACTATTTATGTAGGAGGTGACAGAGTCCCAAAGGGAGTTTAATGATATGAGCTTTATGACTTCTTATCTTACCTCGAGTCCTAAAGTCTCTAAGATCCTTATCTTATCTGGAGTCTTGTAGTGTCTTGGATAACATTCGAGTTGCTGTGAGGAGTCCTCGAGTAGCTAGACTTTTATGTGAGATCGGATGCAAGATTCCTATGCGAGGTCGGATACTCGGGACTGACTAACAGGCTAATGGACCCAAGCCTATGTGGTCTGGTCGGGCTGAGTGTTTCATGGGCCATCACTAGCACTCTTGAATTTTCTTTTATGGAGCCCACATTGGATGCAGTTCCTACGAAAAAGTTGCCATTTTGTCGTCTACTTTATGTGTAGGTACTTGCAGCAATCCCTTATATAAGGGGTAATGAAGATTTGCGCGCCCTGAACAAGGCGACCAGCTTGCTAGCCTTGCTTCGAAACTTTTGAAAATTCAGCCAGTAAACACAGTCGAATATTGAGCTGTATACGGCTAAAGGATAGAGAACTAATACATGGAGCCTATAGACGATAGCATAGCGAGCTCGGGATGTTTTTTTTTTTTGGAAGGCCAGGACTCCGCATATGAGACTCATTCGAGGATAGAAAATCAAAGATTACAAAATCGTCACAAGACACCGACATCAACTTTCAACAGATCAATATTGCTATAGTTATGACATTAAGATCATGATAATTGGAATAGGGTAAGGTTGTTGGCAGAGCTTATTTTGTTGCTAAGCGGCCGACCGTACGTTCGTGTAGAAGAGATTGTTTTATTTTGCCAACCAAGTTGGAAACTTGCGAAGCTATCAGCGGACTGCAACAAAAATACTCTGATCAATGTATGAGTTGGAATAAAGACTGGGAAAGGAACCAATTCTTATATATATGCAGCTTGGGCAGCTCAACATTCCGGCCTTTACCTACCGAAAGAACTTCAGCTGAAATATCTTTTTGACATTGTCCGGATCATTGGCTTTCGGTTACACATCTATATAAATTCTTTACAATGACATATTGTCTGCTGATTCCCTGCTTGCCTTCCGGCAGCTTCCCCACTGAGTTTCTCATGCATCTTCTGCCTCTTACTTTTTGGAATATATTGTTTTTTTTAAATAGTCATTATTTCTTGGTCAACCTCCGTGAACAAAGCTAGCTAGCTGATCTTTGTCTCCGCTTGTTCTGCACCAGCATATCGTCTTTCTACATAGGATATATACCGACATGCATGCATGGCCGCTCTAGCTGTTTCTTCAAACCTTCGAATATAATTCTTTTTTTTATTGGGTAATAATTAGTTCCTGATCTGTTTCGTTGTTTGTTTTAATTTTTTATTATTCTAACATTCTAATCCAAGTGAACAGGAATCTAGAAGATATGTCACGATCCTCTTAGCGTTTGAATATTAATGATATATATCTAGCTACATGCAGTACTTCAGTTTACTATAATTTCGGGTTTAATTTTATATTTTTCGTGGTCAGGACTCATATGATGTAATCTCTGAATAATCTATGCAACAACCAACTCGTACGCAGTTATATTATCCACCCAGAGTGTCTAAAGTTTGTCACGTACATGTCACTGAGAAGAATGATTTATACAATATCGATATAGTGGAAATTTCGAGTAAATAATAAAAGAGAGATACCTATAACACACAAATCACAATCTGTCCCCTGAATATTTGGAAATAAGAAAGTAGCCAGGCAGTTGTTCTTTTTTTTTTTCTTCTTTTTGTTTGAAATCAAAATTTAGCGCCTAGCTGCATGTGATTGCGGAGGAGACCTTGTCCGATTCTGGCCCGTGAATCCTAGTGCTGAGTAATTTTGCTTGTCCGCATTAAAGGAAAAAAATAGAATTATGCTGACTCGGAAGAGATCAGGAAGATAAAGTACGTTGATAAAAGGCTTCTAGAATCATGTGGCGGTCAATGAGTTTAGAATATTAACGAACCAATTTGTGAGAACAGGAAGAACATTCCCATCTAGAACTAGCTAGCTAGCTAGAAGGAGAGAGAGAGAGAGCGAGCGACGTGTATTTTATAACTCTTCGTTAACACTGATTGCGATCGAGTTAATTCATTAATTTTTGACGTTTTGACAACAAGACTACAAGTCCCCATCCTGTGCTGTTCATGTAAATACCAACAAGCCTCTTGACATTCACTGCCTGCCTATATATGCGCTGCATCGACTATTTACGAGTCTATTTTCCGGTTAAAATCACGTGGCAGTCCGTAACGTCCACTTTTCTCCCTTGTAGACATATCTTTGTCCAACCAATCAATTCCTACGTAAGATTCTTAACGTAGAAAAAGTCTCCCTCCTCTTCCTCAAGTTCACACATCTATAGTTATCTTCTCCTCGTCTCTTCTATATATAAATTCATTAGTATTTGGTCTTCTCAGTAGTGCCCTACCTTTCTACTGGGAATCCAAGATGGCAAAGGTCGCCACCCGGCTGATGATAGCCCTCGTACTCTGCTCCACCCTGACCAACGCTGCCAGTATACCCCCAGCTTTTGCCGAAGCAACTCCATCCAAGACCCCATTTGGGGTTGGTTGAATTTACACGTTTTTCGATTTTTTTAGACAGAAGTATATATAGATTTGATTATTAGGTTCAGTGAGTTTTATTTTCCCCCTTTTCGTGCTTTTTAATAGGTTGCTACAGAAGCAGAGCATATTGATGCTGTGGATGACAGCTGCGACGGAATTCAAGAGGCGGAATGCCTGACGAGGAGGACGTTGGCTGCTCACCTCGACTATATCTACACCCAGAAGCAGAAGCCATGATATTATCTACTTTTGAAATGATCGACTTGTTACTCGTGGAATGTTTTCTACTTGCCTTTTCCTTTTTCCTCGACGAAAGTAATACTTGTTATGGAACTTATGGTACATATTATGAAAACTCTCTCTCTCTCTCTCTGTTCTCTATGTATTATTGACTATTTCTTATATATGAATCGGGATGTCATTAGATTCGTCGTTGGGTTGAAGAAAAATGTTGTCGAGGTTGATGAATAGTGAATTGCTGCTTTCTGCCTGAACTTCAGTACTCTTTCAATTCATTTGCGCGCTTCTTTAGTCTCTCAGGCAAAAGGAACCATATATAGCAAAGGCAGCACGACGAGACCTTAATTCACTCATTTATACAGCTAAATAAAGTTTCTTAACAGCTTTATCGGGCATCAGTTTCATCTTAATTAGCTATCATAACCAAGAAACAAGCTTCCCAATTCATTACACATTTGTCAACCTTTTCACCCAAAAATTAAAGAGACTAGAACTGTGAAATGAATACACAAAAAAGGGGGGGGGGGTTCTTGATGCAGTTCCGATACTCTGTTTAATTTCATATGTACCTTCAAGCCGTACATCATCAAGCCAGAGAAAGTAAAAGAGGACGAAATACATCTGGCTATGAAGATATTCCTTTCTACCTATATGATCATGTGGATCGTCAGACACCGCGCGCGCACATGCAAACCCCATTCAATGCCCTCATAATTAAGTTCGTCAGAGGCAACCGCGCGAGTTCACAACCCTAAATTAGCCAATCTTAAATGCCAGGGTCTTCAACCGTGCAGATCTGTAACTGCTGATTCAACTACACTTATGCTTTACAAAATAAAGTTGGAACTCACAAAATTAGAACCGAAAGAAGTAAAAAGTTGGTGAGTTTAGAGGCATGGATTGAATGCTCGTCTATTACTCTCCTCTTGTTCCTAGCTATATCAGAATTGAATGTGAACAACCACTTGTGTGGCTTGGCTTCAGTCGGGGAAGATGAGAAATAACTCAAAGCCAAAGGTACATGTGGCTGAAATTGGTTGACAGTTGGGGATGACATAAATTAAGTTGATCGCAACCTTTAAAATTGTGTGCGAGACTTAAAACTAGGCGGGACAGCCTTGAAACTCCTGCTATTATATATGTTAGCGTGAGCTCAAATTAAAAGGTCCAGAACCTAAAACTAATCATAGCTAGGTGCATGTGCTAGCTTCCGCAAAGCTATATATATCCTGCATTAATTTTTGCGTTTTGCTCGTATGGCCTATTCTCCCAGTTATGGACCTCAATGTATGCTCCCAGTGCTAGCTTTCTGACTATCTTCGCAATCTCAACTTCTGTGGTCCTTGCATAGGTTGAGCTTTATCTTCACTGGTCGTTATATGAGTATAGCAGATGACATTTAGGTCTTCAATTTCAATTTGAGTGGGGCCAACTTCTGCAGTGGTGTAGATAGATTTACTAACGGGCATATATAATATATATATTTCCATTTTCAAGTAAACGTACGTTAATGGAAGCTGCAACAAACTAGTGCTAATGTTTGGTGGCTATAAATTGAATCCCTTAAAACTAGTAACAACCATGTTCTTCCTAAATTGCTTAAGGCATATGGATAAATAGCGCAACTTTGCCTGTGTGCATTGCACCCACCTCCTACAATTCCCTTCGCATAAATGTCGTTTCTTACAGTAGACAGTAGAATCTCCCCGTAAAGTTATTTGGGGAGCTGTGAATGCAGGTATTAACGGAAGATGCCAGTTAAATCGAGTGAAAGCGGCCGATTGATGGCTGTCGCGAAAGCAATTCGATCCACAAAATACAAATAGAGAAAGCCAGTATCTCTATTTGTATTCGGGCCCAAAAGACTGGTCCTCAGGATGCCATCGGCCTTTTCGAATTCTTTTGGTTTTTCGGTAAGAAAACCACAATTATTGTAATACCTTTTCTAATTCTCTTTTAACGCTTTTCTCCCCACCAAACCTTATTGTATGGCCTTTTAGCCCAATATTTCCGTTCTATTAGGGCCTGGGCCTTCTTTTCCTTTGTCCAAAATTCAAGGATCCAAAACCATGAAAACCCACAACCTGAAAAGTACACAAATCTCAAGCAAATCGACAGCGCTTCAATTGAAGGCGTAGGCTTGAGAAGATGTTCGGGCGAAGCAGGTTCCTCTCTCTGCCGATGGTAATCGGAGCAGTCATGTAAGTTGGCCTTCGTATTTCTGTTGATCTTTTTCTCTAATTTCTGTCGAATCGCTCTGGTTGGGTTTTCTTCTCTCTATCTTTCTTTATTTCTGTCATGTTCTTGGCTCTATTTGATGTATTTATGCAGAAACATTTTTTTTTCTTGGAAACGTATGCAGAAGTATATTCATTAATGCATAAAGCCATTTCTAGCTTATGGTTGCAGTTTTCAAGGTCTCATCTTTGAGTTTAATTCTGTAAATTGAATTGCCTGACAGTTGACTATCATGGTAAGCAGTTCTGCAATTTACACGCGGACCCACTTTTTGTTAAACCCTCGATATCTTCAGTCGAGATAGGGATCACTAACCCTGTCAATGTAATTTCCTTTCGCGTTTATTGATTGTTCAGAATAGGCTGTGCCCTTTTGGTTCTAATTAAAGAACGGTGTGGTTAGGAGAATATGATGAATATCATAATGGTCCTCGCTGTCTCTCTCTTCCTGTCACTTAGTTTAGAAATTGTTATTATATCGCCATTTGGATCCAGATTTTTGTAGTTAATTTGTTATATTTCGTGATACACAGTATTGGAGTGGTGAAACATTTCCAGCAAGGTCATAGTGCTATGTCATAGCGTGGTTTACATGTATGAGTGTGAAGAAGTTAAGTCCTATTTGTGATATTTGTCGCAAGTTATTGAGTGATTGAATATATAAATGTTCCAACGGTTAGAGTTTGAAGTCTCGACTTGTTGGCCTTCTTGTCCCTTAAATGATTCCTCTAACTATCCCATAACTGCTTCGTCTGGTTGTCCCTTCCCAATAGCCTCCTGTTAATCCCTCGGCGGATAAAGTTGACATGAAACTGCACGGTTGGATACTGTTGAATAATATAGCCTAACTCAACATCTTCTAAAAGAATCTGGATTAATGTCTCGGCTTAAGGTTTGTCATACGGACCTCTCTCCTCTCGTGAGATAGGTAGCAGCCTTCATGTTGACCTGTTTACATAAATTCAGCGAAGTTTACTTCTTTTAGAATAGAATGGTTACTGGGTACAAAACAATGAGAAATATGTCATTTTGCTGGCAAAGAAAATTAGATCATGGTTGGATAACAATGCAGGTTAATGCATCTGGATTTTACAATGCATCACTAAAACTCTCTGGGAGCCTATTAGTGTGCTTTAGATGTGCTAACCCGAGTAGATTTCTGTCTGATTTTAACCCTATAGCCTGGTGTAACCTGAGTCAATAGATTTAGCAGTGTTAATCTGTTTTTTTTTTTTCTTTTCTTAATTGTATGGCAACATGTTTTTGAAGCTGCATGAATCATTATATGGATTCTGCAGAATTGGAGTTGTTTCCGGTAAGGCAATATTCGGACCCCCTCTTGATGACTACTGGAAAAAGAGGCTTCACGAAGAGGCAGCTGCAAAGGAGACTGATGCAAGCTCAAATTAGCAGATATTTCGGTGAATATGCTCAGGTTTTGTCATCTGATATAGGTGCGGTCAGGGAATCACTGTTCCAGTTTGCTTTTTGAGGAGGCTTGAGCGAAGTCATACGTTTCCTGTACTGTCTTGTTTTAGTGTCCCCAAGTACCTGTGGAGGGATAAGGAGTGTTGTCTGTCTTTCTGGTTTAGGATAAAGCTACACGCAAGTTCTATACTTGCTTAGTTACTTTCGAGTTGTAATTTTCAAATGTACCTCTACAATTGATCCTTAATTTTTTTTTATTGGCAATTGATCCTTGTTTATCATTTGGTAAATGCTCCTACTTCACCAACATCTCGTGCATTGATGCCATTCACCAGAATAAATTTGATGTGAAGAATCTATTGGTTATTCCACGCATCTACCTTAAGGTTGAAGAGTATACAACGTGTTCCGTTCCACTTCCAATTGATGCTCCCTGACAGTATTTTCTACAGCTTCCGCTTGCAGCGTGGGAGAGCTAAAAAGGCAAATTCATAAAATGGACAAGAGACAAAAAGTGGCATCGAATGAACCACATCCCTTAAAAGGATAATCCAGATCCGATAAGTAGCGGCAGTTTTCAACGACGCAGAGGTAGATGACGAGTGGAAGTGTCTCTAAATCGTGTAATTTACGACCACTTTTGTCACGAAAGGATAATCATCATGCATCCTTCACGGATCAGGGTCTGGAAAAACACGTGGCCTGGGGCACAACTTGTCTAACAGCAAAAGCCAGTGTCGTCTGAACTATTTTGTTTCTTACCAAGAAGCCAAGCAAATGACCAGCCTCCACCACAGCTAAGCCCCTATCCATTTTTGCCAGACTTAATTGATCTTCCACAAACGTTTTGCCAATTAGTTGTCTTCAAGCAGTGCAGGAGTTTGATAATGATCAGCGGTTGCCCAGTTAGCCGCGGTAGGACTCAATTTGTGCGGCAAGTGAACGAGTTTTAAGTTCACTTGCCAACAGCCCTTCAAATCTCTTTGGTTGTAGAAATCAGAAGCATTTGCCAGAACAAGTTTCTTTCCATCAAAGCTCAAAATTAAATTTTCCATATGTGTTGATGCAAGAAGATCTACAAAGGCCATGAACTTTATACGATCACAATTAGCATCGTCATGTATCACAGTAGTAAACATTCAATTCTCAGGCACTAGTGTATTTTTTGAGTTTGAGATACAAAAACAAATCACACACATTGATCCTCCAAACAAGCAGACGCAGTTCGATAAAAAGAATTTGTCGGAATTCAATCACACGACCTTAATGCACGAGAACATACTCAACAACTCAAGATGGCACTAGAATCCAAGCACCATCCAATATGTGCAAACACAGAGATAGACACACAGTCGCAACAAGAGAGGTCTTGGCAGTAGCATATCTCGCAACTTCAGCACCCATGTCAACAACTGCCTCACGAGTAATATTAACACACGTCTTCGAAGCTTCGTATAGCTTCTCAAACACGACTTCCATGAACGACCTGATCGTCTCAAAGGTGACCCTCCCAGTCATATCAAGAACAAATCTCCTGTTGCTCGGCATTGCCAAAGTAGACGACACCATACCTATCCACCCGCCATCTTTTTCCTCGGCAAACGAGTTTATTGGTTTGAGCCTCACATTCTCGATTACAGTCGGACTCGACCCTTTTTCCAGAGCAAAGCAAGGAGGACCCGACCTTGAGTTCTCCGAAGTCGGACACGTCAATACCTGGTGAGATGTTGTCACAAGAGTCTGAACTGCGCCGTTACTTATCGATACCAACATGTCCCTAACTTTCATTTCATGTTTCGGGTTAGTCAACCCCGAAAACAATTCATCGCAGAAGTTGACAGCCATGGTCTTGTCAAGAAAAACAGCGACGGCCGTGCTCACAAATAATTGGACACAATTACCAATTAGCTCCCTGCACTTATCCCCGCAGAGCACGTTCACCCAAGGCAGACTATGATCTGTCTCCGAACCAAGATACCCAAAACAAGTCGAATCGTCTGAATTTGATCCTCCACTACAGTGCCCATCTGAAAAAAACGCCATGACCAAGTTCCTAGCGAAGCTTCCCACAACAATCGAAGCAAATCCGGACCCAGCTTTAGAAAAAACTTTGTCTATGACTTGGAGAGTAAAACTTGAAAATTCCGCACCGACATCACCGCAGTCAGACAAAGTCGCAGATCGACAGCCCCGAAGAAATCCAACAGTTAAAGCCTGTATGACAGTCATCAAAGGCTGGGAGAATTCTTTGGAGTTCGTGATCTTCGACATCTGCCTCAAACTATTGGGAACTTGGTCTGAGTTGGAGTGGAGAAACTGTTTAAAATCTTTGGAGACGATCCCGATTGACTCGACGGAGTTGGAGACAGCTTCGGCTATAGAAAGTAAAGCTGATAAAATCTTTGAAATTCTTTCTCTCTTGCGCGCTACGGAAGGCAGATGATAAACCTTATAGGCGCCGTAACCGGTGAAGCCCAAAGCCGAGAGCAGAAGAACCATCTTATTTCCTGTAAGAGCGGAATTGAACCCAGTTTTTCCCAATCGCCCCTCCATAATGTCGGAAGCCTATTCCTGCGATAGTAGAAGTTTTAAGCTCAACAAAAGTTGGTGTCGCTCTTGTATTTCGCTATTGTTTCCCGAGAACACAAACAGGGCTGTTAGGTTTGATGAACTAAAAGAGCGTGTAGGTAATGGAAGTTAATGATGGAACAAATTTAAGATGCAAGAGAGAGAAGTTGAATGCGATGTCGTAAAGTCTAGGGGGTACGTGCAACAACCAGAAGGCAACGATATGCTTCATGTCCGCGCTCAACTACCACGAGTCTTGCATTTTAATGCAGAAAAGGAGAGAGTATAAGCTCTTCGAGCGCTTCTCGTAGCTAGGCCTTGTGGCCCGGTGGAACAGTAGAGGCTGGGAGTTTCTGGGCTTCAACGTACTGTAACTTTCTATGAAAACACAATATCATGTGACCAATGAATATTTGGCAATTGTGTTGAGCTGTAGATGTAGAATCTCTGTTGGAAACTTGGAATTGAGATTGAGAACCCAGAAAAAAATAAACAAAACAAAACTCTTATGAGACTTGATCATGACACCAGTTCATGGACGTCATACATATTATATATATATATATATATTGTAGCGTGTTTCTTTGGGTTTTCTTTTAAAACCTTTCAAAGGATTGAATTTTATATTTACATTTAAATTTTCAAATCCCAATAAGAATTGAACTGAAAGTTTATCTATACAACTTAGAACATCCAATTTATGTTCTTCGAAATCACGCGGACATAGACTTTGACTTTAAATATTATTTTGTATTAATTTTCAACATGCTGTGCCGGCTCCTGTCATCCATGCGGACATACTCGTGCCTCCTTTAGAGTTATCATCGATAGCATCTGCTATTTAATCTGTGTATTACAACTGTCGTATACGTACAGATATAAACATTGTTTAATTTATAGGTATATATGAGCTTTAATCTTGAGTTATCATTCTAAAAATACTTAAAACATTATTACTTTGGAATCGAAGAGGGTTAGTGGTATTTATTTGTACACCTTATGTTTCAAAAACAGTTTGAGAAAAAGATTAGAACTTGTTGAAGATTTATGAATACAATTAACTTAAATCTTTTTCCACAATATATAATTGTGTGGCATTTGCTTCAAGTTTGTGCACGTCTTTTTATTGAAAGATTACTGGAAAGTTGCCTCGTTATGAAATTTGGAAAATGCATACTTTCCTTAAGGTTAAGATATTGTTCATTTAATTTGAATCTCTATTTTCTCTGTATCCTTGTTATAATATATAAGTTTGAGTATTTCTTTTTTCGTTGCTACGAGTTTTAAGGGGCTGTTCGTTTAACAAAAAAAAATCATTAGGATTTTTTGAATTTTCACAATACAAAAATTTTACAACCAAATGTCATTTTTAACCTCACATAAAAATAACTACAACATGCATACCAATAAAGTTAACTATCACCTAAAAATTCTCAAAACACAAAAATTCCTCACAAAACTCCTAACCGAACAGCCTCTCTAAGTCTTCTACTGGTATGAAATTTTTTAACATATAAAAACATGTTATTATTAGATATTATGGTCAAATATTATTTTGAATTGTGCGTCCTCTCATGTCCAAATCCACCGAATCATGGATTATTATAGCGGACTATCCAGCATTCCAGCTTTGGGTTGAGCGAGAGACGTCTATGACCCGTACTGATGTAAGTAGCCAGAGACGTCTGCAATTTTCTGGAGAACTCCAATCTACCCATTCGTGCCACGTCATTATCATTCCTTTTAGGGTGGGTTTGTGTGTTAAAATTTTTGGTATTGGATTTAGGCTGCGTTTGTCACTAAAATTTTACCTAAAATTTTACCTAAAATTTTATCTCTCTCCTAATAAAATACTTCAATATAATCTCTCTATCTTCCATCAAAAAATATAAAATATTACAAAAACTATAAAATATTACCTCTCTCTTCACTTTTTCACTAAACCCAATACCAATACTAAATCCAATACCAAAAATTTTACCACACAAACCCACCCTTAGTATTGGTATTGGGTTTAGTGAAAAAGTGAAGAGAGAGGTAATATTTTATAGTTTTTGTAATATTTTATATTTTTTGATGGAAGAGAGAGAGATTATATTGAAATATTTTATTAGGAGAGAGATAAAATTTTAGTGACAAACGCAGCCTTAAAGAGAGCTGGGATCAACCACACGTTTCTTCTGTTTCTAGCAGTGAGATTGCTTGAATGACGAATCTGAAATCTCAGCAATTGAGGAACAGTGGGGAGTAATTCCCGCAGGAGAGGAGTTGACTGGGTAAACACGCCAAAACCCTAAATTGACGAACGACTCCTACTGCAAATGCAAACCTTCTCTCTCTCTCTACGGTGAAACGACAGGCTGTAATGCCGAAGGAGATTCCTAACCACACTTTGAGGTTTTCACAGGAGACGCGTGTTGCTAAGCTGGAGGGCGAGCCCCTGCACTTTTGACAGCAAGGGTGAAATGCCACGTGGCTTCAAACATCTTACGTGGCTAATCCGCAGCAGAAGTCTCACTTCTCCCAGGAGACCTTTACCCTATGCCAACACGTTTGTATTCCTCTTCAGTTGTTTTGCTTTCGGAATTTTGATTTTGATTTGGATTATGGACCCCTCATCCACTTCGGCCGTGAGTACCTAACAGCTATATGATATCTCTCTCTCTCTCTCTGTTGTAAACTTGCAAAGCTTCAGTTTTGTTTCCACCGCCATCTTTCCAGAGAGCAGCTTCTTGTCATGGTACTTGGAACTCTGTGAATTTGGCTAATTATATTTAACAGGTAATCATTATAAATCTCTTTTGGTTGTCCATTCAAAGTTGTAGAAAGTTTTCAAGAAATCAAAATTCTGGTTTGAACTTGAATCTTGAGATAGAAATATTATAATTAAGGGCTTTTATTGTAATCAAGTTTTATGAAGAACTTGAACTTCTTTGATCCAGTAGTTTGTAAAATCATGTTCGGTTGTTTGTTCTGTTCTCATCACTATTCCGTTGCTTAGCTACTTCCATGTCACGCAGTTTCTTTTCCCATATGTTTTGAATACATTTTAAAAACATGAATTGGAAATTCAAACAGGTTGGTTATATGCTCTCTTTGAAGCTGTTTCGCTACGAAGATGGGTATCATTTACCAGCCCTACATCGATCCGGAATTTGAATCGCTTATCGAAAGAATCCATCCTCCCAGGTATTATTATTAACATTGACGAAACAAAACATTCGTCCTTTGTTTGATAGGCTTCTGTTTTCACTTCTTTGATTCTCCAATTTTACATAAATCATCATTTGGCGTTGCAGAGTTTGTATAGACAATGACGCATGCGAAGACTGCACACTTGTTAGGTTCGGATTAGCATCTTTTTGGCTGGTGATAGACATATTGTATTGTTTTGTGGGAACTTCTCTTCCTCCCCTCCTTTTGTGTTTTCTTTGGTTTCCTTTTCTGTGACATAAGAAAGTGGGAAGTGGATGCCCATTTTTTTTTTCTTTCTTGAAAAACCTCGTATCATTGATAAGAAACCAAGAACTAAACATTAAAGCAGGAAAGCATTAGAGTCGCAAAGCAAAATAGATAGCGGAATACAAGATAAATCTCCCAGCTGTTAGACTTAATTCAGCTGTGGATGGGATAAGCAGCTGCGAGAATCCCACTTATTAAACAAACATCTCTAGTTTCGAAAGAATAGAGACGGAGATCACAGATCTTACTAGACATTTCAGCATCCATGATGATCAACGACCACCTAATATTCCTTGAACATGACGATCTATTTGTTTAATTAGATGATGACTCAGCACTTCTCTTTCCATGCAATAATGGACCCTTACATTTTCCTTTTACAGGTGGATAGTGCAAACAAGCACGGGATTCTACTAGAGATGGTCCAAGTCTTGACAGATCTTGACCTCGTCATACCCAAATCATACATTTCCTCAGACGGTGGATGGTTCATGGACGGTCAGTGCCCTCTGCCCACCCCATTACCAGATCTTACTTAAATATGTCAATTTCTTAATTGAAAATTGTAAAGTAGATGTTATGTATGAGTCAGCGACGTACGTACTAGAACTGCGCCTGATTCGTGTGGGTGTCTTTTGATTGCATGTTAGCAGTGTTCCACGTCACAGATCGGCTCGGCAACAAACTCGCCGACGAAAGCCTCATACTTTACATTCAGAAGGTCTTCTCTTCACTTTGTATTTGTTATAGCTTCCGACTTTTCTTATGTTTGCGTATTTTTGTTGTTCTAATAATAGCGACGCCGACTAACCTGCAGGCACTGTGTCCGAGCATGAGAGAGGTGAGACGTGGCCATGTGGCCACTGAGCAGACGCTTAGAGATGACAGGGACCGACCGCCCTGGTATAATGTCTGAGATGTCAGCGGTTCTGCTCCAGCTTGGGTGCAACGTCACCTCCTCCGTGGCGTGGACTCACAACACCCGTGCGGCCTGCATAACTAATTGGAAGATGGGATCAAAGGCGGGTCCATTTCGGACCCGATTAGGCTGGCCCATGTGGAGGAGCAGCTAGAGAACGTGGTGGAGGCCCATCATGGGAAGGGGGAGAGGAGGAGCGTGAGATTGGCTGCCACGCTAGCGGGCCAGACCCATACGGAACGGCGGCTCCACCAGTTGATGTTTGAAGATAGGGATTACGAACGGTGTCGTGGTTGTGATGGGACCCACGTATCAATAGAGAGTTGTAAAGAGAAAGGATACTCAGTGGTGAACGTGAGGAGCCGGCCAGAGTTATTGTGTGAGTTCGAAATCGTGTGAGTTGACGGTGAGGATTGTTCGGTTAAGATCGGACGGAGAGGAGCTCACTAGCGCATTAATGAAGCGCCCCGATTGTTGACCCGATCGCAACCCGGCTCCCGCAAATCTCCACTCCTCCCCGCATCCCCCAAATTTCGAGCTTCTCTCGCCCTAGCCTTCAGCCTTCGAGCTCCTTCTCTAGCCCTAGCAGAGCCTTCAGACTTCGACTCCTCTGGGTGGTAAGAGATCTGCTTTCGATTCTTTGAAGCTTCAGTTTCATTCGATTGGTTGTTGTTCTTATTTCATTGGGTGGAAAACGAGATTAAACTGATGCCCTCTTTTTCGAGCTTCTTCCCCCAAATTTCAAGCTTCTCTCGCCGAATCTTGACGTGTGACCAGCTTCTGGATGGGCAAGTGGTGAATCTCATTGTTCAAATGGGTAATTTGCGTCTGAATCTTTCGTTGATGCTATATCACCTTGGAGAATTGATGCCCTCTTTTATCCTTGCTGATACTCTATTTTACATCTGATATTAAGGGGGCGTTTGTTTGTGGAAATTTCGGGGAATATTCCCGAAATTTTGGGAATCTTTACTTTATTGAGATTTATTGGGGTTTGTGAAAAGTAGAGTGTATGTGTGTAAAAGTTAAAAATTTTGGAGTGTGTTTGTTTTGTTGGAAATTTCGAACCCCAAAATTTTGGGGAAACAAACACCCCCTAAAAATCCTTTAAATGTCTTCACTCTTAGCCTGTGATGGGCTTCAAACCATCATAGCTTGGTACAATATGGTTTGGTTGTTATTGACAGTTATAAGTGGATTGTGATCTGATAAGCTCGTGGTGGCTTTTTTGCTTTTTTGTTTGTCTTAGTGTATAAATTGTTAATTTGCGTCTGATATCTTCACTAATGCTATTGAACCAATAGTCAATGAATCAGAGTAATGACTTAGTATAGGGATTGATGTGGCACTAGTTCTTTGACGAGTTTGTTTCTTTTTGACGTTTGGACATTGATGTGGATGTCTACAAAATGTCTTGTTCTGAACTTGGCTGTGTTGGTGAATTTCATTTGGACCATTTGTTGGGAGGACTTTGTGATATTCATGAAGCATGGGGATGGAACAACCGTGAACTGTTTGAGTCTTATAAAGCGGTAGCAGATAAATATTTCTTAACTGGATTTGGTTTTTTGGCAGCAAGGAGATCTTTCACAACTAAGGTTTGAGTTTTTAGTGTGGGTATTGATCAATGTAGACATTTCTGAATCAACAAAAATTCATATGTGTGCTTCTTGATTCCCTTGAAACTTTTGTCCACAAAATTGGTGTCAATAATTGGTGGATCTGTTGCAGATTGAAGTTGTCGATTTGATTTCTGAAGAAAATAGTGGAGAGAAGCTAAGTTCGATGACATTAAGGAAACTTGAGGCGGAGAAGGCAAAGAAACAACAGGCGGAGCAAATAGGGACATGAAGGCTTCTCTGCTGGCTCTGACATCTGGCTTCCTGTAGAAGCAGAGTTGTTATTCTTGATAGAAGTTTCATGTGAAACTAGAGCTTTGTCTCTCTAAATTTTAGCGTACAACTTTCTCTACCTGCTGGTAGTCTTAATGCGTCTCTGAATGAAACTACTGACTTCAAAGTTGGTCCTCCAGATGTCAAAACAATGGCGGAATTTGTGAGATTCTTTCCAATTGGATGCTGCTATTTTTCTGACTTTTTGAGCGACAATCTTCTAACACAGCAGTGGAGTCTTACAATATCTACAGTCCCGCTTGTAATGCATTCTCTCAATGTAGCTGCTCTGATATAGTTCTATTGGACAAATAGAAAAAAGAGATCCATTCGGGGTGCATCACAGAAGGGAATGCATTCTCTCAATGTAGCTGCTCTATTATGAAATAAGACTGATGATGGTTGTATTAGCACGTCAGTTACCTTGGACGTGATGATTTGATCAGATTTTTGCTTCATTGGAATTTGGAAGTGTAAAATTGAACAGTTCTTAAAATATTCTTTTGCAAAATTATTTATGAATCTCAACAAGATGGCTCTAGGTTGCATGTATATAATGTATGAACTGTTTTATTGGATAATTCAATAAATAAATTCTAGTGAATTCATAGTCTCCATTTTACAATACATAAATGATGTGTGTTACAGAAGTACTTTTTCGATCAGAGCTGCAACTTTTTAAGTCAATTGAGGAGGCACACCGCCTCTATCACGGTGTCGTGGCCATCTTTATTTCTTTCATTGTCTTTGATGAATATTGAGGCCCTCTTTAACAAACGACAAAGTTATTCAATACAATATTTGAGCCACGTCTTTCCCATTTTTCGAATCATTGCCACTGGCTGACAAAGAATAATTTTGGACAGAATCTAAAATTGAGATTTTGCCAGACAGATTGAAAAAAGAAAAGAAAAGAAGAGAATAATCTGAGGTAAAACAGCGCATCTACAATTCACAATGAACTTCTATAGACCAAAATCTGAAAGCAGAAAACGTATATACAAAACATTGACCCAAAAATGCAGCTAAGGAACAATCTCTTTCCGAACTGCCTCAACTGTTTCACTCTTGGTGGTGTGGGAGATGACTTCCTGGTGGAGGGACATGAGGAACAGCTCCAACTGGCCCATAGACAGCTCCACGAGTTGGAATAGCATACGGCTGAGACGAGGGATTGGATACCCAGCAGGATGCACCCCAGACTTATGGATACCATTAGGAGGTCCAGGTGATACAAACGCACCTGCTATTGGATCAAAATAGTATCACACTTATGTCCTACTGAAGCCATCAGGATATTAACAAAAGAAAAGTGAGCAGACTGGAGCCATATCCTCCTCTGTGTCACTCCACTTCATACCATGGACTGGAGAACTCCAGATGTAACAAGAAATCAAAGCAACAGAACCAAAAGCAAGAACATACCCCTACCACGACTGCTTCTTCTATCACCATTTGGATCAGATGATGCAACAGAACCAAAAGCATCGTTAGGCACAACTCCAGTTGTAGCACTAAAGAAAAGTTTTCTATCATTGTAAAGTTGTGTCAAACAACAACACACATAACATCAGCTCTTATCTAATTAGAATCTTACCCTCTTTCCCCCCATTCGACATCCTACCTTTTTGGGCTTTTGAAATTGAACCATACTCTGCTTCAAGTTATTCAAAGGCCCTTCGACCAAGCATTCATGCTCCTGGTAGCACATTAGTGCATATACAAAATGAAATATCTGCAACTCAAGAAATCCTCAAAGATTAAAACCATTTCAACAACCAAAATCCAACTCAAGAAATTTTCAGCATGCATCTGCAACTCAAACAAACCATTCCAAATCTATCCTAAAAATTAATTAAAAAAACATTTCAACACCCAAATTCCAAATGCAGCACACCACATATTACAAATATCTGGAGCCATAAACACTTAAAATGACAACTGATTGTCTTGCCAAAGAGAAATGGGTTGCATTTAACCAATCCCGAGAGAGAGAACATGGCATAATGCCCTAAACAATCAGCAAGTTACACAATGTACATTTTTCACAGATCTTAATCCTCGGGCAATGCATGCTTTGAAGATGCTGGAATACCCCATTCCACACCACTTAAAAAGATATTACTGTCGCAATTTTGAAAGATCTATGATTGTTTATCTACTCTAATAATGCAATAGTAAGGGCCCTAGATCAACAAAAAGTAAAGTTCACACCAAGCCAACCGCTGAAATAGCCGTGTGTATGAAATTATGAGCGGTGAGGGGCAGAGATCTAAGCTAGAACATACGTGTACACCTTGAATGCTTCGGGGGAGCGGGTGCGTGTGTAATGCGACCGAGCCGATTTCGATTTGGCCTTCAGCGGTTTAAATCTCCCTCGACAAAGTGGAGCACACGACCGAGCCGATTTGGAGGAGCTCTGCCAGGGCGAGAGGCAATTCGAAATGGGGGGGGAGGAGTCAAAGACGAAGGCGATTCGAAATGGGGGGAGGAGTCGAAGACAATTTGCGGGTTGCGGGTTTCATTCGGGTCATACAGTCGGGTGCCTCATTAATGCGCTGGCTTTTTGTTGACCGTCCGATGCAGCCCCGAAGATTTGAGCCGTGTAATCTCACCACTCACAGCAACCAAAACTCACACAGTAACTCGAGCCGAGTCGAGATCATCCCAAGCTGTTGTTTGACACGGTGTGTGTGCTGACTGGCATGCAGTACGTGGTGTTTCACGCGGCCGTTGCCTCCAAGGCTTCAATAGCTGATCAGGTACGTATTACCAATATTCTCAAGTGGCATCTTCTGTATATGGTTTGAAGACTCGGGGTTTGGTAAATACTAAATAGTGGGGATATCGCAGGAGTATTTTATACGGCACAAGGACGGCTGCACATTGGATACGGAGCGCGAGAGGCAGAAGCTTTCACAATGCTTGATTGCTGCCATAGAGAGGAGAGTCTCGCATGTGTGTCCCGTAAGGCCCCGCTTTGTACTCTCACTAAGACGCAACTTTTCTGGCCTTTAGGGGTTAATAACAATAATTAAAACGAGGGTTGATGGACTTGAAATACTTCTCGTGCAGGGGCTGAGGTTAGAGCTTTGCACTCATAACCGTATGGGGCTGCTCTCGGACGTCACGCGGGTACTCCGCGAGAATGGGCTATCGATATCAAGGGTTGAGGTCACGACACAAGGTGACAGAGCAGTCGGATCATTCTATATTACAGATGCCTCGGGGCATGATGTAAATCCAAACATCGTAGAAGTGGCGAAAAAGGAGACTGGTGGATCCGTGCTTACAGATCACAAGTCCTCAAAATGGGCTTCTCAGGCTTCGGCATCAAGGGCAGGCCGAAGGCTTCACAGTGGCGTAGAGGATAGGCCGAGATTCTCACTTGGAGGCTTGCTGTGGTCTCAGCTTGAGTTCCTTTCGGGCAGCTTCGGTCCCATAAGATCATGATTTAACAACCAGGGAGTCAGCCAGTCAGGGACTGACTTCACACGTCTGTAAATAAGGTTGTCAGAAGTCGAGTAGTTAGTAGTTTCTCTAACAAATGTCAACTGTAATTAAATTTACATGGCTCTTCTTGATAGCACTTTACACAAAGCCACGCAAATAGGATTCGCCCGACGCAAAAGTAATTTCAATAAAATAAAATAAGTACTCCCTGAATATCATGTCATATATGCCAGTTTCTTTGTTGCACAGCGCTGAACGGTCTTTGTTCCATGACCTACACTTCGGAGTTAAAAGATTAATTTGCAAGATTAACAATAATTATTGTTCCCATCAATGGTTCCATCAGAAATTATTGCACCTCAATAACAAGCATTGAATTCAAATAATTAACAGAATTTATGGGAGGGCCACAATTTCAGACACATAAAATTACATCTAGAAGACAGAAGACACAACCTTCCAGTTTAGACTGGGCTTTATGTACAGACTAGTATCCAAAGCCTGATTCAGACTTAAAGGCCATAGACGAACTATTCACAATAAATTGGGAAAGTAAAGAGCATATACTGTGCAATGCTTTCTTTCATGGCACTGTCAAATGCCATCAATGTCATCGACGTTAAGCCAGTCATTAGATTCCTTTGTCTCTGTGTTATGACCTGTTACCTGCTCAGGTCCAACATGTTTTAAGTTGACAGAGTTGATATCCTTAACTGAGTCATCAGAGCTTCTGCTCAACTGAACCCAGTCCCGTGAGTCTTTTGCTGAAGAATCAGAACCAGATGTGCCTTTCTTGTAATCTATAGGCACATCTCCATCATCCTCCTCAAGATCACTAAATGATACATCCTCATCATTGCCTAGAGGAAAGTTAGCTCCACTTACACCAACCATTTCCGAACTTTCCTCTTTCAACCAATCATCAGCATCATCCTCAAAGTTCTCATCTAAGACCCTAGTGAAGGAACCAGGTAGTGCAGGTGGATTTCCTGTTTGATCCACGGATCCTTCCACTATAACAGGCTTGTCAACAATTGGGAGTTCAGTACTTTGGATTGGATGCTTCTCCATCTCAATGTCTGGTGCCATGAACGAAGGTGGAGCATCAACAGCTGATATTGTGAGAGGAACTGATTTCGTTGCACTAAGAGGCACAGAGAGATGCTCTTCATGTGCTAAGTCAGCAGAGTCCATGCCTCTTCCAGAATATTCTGGTTCTTGCTTTGCCTTATGTCTGGTTTGCAACTCTTGTGTCAGCAGCATTCTTGCTTCCACTATCTGCAAAAGAAACATCAATTGCTAGTAAGGCAGTACAGCCGCGTAATTACTCAAAACGAAAGTAACAAAACATTTTACAAATGTACAAATAGCAAAAACAAGATGAAGGCCAAACTTGCCAACCTTAGAGCTAAAACCACTTCCTACATCCCATAGCCCAATAGAACGTTAACCAATTCAAAAACCTATTGTGTAAGAAAGCAAGTAACACCAAAATTACTAGTTTATCTAACATCAAAGGAAATCAACCATTCTTTCCCACAAGCCTTGAGAACAAATTTTTAAATGTAGCATCTAAGTGATTGGAAAACCAGCAAGATTTGGACTAAACAAGAAGGAAAAGAGGAAAAAATTCATTCATAAAATAACGCAAGTGAAATTCTTTCTAATTTCTAAATAAGGAAAGGAAAAAAGAAGAGGAAAAAGGAACAATGCTCTAGATCCTGTTGTACCCAATAGCTTTAACCTAATCAGACGGTCACTTAAATAAATAACTAGCTCAGAAAAGCTAACAACCTCCAAATGCTTTTTCCCTTGCACAACTAGCAATATTGCAGGCATTTTCCCTTTTCTTGTGAGTTTCATCCATACCTAATTAAGTTTGGCACCTTGACTCACTCACCATTAATGGTAAAGTTACATAAGCCCCCCTAACATAGTCACAATGTCTTGGTCCTTTGTTATATCTTCTGCAACCTCGGGTAAGAGTCATTGAACTCTTCACGTGAAAATTTTCTCATATATACCATACCACTACTAGTATTTTGTCACGTTGCATAAGAAAATCTCAAATGCTCCTTGTGCTACCGCTTGAGGCCTTACTTTGGGTGTTGATAAAAGCTCCGCATCATGTTTACTGAGTCTTGGATGCAACAGTACGAAGTAAATCTTCCAGAAGCAAGCCTCACCCATATATCCTGGGCAAAGTTCAATCCTGAGAGCAGCTAAGCTTGGCGCAAGATGTTCAATAGCCAGAGCGTGTTCTTGTTGGGCATCAGACATCTCAAATTCTGGGCAAAGGAAATCATCACAATTTCATAAATTTCCAGATAACACATCATCCTACTTGTATGCCGTCAAAATATCTAGAATGTTGAATTTTTGGCATCAAAGACCAAATTTGGGAAGTCGAATCAGATCCTTTCATGACTTTCAAAATCTAATTTTAGAACTCATACACTAAAATCACAAGCGTTACCGAGCTTTACACACTTGAAATCAAGCTCAAAACTGAATTCGCACAATTACCAGAAATTAGGGTTTATACTAATACTCAGAAAACGTAACAAAAAGGCGAAAATTGTAGGCAGAAACTCAATGTAATGTTTGACTTAATTAGCTTAATTTATTAATCAGATCCAAGTGCATTACCCCGTCGCCTGTAATCTAGATAAATAAAAGGGTAGACACTAAAAAATTTACCATCAGACTCCTCTTCGGGGAGTGGGAAATCCAACCAAGTTTCTGGATGCAACGCGATGTTCCTCGCAAAGGCCAGCACTTCTTCGGTCACACCGACAGCATCGGCGGCATCCTCCGATCCAAGCTGGAGAAAATTAGAAGCGATTTTGGTCATCTCAGAAACCGT
Source organism: Myrica gale (assembly GCA_963930655.1). Lineage (NCBI taxonomy): Eukaryota > Viridiplantae > Streptophyta > Magnoliopsida > Fagales > Myricaceae > Myrica > Myrica gale. The sequence continues at coordinate 262,057 of OZ005621.1, forward strand.
TTTGTTGCTGGACAGCTTTGAGATCCCAGTCTTGAATCTCCCGCTGATCTCCGCGAAATCGCTGCGCATTCCCGAAATTATATCCTCTTCGGCTTTGTCATCGGATTGCTGCCTGGTATCCGGGAGATCTGAAAGCTGGGGAGAAGAAGGAGGAGGAGCGAGGAAGGAGGCGACGCCCCTGAGTTGGCGGGTTACGGTTTTGGTGAGCTCCGAGAGATCATTTTTGACGCCATGCGGCGATGGAGTTGGGGATGATGATGGAGAATCTGAATTAGGTTTCGGGGGTGATTTTGGATCTGTGGCATCGGCACTGAGATTGCTATCTTCGTCGTCGAGTTTGAGCGAGTTCGCGATTGACCTGACCAGCCACGACATTGTTTGGTACACACTCTGCTCCGTATTTTCTGTCGAGACGATTGCGAGGGATAAAGGGTTGCCGACACGACACCGTTTACTGAACTGCCAATACAACTTCCTTGGCTTGCATTATACACAAAAATACAGTAATTACCAAAAGTCTTTAGAATTTTTCTTCTTATTTGTTTTCGAATCTTTTTTTGGAAAGTGCAAACTGATTCACAACGTTACCAAAACATCCTCTTAAAACGACATGTCTCCTCGACGTTCCTTGACCTAACAAATACCTTGTAAAAGAAAAATGAAAAAGTTAAAAGAACCAGCAAAAGGCGCTATCGAATTTATTTCTTCAAGCTAATTAACAGTCACCCAAAAAAAAAAACAATCTTTAAGCAACAGCTAGTTTGCGTTTACTAGATCGCCCTGTCATAACAACATTGTCGCTTTCGCAGTTTTTCACGCGCTGCCATATCTGTTTCCCCAACTTTTGATACGTCGAAAGATCAGAAGTAAAAACCTGAAAGAGTGGCGACGTAAAAACCTATGACCACTGAAATCCATCGAATCTGCAAAACCCTGAACCAGTTTCGGCATTTTTTCTGGTGCTGTGTCGAGGTACTAGGAGTGGAGGTTGGAACTTTGCAGCATTAAGATCCAAAGCCGAACAGAAAATGTTAGTACTGAGAAACCGCCTGTTGGCCTCTCTTTCATCATCTCCTCAGCTACCGCTTCTGCCTAAACCCACACCTTTCACCCGCACTTTTCCGACCCACCTCTCCTACTCGACCCGCCACCGGAGCCCGACTCAACAGGCGACCTCAGCTTCATCAAAGACCTCGCAAAGACCTCCCATGTCTGATGCCACCCGGTTCGTTCGGGCAGTCCTGTTTGTGCCGCCTGGAGTCGACCCGGACGAAGTCACCGAGGGCATGGTCCTGCCCGGCTCCAACATCGTGGTTGGCCCCTACGCGGGTGACTCCCGGATTAAGGAAGCGGAGTTCGTGAAGAGCAGTGGGAGGGCGAAGGATTGCCCCAAAGACGACCGGCCCGAGTTAGCGATTCTTGGGCGCTCTAACGTGGGCAAATCTTCGCTTATCAATGCCCTCGTTCGCAAGAAGGAAGTTGCTCTTACATCGAAGAAGCCAGGTTTTGATGTTTTTCTTAGTATAATAAGAGCGATAGTTTACAGTTGCTTTCATTTTCGGTGTCTGACTGTTTATAATTGGTTGTGGGATTTCTGCAGGTAAGACCCAGCTTATCAATCATTTCTTGGTGAATAAGAGCTAGTATATCGTGGATTTGCCTGGTTATGGGTAAGCCCGGCTATCCGCTTCAGAGCAAGTTCAAAATTCCAACTTTTAGCTCAAATATAGAGACCAAGCCATTTACTTTGCCCAAGTTCAGTAGACCAATGTGTAGGATATAAGCATAATAGATAGGTCAAACATCCAACTACAACATTTCAAGTACGATGCCTGTTGGCCTCTCTTTCATCATTTTTCTCATGGCATATCAGACTTGACAAGTTTGGACTTATCTGCAAAAGGTTACGATCCTTCTATTAGAGTGTGTCTGCGGGGTTGTGTTCCCTACAGAGAGTTGGGTTCATATTTGGTATGCATTCTTGGATTCTTGACTGCTGGTCTGCTCCTATGATACTGAGTATACACAGTTCTCTGTGACTGCAGTCTGCTTGATAGTTGTCTTTTAATTGATGATAATTTGATCTGAGAAATCTTGCCTTTTTGGATGTTGCTATGGTTTTTCTTTCCTTTTGTTTCTTTCAATATCTCTGTTTTCAAGTTTGTGAGTGAGGATAAATGTGCCATGTTATGAACTCACATTCTTTTGTTCTTTCCTAGTTAGTCGTTGTCTTGACTCATGCATGTATTGGAAGCTGCGTTAGTATATCTGAAAGTGATATAGAAATGAAACACCGAACATCATTCATGCAGTTAGTGATATCTTGTTATGGGTGGATGAGTTTCCACAGAATTAAGTGTCACAACTGTGATTGGATGACCAATGCCATCTAGTTATAGTGTGATCTTTAGGACTGTACGAACTCTAGTGAGCAATAAATTGCTATAATTGAAGGTTATATTTCTTTTGCAGTATTGGGCGCTCTTTCAGCTTCCTAGAATTCATTTTATTGTTGAAAGCTACCATCAAAAGAGCTTATTGTGGTCATACTTGTAGTTAGCTTGTGTATCCCCTCCTGATTACATATTTGGTGTCAATACTGTCATACCTCAGACCATTTGCAGATAATTGATGCTGAGTGGTTGACTTTGTTTGCAGGTTTGCGAAAGCCCCAGACGCTGCTCAAATGGATTGGTCTTCATTCACAAAAGGCTACTTTTTAAACAGGGATACTCTTGTTGCTGTCCTACTTCTCGTTGATGCAAGTGTTCCCCCTCAGAAGATTGACCTGGACTGTGCCAATTGGCTTGGACGGAACAATGTATGCTGTTCTTTGATCTTCAACATTTATGATGTTGTTCACTTAATCACTTCGTTATTCTGTGATGACAAATCCAGTTCTTAACATCCTATTTCCGCCATTTTCTGTGCGTTTCAGATACCAATGACTTTTGCTTTCACAAAGTGTGACAAAATGAAGGCAAGCAAGGGGAAAAGGCCAGATGAGAACATCAGAGACTTTCAACAGCTGATCAGACAAAACTACCGGGAACATCCCCCATGGATCATGACTAGCAGCGTCACTGGTTTGGGCAGAGATGAACTTCTCCTACATATGTCGCAGCTGAGGAACTACTGGGACCAATAGGAACAGATTCAAAATTCTGCCCCATGCAATCCACCTCAAGAGAAGGTTGGTCTTTTAATTGAAAGAAAACGCACATAGCCTAAAGAAGATACGTCTATATTATAACACGGTGAAGTCAACAGAAGTGCAAAAGCCTAAGGAGATGAGCTGAGTTGCCTACAGTGTCCCTTTACTGGCTTCATGTCCTGATCAATTCTTTTCGACGTATAAAAGAGTTTTGTACATCTGCTCTCTGGTGGGATATAATCATCTGAGTGTATATAAATGAATGACTTCGTATGCTTTCCTTAAAGAGTTTTTTATCCAATGTTGCCTGCTTTTTCTCCCCTCCTTAAAATCACTTCTGCAAGTGGTACTTGGACCAGTACATAAGAGATTTCAGGGTGCGTGAAGTCTTTTGGGGGTTCCCACTTTTAGCAATGCGATGTGCATATATATGCTTTTGTTATCAAGCCAAACCCACGTGAACTGCTGTCCCTTGAGTCCCCCATTTTTCGTAGAATTCTCATCCTGCTTTTTTTTTTTTCTAATTCGAGATAGATCCTGTTCTTTTATTCTTCCCAAGATCATCAAAAGGTTCCCAAGAGTTAGGGGTTGTCTTTTACATCACATTGGGTATTTCGACTGGTAGTAATTTAACATTAAGCAAACCACAGACGAGTGTCGTAGAAGCTCATTGAGCAATGAGATGTGCCATCTTGTTCTGGGATCTGGGTGCCCAGTTAGAGCTCCAATGGGGATGTTCATCCATAAGCTCATATTCGAGTTTAGACTTTAGATCCTACCTCCATGGGCTGTGCTTTGTCTTGTACATGGCGGACTTCTATGATTGCCTTCTCAAGAATGTCCGAGTCAGTTGAATATACACGTGTAAAAGGGTAAACGATTGTTAAACAGAAGTCATAAATGTGGGTGGTTAATATAGAATAGTTAGATCTAAGTGGTGTTCCTATGTGCTATATTACAAACCAACTAGAAGGCCTCAAAGGTGTTTATACAACAGTGTCATGGGCTTTCCGGAAAGGAGGACGGATTGCCTCCTAAGGCCGAATGGACGGCTGACCAGCACTGCTCGGACAGGTGTGAGTTCCTCTCCCTTGATCGGCCAATCCCGACCGTTGGACGGCAGAAACTTTACGTTTCAGCATTCCATCCGGGCTTCCAAGGGGATTGCCGTTCCTCCCGGAAAGTATTTCTTCCAAATAAATTATTAGAGATGCCAATATATTTGGTCGCGAAAGTGTGACATGTCATTACCAAAAAGTCTCGCTCTTGAAGTCTTCGGTCTCATGCTACCACGCCGTTTGCAATGGTATTTCTGTTTACACTACGAAGTTACAGATAGAATCCGTCGTAACGACTTTGCAATGAGTTGTCGTCGAACAAGTAACCAATAAATGATTAATTCAATTCTCAAGCTTAAAGGTTTAAAGGGAGGATGAATAAATAATTCACGACGGAAAAATCTGTCTACTTATCCTTCTCTAATGAAAAAGGAGGGGTTCAAACCCTCTCTTTCTCTACTGCCCTTGAGAACTCTATGAGACGATCCCACCCCCGGCCGGCTCGACTGGTCTTAATTCATGATTTTAATTTGCAAATTTCTGACGTAGGCATTAACAACCCGGTTTTCTATTTTCAGGACTTGCTGATTACCTGCTATATATGGTCAATCCAAGCTATAGGCCAAAGGAGGAAAATTCTCCCAAGGAAGCAACAAATCAAAATGCAGCTCTAGTTTAACGTTTCTGCGTTGAAACTTGTTTAATAAATGCCTTAAAACTAAGGTGAATGATTACGAGATCAAACATACACATGATATATAACAGAAAGAGAGAGTGGACTCAGTTGTACTTCAGACGTACTCATGAGTTGAAGCGGAAAGGAAAGGGAAGGGAGTTGTGAAACCAGACCATGCTTTGTTGTTAAGCAGAGCGATATAACAGTAGACACTACACGGTCTACGAGATCAAAAAGCTAAAGAAACGCTTAGCAAGATTATTTTGTTCTTGGGTATGGTAGTGGGAGCTAGAGAACTGTGCTCTGCTCCATACTGGAAAGACTTCCTGGACTGAGGAGAGGGAATGAAAACCAACTATGCGAAGACGGCGACAGATTCAACTCAAGAAACGAGGGCGAGTACTCTTTACTCTCAGATGCTTTCTCCGGTTTCATTTCCAATACCGCTCCAGATGTCAAGTCCTGATGGTACAGTGCGGACAACGGTGTTTTTGCTGTCGAGTGAGAGTGGAGCTCCGCGGCGACATTGAGTGGAGGAGGAGCAGCGCGTTGAAGACGCCGAGATTGGCCTAACTCGGTCGCACCTGTGAGCTTCTGGACAAGATCCCGGAAGTTGACGGGGTCCACCTTGTATACTCTAGACTGTGTTGGTGGCAGCGGGGCCACGGGCTTCTTCCACGGTTTTGCTGCAGACTTTCGAACTGTATGGAGTAGTGAGGAATTAGGTGGGTGGTGGAGTTGTGGATTTTTATTGGCGGTCGAGGAGGATGAAGAAGAAGAATAAGAATAATAAGCTTCCATAGTCATGGAAATTGGGTGTGGTGACAAATATTGAAGGTTTCTTTAGACTGAGGAATTTGATCAATACATCAAAGCCTGCTTTGTGTGTATATATGTATGCAGATTATTCGCGTAGACTCGAGAGAGAGAGAGATGAAAGATGAGAAAAGAAAAAGGCAACGATCTAGAAGTGAAGCTGTTTGGAGGCCAAACATAAATTCAAATATAGTTCTGTCATCAGACGTCGGCGTGATCTGTGGTTGGAACGTACCGGAAATGTGGTCAAACCCTTGAAATTTGACAAATACTTGTTCCTATCCAATGGAGCTCCACAATTCTCCCTCTCTCTCGTCCCGTTAACGTCCTTTAAAGAGAGAGAGGGGGCGGTGTTATTCAGAGGAGGTGTTATTCAGAGAAGGTATCATTCGGCGAAGGTGACGATGACTAGCCGCCTCTTAGTTCGTCGCCGCTCCAAGAGTCCTATTCAGAGGGCGTAGAAATCTCGCACGTCGGCACGTGGCCGTTTAATCTTTTGTTGTATCTCTGACCAAAACTAAACAACAGACTTGCAGCAGAATTGAATGATTTTGACAGAAATATACCGTTTTCAAGGTAATCTTCCCTTCTATAGGAGTAAATAGGTGAAAAGCTGGATACCTTTGTTGTCTCTTGCTCAAGTGCCGTTTTCCTTTTCTTAATAATTTTTCTCTTTCGCGCCTAAGTATCTATAACGCATATATACCTAATCAAGCAGGAAGTCGTACTTTGTAGTGTTTTTTTTTCCTGGTTGTTGTACTTGCATTGCAAGTAGATTTTCAACGAAGCATGGTTTCTTTCAAACCCATCTGAACCCCAAGACTTCTAGAACTTGCCCTTTGGCCCCTACTAATGGTTAAGCTACAGTGCAGACCCTGTAGGCATCAAGCTTGTACAGCTGGTTGAGGGAACCTTAATTACAGGGATTGTGATCAGTGGCCACACTGGAACTGAATGTGCCCACGATTAAACATCTGACAGCAAGTCATGCTATGCCCATGGTTTCCTCTGCGTATCATGGGGCAGCAGAATCATGTTGAGAAGAAATCAAAGCAAAAGAAATGAAGCGTTTCCGTCTTCCCGAGCTGTTCGAATATCTCCTTAATTTGGTTGAAACGAAAAGGGATTGCGGTAATAAATAAACAAAGGCAATAAGAAATTCACGCATAGGATCCGGAAAAGTGGGTGTATAATGTATTCTTTTCGGAATGTGTCGTATCGAGGGAAGGAACGCACTCGCAATTTTAGAACCATCATCCTTTTGCTAGTTGTCCAATAATTATCATGTTTTCCACGTGGGGACGGCTGCCAAATTTTCCACCCATTATATACATTTGTTTGAGTGTCTTGATTCCGGTGAACATGCTTATTTTGTGTGTCCAACTTGCTAGTTGTAAGCAATCGAAGACCCAATCACGGGAGCACGTGATTCACGCTGGCTGGCCACAAAATCCCGTGACTGAATCACGCACTGGCTCTATATAGTAGGGTTAATGTTTAGAATAGTTCCTGAATTTTATGTCCATTATCAATTTGGTCATTGAGTTTTTAATCTGGTCACATAAGTCTTTAGGTTATTTTCATTTATCGATTTAGTCCTTCTGTCCAATTTCGTCTCCTTCATGCACAGTTAGCTAACGGTGGGTCACGTCACCACCAATAACATCGCGACACGTGTCCGATTTAAACAAAAAACTAAGGTCCATGTGGAATATAAAAAAAATCGAAAAAAAAACGAACAGCGGAGAACCCCCCCTTCGCCCGACGAAGGGAACCCAAATCTGGGCTCCCCCACTCATGGGTGGCCTAGTGCCACCCACCCCCGCGACAGGGAGCCCAGATCTGGGCTCCCTCGCGCGGTGGGGGCCCTTGTGAGGGTTCCCCCTCGTCGGGGCGGCTCCCGCCTTGGGGGTGGCCGCATGCCACCCCCAAGGCTCCCCTGCTCGCTTGCGGGGGAGCCCAGATCTGGGCTCCCTTCGTCGGGCGAATGGTGGGTTCTCCCCTGTTCGATTTTTTTTACAAATATTCCACATGGACCTTAGTTTTGTTTTTTTTTAAAAATCGAACACGTATCGCGATGTTATTGGTGGTGACGTGGCCCACCGTTAGCTGACTGTGCATGGAGGAGACGGAATTGAACGGAATGACTAAATCGATAAATGAGGATAACCTAAGGACTTATGTGACCAAATTGAAAACCGAAGGACCAAATTGATAACGGGCATAAAACCCATAGACTATTTTGGTCATTAACCCTATATAGTATATACCATGGGTTTTGCCTTTCGAATAGGAAGGGAATGATCAAACAATTCCAAAACCTACAATTTTTCCTCGTTTTTTCTTATATGACTTCCTTTTGATGTTCCGAATGATCTGAACTGCCAAATTGTGCGAGTCACGGAGGGAGTGGCTGCTTTCAGGTGGCTTATGGAGGAACTGGTATGGTTGCTTTTCCAAAATATGTGATCAAAGAACCGTAAGAAATTTGCATAGCATTCTTCAAATTCATCAGGTTACGTAATGGGCTCCACTGGGGCAAAAATGCAGTCAGACAGTATTAGGTGCTGTGGCCCAAAAAGCAGTATAATGGGCCTAATGTGCTTTTCAGTCGGATTGACCAAACCCTTTTTGAGTGTTCATTCCATAAGGGTAATGATACTTTCCCACCACACCAAGAGAAGCATTAGCCTTATTTGACCGCCTAACTTAGCACAGAATAGTAAGCTCACAGACAGATTCTATTATTGAAGATTTGATTACCAGAGGAAGAAATCTGCAAAAGTTGGCCTAAGGAGCCCACCTCCAGAGGAAGAATGGACTATCTCATCTCCGTGGAAAGCGAAGAGCAGAAATTATTGGTGGCATCAAAAATAAGAAAAGAGCTTTTCCCATTGGCCATTACCATTGGCCTTGACGACCATTCAAAGATTCGAATGCCAAGGATTTCTGTGCATCATGGTGAAGCAGTTCACAATTGAAGGAAGCGACGCAAATCCTTAAAAAAAAAAAAAAAGAAGGAAGCGACGCAAATGTTATAGGAAAGAGTAAACTCCGAGCCAAAAAGTGTCAAACTACAACTATTTTCATATTCAAAATATCTAGACCTATAACGTTTGAATTCTCTATTTATTTACATCTATATCCTTTTAAATCCCGACAAAATATCTCACATGCTTCTGCAGAAGCATTAGTTGGACTGATAGGACAACCCTCCCTCACAATTTGGAGTCAAGACTGAAACCACATTACAGTCCAACCAAAACTGTTCAGTGAAATCTCTCAAGTCTCAGCTTTCTTTTCATTCTTTTCCATTCACCAGTGACGAAGAGAGAAAGAGTGATAATAGTGGGTCCTGTCCTCGACTCTTACTGCAAAAGGATCGAAAGCGAAGTACAACATGCCTCTGTGTCTAGTCATCCACAAAAATAGTAAATTCCAGCACATGTGAAGCCAAGAGCAGCCACATCCATCCATCCATCAATCTCTCGGTCTCACAAGAGGGCAATTTGATAGGGCCAATACTCTTTTTTTCTGGGCAAGAAGGCGAATATATTTGCAAGTGTAACCAGCTGAAATATAAGAAGTACAATAACCAACGACATCCAACTCTAAATGAAATGGTGGATATCATTAGACACTGAATAAAGTTTGAAGGCCAAAGGCACTTCAGTCTCTACACGCGTGGGGTCAGAAGCAAAACTCCCACTTAATTGCAAGGAAAATTGGAGGTCACTGAGACCTGAAGGGAAATAACCCAAGGAGCAAAAAGCAGAAACATAACAATTACAATGACAGTTGCAATCTCCAAAGTTGTGCCAGCAATTTCTCTTCCCCAAGAAGTAGCTTTATCCAACAACAGCATTTACTTCTTCTCGCATTAATGTACCCCAACATAAACTATTTCGAAGTAATATAATCTTCTTGACAGGGTTTATTTCAAAATCATTAGCGAGAGCTCTTGCTAACAAGGAGAACCCTTGACAGCAAGGTGTGTTGCTGTCTACACTCCGATTCTTCTTCTCTCTTTATGTTGAATCGATGGTTGGAATTGAAGTACGTCAATATATACAAGACAGAGCAATCGAGCACCTGAAACCCTACAACATTTGTTGGGGTTACTACCAGACTCGTAAGCTTAGATGCCGCAGGCCATTTACCTCCTTTGCCCCAAAAGGTTCGACGGCTGGTGTATGATACACAGTGATATTATCCATTCATTGGATAGTTCTTGTAAGCTTGCACTTGGAAATGAAGATTGTATCGGAATAGTTTAGACTGCACAACTTCAGAAGCTCTGAAGACCGCTGCTTCAAGACAGGATTGCAACCACTTTGAATCACAAGGAGGAGCTTTGCCGCCAGACCCGCATCCACAGCAATTGATGAACATTCTTCAGGGGCAATTTTGCATATAGACCATAAAATTGACAAAGCATATTGAGTACAGGTCTCCGAGATCCTCATTAATAGCCTCACCATATTTGGAATGGTGTTGGAACACTCCTTCAAAGCTAATCTTCCCTCCTGAAGAGCAGACAATGCGTCCAAGATGAAAAGGGCTAATTCCAATGAATCAGGATCCAAAGCAGGTAACAATTCAACCAATTGAGGAACAGCTCCTAGGCTCACAATCAAGCCCCTTACTTCCTTATGCAAGCATATCGTTCTAAGGAGGCTAAGGCCGGGTAAGACTCCAGTTAGATGCCTCTTGTCCTTCACCAGCCTCATCAAACCAACCAGGAGGCTATGGCTTGAAACAATCTCTGTCCGAAAACCCTTCTCTTCCATCAAGGTTTCGATTAATCGTATACAGTTAATTTTCGTCTCAATGCAACCCTCATTCAAAATATCCACCATTAATGAAATCTTCGCAGGTTGCGTCAAGTTCGTTTTCGACTCTGAATCCAGGGTCAAATTTACAAGAATCCCAATGGCTTCGGAACCAACAGCATGGGATGTAAATGGACCCAGCAATGATGAAATTAGTGCAACTCCGCCTTCATCAATCACTCTCTTCCTAGCAGTGGCATGAGCTGCGACGACTTGTTTGAGCTCCTTGAGGGCTTGAACTCTAGCTTGACCCTTCACCTTCTTAAGCATCTCGAGAAGCTCCGAAGCCCTTCCCTGTACATCTTCCGATCTCTTCTTCATCAGCAAATACTTCTGCCTAAACCATGTATGGATTAGATGGTAAAGAGTCCTATTCGGCGTGACTGAATCGTCCCAAAGCTCTTGCATCGTGGTTGGGCAGGTGAAGTGCCCCAGACTGAGCCATTTGAGAATGTTGGACTTCTCATAGGTTTGACCGGTGCAAAGGGTCACGGGGTCTTGCATTGGTTCGAGCGAGATTGGGCAAACAAACACTGAGGGAACCTCAGATAAGTCGAGCTCTTCAATCATCTTCTTCAGATCCAATTTATCCCCATCAGCAGCTCCCACAACGCCACCACCAACGCCACCCAAAACCCCATCTTTGACAGCAGTTTCCAGATCTAGAATAAACCCATCTCCACCGCCTTCGTACCCGACAACCCCATCCCTCTTTGAAGGCTGAAACATAGGCATTTCTGACGCCCTCTCTAAGACTACGAAGAAATCCAAACCAGAAATACAAAACACCCACCCAAACCCAAAATCACTGAACTGACAAGTACCCTTCAAGGCAGATTACATCTAGCTTGCACATGAGATGTGTTAACAAGGGAATAAAAACGGAGATTTAAAACTCCCAAAAGTTTTCTCTCATTGACCATCCCAAGCAAAAAAACTCTCTCTACGGTACACTCACAGTAACCTTTGCACTTTGCTTTATATGATCTCTTTTTACACGGTCAAAAGAATCAATACCATCATAACAGAGACACACACACAACTCACTCACTGAGACTCATCATAAACGCACAATTAAAAGTACTTTCACTAAATATTCAAGCTCCAAAAGGGTAAATCATGAACCCTTTAGCTAAGCAAAACGGATGTGAAAGAGAAGGAAAAGAATTCAGACCACCCCAAAAACCAGCAGTTTACACATCTAGCGGATTAGGAGGAGCACTAACAAATACCACAAAAAGTAAGAAAATGAAGTGAGACCCAGATCACAAACACGAAGAAATGAGGAAATTGAAGGGAAAATCAGAGAGGCCGTACCGCCGTGGTGAAAAAGAGAGAGAGAGAGAGGGAGAGGTGCAGAGAAAAACCATCCATCCCCTGGCTATAATTAAAAATGGGAATAGTTCCACCTCTACAGCTCTTCTTTTGGGGCAGTCGCCGAAAACCCTTCAAGACAAATAATAGTAGAAAATATTAAAATATATATTTTAACATATAATTAGAAATGGGAATAGTGCAATATAATTAAAAAATTCGTAAAATAGCAGTAAATTTGTTTTATTATAAGGATGACCGGGAACCAGGGGTTGCGGCCGGTTAATAAGCGCCTCGCCCCGGGCACCACACGTGCAGTCATATTTCCATCTGTCGCCGTATTCTCCCGCATCACTGTTCCTCGCTTACTTCTAATTTACTCCAGATACTCCAAATGACATTTACATCCCTGCTTTTACTCTTAAAATGTTTCGTGCTCACTCGTTTCCACCTTCCTCTTTTGTAGGGCTGCTCAGTGTCACTGGAAATTTTCAGTGGCACCGATATCGGTTTGAGTTTTTTTATAAAATTTAATATTATTTTCGGTTTCCGAGTACCAGACACAGGATTTTGTTTTTGTTTTTTAACAAAACGACCCATTTAGCTGTTACTTAGACTTCTCGCTCGACGGTCGCTCGAGCGTTCGAGTCTCAGTTGTTAAATAAACTTCTCACTGACTGTCCCTCTACAGGCGCTCGAGCGCGACTTTTAAAATTTTAAAAAAACGCTTACTTTAGATGAGAATGTCTCATTTGCGCTCAAAATTGGATGAGATGCAACCATATTGTAGAGGAGCAGGGCATGACTTCTGATATAACAGAAGACCCACAAACTTATACAATTGACTCTCGTAATTTTTATTTCTGCTTTTGTTAGTTTATTAGTTTCAATAATATTTTTATTTATATAAATTATAACTTGGTGTATTTAAATATATTGTGTAGAGTTATCAATCTTGGCGACGGAGATCGAGGAGTAGGAGTTTTGAAGGAGTTACACATCTTTATAATATTCTTACAGTTACGTCTCTAATTCTCTATTATTTGGACTTTTAAATTCTCATATTATCTTTTAAGATGATCTTTAATTTTATTGATTTTGGAATTTGAATTTCATTAGTTTAGATTTTATTGATATGTGATTAATGTACCAAAAGCAAAAAAGGAAAAAAAAAATACATTGGGACAAGTGTATAAAATACTAAAAAATGGCCCAATATAAATGTAGGATAACCAGAAACCGCCACCGCTAAGGGCCGATTTTTGCCTTAAAGGTGTAGGTGTAGGTGACAATTATTTCAAATCGGCCTACCCAGTGTAGGTGCCGGTTTTGACCAAAATCGGTGTTAAGAGTCTCACATTGATTATGAATAATTTAATCTTGTGCTTCATATACTTGTTGGGCTACCTCTTTCAATTGCCAATTAGTTTTAGGATGAAACTTGACATGGTATCAGAGCCAACTATTTTCTGGGCTTGACCCACTTATTTGTGTTCCCCATTATTGTCCACGTGCATGAACCATGTTCATTTGGCCTGCACGTGAGGGGGAGTGTTAGAGTCTCATATTGATTATGGATCATTTAATCTTGTGCTTCATATACCTATTGGGCCACCTCTTCTAATTGTCAATTAGTTTTGGGATGAAACTTTTTGTTCATTCGGCCTGCACGTGAGGGGGAGTATTAGAGTTCTACATTGATTATAGACCATTTAATCTTGTGCTTCATATACCTGTTGGGTCACTTCTTCCCATTACCAATTAATTTTGGGATGAAACTTGACAACCGACACCTATACCGAAGTTGTGCATCCCCACTCTTTTGTTCTCTTTTTTATCGGTAAAGGTTTCCTCAGTAATCTTCGTTAAAATTAACTATCGGAGAGTAACCTCTTATATAACTCTATAGAAAGGACGGAAGTCAAATTTGGACAGGCATTTTGGTTGAAGGTAAGCAACCTACAAAAGGACAAAGTGGTCTTTTGACAAAAAGAGTGAACCCGCACAAAGGCAAAGAGGCCAAAGGCTGGTTGAGGTTTTTTCAGTAAAAGCAAAGCGAACCCCCCCACGGGGAGGAGGAGGAGCAGGAGACCGGGTACGGGCCACGAAATCGATACCACGCAAGGGTAATGGGGGGACCACATCTCCTTTTACCAAATCGAATATTTTTCACACTTTTTCTAAAATGAACTCTTGACTCAAAAAACAAAACAAACAGAAGTGGGCCCCCTACCCCCTCTCTCCCTAATCTCTTTTTAGTTTCATTAGTTATAAGAAAAGCGACCAGCTAAGAGTTTGACCGTTACAGTTTTTGCTTTGACTGTACGCCTCCGTTGGCTTATCCAGTCTTTGCCTTTGACTGCTTTGCCAGCTCCCTCCCCAATCACACACTGCCACGTGACTCTCACGCTACATCTCTGTTTTAGCTTTTAATTTTTTTAGCATTAATATATTCTTTCTGCTTCTTAAAAATCAAGTTAAATCGAAGAGGACCGTGGCCTAAGATCACAAGTGAGAGACAAAAGCCCAATTTACAGGGAGGAGGTCGCTCCTAATGGGCTTGTAAGCTCCAATCGACTCTTTAGAACGGCAGTGATAAATGTTCTTTGGGCTTAACTAAAGACATTAAAACTTCGACACGATATCGTGTTGTTGGGCTGCCACCCATTTTTTGTTTACCTCTCCGTCCTTGCCCCTTGGACCTCCTGATTCAATTTTTGTCCGCAAACTTGTGTTTGTGAGTCTGTGACAAAAGGAATGCTGTCTCGGATCTATCTTTTCTGCCAAATGGTATTAATGCGACTGACGGTTTGTTTATGGGGCAATTAATATTTGGAAAGAAGTTGTGGGTTCGTATCTGAGAGAAGTCCGTGGGTCCTCAAAATTTAAATTCCGGGTCAAGTTGCGTAAAGTGGGGTGAGGAATAATGCAATTACATTTTTCCAAAATCATCAGCGGTCAGCCTACAAACTACTTTTTTATTGGCATATTGTACTCTTTATCAGTCGGAGTTTAAAACTTTGAGGCATCTCCTCCATGTTTGTTATTCAAAAGAAGCCCTTCCCACTACTCCCATTTTTGTCTTGCTCTTAGCCTCTTACTATATAAAAAAACAGCTAAGCAATTGAGTAATACGATTCATCAAACGTAAAAGCATTAAATTCACATTAAAAAAGTCAACTTTTAAGAGAATTCAAATTCTTAGTGAAATCTTCATTCAACTCTCCTAGTAACAGCGTTGCACTACTTTCTGCGCCTAGTGATGACAATCTACATTGCACCCCTTCTTTTAAGGCCAGTCGTGCGTTGTGGAAGTTGGCGCTGAGCCTCCGTCGTCGCTTCCACAAAAAAGTTTGGCCCATGAGCGTCGTAACTCTGTGGCAATTGGGTTCGGTTTGTGGCGCCTCGCTGCTAGTCATTGCTATTTGCTAGGCCATGGTGGGAGCTTCAGGCTGAAGCTTACTACCAACCTCGCATTGCCCACTGGGTCAGACTATTTGTGCCTCAAATACTACGATATCGATTAATTATAAAAAAAAATTGAAATCGTAGATTATTATTGAAGAATATTCAACTAAACTTCTCAAGTAATGCTGGTACATATATATTTGAGGGTGAGCTGTAAACAAATCGATTTATAAAGTTCATCGTTTGGAGTACGTGGATCACGGGTGATGGGGATGTTTGTTTGCCAAAAAAATGGGGAATATTCCCGAAATTTTAGGAATCTTACTTTATTGAGATTTATTGAGGTTTGTGAAAGGTGAAGTGTGTAGGTGTAAAAGTTAAAAATTTCGGAATTTGTTTGGTTTGTTCGATTTGTTGAGACCCCAAATATTTAGGGTCTCAAACATGCCCTGTATATTTATCAGAGACTGTTTCCATCCACCGAAATGCTTGACTTACCCACCCATTTAAAAAAAAAAAGGTTGACTTTGCCTATAATCCAAACCCCCTTTTTGTAAAGATTACATCATTACAGCGATGTCACAGTAAAATGTGCGTGAGCGTTGTCCTTTTTATAAATTTAGACTAAGAAAAAGACAAAAAGAAAAGAAAGAGGGGCACGAAGCATTTGAGTGTATATCTAGACAATTAGATTTGCTCTTCTTTTTTTTACCGAAATTTGGGAAAAGACAGCCCAATCTTTTATCCTAATTTATAAATTTTCTGGGTCACTGAAAGCTCCACGACATCTTATAATAACGCCGTTAATCTGATTTAATTGATTCGCGATTTGATGAGAAGATCCCTTGCTTTTGAACTGAACAATATCGTGAGCTACTTCGACGGCTAGTCAAGCCATTGATAAGAGACATTAGAGCTCGAAACACGGTTAAAGAAGTCCGAGGCCCCTGCCCCTACTGTTTGGTGCACCGCTCATGTACATTGCTATTATCCTGGAAATTCATAATTTTCTCAGCTACTACTGTCTCCCCCTTCACCATGCAAGCCCATACTTTTAATGATAGATTGACATATCACACAGTCTATTATTTCGGGTAGGTTCATGTGTGATTTAATTAGCATGCCTAACTTCCCACTAATCAATGTGTAAAATTTAGCATATATATTATAATTTGAAGGCTTAAATCTCAAGTACGAGTCATGCATATAGGGCATAAGGAAAATATATGCTTATTTTTCTGATCGATCTTAATTTTTTAATACAGGCAGACACATATATATAGGATGCATCATGTACGTGAAATCCAAATTGACCAGCTTTATAATATATTTTTTAATGCAATTTGCATTAACGTGTCCCCTTAATTAACAGTTGCATGCAGGTAGTGTATAGTAAAATATGAGATAAATTATACAATGAAGAACCCGTCAATGGTGCCTAGCCTGCAGGTCGGCCGTTAAGGAAAGTCTTCTTAACCTTCCCTAAACAAATTGTCAGGACTACAATCATGGTTTGGTGGCATCCCTTTCACTCTTGCAGACTGCCTAGTTTTTTTTCCCCACCGAAACGTGTAGACATATTGCCGAAGGAAACGGACTAGAGTAGTTTGCCGGCAACATGCACTCCCTTACCGAAGTTCCTGGTATATTTATAATGATAACAAAGATTCATCTATGCAAATCGTACCATTTTGATAAAGAATTGCATTATGCAGAGGTAACTTGGAAGCCTAGCTAGTGCTCTTAGAAAATTAAGAAAGTGGGTCATAATTAAATAACTACTAAATCAAAGTCAACTGTGTGATGATCAATTGATCAATTAAGCAGCATTAGTTGTGATTTTGAGTAATGTCTAATTTATAATCGAAGGGTTGCATATATATTCCAATTCCAATTGAAAATTCGGCCATGCCATGCTATTCATATTCATTAACAAAACTAATTTCCAAGGTATATATAATATGGAGGTCCAAAACCAGCGATGAACGACCGGATCAAGTCAATATATTCGGACGGCCATTTGAAGCTTAATCTATATATTCAATCTATTTCTTCTTCCAATAATTTGTGTAACGACATTAATTTGGATATTTCTAACGTCTCTTGTTCTTATCCCTGTTCATTGATAAGCATACACGTGCTTTAATTTGACGAAGTCTCGTCGTTTACCCCTTTTTTTTTTAAGGCAGTCTCGTCATTTACTCGCAAATAAAGTAAATAACCACGGCCACGTCCCTCCAATAGTCTAATATCCAAAAGCTAATCCCATCTCTCTCCAGCCATCGCATTCATCTTGCCCCATCAATTGTCCCCTCGCCACTAATAGCCAACATTATTTAAGCACATATATACAAACTATCGGAACGAACCCCATGTAATTATCTTCGCTCATCACAACTTCCACTCACCTCCATTCTAAACACCTTTTCTCCTGCATTGTTTCCATTGCTTTCCTGTATATTGATCTTTCATATATATATATATATATATCTCCTCGTTTCCTTGCTTTCCTGTATATTGGTCTTTCACATATCTCTCTCCTTGTGGGTGGGTCACGAGGCCAAAAGTCACACAGAATCTGAGTGTTTAATTTGGCACCCTGCATTTGCAACACGGTGATAAACATGGAGGCTAGAAAAGAAAGAAAACTGTGTCGGTACATGAAGGCACCTATTAGAATCCTGATCAAGATCAGAGACTTCTACATCCAAAGCATGACCGAATGCTCCGCTCGCCTTGACTATGGCGCTGCCTTTGGCTGCCCCACGCCCCAAATATCCCCTCTGCCCAGGAGCTTCAGCACAAACTCCACCAAATCCAGCAACAATGAAGATTTCCGGGAGCTTATGAGGGCTGCTTCTACTAAGAGCCTAGGAAATAAAGCTAAATCGGACCTTCTTCCGAAAAAGCAGGTTGCAAACTCTCCAATGACCGCAGCTAATAATATGCCACGGAGCCGCAGTGTTGCTATTGGGAGGATAGACGAAGACAGTCCGTGTGAATTTGAAGAAGATATCAAGGTCAACACAGATGTATATCCAAGAAGCAGAAGCTACGCCGTCTCTAGGAGACGTACTAGGGTGTTTTAAGCAAATAGTACAAGGAAAGAAGATTAAAGAAAGGGTATCTTTTTCATGGTTTGTTTCTTAGTTTTTTGTTATTGCCGGAACGTATTTACAGTGCTAAACTAGTGTGTGAGGCTTTGGGGGACGTTTGTTGTGTGATATTGTCACGGTGGTTGTTTTCCCAGAATACTCGTTATAAACTTTCTCACGAGTACAATCCCCTACTTTGCTATTTGAATTTTCAAGAAATGTACAGGTTTTGGATTAATTTCTAGCCTTGCTCGAATCGGGAAGCACGATTCTGGGAGCCACTAGGCACTAGTTAAGGAGAAAGTGTGCTCCCACTCCCGTTGACGCACAAATTGTGGGAGTTCTATTGGAACCATCTAAAAAAGGCCTGGCACACGAATTTTCTCCAGATCAAGGAAGTCATTTTACATATACGTTGTGTCAAACTTACGGGGACGTTAGCTTATTTCCAAATTCAGCAGCTGGAATTGTGTTTAATTTGGCTAAGCTAAAAGCTATGACGTCCTTTAATCGAAGAGTTTATTGATACGAATCTGGTCCTACTCAATTATCACAGCCATTCCGCTATATGATTGATTATCTTGAGCCAGCAAGTCATCTTCCTTCGTTAATTATCATAAAAATATTGAAAATTTAGCCGGCCGGCCGCTGCATTTATAGTTTGCTTGCCCCACTGACACCATAGTCTGGATGACAAGCAAATGGGTGTTCATGGAGAACGGATTCGGTGGGTGGTAAGAGATGACTTAAAGTTTCAGCAATCCAACGGTGGAATATGCTCGGGTTGTGGGTCCCGCTTGGGACCCACACCTGCCTGAACAACCGAACAGTCACATCTGCCCGGCGTTTCCCACCGTTGGATGGCTACCACCTTCACACAGAATCCAAAACCGTTCATACGTACACGTTTCATAGAATATATTAAGTTCGACCGTACGTTCTAGTGTTGAATTTTTCTAAACCCATATATCCTTCAGTGCTACTTCTTCGATTCTAAGGGTGTGTTTGTGTTGTAAAATTTTAGTGTTGTTAAAATTTTAGGTATTGAGTTTAGTGAAAAAGTTAAGAGAGAGGTAATTTTTTATATTTTTTGTAGTGAATAGTAGTGATTTGATGGGGGAGAGAGAGATTATATTGTAATTTTTTATTGTGTTAAAATTTTAGAGTATGTAAAATTTTAGGACACAAACGCAGCCTAAATGATATTCACCTTTAAGTTGCAGCACAAAAAGCTATGTTAAAGGGCCTTTCTTTTCTTTTTTTTCGATCGAACCCTAATGATGACAGTGTCGCCCTCAGCAATTGCTTTCTACTTTGTTTCACCTATTCACGAATATCTTGTGATTGTTCCAATCAACTTCTTGTTTAGGGCATCTATATATGAATGCCGGGCAACCCGAAAAGCTTGCTAACAATATGTTTATAGCCGCTGTCCCACCGTCTTTTTCCTGTTGGCCATGGCCCATGGTCGTCTTCAACCATTTCCCTAATTGTAAGGAAAGTTGTTGAGAAAAATGTACAGACAATTATGCAGCTCTCGCAGCATCTACAAGTTCCGCCCGCACTTTTGTGGGAAATTGAGCTGATCATTCTTTTTTTTTTTCTTCAATTGAAAGGCTTTTAGTACTTTTAAGTGTGATGAGTTTCTTCTAGCCATCATCTAGCTCATCAAGCTAGCTAGCTCATCATCTAGCCAAATGGGATTCAGATTCGGGTTGCTCTGGTTCTATTTATTGCAGTCACATCCCACCAGATGTTATTAATTGTGATATCCCTACTAGAGCGTGATCATGAGTTTCTTCGGGGGATACTGCTACCTAAGCAAATTGAATGAGATTAAGGCCCCTGGAAAAGACTTGAGTCGGAGTTTTTTTGTGGAAAACTCCAAAGGGATCAATTGAATCAAGAGGATACAGCCTGCGGTAGCTTTGATTCCTCCGAGCGGCAGGCTAATTGATTTTGACGTTGATCAATTCATATTCTCCAACGTTATTATCCACTGGTAGAAAGTGGGGAAGCTTTTATGGCGAGCGGGGGTTTTCGTGGGTTGATTTAATGCCAACAAATAAGACGGATATAAGATTGAGATTGGCCCAGCGCTACTCTCTCTCTCGTGGAAGGTAGGTAGTGGTAGATATTAGCATTTCTCTTTTCACTTCTAATATAGGGAGGTATAGTCTTGTAGCAACAGTACTTCCCCTTGGAATAATCCATCTCACAGATGCGCCTATCTTCTTTATGACAAGGATCCCATTATATATGGGAACAAATTCACTCTTTATGTATAGGAACCAACAAATAAAACTGAAAATATAATGAGGACTAACTAATTAAGTAATTATTTCTTATGGCTAATTTATTCTGCTGGATTAGATTTGGTTATAAGAATCTGCTGAAATTAGGCGACTCCAAAGAAGAACAATCATCATGAAGAATCAATTACTGATCATATTCCTCTTATGGAACAAAATTAACAAAGGAAAAGCAGAGCACTCAATAGTTATTAATTAACTTTTATTGATCCTCTGCTTATCTTTAGAATCTCCTCTTTGTGTAACAACCTTTAACTAATTATCATTATTGTTATTATTGTTATTATTTATCTACTCTCTTTATAATTAACATCCAATGGGAAAGGGATAATCGGCTAGAATATGACGAAAACACCAATCACTTGGACAATGTTATGTTGAGCACATAACGAAAACACTAATCACACAGATCAATATTTAACGTGATTTGACAATTTACCTATATCCACGTAGAAGAGAACTTCGATTTCAACTAACTAAATTTACAACACTCAACTCTCATAGCCACTCTACATCACCTCTCCCTTTCTCATTCTCACTATCAGTTTTACTCACAACACTTTGCACTCATGCACTATAAACTTATACGAGAGAAATTAAGGAGAGAGTGAACAAATCACACTTTTGTCAAGATTTGCAGCTGCCTGCAAATTTTGTTGGGCTGTTGCAATTAATGAAATCCTCCAACATTTAATGAAGATACATGCGTGCTGCAAGATTTGTCACCTGCAAATCTTGATTTGGATATGAGACCTACGAACCTCCATGTTACACAAATTCACAACATAGAAAAGTTTCGTCTCTGATGGAAAAAGGAATAAAGCTACCGTTATTCAAAGTTAAGGGTTAATGTGGCAACACTAGTCGACTTAGCAGCTGATGTTTAACCACATATGGTAACGAAGTTTAAAATGGCGTCACGTAAGTGGTTACCACGTCGGATTATTTTTAATATGACGACATTTGCCTCCTAACCTCCTGCGATGACGCTGCTGATGCGAACCTTTTCTCCACTCAGTCACGTCACAACTGGTTAGTCAGGCTTCTCTTCCTCTGCACGTAACTACGTAAGTCTCTAGTATTTTGCTCAAGATCACTTTCACTTTATAATTGCAGTGAACTAATTGGATATCGTTTCGTTTATTCGGTTGTGTTTGTGTTGTAAAATTTTAGTGTTGTTAAAATTTTAGGTATTGAGTTTAGTGAAAAAGTGAAGAGAGAGGTAATTTTTTATATTTTTTTGTAGTAAATAGTAATGATTTGATAGGGAGAGAGATTATATTGTAATATTTAATTGTGTTAAAATTTTAGAGTGAGTAAAATTTTAATACACAAACGCACCCGTCTTAAAAGAAAGTCGCGCTTGTACTGACAGATTATGTTGTTTCTTTCTTTTTCTTTTCTACGTAACATGGGAATTTCATTGCTAATACTCTCTGTTTGAAATAACAGAGATGTCACAGTTTACAATATGCGACGGTACATCACTAGCAAAGAAATCCCCTTGGATTATGTTGTTTCAATGTCCGCTTTATGATGTGCGCAATGTGGCCTCATTTGGTCGTCGATACGTGTACCAGGGAACTACATGCAACTAAAGAGTGGCAAACAAATGGACAGGGTGAGAATCTGAACAGCCATGCACCTCTTGTGAGGGATTTCATCTGTACTTTCGCAATTCGCACTCCTCACTCCAAGAGGAAATTACAGAGATCAAATGGCAGCATCATATGGTGAGCACAAGCTCCCCAAATTATATGCCAAACATTTCAGGTGTGTATGTCTCCACTTGATCCTTCTACTGTTTTCCTCAAAGCCTGCGGTTCCTTACTCGATTATCGAGTCTTTGCCGGGTTTTCCTGGTTCCCTACCATTCAAACTTGAAACTGGGTGAGTCTGCCAACCACTCTATGTCACATTTTATGATACTTATGGAAGATCCAATAATATCATCCACCTTTAGTGCACAGTACAGCACACGACTACACTTGATAAGATAACCGAAATGTATGTTCGCAGATACATCGGGGTGGATGAGAAGGAAGAGGTGCAATTCTTCTACTATTTCATCGAATCCGAAGGAAATCCCAGAGAGGATCCCCTTGTACTCTGGCTCACTGGTGGCCCTGGCTGCTCTGCTATATCTGGGCTTGCCATTGAGATAGGTTGCCTTTCCATTATATATGTTTTGTACTATCTTTTCTTCTATTGTTAGGGTTTCTGAAATTGTGATACGAAGCGCCGATTCGCATGTCCCATGTTATTTTTAATTCCTACATTACTGGTGAGAATTACCTATTTATTAATCTACATCGCGCCTTCATTTATTCCTCGACACTGCAATTTCTCATACAATGCACCTCCATTTGTGCACCCATTGTTGTTTTCACATAGTTTTGGCCTTCTTTCTAAAGGTCCTCTACAGTTTAACATGGTCGAGTACAATGGAAGCCTACCCACTTTAGCGTTGAATCCATACTCATGGACTAAGGTAAATGCAATTTATTGCCTTTGATTGTGCTTTCAGGTTCTTCTTCATCCGCTTTCCTGACATTGTTTCCTGGATATATAATTGTGATATTATACCTAGGTTGCTAGTATAATATTCGTAGATTCGCCTGTTGGCACGGGATTTTCATATTCAAGGACCTTGCGAGGATCAAAGACCTCAGACTCGAAATTTGCCTATCAGGGCTATGATTTTCTGAGAAAGGTGCTAAATCATCTTCGAACACATCCCAGTTTAAGCAAATATGCATTATTTTAGCTTAGCTATCAACACCATCTACTTCAAATAGGATAAAAACAGTTGATAAAGTGGTGATCATGTGAACTTTGCCATTGCTAGTATTTGCTGCTTATTATATTGGCCATCAAATAAGGGAACAACTAGAATTCCCAGATAACATGGACTAAATGGACTTAAAGTATGTTTGAACATATCGATAGCTTGACATACAAATAAGCTGTTATTGTTATTTAGAAATTCTCATCATGTCTATAACTTGGCCTTGTTAAACAGTGGTTGCTCAGTCACCCCATTTTCATCTCTAATCCCCTCTATATTGCTGGTGATTCATATTCTGGCAAGATCGTACCAGTCATTGCTCAAAGAATATCAGATGGTAATGACAAACATAGCCTCTTTAAGGGCTTCCTCAGCTTCTCTTGTTTACAAAAACCAAATTAATTGCAATGCTGCAGGTATTGAAGCTGGGGATAAGCCACCACTCAATTTCAAAGTATGCTATGTAATACTGAGTTTTCAATTACTTTGCTAGATTCTGCTATCTAAATAATGATCTCAGAACTCTTTCAGGGTTATTTGCTTGGTAATCCAGCAACAGATCCAAAATTTGATGACAATTCAAAAGTTCCATTAGCTCATCGCTTGGCAATAATTTCTGATGAGCTTTACAAGGTAGTCCTCAGCAACAACGTTTTTGGTTTTCCTTCTCACCAATTGTGGCAGTTCTACATAATTCTATTGCAAAAAGTGCCACTCATTTTGCCTTATTCTCAGAAGGCAAAAAAGAGTTGCAAAGGTGAGTACATAGAAATAGACCCAAGCAATGTACAGTGCGCAAAAGATCTTCAAGCTATCTCAAAGGTACGTAGGCCACCCTGACTTTTCCAATTTTACAAGAATCATTATCTCTGTTGTCATCCGTATGGTTGTACTATTGATTATATTTACTAACTATCCAATGTAGTGCACTGAAAGGATAAACAATGCACATGTCTTGGAGCCTATGTGCTCTCCCAGATTTCACTATTTAAACAAGGTGGAGGAAAATCAAAGATATCTCATCGAAAGATATGGAGAGTCCTATCTTCCCGAATATCGGAGATTTGGATGTAGGGTAAAGCCCCACCTCTCTCTCACTCCATCACTTTGTTGACTGGTTGTTATATTATAATGAATGAGAGCTTTATATAACAGAGCTACAATGATTTTCTCATCAACGTATGGGCAAATGATGATAGCGTCCAAAAAGCACTACATGTCCAGAAGGTAAAATATGCTTATCCAATATAAATGTTGATGCGAGGTGTTGCCAGCAATGCACACACAGAGTATATCAATCTAGGATGTAATGTAACCTCCCCATTATGTTCGATGGTGAAAATCAGGGAACGGTAAGGGTATGGATAAGATGTAACAGATCCTTACCTTACAAGAAGGATATTGTGAGCACTGTAAGCTACCATTCTTATCTCACCACCAAAGGGTATCGGGCTCTAATATACAGGTTTGATCACTCTCTCTGCCCTTTACTTTATTCTCTTCGAAGCAACACCAAAGAGGCAAAACAGCAAATCATATGTTATAAGTAGGTCTAGTATTCTAGTTGCCAGTTGGGAACCCAAAATTAATAAGATCAAGTTGGCAAGTCGAATCCAGACTGTATTATTACCATGCATATCTATGCTGCAGCGGTGATCATGATCTTTTATTTCCTTACTTGGGAACCCTATGGTGGATCAAGTCTCTGAATTTGTCTACTGTTCTTGGGTGGAGGCCATGGCTGGTAGATCTTCAAGTTGCCGGGTATGCCTAAGATTATACAGATTTGTCTACAATGAAGAATTCTATTACAACTTGTAATTTTTGGAAGTTTTTTTTGCAGATTCACAAGGGGATACTCAAACCACCTAACGTATGCAACTGTAAAGGCAAGATTTATTTTCTGCAATAGGTGTTTTGAAGAGAGAGTGGATTGTGATTAGTATGGCTTGAACAGGGTGGGGGTCACACAGCCCCGGAGTACAGGCCTAAGGAATGCTATGCCATGTTCAAAAGGTGGATTTCTCAAGAACCATTGTAATCACTCTTTTTGGAACAAGCACCAAATAGCAGACGTGCTAGAATTTCCTAATAAATGCTGGACATCTGGAGTAAAGTCCGTGTCTCTATGTTGACACATTGTAGATATCACTGGATTAGGTTCAGTTATAATTTCTCTTATGTTTTCTCTAATTCCAATAAAGAATAACGATCTGAGTTATCCAGTAACTTTTTATCTTGATCCATATCCTGAGATTTGCTGGTTTAGGAACAAAATTAATTATAATAGATGCTCTGTTTATCATCGGAGTCTCCTGTAGTACTGACAAATCTAAAACAATCGAAACATAAAAAGAGTTCGCCTCAGATGGACAAGAATGTTAAATTATGGTTTGTTAAAGGTTGGAGCTCATACAATTACGGCGGATTTTTTTTCTAAGCCAAGGTTAATACATGGCGCTCAGAATTAGGGAGGCCTATACACCCAGTCACAGTTAAGTACATTGGGGGAATAATAGTTAACGCAAGTTTTCCAAATTGACCTGTTAATACAGCCCATTTGGCTAGTTTTTGAGCCAACTTGTTCTGCTTTCGAGGGACCCAAGCAAGAGACCAGCCTGTCTGAGAGTGAATTAAGGAACGTATATCCACTATAAGATCTCCAGATGGATCTTCAAGTGCAAATTGTGGATGACTTATAGCATTACATACAAAAAGCGCATCTCCTTCAAAAATAACTTCCTCCCAGTACAAATTACGGTTGACTTAATACGGCAGAACCATTCGGTTCCACAGCTGATATTTGGCTTTAGTAACAACAGTTGGTAATAGAGTTTTCACCCCTCGTCACTGAAGATTTTAATAAGTCGGATGTCGGATTATCGTTTCATATGACGAAAGTTTTCCTGTTAACGTCCTTTGGTAACGCCGTCTATAAGAACATGGTACTATACTGTCTCTTCCCGCCTCACATACCAGTTGCAACGTACGGTTAGTTCTTGGCTTCCCCCACTTTCTCTCTGTCCGATATTTATAGAACTTTAATTTATTTATTTTGATTATTTCGAATCTTCGAAAAGGAAAATCCATTTTTGCCTGCCCTGACAGTTGTTTTTTTTTTTCCAACGCAGCTAACATTTAGAAAAAGGAGAATCCATTTTCTCAGTTGCTATAGCTCGACATAAGGTGACAAAGCAGCACATGTGATAGTCGATACGCGTGCCACGATCCTAACATGCAACAAAAGTAGAAAAAAAATGGACAAGATGAGAACCTAAACAGCATGCAGCTCTTCTTAGAGCTTTCATAGCTACTTACGCACTCCTCACACTAAAAGCAATTTACAGAAATGGCAGCATCATATGATGAGCACAAGCTAGCACAATTATATTCCAAATATTTCAGCCGTGTATGGTTCCCCTTATTCTGTCTAATGTTTTTCTCAATTAATCCTGCGGTTTCTTTGTCAATTGTCAAGTCTCTGCCGGGATTTTCTGGTTCCCTACCCTTCAAGCTTGAAACTGGGTGAGCCTGCCAACAACCTCTACTAATGCTTTCCTTTCGTCTCATTTAAGACGATTATGAAAGAATCGTCAATTTCAAACAAAGAATTAGAAGAGAGGTCATCAACCAATACTGCACACTACTACTCTGGTGTAACCCAGAAACTATATGCATGTATGTAAGCAGATACATTGGGGTGGATGAGAAGGAAGAGGTGCAATTCTTCTACTACTTCATCGAATCCGAAGGCAATCCCAGAGAGGATCCCCTTGCTCTCTCGATCACTGGTGGCCCAGGTTGCTCTGGTTTCTCTGCACTTGCTAACGAGATAGGTTGCTTTTTCTCTATTCAACTGATCATCGAATGTTCATTTTCTTTCTCACTCCATTGGAGAGAACCTATTTTGGATTGTTGTTCTTCTATTTGCAATTCCGCTGATAACTGATTCCTTCACACTGCCATGTCTTCATCCTAACCCGAGTTCACACTTAGTGTGCGTACCTCTATTTCAAGTTACTCTGTGCCTTTTGGCTCATCTTTTTCTTTTCTAGGTCCTCTAAAGTTTAACATGGTGGAGTACAATCAATGGCAGCCTATCAACTTTCAGGTTGAATTCATACTCGTGGACTAAGGTATATGTGATTTGTTACCTTCAATTGTGCATGCCACGGGTTGTTCTTCCTCTGCTTTCTGATATGGTTCGCTTGACATTGCGAAAAACACCTAGGTTGCTAGTATAATATTTGTAGATGCACCTGCCGGCACTGGGTTCTCGTACTCTAGGAGCTTGGAAGGGTTCAAGACTTCAGACACAAAATTTGCCAAACAGGGTTATGAATTTTTGAGAAAGGTACGATGTTATCTTCGTTCTAATTTGACTTACTGATGTATCACGTTTAGCTATCAATAAACAAATCAAAAGAGGAATAACAATTGATAACTTGGTCATCTGAAACTCAACATGCCTAATAGCTTCTTCTATACGATTATGGTTCCCATGCGATGAGAGTGCAATTAAAATTCACAGGTAATATCAGCGAACATCCAATGAGGATATCTGTTATTTCTGTTGTGAAACAACTTCTTAATTTTACAATTCTCATCTATGTCTATAATTTTGGCCTTGTTTAACAGTGGCTGCTCTGTCATCCAATTTTCATTTCTAATGCCCTCTACATCACTGGTGACTCATATGCTGGCAAGATCGTCCCACTCATTGTTGAGAATACATCAGATGGTAATAACCAACATATCTTTTTCTGAACGTGTCCTTTGTTTCTCTTGCTCACAAAACACCCAATTAATAATGCTGCTGCAGGTATGGCAGCTGGGGATGAACCACCACTCAATCTCATAGTATGTGATACTGATTCCTCAATTACTTTGCTAGATTTTGCTATCCACATAATATTCCAAAAACCTTTTCAGGGCTACTCGCTTGGTAATCCGAGTACTGATCCAAAATTTGATGACAATTCAAAAATTCCATATGCGCATCGTATGGGACTCATCTCTGATGAGCTCTACAAGGTTTTTGGTAACATCCCTTCTCGTATAATTCCTAGTCAAATGAAAAAGTTCATCGCCAATTGTGTTAGTTATCCTTAGTTGTTTTGCATTATTTTCAGAAGGCTAAAAGGAGTTGCAACGGTGATTACATAGAAGTAGACCCAAGCAATATACAGTGTGCAAACGATCTTCAAGCTATCTCAGAGGTAAGTAGGCTACCTCACTTTTCCATTTTTACAAGGACTGTTGTCCTTCTTGTCAATATGTTGTCTGCATTATCAACTAGAATCACTATGTTACAAACGTAGTGTACTGAAAGGATAAACGCTGGACACATCTTGGAGCCTAAGTGCCCTTCCAGCAATCAGCCATTAGATAAAGTGGATGACAGTCGAAAATGTCTCATACAAAGATATGCAGATTCCTATCAGTCGCTTCCTGAATTCCGTAGATTTGGTTGTAGAGTAAGTTCTCTCTCTCTCTCTCTCTCTCTCGTGTATTATAAGTTTGTTTAATGGCTGTGACAATATGAGTTACTACTTGCCCGAACTTACAGAACTACTATGATTTTCTTTTCAACATATGGGGAAATAATAAAAGTGTCCAAAAAGCACTTCATGTCCGAGAGGTAAGAGATGCTCTATTCAGAATCATATTGATGTTACAAGGTGTTGCTGGCCATGGCCCATATGTAACCTTGCTGTTATATTCGGATGATGAAAGTCAGGGTACAGTAAGGGTATGGATAAGATGCAACAGAAGCTTACCTTACAAGAAGGATGTTGAGACTTGAGAGCACTGTGAGCTCTCATTTTTATCTCAACACGAAAGGGTATCGAGCTCTTGTATATAGGTTTGGTTGCATCATTCTCTGCCATTTACTTCGCTCTCTATTTGCAAGTAAGGCAAAACAGCAAAAGAGCCAATAAAACCTTACGAGTAGTTCTAATATTCTAATTTGGCACCTCAAACAATAAGATCAGAGTCGGGAGAGTCGATTCCGAGCGTATTAGGACAATGCCTATCTGTTTTGCAGTGGGGATCATGACTTTGTTGCTCCATACATGGGAACCCAATGGTGGATCAAATCTCTAAATTTGTCAATTGTTGATGAGTGGCGGCCATGGCTGGTGGATCTTCAAGTTGGCGGGTAGGCCTAGGATCATACAGATGTTTTGTACAGAGTATGGTTCTATGACATGTAGTGATTGTTCAAAGTCTTTATGCAGATTCACGAGGGGATACTCAAACGACCTCACATATGCAACAGTAAAGGCAAGAGTTCTGATCTATAATAAAAGTTTTGCCAACTGTAAGTAAAGTGGCAGTTTGATTAGTGTTGCTTGAGCAGGGAGGGGGTCATACAGCTCCGGAATTCAGGCCTAAGGAATGCTATGCTATGTTCAAAAGGTGGACTTCTGAAGAACCATTGTAATACACTCTTGGGTAGCAGCTCCAGAGAGCAGATGTGCCAGAAGTTGCTAAATAAGTGCCTTATTTGGCCATGTTGTATCTCTTACCAAGCAGACGGTGCTAATAAATGCTATTCCACTTCGATCGCAAACATAGCTGATAGCACTAGCCTGCCTCCTTGAGGTTTTTCTTTTTGACAAAAACTGGAATTCATCGTGTGAAAATACGACTGACCGAGACGCCAAGAGTTGCTGGCTATAAGAACTCTTCCATTTTATGGTTTAGTTGGAAGCTCGTTGGTTAGTTGTCCTTGCCATAAAGAAGTAGAGGGAACCATTTGGGACCCAATAAATCTATGAATTTGGAGAATCGCGGAAAGGGTGACACTGACATGTCGGGGTTTTCATCACGATGAGAAAGAAGAAAGATGTTTAAAACGTCGCCGTATAACTGTCGTCACACTGTAGCAATGGGTACGAATAAAAAGAACGACCAACGAAATCATGAGATTGTAGCAATACGACGCAGGTTTAGAGCACTGTAGCAATCGCCGAGCTTTTTCTAAATTCTAAAGAATGCGCCGGGAAGCAAAACGACGCAGGTTCAATGAAGCCGTCGTCGACATGCTCTTTCCGCAGCCTACGCCACAGCCACCTCCACCTCCACAAGTACTACTTCTCTCTCTCTTAGTTTTTTCCCATTTCGTCGTTCTCGATAAGCGTTTTGATTTCAGGAAACGTTAAAGTCTGAAGGGGAGGAAAAAGAACTGGTGAACGAACTACGAGAAGACTTCGATGTGGATCTTATTCCAGGTTTCAGTATCTGTGTT
The DNA here is from genome assembly GCA_963930655.1 of Myrica gale. NCBI lineage: Eukaryota > Viridiplantae > Streptophyta > Magnoliopsida > Fagales > Myricaceae > Myrica > Myrica gale. Next base: position 292,765 of record OZ005621.1, read on the forward strand.
TGAAACAAACAAAAAAATCAAATAAGCTCTTTTGTAATTGATGATCTGACAATGGGTAAAATGCAGACGATTTGGAAGAGAGTGGTTGCTCTACAAGCGATGATAATGGTGATGGTGAACGCGGGCCTGAGAAGCTGACCAGAGCTCAGAGGAAGAGGCTTCGCAAGAAGAAGCTCAAGGAGGATGCTTCACGCCGCGTAAAAATTATTGGCCCCTTGTTACCTTCAACGAGTGACGGATGTGGCAGTGGAGGTGGTGAAGTGGTACTTGGGAAAGAACCTCCAGCTGTTCGATACAGCGCCGCTGACAAGGAACTTGACGTTACGGTTGACAAGTCAGGTGAAGAACCAAATACTTGCCCACGCAGACGCGCGCAACCACACACGCCCTCACAGAAAGACCCCCCCGGTATAAACGACAGGACGTTTAGGATACAAATAGTAATAAACCGCTATTATCGTCTTCATATCTATTATGTAATGCCGCTGAGCAGAGAAATCCTTTCTGCGATCTACTTGTGCAGGAGAGAAGGGTGAATGTGCTAACCAGAAGAAACTAAAGCAAAGAAGAATGGCTAAAAGGGTCGCAAAGGAAAGGCTGAAGTCATCTAATGTGGAGAAGTGCAATCAAAATTAACAGCCTTGTGCTAAGGACTGGGGGTTCCACCTGAAATCTTGTTGCTATGGTGATATTTGCACGGGGAAGAGGGCATAGAGCCTCAGATGCCTAATGCAACTTCCACTGTAGCTTTTAAACCAAAGAAAATGTACCAAATGTAGAAACTTGAAAGCTTGAAAAGGAAGCTCTTGCGTGAGGCAGTGCCAGAAGTTCGCTGATGAATTGCTGCTGCATTTGATGTAAAATGGAACAGAGATTATTGGAGTAAAGTGAAGAACATTTACTTGGATTACTCTGTGATCTTGCATGACATATTATTAAGAATTAGCTCCATTCCAATCAGATGCCCCCCAAAAAAAATCTCTGGGGACTGCCAGAACATCATAGAAGCTAATCGAATGTTGAATGCCTGCTTATCTCCAGTCCCATTTACGTATCATGAGGTGCTGAAATTCCAAATGAACCATTTGAAGCAAACGTTAAAATGACAAGCTTCTTCGAATTCTTTTGGAAGATTCAATCCACATTCCAGTCGTTTTGTATACGGTCGGAGTAGCGATGTTTCCCAATCAAATCAAAGAGGATTTACATTTTACCTTTAGGGGCTCTCAAGGTGGTTCTAAGGGTGTGTTTGTCCTGCAAAATTTTACTCATACTAAATTTTAACACAATAAAAAATTACAATATAATCTATTTCTCTCAATTACATCGTTACTTTTCACTGTAATAAATATTAAAAATCATCTATCTCTTCATTTTTTCACCAAATCCAATACTCAAAATTTTAACACTCAAACACAATTAAGTCTTAAAAGCTATTAGTAAACGAGAAAAACCGTTTTATTTCTAAGTATTTTTCTTTTCTCTTCTTGTGTTTTTTTTTTCCTTTTCATTTTTTCCCGTGCCTCAATTATGGTTGTGTTTGTGTTGACAAATTTTTGGTATTGAGTTTTGTGTTGGTATTGGGTTTAGTGAAAAAGTGAAGCGAGAGATAATTTTTTATATTTTTTGTAATTTTTTTATGGGAGAGAGAAAGATTATATTGTAGAATTTTATTATAAGTTGGTGAAAAATATTGTGATATTTTTGGTGCAAACGCACCCTATGTCTATCAATTCGTCTAGGAAAAAAAAAAGATATATAGAGTAATTCCCCCTCTTTTGATTTCTTTTACTAGTTTAAAGGGATAAACCCTCACATAAATTCTACTCCAATTATGGTTCGAAAAAGGCAAAGACATACTAACCCAGCACGAAAAGACAAAACCAAAATAAGCATACAAAGTGAGAGAGCACCACTTCTCTATGTCGTAATTTACATGAGCTGTCTGCTACTGGCGGAAAAGAGAAGAAATTGGGCTTCATATTCAAAACTAGTAAACCCCCTAAACCCTAACGCTCTCCCTCCTCTGCGCTCACTCTCTCTCCCACCAGCACTGCTACCATCCACCATACTGTTGTCATGGCGGAGGTGAAACTGTCGGAGAGCCGAGACCTAACCCGGATAGAGCGCATAGGCGCACACTCCCACATCCGTGGTCTTGGTCTCGATTCTTCCCTTGAACCCCGCCAAGTTTCTGAGGGCATGGTGGGTCAGACCGCGGCCCGCAAGGCTGCCGGCGTCATCCTCCAGATGATCAAAGAGGGCAAGATCGCCGGCCGGGCCGTCCTCCTAGCGGGCCAGCCGGGCACCGGAAAGACCGCTATCGCCATGGGCATGGCCAAGTCCCTCGGCCTCGAGACCCCATTCGCCATGCTCGCCGGGAGCGAGCTCTTCTCACTTGAGATGTCCAAGACCGAAGCCCTTATGCAGGCCTTCCGTAAGGCCATCGGCGTGCGCATCAAAGAAGAGACCGAGGTCATCGAGGGGGAGGTAGTCGAGATCCAAATCGACCGCCCTGCCGTAGCTGGGGCAGCCTCCAAGACCGGAAAACTCACGCTGAAGACCACGGAGATGGAGACGGTGTACGATTTGGGCGCCAAGATGATCGAGGCCCTGGGGAAGGAGAAGGTCCAGAGCGGAGACGTGATCGCCATCGACAAGGCCTCCGGGAAGATCACGAAGCTCGGGAGGTCGTTCTCTCGGTCCAGGGACTACGACGCCATGGGGCCCACCACCAAGTTCGTGCAGTGTCCCGATGGGGAGCTCCAGAAGCGTAAGGAAGTCGTGCATTGCGTAACTCTTCATGAGATCGATGTCATTAATAGCAGGTAAGTAGCGCTCCCTGAAAAGCAGCAGAAGATTTCTTGTGCAAAGTTTGATGCTTTTTGGTCTATTAGAAGTATGAACGTGATGTTGGGGCTTTTGGCTGTTTGAATTTTCTGTACACTATCTCAAGTATCAACGTGAAATGCAAAAGAAGATAATTTGTGCGGAGGTAGATTGTGTGAGTGAGTCCATATCAATTGCTCTTTTGAATGTGAAAGTTCCTGTTTTTGAGACTGCTTTGCTGGATGTTGGTGGTGATCACTGAGTAATGGACCTGTTGGTTGTTTTTGTTATTTTTACCATTGACTCAGTTAAAGAAACAGAGTACTCTGTTGCACTATTTTCTTTACTTTACTCGTGCTAGATAGAGAAGCTGAAAGCCTCCCTTTGTTTCTCTTGATGAGGTAAAAGAAGAGTACCCTGTTTCTGTAACTGGGTCAATTAAAAGACACAGAACTGATTCTCAGTGGAGCGAAGCTAGATAGTTTAGCATATATAAACTCTTTAGCTAAGTTGGACAAGGGACTTTGTTTTAGCTCTATTTTGTGAATAAGATATTCGCTGTAGTTTTGCTTAATACCTTTATTGTGAATAATGAAGATCCATTAGATAAGATATTATGTTTTTAATTGGGCTTTGATCTGCTCTCATTATAAGGGTTCAGAGTAAAGGGCGTCCTTGGAGAAAGAAGAGGATGTTAAACTCTGTTGGAAATAGGGCAGTTAATTTGAGGAGTAATTAGGCTTATTGTATTCATAGGACAATGTTAAACTGCTGTGATGAATGTTATGGCCTTTTGGCCTGCGCATGCCTATCCTTTTTCAGGCTCTTTACATTGTGGATTTACCATGGAAATATTGGGCCAAATGCACAATAAGCTGGTTTTTCTTGGTGCCTGATTGTCTCATTTCCTGTATCATGACCTAATGGATGATAAAAATTACTACTGAAATTGTACCTATTGCAAACGTTACAACCATCTATAGTCCTGATAGTATTATTGATGTGATGTCAGATGTGCTTAATATAGGCTTACTATGCAAAGTAGTAGAGGCACGGTACTCACCGACTTGAGATTTTTTAGAATTCAATTCTTGGTGAAAAGCAATGTAATGGGAGAATTTCAGAATTTCTTTTTTCTCTGATATCCTGTTTGGGATTGAGATATATTCCACTTCGTTAACGCTTCATTGTGAAGAGTTTTTCTTAGTAACTACGTTTACTGAAGAGATTGTTTTTTCTTCCTTCAGAACAAGTCAAGCTTTTGGCTTGTTTTAGCCTGCAGATTATGGTTCTTGTTTTTAACTCCGATTTTCGTACTTGACAATCCCAGGACACAAGGATTTCTAGCTCTCTTCGCTGGTGATACCGGTGAAATCCGTGCAGAAGTGAGGGAACAAATTGACACAAAAGTGGCAGAATGGAGAGAGGAAGGGAAGGCAGAGATTATACCCGGTGTTCTCTTCATTGATGAGGTGCACATGCTTGACATTGAATGCTTTTCTTTCCTGAATCGTGCTTTGGAGAATGAGATGGCTCCAATATTGGTTGTCGCTACTAACAGAGGGATAACTACAATCCGGGGCACAAACTACAAATCACCGCATGGGATTCCGATCGATCTCCTTGATCGCCTACTTATCATCTCAACTCAACCTTACACAGAGGATGAAATCCGCAAGATTTTAGATATCAGGTGCCAAGAGGAAGATGTGGAAATGTCCGAGGAGGCCAGGTGTTTGTTGACAAAAATAGGTGTAGAAACATCATTGAGATATGCCATCCATCTCATCACAGCTGCTGCATTGGCTTGTCAAAAGCGGAAGGGAAAGATAGTGGAGATGGAAGACATTAACCGAGTTTATCATCTGTTTTTGGATGTGAAGAGATCAACGCAGTACCTGATAGAGTTTCAGAACCAGTACATCAATGAAACTGGAGATGGTGACGAAGATGATGCAAGTGCCATGGTTCCTTGAAAGTTCATTGGACTTGAAATTTGACGTGGTTTTTGTACACCTAGTTTGGATTAACGGTAGTTTGGTAGCCTTCAATGTGCAGTGCGAATATGATGTCTTTTGCGTGCTGTTCATATTTGTAGGACAGGCTGTGTCAATTATATATGTCGGGATGGATGTTTTAGATATCTGCACCTATTTGGACACTTTTGCATTGCTCAAAAGCAGGGATGAAGGACGAGCTCAGATGCATGATTCCTAAAAACTCTACAAACTTTGCCTTTTGAAATATCTCTCAGGGGCTACATATAGAACCATTTTCTGAAACAAGTTTAGCTGGCTCATATCAGAGTACCGAATTAATGGGCATAGCTAGCTGTGTTCTTAACTTAGAGCACTATTTCGCATCAAGGGACAACCTCTCACTCAGGGTGTCGAGTGCATGCTACATGTGACAAATTGACCAACTCAGCTTTTTCCGTTGGTGCCAGCCTAACAGAGGGACCCACTTTTTTGAAATAAAGGGAGCTCAAGGATTAATTTGTTGAATGTGATAACTCAAGAGACTAAAATGTCAACAGTTCAATACCACACGACTGATATAATTAAGCCTGTTTTTTATACATGCGGCAAAAGGAGGGGAAATGAACAGAATATAGATAAAACGACATAGATAAGCCAATGAGCTACATTTCGTAATCCCTAGTCCCCAGCACAAAACCATACGCATGTACTCTACCCTCGCGATTGGTATAATGCATCTCTATAACTCATGGATTCACACTTTATATCTCAGGCCGGGTCATCAAACGGCACGGCCCAGACCAAGGAATCCAGTAAATCCGGGTGCATGAATCCGAAATTGCGAAGCACTTGATTGTCCGCGAAGTTCAAAGCCCTTCGCATCCCATCCCAGCACGACTTGCCAGCGTACATCTGGTTGTGGTCCCCGCTGCACGGCTGACAACCCGTGAAGTGCGTGATAAACGGCCTTCTACTACTCCCTTTCCCGTTCGCAATGTCCTTCAGATGACACCGTTCCCTATACGCACCGTATCGCTCGCTATCTTTCTCGGCGTGCCTCTTCCTCAACGTGGGATCCTTCCTCTCCATTTCCGTGTACCCGACGGTGATGTTATCCAACGTCCCCACGATCTCGTGCCAGTAACCCTCGAAGTAGTACTCGCCCTCCAAATAGATCTTGTCCGCCCATTTTTCCTTCTCCTTGTAGATAAGGTAAATCAGGCCCGTCTGATCGTCGGACTCCGGGAACAACTTGTCCTTGAACGTTGCTCTTTGGATTCGACCCCAATTCTGGTAGTCCGGAGACTGTGGGCCCATGCTGGCCCAGACGTTCATGAAGTCCATGGACCACTGGCAGTTCCTGATGAGGAACACCCCCGCGTTCAGGCCCGTCCAGCTCTTATCATTGTATATTGCATGGGCCCACCCGTGGACGATAAGGTTGTGATCCTTGTATCGCTCCAGAGGAAGCTCGAACTCCATATCGGTGAACAACGCGTCCGAGTCCACCCAATAGATCCACTCGGCCTCCGGGTGGGCCAACATCGCGGCCCGGACTACTGGTAGCTTGGCCCAATAGGAGCCCATCTTCCGGTGCAGCAACGCGTTGTTGTAGAAGATATCGTAGCCGTGGATCCGACAGTAATCGACCTTGTTCTTGAAAAGCCTCAGGAGTAAATGGTCACCGATGGGATTCTTACAAGGTGAGGGTTGTGATCCACTCACTAAGAGAACACGATCGCGTCCTCCGGCGGCCAACGATGGATGATGCTTCAGCCACTCGCTTCGCTTCTCATCCCAGCCCTTCACGGGTTTCTCAATCGAGTAACTCAGATCCGGCTCATCGTAGAAGGTCTTGTCCGCAGCGCCTGTACCGCAATTGAGCCAATCGGCGCCACGACTAGAGGACATGGATTGAGAGGCGTCCAGAGACCCAAGGTTAGAGGAAGGGTTAGGGGTAATGAAGGACCAGAAGGTCCAAACTAGTAAAAAACAAACCAACGCTCCACCTAAAAAGAGGATACCATCGGTAAGCCAAGGAGAGGCTTTGCTACGAATGGTTGCGTGTTTAGCCATGGGAGAAGTAGTGTGGAGCTGAGCCAGCTCAGGCGACACCATTGTGAGTGGTGTGACGTTGAAAGACTTTAATCCCCAATTTTGCTCTCGCGTCGCTCTCTATCTGCAACACTCGGTATCACTGTTTCGTACGAACCTGTGAAGATTTTGTAGCGACGTTTCTTGCTAAGTTTAGCGGAGAGGGTTTTACAGTGGGGGGTTTTTGGTTTGAGAGTGAGCAGCGGGTCGTGTGGGCTTGAGGACCCAGATGAGGTAAATGGCGATAAGGGCGTGAAGTACGGTAGGTCCCACTCGAAAATTTATGTCTGTGTGGCCTTGACAGGTGAGGGAATGGATTGCACCGACACTTATGGTTAAACTTCCCTGCAAAGTGCAAACATTCCCTTCTTGTCGTTTGTGTCTGTTTTACTTTCAAGCTACAACGAGTTACGAGTACCACATGAACACTACTAATTTTGTGGGTATTTATTGTCGCCATTATTTGCCATACCCCAATATGTATTTCAGCAGCTAAGCTAAGCTAATATTACAAAATAGGACTTTTGCAAAATATCCGCAAGCAAAGTTTCAATTGCGATACGACCAAGTACTTCAATTTTTTCTTCTTCTTCTTTTTAAGTCATGAATGCGGGGCGGGGTATACTGGGGAATTTGTGGAAGTGGGTTGGGGAGAGAAGTATTATGGTACTTGGAGGATACTATTCTTAATTAGACAGATGGCAGATGATTAATTTAGCATATATCCTATCAATCTCTCACTCGCGATGAAGGTGGCAATTTTGTCTTGTATTGGCATCAAGTGGATTTGAGTGAGATTCTGGTCTCTGTATTATTTAAACGGAATGACCAAAAACATACGCGCTACACATTTGCTGCCTGCGTTGAAAATACCGAGCCAACACAACAATCTTCTTAAGCTAATTCATTGTCATGGTTTCTGGCAATGGGACGTACATAATTATGTCGTCCAAAATCGCTTTTCTACTACCTTTACGGTGTCGACAAGAGGCCATACTGCTTTAATAAAGTACGTTGAATGGAGAGAACGCCAGTACTTTTGAATAATAAACTATAATCTCCACAATATTTTTATATTTAATCTACTTTATACGATATCCAAAGTTCTCTCTTTGATAATATAATCAAGCTTTGAGGGTCCACCATAAAAGGCTAAAAAACAATGAGGCGAATCCATGGAAAAGATAACACACAAGATATGGAAATTATCATTCTTCCAAGGTAGAACGCCGTATATAGTTTAGAGGTCCAATTTACCATTCTAGGAACGCGAGGGTTGAAGGTCCTTTCGTGCGTTCAAAAAGCAGCATAATTTAGGTTGTGTTTGTGTTGTAATATTTTTGGTATGGAAATATGTGTTGGTATTGGGTTTAGCGAAAAAGGTGAAGAGAGAGGTAATTTTTTATATTTTTTATAATTTTTTATATTTTTTTATGGTAGAGAGAGATTATATTGGAATATTTTATTAGGAGAGAGATAAAATTTTGGAGAATATTATGAATGAAAACGCAGCCTTAGTCGGTCAAAGTAGGTCCACTCTTTTAGAGTTACACGAGATACGCAGCCAACAAAATGATGCCTCCATCACGCAAAGTTATTGAAAGTGTGGAAATTATCCTTCAATCATGCATTATTTTAAGCCGCTAAAAGCAAAAGAGGCTAAAACGCCCCCTTAACATTCCCCGCTCTTGTACCCTGCGTAGTGCGTAATTCTCGCTCACTATCTCCGCGTGTTTCCTCCAACTCTGGCGCCCCTATCTCTACGCCTATGAATCTATGACGTTGTCTTTTTTTTTTTTGAATCACCTATGATTTTGTCATTTGTTTTTACTATCTCTATTCAATATCTTTGGAAGTAGCTCTCGCCTGAGTCGCCTCCTCCAAATAAAAGTCTTGTCCCCCAAGTATAAAAGCAAACAAATCAGTGACGACTGGTCGTCCGGAAGGATAAAGGGCTTGTCGGAGTCGACCCATTAGATCCACTCGACCTCAGGGTGGGCTATCGCCGTGGCACTGGCCCCAATAAGGGTTCCTATTATTGCAGAGTGCTGGGCATCAGTATCACGCTCAATTCTCTCGTAGTCGTACTATGGTGGTGATAGCCTGATAGGAGTCTCAGAAGGTACAATAAGACGACCAAACTGAGAATAAAAGAATTCGCTACAAATCGTAACACACTACTAGCCATCTCTTATGGATTCATGAACATTGTAAACCTAACAGACCAAACTTGGGACGTAAGATAGAACCACTGGGGTCCCCGTCATTTTGCACAAAAAATTAGCACAAACCGTCCCATTACAGCCTTACAGGATTACTATTCTGATTTACAAGCATTGGTAGAAATACAGAACCAACTTTAATTGGTGCACATCACTCAATTCCATTTCTCTTATTTTGCTTTATGTCAACTATCAAATCTGACAGTTGATTCAATGTAACTCTACAAATAAATAATTGGAGAGCACGTCAACCCCCACTGCGAGTTTTATGTTACCCATTTCACCTAAAAAGTAAACAACAAACACCACCAGGCCACTATCCAATCTCCTAGTGATTACTTATTAACAACCTTGAATATCTCTCCACCTGAGATAAACCAACCCTGCACGATAGTGAGTGTATGCTCCGGCAACTACTAATACATGAAATAGTTGATGGCTGTGCCCTGCAATGTCAAATTTCCCGGGCATCCATCGTTCAGGGATCCTAGTGGCATAAACCAGCGCTCCAAGCCCATAGAAAGTCCCCATCAGCATCTCGTACCCAAATGTGTGGAGAGCCTCAGGTTGTCCCCAGAACCAGACAAGCTTGTGCAGGATCGGTGCTAGCCCACAGAAGCCCATGCCACAGAAGAGACATGCACGAACAGTACGGAACTCGGGCGTTTGAAAAACTGGCACGAGAGAAACCAAAACTGTGGTAACTCCCAAGATGGTTATAAACCCCATGTAGAGGTTGCAGAAGAAGGGGTTGCACATGAAGGAGTAGTAGACAGGAGGGTAGAAGGAGGTAGATATAAGGGCAGCAATTCCAGCATAATCAACCCTGAGCATGATATACGACAGGCGCTCAGAGGTGCAAGACAGGAGGTGACAAATGCTGCTGGCTAGCAAGCAAAACATAGCCCCACCCAAAAATGCAAAAAATGGCCACCGTGTGATTGGTCTCATCACCAAGGGGGCTATAATGTTTGCCAAATCTTCCTTCATGCTACGCTGCAGTTTATCAGGACAAAGAATACATTAGCTGCATGTAGCTTCAGGGAGCAAGTCAATCACCCATAATGAAAACAAAAAAAGGTATATTACTGAGGATGAATTGCTTATTGCAATGATTGCACCAGAAATCAGTACTGTCGAGTATAACTTTGGTTCCAGAAGGAAATTATACAAAACTGCAGTCTAAACATTTGTGCAAGCTAGAATTGGGAAGATTCTGTTGTATCAGGTCAAGGAAAATAAAAAAAGTTCTGTAGTAGAAAGAAATAAACAAAAGAAAGCAAATTGAATGAAGACTTATATGAAGGTAGTGACAGCATTGTGCGAATCAACCTCCTAAAAACCATGAACTACCATCATCAAACAGGTTCTAGATTAAATCTAAAGGTAGAGAACCTGATTCTAAGTTACATGGATAACGCACCCTACTATAAGCATGATAGACTCCAATATTGTAGGGAACAAGGCATGTAGTATTAATTGAGCTCCGTTTATTAAAAAAAATATATATATACAATAACATTTCCTTACTCACGAAAGCCTTAGAGATGCTTTGCTGGCATGTACAAGCTTTTACCCTCATGCCCCATACTGATGACATAGGCCAAGATGAAGAAATCAGGCACAATATTACCAATGGGTACTTATAATGTTGTATATGATACTCATAATATTGCCTTTGGTGGAGAAGCAGTGGTGCTGCAACTCTTGGGAGGAGAATTTTACTACTGTCTCTCTCTTAGAAATGTAGTGCCCAGGGGAGATTAAGATAGTAAATATTGATGATCAAAGTTCAGTTCATCCTAAAAGTGTCACCTCTGAAACAGAAAGGATATGTAGTCTGAAGGAAAATTGAGAAAGATAAAGCCTACCAGTAATTAAGTCTGATTCGGCTACAAGAATTTGAGGGACATACATAAACAACCACCTATATTAATCAAGTCAATCATGCAAACAAGTATTAATCTTATTGAGGATACCATCAGTGTTCTGAGTGCTTAAGAAAAAAAAAAATACCAAAACACAAACATCAGTATAGTTGCCACTGGAAAATCGCTCAGGCAAACAGTTATTTAGAAGTTCCATCACATGACAACCCGAGAGTGATGGAAGTAAATCCATAGATGGTAATGTAGTCTTTAACTCCTCCCTAAGTCTTTGCAGATCAGGCATGTTGGGCAAGGATGGGAGGCATGTCATGAATTCTGCACGCAGTTTGTGCAGGTCTGCCTTTTTCAGCACATCAGGAAGATGTAGACAGTGAAGATCTACAACCTTTGGTACCTTCATTGCAGTGTATATGGTCAGGGAAAGGAAGAGGAAGAACCCGATCAGATGCCTGTAGAAAATGCATAAGCTTAATAACAGGAGAGCTTAGGGACATGCTGGGGATGTGGGGAGGTATCTTTACATATTTCTGAACCTCGAATTAAGCGGCAACCATTCACCAACCAATACAACATGGAACAAGTAGCAAGTGTATGTTGTGGGAAACATAATAATTCAACTACTATATTTAAGCCTAACCAAATTAGTACCATGGTCAATTCCGGGTGTATGATCCAATAGGCAATATTTCACACAAATTTAGCAATATTTGTTTTTCTTAGTAAAATTACTCACACACCCGATTGAATAAATTGAAAAATTTTAACTAGATGAGTACAACTTTACCGCCCACATGAGATTGGTACATGGCCTCACCTGACATGCTTGTTTGTGGAATGAAGAAATGAGATTAAGACCCAAGGGCCATTGGCAACTTTGCCTTTTTTATCCCTACTTCGCTTTTATTGTCTTACATGTCCTTGTATTTACCTTTTTATACCCATGAACTTATCTACTGGGGGAAAAACTCAACTACACAATACAAATAAGACTAGAATATCAAGTTGTGCGGCAGAAAGAAGTTTGGATTCAGTTGACTATTTTGAAGCATCCCCAATGGAAGTGAAATAAACTATAACAGTTTATAGGTTCCGGCAGAGTCAATGTTGCCCTAAGTGTTTATAATTTTGGGGACAACAGCTATAAATTTTTTTCCCCTTGTTTACGTTTCAAGAAAGTAATCGAAAAAAGAAACGGAATTAACTACATTTCTGACAGAAATCCTCTTCTCAGAATTTCTAAATTCTAGACAACAAAATCGCGCACACAACTAGAACACTTCTTTCCTTAGTAATGTCCGAATTAAAATATTTCCATTAGAATCACAATATGAATGAACTCTTTTGGAAATGGAGGAATGTAAAACTTACGTCCACACATTTAGGGTCTCATTGTGAATGCTAAAGATGCTAAACAAGGCCTCCTTCAATGGACATTCGCACCGGTAATGGCCGACAATGAACTCATTGTCCTTCAAATACCCAGGCAAAGCGTGGTACTCAACCAGCTGACACTTCACCCTTTTCCAAAATCTCTTCCCTTTCCCTTCATCTGAAGAAAGCGTCTGATGGTTCTCCATTGCTTCAGAAGATACTTTTGTACCTTTAACAGTTTGATGAGCTCCACCCATCTTCTGATCAAACAGACACACAAAACTAAATCAATCTAACAATTCCCAGTTCTGCTGCCGAGAAAAATGAAATGCAGGCACCAAAAAACAAAAGGGAAACCCAACATTCTACAGCATTAACTTCCATCATTTATGACCAAAAAACTCCAGCTCAGCAGTCAGTGTACTACACCAATCCAGGCCAGCTTTAATTATTATTATTATTTTCCGAAATAAATGGCACAACCTAATTAATTCACTCGAAATTTAGGTTTACTATTAAAAAATTCACCACATAATTTTTTATTATTATAATATTTATTAAAAATCTTATCTCTTCATTTTTCACAACTTCCATAACATTTCTCTAATTTATAATATTTCTCAAATCTCAGTACCAAAAACTTTCACCCTCAAACATATCCAAAAGCTATAGATAACATAAACCGCAAAAGATTTTGCTTTTCATTTCGTTCATTTTCTATCTAGTTAAAAATGGACGTGCAAAGGACCCAATTTTATAATCAAGGGAAAAGAAACAGCGCAAGCAAATGAAACCCCTGATAAGAACAAGAACAGAGAGGATACCCGAAAATGGACAACCACCAGCTGAGAAAGAAGCGTCAGAAGGAGATCCTTAAGGCGCTTCTATTATATCTTATATATATGACAAATGTAGCAAGAATTGCAGGCGGAGATAACAAGTATCTCCGGCAACAAAATGGGAATGGACAATAGAGATCAGAATTAGAAGCAAAGGAGTGGAAGAAACTAGAAAGCACGGACAAATCTAACTAAAGGCTAAATCGTGGCGGTTGGAAGTAGGCAGAAGGTTTAGAGAGATTCTTCGATGAGATGCGAAGATGCCAAAGAATGGTGTGGATGGGGCCAGGCATGACGTTGGGGATTGGGAATATGACCGAGATCTGCGAACAGATGCCGGTTATACTTTTTACATGAAACTATTCCGATCTGTGGACCCCATCGACTGTGGCGCTATTTTTTTGTTCAGACTAAAGAGCAGGCAACCCGGAACGTGCTGGGAATCGGTAATTTTGGCACTGTTATCGTCCATCAATCTTGGAAGCTAATTGTGGTTCTGTTGCCAATTAGGACCGTTGGATCCATGACCAAAGTGAAACAAACACGCAGGGATTATTGTTTTGGCACTACTTTTTATGTGGATCCTTTTAATATTAAATATTGTTCAAGGTTTTCCTTGGCCCCCAAAATAAAAAAAAATTCTATCAAACATTTAATATGAACAATAAACAATGAGATTGAATTGTATTTTCCCCCAAGATCAAATTTTGTTTAAAGAAATCTCTTAAATAAATCTTAAACTTTCAATCAAAATCAGATGTGATGCCATAATCACGTTTGAAGTTAAAAAATGATCACCTTATTTGACAAATTCCAGGTGCCCCTCGTAATTACTTATTTAAGATTAGAGTGATGTTTGGTAAATTCCATATCACATTTAATTGGGCAAACAAGTAGGTGGGTATGTCGGTACGTATGTCTAACAGTGTAGCACCTAGTGGATTCTTTGCCCCCTTTTTGTCATACGTGGTCTTTTATATGCCCCGCAATTGGGTAAAAGGCTAGGCCATTAGACATGGACCTGCTCCTCTAGCCCGAGACTCGAGTAACGGAATAGAGGATCTTTAGCTCGGCCCAGTGAAGCGGGTTCAAACCAAGACCAAGCGCTGCAAGGCGAGCATAATTTCACAATTGTGTTATTCGAAGTTCGCGAAGAATCAGGATGCTATTTATTATAAAGCAAAAGAATGGCCTACATGGGTACTAATTGGAGGGAATAATGCCGGAGAAAATTCCGTGCTGTCGCATTGCCTTGGCTGTTTGAACTCGCTACTTTTCGTTTAAATTATTGGCTGAAGGAAACAACATTGCTATGCAACTTTTAGGTAGGAAGTTTCGCAGCAATTGCCTCGTATTATTCTTTTGTAATAATTATGCTTTATTTCTCGATTGGCTTCTTTGAAGATGCAGTTGATATTTTGGATGTAAAGGGCAGAGCTCAGAAACATCTTGGCTCAACTATTCGGCATAGACAAAATCCATCTGTTTGGTACTTCGCTATTTTGTCAAAGAAGTTGACACAAGTACGTACGATCAGTACGATGTCCAACAGCAACTAAACCAGTTAGTTTTGACTTGTCGGGCACTCGATCTAACCAAAGCGGAACATCCTTTTTCACATCATTCATTCTTTGCAGCAACGTAAAATGTTCCTGTGATGCAAATGTGATCCAAGCATGGAAAAGGAGCTTGTGATCTCTTCTTGGTTGATTGCTTAATGCTTGTCCTGGCCTGCAGCAAGCTCCTAGGATCCTTCCTTGTTTCTGTCTTTAGCGCACATGTTTGATCTTTCACCGAACACTTCTAATAACAGTCTGTACTAGCTGTAAGCTAATCACAAATCTGTTCGACTCCATCGACCATAAACTACATCCAAACCGAAGCAAGGGTCGAGAGGGAGAACTTTGGTTTGCGAATGAGACAAATATTGGGAGTGTCGTCTTCTCTTTTGGTGGAAATTATAATGGAAGCCCCTTTAGTAATAGTTTGCAGTCACTTAACTGTGTCATGCATATATACAATAATCTCATATTCTTTGGAATAAGTTCGTGAAGAGAATTCTTCATGAATAAGTTAGCTGACTTCTTGTTGTCGATACTGTTTCTGAAACAGTTTCCTGCACTCGGTGCCTGTTGCCAAAATGCTAAAACAGCAGACGAAGGGCATATAAATGTCTATCATATTGCTTGTCAATTGTTGATCATCTTTGTCTGCAAGGAAAAAAGCCATTTTTCCTTGCATTGGGGGAGCATGTAATGACTAGCCAAAATGAGACAAGCACGTAATTTCTTCTTTTTCTTTCTTCGAGGGGACGGGGAGAGGTTTGGGAGGAGCGGGCTTGCGAATTTTGTAATGTCAGTGCTGGTCATACAAGTAGTGATCGCTTCATTCCCAAAATGTTTGATTAAATTCTTCAAAAAGGTGCTTAGAAAAGAAAAAAAAAAAAGCCACTCACAATAGTGTCATATCCCAGGAGAAACGATGCAAAGTCATAAATCCATTGTTGACTTCCATGGTTCCATACCCAGGCCACTTCGAGTCAAGATTTGCAGATGTCAAATCTTGCAGCAGCTCAACAAGAAACTGAATTGTTTTTACACTTCTCTTCTTTTATAAATCAGTAACGTGAATGAGAGAAAGTGTGAGTGCGAGGTGCAATGAGTGAAATTGTGAGAAAGAGGGTTTGCTTGTAGAGAGTAATGTGAGAATTGAGAGTTGTAAACATTTAATTTATTGAAATCAAAGTTCTCTCCTCTGTGGATGTAGGCAAATTGCCGAACCACGTTAAATATTAGCCTCCATGTGTGTTTGTGTTATTGCGTTCCATGCTCAACATCCATTATGTATTAAAAAAAAAAAAAGCTAGCGTGATGACGCATTTGCTAAAAAACTTCCTTCACAATCATCTTGCAGTTCTCACACACATGAAAAACATCCAAAGAATCGGAGAAATAGAAAGTAAGAAAATAAATTTATTTTTAGCACTCGTTCATTGGTTGTTGGCTTGATTTCAAGTCCTTTGTTACCCCAGTTTTGTGACCATTCCAGCTTCTGCCAAGAGCTGCATCAAGCTGATCTCCAACAGGAATTGGTGGCACTGGCTGCTACTTTTGTTTAACGTTTGCCAATAGACACTTTTTCTGCTTCATAAGGCTGCAACACTTTTTCACCAATTCCTGTAGCCAGAAGTTGGGAGCAATGATAACAAAAAGGCTTCTGTTACTTCATACTATAGGAGATAAATGTACCAATATACTGAAAATAAAAAATCAATAAACTATTTTCCCCTGGGGATGCTATAGCTCTCAACCCTTTCTATCTTTTTCCACAGGACCACTTACAAGAGGGAACAAGATGCATTGTCTGGTCTTCGTAAAAAGAAAAGCAGGTCAGAGTGAAAATGCAGCTTTTCGTGTAGCATAAATCTGCATTCTCTGATATAGATCAGGGGGCATCGGATACGATGGGAATCTACTGTCTACAATAATGGTTAAAGAACTGTGGATTCTACCACCAGCAAGGGCCAATTTTTCACTTGTTTCGCTTGTCACTTCATAAAACGAATCTGGAAACCCCCAAATTCTAAAAATCAAACGAGAGTTTTGCATCCCACGCCACAGCTTTTGATGTGCCACGGAATAACTAGCTTTTGAATGGATTTTACAAAGACTGTGCTTAGCCATATGGGCAGCAGTATATTTTGGTAATTTGAAATAACAAAGCGAGGCTTACTTTGCTTCTTTTTTTTTTTTTTTAATCGAGGCTTACTTTGCTTACTCTATTGTGAAAGCAGCCTAACTCCTGGTCGCCCGCGTACTGGTCTGTGGCACACAGCACGGCAGCTGCTGCTATTGCCGATGGAGGATAATCCATGAACTCGATCACTGAAAAAAAAAAATCTTTATAAGCGATTACTTGTGTGTGTGTGTCTGAGTGAGTGAGTGAGAGACAGTTTCAATTGGGGAATCACCTTGACATGTGTTGATAATAAGATCTGAGACACGCGACAAAACTCGACTGCAATCATTTAGTGGAGAGCCAAGACATGAAAGCTTAGCAATGAAATAGTGGGCAAAATCAAAGGGCGTAGTCCTGCGCAGACGCCACTTAAGATTGGCCATGACCAGTAGCTCCATCCGTTGAACCGTTTTGGGCTTGAACAAGAATCTTGGTTTCTTCACCTGCAGGTCTAATAGTAGTGGCACTCTTGTTTCTTCCATTTTTGCCGCCAGGGCTATACAAGCAACTGATAGTAGCTGCAGAGGCCACATTTTACCTTCCTGCATAAGCGTAAAAAGTCGAGATTTCACTAAAATAAGGTACCCGTTTTCAAATGCTCTGTCAAACATTGTGATTTCTCCGTATAGAAATTAATATAGGTACGTATCAAGTATGATGATTCTAATTTGAAGCCTATAGGAGAAGTTCTAATTAAGCGGCTCTTCCTCATACTTGTGGAATCGTTTTTCGCTTATATAGAGCATCGGTGAGCCTCAGGATTAGATAAATTACCGGCAACGTGTGAGAGGAAAGAAAACGATCCAGATAGTTTACAGAAAGATATGCAGTTTCGGGCCTGAACTGGTAGTGATCATGCACCTGTACGATTCAAACTCATTAATCCTTTTCAAAAGGATATCATACAAGAACATAATGAATACGAGAAACTTCATAGCAATGTACCTGAAACATCCAGTTGACAGCGTCTTTGCGAGCGCGGAGAAGACCAGGATTCCCACGTAACCGATTTAGTGGCTCAAGTTCCTGCATTTGATTGGTCTCATAATCAAAGAGAATGATAACAGAGCTCTCGTCATCCGACGGGCAATCCAGAGTTTCGTAAAGATCGTGGTCACAAATGTCAGCTTTTGGGGAAAGCACATTATAAGCGGCTACTTCGTTGCAGTACAAGTTAGGGGTGGAGTAGTCTGAGAACATGAACATTCTGGCTGATAGTGAATTCCATGGGACGTTCGGGAATTTATATTGTGCTATTGGGGTGGCTAAGAAAAATCTGAACAAAGATTACCGTCTTGGCAAAGCGATATGACATGGGTCGATGAAAGTGACACTACAGAATTTTGCATGAAGCTTCGTTTAAGAGTAGCCAAATTTGAGTAGGGTCAGTCTTGGGCTCTTCGAAGGATCATGACTTTTCAAGGTTTTGTAAACGCCTCTCTGCAATGCCTCTCTGGCATCTGCAATCCCTGAGGTTCTGTAATTGTAAGCAGGAAAAAACGTCCCTTAGCTATAGCATTCGTTTGCAACTTGCTCACATAATCGTTATTAGGAGGAATAATAAACCCAAAACAATATAGGGCCATTGGGCATGCTTCTAGCCCAACTCCGTGACAGGCTTCAACCTCAGTGGCTGCTGCAGATGTCCATATGTCGGCCTAACCAGGGTATGGACATGGTCATGCAAAAGCCCATAGAACTCCAGTCTTGATTTTTGGAAGTTTTAAGGCCCTAACAAAGTTTAGCGAATAAAACTTCTCTTCAGCCCAAATAAGGAAAAAAAAGGGTTGGTGGTTCTTTTTTACCCCGTGTGATTAAGGCTGCGTTTGCCAACCTAACAATCCCCAAAATATTATTTCACTCCTAATAAAATAATTCAATATAATCTCACTCTCTCCTATAAAAAAAATTATAAAAAATTACAAAAAATATAAAAAATTACCTCTCTCTTCACCTTTTCACTAAACCCAATATCAACACATATTCTCGTACCAAAAATATTACAACACAAACACAATTAAAAAAAATGATTATAAAAAGAAAAATAAGTGGAAAAAAAATAATAATAAGTCTTTGACAAATATGGTTCAAATAAAATAGACTACTGACATGTCCTCGGCCAACAATAACATTAAAACTGACTGGTCGTCGTTAGTGGAGAGCGGATGGTTTTGGAAACAATGGCTTAATAATTCGGCCGTCTCGCAATGTTGGGGGAACGATCATGCAAAGCACAACCAGTAATTTGGTGCAGATCCATTAAGATTTATGAGGGTGGCCTTTTACCATCCTAAAGGGCCACGCGAATATACAATATAGCCTCTAATTCTCGTGGTTTCTCTCATACCAAGAAATGAGTATTAGCCTAACCCTTCTTTTTCGTAATTGAAGTCTTCCATTGCAAGGTATTGGAGAAAACGAAATACGGCAAATCAGTGTGTTTTGAACGTGATGGATCGCTATCACCCGACAACTGTTTGGGCTACATTAATCTTGAGTTTGTGAAAATCTCTTTCAACCTAGCATGGGTAGTTGTCGAGATTGTGTCACCCCGGCCGATGATGTGGAAACCCATGACCTATGCTTAGGATTTAATTAATTACTGTACCATCTAATTGTCCCTCTTCCACAACTAACATGTTAGCTTTTCGTTCTGATTAGACTTGGGACCAAGCGTGTGAACCATCTTCTGTTGTCGATCGAATAAACTTGCTCAAAGAAGAACTTTGAACAATGGGCTACTGAAAATCACAATTCACCAAGTTGTAGTAACCACTGCTCCGTGCACAGGACAGCAATCTTAGGGTGTGTTTGTGTTATAAAATTTTACATCTTTTAAAATTTTAACACAATAAAATATTACAATATAATCTTTTTCTCTCATCAAATCATTATTTTTCACTACAAAAAATATAAAAAATTATCTCTCTTCACTTTTTCACTAAACTCAATACTTAAAATTTTAATAACACTACAATTTTACAAAAACAAACTCACCCTAATCTATTTGAAAGTTCTGTTTCAAGAGGAAAAAAACAATGCTAACACAAATATATCCTCGATAAGATCAAAATGGTTGAGGGATCCGAATTTTAACCGGGTAAAGAATATAAAAATATGGGCCTAGAACGACCTGCTTCAAAGCTCAAAGAAACTACAGGATTACAAATGTGAAAAGGAGAAGAAAGTGGCAGAGACAAAAGCTGGAATCTTACTGCTATGTCTGGTTAATTTCTTAAAATAATTTTAGTGTTTGTATTTTTTCGGAAGTAGTGTAATTTTTTTGGGAATAATGAAAAATTAGTTAAAAATTATTGAAATTTGTAAAAATTTATTGTTATTAGTAAAAAGATATTGAAATTGATGAAAAAATTATTAGAATTGATAAAAATATATTGAAATTGATGAAAAAAATGAGTTAAAACTTGAAATTTTTTTAAAACTTAACAAACATAGCCTACCTCTTTCAATCTCTCAATCACGTCCCAAAGTTTGGAGCGTACGTCCACGGCAGCATCAAAACCCAATTGAATTTAAACAAATCCACCACTAGACCCAAGGGTGTGAGTGGGGTAATTTGGGGCCAAATTCGCGACCCTCGAAAACCCCGGGTATGGCCGGCCTAGGGTGCGTTTGCACCAAAAATATCACAATATTTTTCACCAACTTACAATAAAATATTACAATATAATCTCTCTCTTCCATAAAAAAATATAAAAAATTACTTCTCTCTTCAATTTTTTACTAAACTCAATAACAACACAAAACCCAATAGCAAAAATTTTTCAAACACAACCCTACCTAGGATTATGGTTTTGGTTCTGATCGCATGTAAATAGCTACCGCGCTCCTTTTCTCGCAAATAGATCTTCGAATTGTATTCTGATCCAGAACGGCCCCACTCGCTCTCTTCGTCTCTCTCTTAGAAGTCAGACCTGTAAACGCAAGCGGCAGTGTGTTATTGGAGATCTAACACGTCACTACTCACGCTTCCTCTTCTATCTATAGCCTTTATGATATGATTTAAGCACCCACGGCCAGCTCCGCCATTACTCCAAGGCCCAAGCTCACAAACACACACTCACATATGCATAATGTATCGGTTGCTTATTCATATCGGAGGCACCTAAGCTTGATCATCTTGTCCCATTTCCCCCCGAACAAGCTAGGTTCGTCCTTTTGTTGGGAGTCTCCCGGAACTTCGAGAACTCGTCGGGTTTACGTTGGTGTTCTCTTATCTCTGTCTCTTCAAACATCATAGCCAAGCCCGAGGAACCCAGTTAATCCATCCCCGCGCTTTGGCGGTAGTACCCAATTTAATACACCAAAAAGATCGCGTCCTTTTTCACCTGTACAACTTTAGGAACGCACCCAAAACAAAACGTTTCCCTTTTCGCAGAAGCGTTTGTAAGAGAGTTATTTTTTGTTCGTTTTTTCTTATTTTAGAGGATAAATAGCACCTTGTTCTGTTAGATCATTGGCGCTCACGGAGTTTGGCTAGATGGGGAATTGTCAGGCGGCTGAGGCGGCGACGGTGCTCATTCAACACCCGGGGAACAAGATCGAGAGGGTTTACTGGTCGGTGAGCGCTCAGGAGGTCATGAGCTCGAACCCAGGTCACTACGTGGCACTTGTGGTGACCTGTCCAACGACGAAGTCCGACAACGGGACGCCACTGAAGCAGCACAAGCTTCTCCGACCAGACGACACGTTGCTCATTGGACACGTCTACCGTTTGATCAGCTTCGAAGGTAACACTAATATTGCCACTGCATGGGTGAGATTGGAGACATGTTTGGATTTACATCTGTGAATCATTGTCGACTTATATATTACACTTTGGCCCAACAACTCAACGCTTGAAATTATCATGTTTTACAAAAATTGGTAAGTTTATTAACGTAATTACTTGATAATCATTCTGAAATTTCATTTCAGATGTGTTGAAAGAGTTTGCTGCCAAAAAGTGCGTGAAGCTGGGCAAGTTGCTTGAGAGAGGAGGCCTTGGGGTTGAGACAAGGAAGAAGGGCTCTGGTGGTTCGAATCCGAAGTCGAAAATCGAGAATTGCCCGTTTAAGGTAAAGCATTTTCAACGTTTTACAGTGAATTGATACTGAACCCTGTTAGAGAAATCTGATTCCGTAATATTGCTCTTGGGCTTGGATTTCGAGGGCTGAAAGGACAGGGGAATCTTCCCTTTCAGGCTCTAGTCTTTTCAACAAGGGACAAAAAAAATCATCTTTCTTTATATTCCCCTCAAAGTTAAATGATCATAAATCCATAGCAGGCTGACAGAAAAGGGTGACTTTTAGCTCCAAGATATGCTTACCTTTTTTCTCTCTCTTGGCTGAAGCAATGTTTCCCTCGTTTATTTACGATATCTTTGCGGATTGGTATCTCTTTGTGGATTAGCTGATACTAAACACTATCTCCTAATTTGGTAAATAATTGGAACTTTTTACCAGGAATGCTTTCGGTAATAAGTGTTTATTCTGCCAGAAACGTCCTCTGGGTGATTTTATGACTGTAACGACGTATATCATAAAATGAATGAGACTATAGAGCGAACTTGTATTTTCATATTTGTGAAGATGTTGATATTTATTATGTCAGCCTCTAACTATATATTAACTGAAAATATTTTAATAAGTGAATTTAAAGTGAAGAAAAGACAATTTCTTATTAGAAGTAAATTGGAGAAAAAGGACTTCGTCAATTTATTTTTCCTCTCAAAAGCATACCACAGATACTTGTACGCACGTCAGTGCATGCCACCTGTGTCTATTAGAGAATGCATGTATTTAAGTAATAATTGGTGTAGTAGTTGTTGCCTTCATAGGTTCCCTAATGGCTACGTTTGTGTTCTTGTTGTATGGTTAATACTTAATATCGGTATTTAACTTCAACGTGAAGTCAAGGACGCACTGGTGGTTATGGGTGTTTCATTCTACATCTATCACAGTTTTGAATCTTATTAAATTTAAGTGGTGAAAATCATTATCTATCACATCAACTTAGCGCACGATTTATATATAACAACGATGTGGCTCAAAGTACGTGAATACTTTTCATTAATTCTTTCTGTTCATTTCAATCCTACGTACGCAATCACCTTTGCTGAAAAGAAATCACGCTGTATTGCTAACAGTTCGTGATCAGCTCTTCCGAATCTTGCTTGCTGTCTTCAGTATGGAGATTTCACTTTATACTTTGCAGTGCCGGAATACCGCGGTTGTCTGAGTAGAGAGAGTTGCAGAATCTTCTACATGGACGTACTGTTGCTTTTCTGAATTGTCAGTCTGGTATTTGCGTGTACCGTTTATAATCCGTGCCTGTGTTTCTCTCTTTTCTCCAGGCGGAGCAGGAGGTTCACCGTCTGGGAAGCAACGGTGGCAGTACCAGTAACAGCATCAGAGGGGTGGGAAGGCATCATGCTAGTGGGGGGCAATGGAGGCCAGCCTTGCAGAGCATTGCAGAGGTTGGAACTTGAACGCGCTACCGAACCGGGCCCCCCTCACTTTCATTCTCCCGCACGAATAAAACAACCAACCCATCCTTTCTCTCTTTTCATCAATACGTTTGCTTATTTGTTGCAGTAGTACTACTACTATTTTAATGATTCGGAGTGCAGAGGAAGAGTGTTTATTAAGTTTAGCTTTGAAGATTTGCTTCAATACCTTCACTCCTATTTACTCCAGCCTACTGAAACCGAAAATAGATGTTTATAGCTAAAAGGAGTGGACAGAAGGGAACTGTCGTTGTCTGCTACTGAAAATCTAGGAGCTCTGCCTTTTGGCGTTCAATTCAGCTTTCCACTCTACATAATTGGATTTTTCAGAGCAAGAAACTCCCAATTAATTTCCTAATTTAATAACATGTACGTAGTAATAATAGGCGCTTGGACAGTGGACACCAGAACATCAAGAACGTAGCTTAAAACAAAAGGAAAACATCAACGTCGTTTCTCCTTGAAGCAATCATAAAACTAGTTAAAAGTTTGGAATTGTGAATGGTGCCAATTAGGCGCATGGATTTCACGGACCCCAATAAATCAAAGAGCCCACGCCAAAAGCACAAAATATGTCTTCCTAGTGCTTGCACCGTTGGACGACTCCTTTCAAATTGTAAACTGTACGCTGTTTTTGTCCTCTTGACTGAATTATTGGTCAACAACACAAATCACTTAATTTTCCACTTCTGATACATACCCCCTGCCTTTAATCTGGTACCCAATGAGATTTTCTATGCTATGTTTTGTCTACATCTTAAATTGGATCCACAGAATCAATCCGGTGAACATGTCGAGAAAGCGTGCAGCTAATGTCGCATCTTTTTGTTTCTATTTGTTGTCTAAAAGCAGACAAGAGTAGAGAAGTTTGGCAGCACACTAGCAAGTTTTACAGGTAATTGAATTTTCACGACAGATAATAAGTTCATCGACAAAATGCTCGTGGAAAATAGAAAAAAAAAAGTGTTTATTTTTTCTTCTTACGTTAATCGTAACTTCTGGTTCGAGCCCAAAGACGACGCTGATTGTTTATCTGCCTAGTTTAATTGTTCGTAATTGGGCCCAGAATAGAGTCGAGTGAGGCCCAGCCGAAGCTTTTGCGGTTAGAGGTGTTCATTTGCACTGGCAGTTACCGTTTTAACCGTTAAAACCGCTATCGCTATCTGTACTGTTACCGGTGAGGACGGTTATTGTTCCTTAGCGGTGCGGTAACGGTGTCAAATATGTGATTCCGTCAATTGCGGTAACGGTGACGGTTTTCGTCAAACCGTCACCTACACTATCGTTAACCACCCTAGTTAAGACTTTAGATAATTATTGATTATGTAACATGCTTTTGTTGGAATATGTTAATTGGTTTATGTCACATTGTTTGACACTTTTATTAGACTTTAGTATTTATGTTTGAATATTATATTATATTCTATTCTATTATACTTTTGGACAACTTTTATATTTGTTATGATTGTTAATGATTATGATATTATATTTAAATATGTTATGATATTTTTTCATTTGATATGATTATTGATTATGATATTAAGTTAGAAATTTAAACAGCTCAAAACAGTGAAAAAAATGAAAAAACTTAAGGAAAAAACTTATTTTTTTTGGCACAACGGTTATACGGTTTAAGCGGTTATCCTATAACCGTTAACGTTAATACCGTCACCGGCAAGAGCAGTTATTGTGACTTAGCGGTGCGGTGACGGTGTCAATTATGTGATTCCATCAATTGCGGTGACGGTGATGATTTTTGTCAAACCGTCACCTACACTACCGTTAACCACCCTAATTGCGGTTATGCGAAATAGCATCATTGCCCTCCGCCATTTACCGTATTCTCAACCCGCGCCATTCTCTCTCGAAATTCAGTAGAAACCATGGGTTCTGCAGAACCGGTTCGGATCTTCGCCCGCATCCTATTGCTTCTCCTTCTTGTGATTCCGGTTCTGTCTTCCAACGCCTGCTCCGGTGAACATTCTTTAGGTACGCTTCTCTACTTTAGCCGTGCTATTTGGACCCACAACCTATCTGGAGCAGTAACCTACTTCCAACCCAGCTTTGCTATCAAGCCCGTGTTCACCTCAAACATTTTTTCTGACCCTTAGTCCTTCGTGCTCCATTGGTAAACAAATAACGTCTCATACCCGAGGAGTATATTTCCTAGTCTTTTGAGTAGGAAAGCCCACCAAAAGTCCTTCAGATACGGTCAATCTCTGCATACCAACCATTGGGAAGCAAGAAAGTCAACATAAAGTAGATGGGCATTGCAGTAGCTACAGACATGATGAGACTGACTCTCCCAGTTTGAGAGATGGTTCTAAGTTCTAACCTTCCCAACCGCTACTTTAGTTAATACCTTAGCTTTGACTTACTCAAAAAGTTTTCTTTCTTGACCTGCCCACAGATAAAGGTAGCCCCAAATATTTGCTTTGAATGGACATGACTTTGACATGCAAACAAACAATCACAAAGAGCAGTTGCTAAGTCCAGGTGAGTGTTGCCGCTACAAAGAAGTATTGATTTGCAGTAGTTGACCATTTGACCGGACCAGCGCGAATACTTAGCCAAAATGCTGCCAGTAGCTGCCACTTCTTGCCTATTAGCTCTAGTAAATATCGTGATATCATCCGTAAACAATAAATGCGAGATGGAAGGGACTGCCCGATTTACTTTAATACCGTGAATAGAACCCCTCTCCTTAGCCGAGAGGAGCAACCTAGAGAGCTCTTTCGACCCCAACATGAAAAGGAACAGGGATAATGGATCACCCTGCCTCAACCTATGGGAGGTGTGAACAACCCATGGGGACAGCAACACCGAAAAATAACAGGGGTAATACGAGATGGAAGGGGCTGCCCGACCAATCCACCTTTCCCCAAAACCGAAGAGCCCGCTGTTCTCTCTTTTTTTTTTTTTTTCTTTTTCTTCTCTCTTTCGGCTTGGTTTTTGCCTTTTTCGCAAGTATGACATGAACGCTTAACCACAGAGAAACACGTTAAAGAAATTGTCATGAAAACAGGGTTGAAAAAGTCGAAAGTTGAAACTTCTAGCTGCAGATGTTTTTTTTCCCCACATATGCTGCCTCGGATTTTGAGTTGTGAGCTTTATTGTATTTTCTGCATTCTTTGAAGGTTCTTTAAAAAATTGTAGCTTTGGACATGATATTAGGATAATTGCATTGGAAATTTGAAGTTCTGAGTGCTATGGAATTGTAATTATTGCCTTCACCATTTTTTTAACGTTTTGTTGAAAAGTGTAGTGTTTCATGTAATATTCTAATACTTTCGTGCTTCTTTAAGGCTACTAAACCGTCAAAAAACATGCAAATCTAAGAATGCTTGAATTATGATTAATCACGATCTGCACACCGTTTTGGACCTCAATTCCAGTATTTTGGTTAGGTTCATCACAACCGGCAGGAGTTGGTATCAGGTTGGTGGCTGTTGCTTCTCGAATAGAAATTGCAACTCCAACTCTGAAAAGCTGCCGCTGTTCCAGTGAAGTCCATGGTTCATACAGTTTTCCTTTTCCGATGAATTAGACTATTCCGGGTGAATGTATCGGTCTCAAAGACTGAATGATATATGGTTTGCGTGCAATACGATCATCACATGTGAGGCAATTTTAAAATATTAATGACATGGGCATGGGCCATTTTCTCCTGGGGACGGCTGTGAATCACTGCGATTCTCAGGGCAATAGACATTAATCCGTGCATGACTCCCTTTCGGGATAAAGAAATGAGGCAGAGTACAGGATCCATCAATGAATCAATTGTACAGGGAATGCAAGTTATGCTGTTATTTTCCACGAGTACACCCCTTAACTCCCATTTATTAAATCTCAGGAATCCACTGGGACAAGTGACTTTCACAGGAAAATGCGCTAGAAAGAAAAGGGCAAGGCTTGTTGACTCTTATGACCACACAAAAAGATCGAGCGAAATAAATCAATCTTCAGTTTTGGGAGGGCCTTTCCACCTGAAATTGTCTGCATATGCCTTCACCTGCAACCAGAACAGAAAAATGTTCTGCATTACTAGAGTTGAAATGGATACCTTGTGCTATGCTTCTACATAACAATGCACACATGACTCAGAAACATCTAAATCCATGAACTTATATGGCGTGTTATCTTTTAAGTCTTGACATCAACCAACGGAAGTGTCTTTTAAGGTCTGACCTCAACTAACATAGGACAACTATTACAACCCTATATCACAAGGATATCTCTAATAGCAAAAAGGAAAAAGAATGTTGGAAAGCGGGAGTCCGGGCTTTCCACATCAAAGACATATACAGGCTATGCAATGCTTGATAAAAGCAACAATACCCCAGAAACTGAGAAAAATTGACAAGAAGAGCTCAAAAAGCTAAGGAACCAAATAAGGTAACAAATGAGGTTAGAGAGAGCCATTCCTCTTTAGACTAGATAAACATCTTTGGACTACACCACAGGTAACACCATTCAAGCCATCAGAAGATCGTTTCTAAGCTAGGAAAACATACAGTACCAAACCCATGAACTGGAAGAAAGAATTGGAATGATAGTTCATCTCTTTCAGTGAAGTCTTAGTTGAGAATAAATGGTTGCCAATGGTAGCTAAATATTTTGAAGAAGAATGCCAGTTACTGTTCTGTAATACTCTTGAACAGCAACTCCAAGCTTTATAACCAATGATGAAGCAATAACCTAATCATCAGAATTTCACAAAACTTCAAGAACATTCTCTGTTCTTAAAGCCAGCCAAAAGCATTATTGAATGTGAAATCAAGCAACATCAACTGTGAAAACCCAGTCAAACCCTAACCCTGAAGATACAGATTCTGCTATAGTTCATGGGAATAGCTAAAAGTGTCAGAAGAAAGGTGAAAGACTCTCAAACCTTCAATAATGGCGTGTGGTGCTTCTTAACCTGCAGATGAAAGAACCACAGTCAATAGGATACATGGGATCTAAAAGTCAAGGTACAAGAAAAACCTCATTCCTTAGTGAAGTATAAACCGTATTTCTCACCTAATCAATTAAACATTATCAAAGAAAATAATAACAGCAGACAACAAGCCTACTACAACCTAGAAAATTAAACTGAATAACAAAGAATCAGAACTCGCTGTTACAAAAATGAAAAAGGTAATGGAACATAGGTCCCACAATATATGCATAGGGAGAAGACAAGAAAATTGCATTGTATAGCATATGCAGATGGATAGGTTTCACAGCTCAACAATTCAAGGGAGCAACAAAAGGCAGAAGTGTAACTTGTGTTTCATGTCCATCTCCCATTAGTTTACCATGACTCTCACAAGCTCACAGATGTTAACTTGTGTGTACTCAAAACACATGGTGAAACCAGACAGGACAAGACCAAATTATTCTAAGCATATACTTGCAACAAAAGTATGAGAGTGAACCTATAAATAATACGCTGTGAAAACATCTCAAGTCAAAGACAAAGAAACAACTTGCGGTAGCAACTTTTTAATGAAACCACACGCACCACATAGTCCCAACCATGCCTTTCGGCAAAAGCCTTTGCAGCTTCTTCACTGTCAAAACCCAGCCCAGCATCACCAACATTGGCATATGGGTCCCCAGTGGAAGTCCAGCCCATCAATGGATTTTCCCACCTACAAACATTTTAGTTCGCGAGGAGAAAAAATTAAATATGTAATAAGGATGATAAATGGTTGCTCAAGTCATTGAATAAGAGATTCCATATTAAGAACTTGATTGCATTCTCCTGATAGTCCATTTGGGGGAGGGAAGCTCATAACAGGTGTTACCATTAACCTTTTGACAGCCAGTTGCTCAAGTGGGTAAATGAATGTGCACTCCTCTTTGCCCCACAATCAAGAAAGAAATTTGCAAGTAAAAGTAAGGCATTTTAGTTTACATGGTTCTACTAATAGTCTCTCGGTAATTCATGCATCGAAAATAAGTTGAGAAGCATTTGCAGAATTCAAGAAGTATTTGCAGGATTCATAATAATCATTGATACTAACTCACAGGAGTAGACTTCATATTTTTATACAGCAAATAGGAAAGATTTAGAACATCTCGTGTCTAAGAGATCATCAGGTTGCCCAGATGAAAACCTAGTGCAGAAGATGGCATTCATTAAATAACCAT
Organism: Myrica gale; assembly: GCA_963930655.1. NCBI lineage: Eukaryota > Viridiplantae > Streptophyta > Magnoliopsida > Fagales > Myricaceae > Myrica > Myrica gale. Next base: position 322,372 of record OZ005621.1, read on the forward strand.
ATTGAAAAATATCCCTACCTCATAGAATCCTTGAAGCATAAGAGATTTCATATTTCCTGAGTAAAATGGTAACAAGTAAAAGCCTCTCCTAAGAGCAAGTAAACAGAATAAAGAACTTACTTCTGTGTTGACACAAAATTGATCTTCCAACCCCCAACTTTTCCTGATCCTTGTTGAGTTGCAGTTCTAGAAGGCGAATAAATGACAACCTACAATGCACGTCAAAAACTGAAGGGAGAAGAAGTGCCTATGAAAGAAAATTGTAAAGAGAATACATTATCAGACAAAGTTTTAAAACCAAAATGAATGTGCAAATCCAGCAAAAAAAAGCACCAGATTTGGGCCTCAACTTGCCTTGAGTTCCCTTCGACAAACAGCTTGCCATTTGTCCTCAATATGTCAAAGGGTGGCTCATGATACGACTTACATGATGGAAAAGATGAATAACATACTAGATATTCCTCAATATGTCAAAGGGTGGCTCATGATACCGACTTACATGATGGGAAAGATAAATAACATACTAGATATTCCTCAATATGTCAAAGGGTGGCTCATATTTGGGCAGGTGATTAGAACTCATTCTGAAGACCCAGAAATTGGTACTTACCAATCTACTGCTAGCACAAATTTGACCAGGCAATAACAAACAATTTTCGCTTCTTGCTGGGGAAAAAAGTGTGCCTATCAGTGTTGAACTACGTTTCTACGTATGAGAACGAATACTCTTGCCCAGACCTACATATATATAATTTTTTCGAGTTCCCTTAATTCCAAAAGAACCAGCCAACAGAACGCCAAGCTCAAACCTTCGGTATTTTAGAGCTACAGAAAATGGGTAGCTTGAAAAATTCATAAAACTCCAACTGTTATCACGAAGCAGTAATCCATGTTGAAATGGGAAAAAAACTGAAAGAAAAGGTAAGGCAGTTTGTACCCGACGGCGAAGGTGCTCTTCGGGGATTCCGGATACGATCCCGATCTCACCGGGCTGGACCTCGACCAATGCATCGGCCGAGAACGGTCTTGTCCACGGGACTAAATTGGCTCTCAGAGCACGAGCGTGGCCCGCGATGCGTTGAACAGAGCTCGCCATCGAATATCCAAATGACTTCCGATGGGAACTCACACCGTTTTAGGTCCGTATGCGTATTGGGGTAAATTTACTGCCTCACCCCTTTTAGTTCTTGTCTCTCTCACATATGAAACTTGGATATATTTAAGGGTAAAAATTTTGGTTATTGGGGTTTGAGAAATATTATAAAGTAAATAAATGTTATGGGAGTTGGTAAAAAAGTGAAGAGAGAGAAGATTTTTAATAAATATTATAATAATAAAAAATTATGTGATGAATTTTTTAGTAGTAAACTTAAAATTTTGAGCCCAATTAATTGTGGCTCAAACATGCCCTTTGTCTCGACCTTCATTTTTCAATAATATCGGTTCGGGACCGGGAATATGATTATGTTACCCATGGGAATAAAAAGAGCAAACATGAATTAGAATTGATGACTTAAAATTTTATCATCATTACAAAAAATTCTCTCTTTTTAATTTTTCATCAATTTTTCACTAACTTTTTTACTTTTTTATCAACTTTTTCATTCACTCTCCTCATTTTTTCATCAAACTCAATACCTAAAATTTTAACAACTCTAAAATTTTACTTCTCAAACACAGCTTTAGTATAATTGTATTCAACATAATAATTTTGTGAAGTAAGAAAAAAAACATAATGATTTTGTGTTGTTTTAACTTTGACCAACTTTATAACTTTCTAAATTTTATCTGAAAAATAAGTTTGTTAAAACTTGGGATGTAATCATTTATTTTGTACGTCCTTAACTTAGGGGTAAATAAACAAACATACAAACAAAATGTTTCATAATTAAATTAAGTGGCACTGATGTAAATAATTCTAGACAAGTGAGAAGAAATTTAATTTTGAAAACCCTCTAGACCCCTTTTCTAATTTGGGAGAATATAGGGTAGTAGAGCACCATAACTCGTATTTCTCGGACAAGATAAAAGGAAACAATGTCCATTATTTTCACTCCCTTGTCAATAGTGTGTCTCCCAGGTCTCATTCCTCATTTTTCTCTCTCGTCAATGTTAATACCAAAAAAAATCTCGAACAAAATTTGGCACATAGTCCAGAATGATTACCACGTGAACCCACCTCCCTCAGTACTAATTTCTTTGATTCGCTTCACCTCCGCCTCCGAGTCGTCTTCTCCGTTTCTCTTCGTCCATTTGTTCTGAAGCTGAACCTCAGAGGTAAAATTGGATTACATTGTTTTTGTTTTTCGCTGCTTTTGAGGCCTATTTCTTACGATAATCAAGTCAGGCTTACATTCCTTTTCATCAAATGAATGAATCTTTGTGCTTTGTTTTGTTGTTTCCGTTTTTATGCAGCGGGATCTGTATTTCATTGTTGTGTAAATATGAACATGCACAATTGAGTCACAATCTTAGCTGATTAGCGGTACAAACTGATAGTTGCAGTTGGAATAAGTTTATATTTGCGGGCTATAATTCCTCAACTGAAAAAAGAATGCATCAGTTTTTCTGTAGGAGCACGTGTGTATTTGGTGGCTTTTTGGATTTAATTGCGACTTGTTGCATATGATTCTTTAACGGTTTTGTAAATTGGCTCTGCATTCGCGTTAGGATAAAGATGCTAATTTGTGGGCTTTTATTGGATGTTTCAAAGCATGTGCATCATCATTCATTTCCGTATGATTGTGGTTTTTGAAGTTTGACATGTAGAGCTCAAAAACTGAGTGTTTGGTTCAAGCTTTCTTTTCTTTGTTGGGTATGTATAAATCTCCATTGTACGTTCGGTTAATTTGAGTTCTGTTTCTGCTTTTCTAAAATCAGTATAAGGGTCCTGATAGGCGGCAGGATCAACTGCATTGATTTCTTTCAAGACTGGTTTTGGGGTTTGTTGATGGGTGCTCCTAAGCAAAAGTGGACAGCAGAAGAAGAAGCAGCCCTTAAAGCCGGAGTCATTAAACACGGGGCAGGCAAATGGCGCACGATACTAACAGACCCAGAGTTCAGTGGCATCTTACATCTACGTTCAAATGTGGATCTCAAGGTGTGTGTTTTAGACCTTCAGAATGTATCCACGATTGTTATTGAAGAAAGCTTAATTACTCTTTCAGCTTTGAAGGTCTAGAATTTGATCTGATTGACAGTGCTTCTATTTGTTGCATCTGTCAAACTAGGTTAATATTTCCTAACTCTGTTGTTGATCTCATCTTATCTGTTAAACAGTGTTTATTTTTTAGTATCATCTATTCTGTGCAGGATAAATGGAGAAATATAAATGTGACGGCAATATGGGGGTCCAGGCAGAAGGCCAAACTTGCCCTTAAAAGGGATCTACCAACCCCCAAACAAGATGACAACCCAATGGCTTTGGCCACTGCACCCCAGAGTAATGCAGAAGTTGTTGATGCTAAGCCTCTTGGAACTTCTAGAGGAACATTGCAGACTGCTGATTCAAAGGAACCGTTTGCAAGGTTACACCTCTTCTAATTAAACGATACTGGACCTGTTATCTATGTAAATGTTGTATGCTTCTGATGGTGAAATTTACTTATCACTCTTAAATTATCTGACCAAGAGTTCATCTGGTAGTTAATTCTCACTCAAGAGGATTATGATGTTACCATCACTAAGAATAATCCATATATCATATTGCTTTACATCATGCCAATATGTATGTTTATGGCATAGGTTCTTCCTATAGTGTGACCCAGTGATGATAGAATGTGGTATTTCGATAATACATCCAGTTAGTAGGAATAAAGTATTGGATATTATGTTTTTTACCACATGCATATACGTCACACACCAGCGTATGTGCTGGGAGATGGATTAGAACCTCCAATTGGTGGGTCTTAGATTTGGAAAAGTCATAGGTTCGATTCTGTCAGCTATTGCTCTTCAAACTCAGCTTTAGAACAATACTATGTATTTATGATGTCTAAAGACGGTGGCTTTTTTTGTAACTTGCAAACCTTCCGTCCATATTTGGGAAAAGAAAGGGGGAAACAAAGCAGAGGGGATTAAAAAAAGAAAAAGCCTCCAGAGACGAGGCGGAGTTCTCCAGTTGTCGTGCCTCATAAGAATCTTGTACTGGGAACCATTTTATCCTGTTTTTCTTAACATCATTGATTTCTTCTGTTGGAAATTCCTTTGCATGGTTGTAGGTTGGATAAGCTTATATTAGAGGCTATCACCAATTTGAAAGAGCCAAGGGGTTCTGACAGGGCTGCAATTGCTTTGTACATAGAGGTATTTCCACTTGTTTGTCTATTGGCTGTTAGTTCATGAGATTGCTGCAGAAACCAACACTTAGGCATCACTGCTGCTGCTATTTCCATAGCAATTTCCTATTTTCTTGTATGATATCAGCGAACTATATAAATAACTGTATGGTCAACTTTTATAACATCCAAGGCTTCAGCTATATAAAGCGTTTTCTTCTCAATCACTACTAGCTGGTATCCTTGCAAGTATAAAGGGTTATACCACTAATTTTCGTGACATGTATAAAGGGTCTGCCACTATTCAAAAATCTCAAATCAACTTTCATGTGATTTTTTCACAGTTTTCTCAGAAAGCATCAGAGAATGTCACCTAACTTTTGGTGACCCAGTTTAAGTCTAGAAACACTGGCAGTGGTTGTGTTTGGAAGTACTCTGTATGTTACCATGATTATTGTTATTATTATCCTGTAGGAGCGATTCTGGGCACCACCAAACCTCAAAAAATTATTGTCCACGAAGTTGAAGCATATGGCTGCAAATGGAAGATTGATTAAGGTACACAATCTGTCAAGTATTGGTGTAACAATGATAATAACACTTTATGAGCCAAAGAAGCTAGTGGAGTGAAACATTCATTCTTGCAATGGTCAAATTGTTTAAGCTTGATACTTACCCTGTTAGAAGGCCATACCAAGATAAATCTCACATGACACTGCTATAGTTATAACACATTTTTCTCCTTAGCTAATGATATGGAAGTTAGTTAGTGTGACGTGAGCACATAGGTAGATTCTGTGATGGGTGCCAACTGCTATCTGAGTAAGAAGTATGGAAAGCATGGAGATTTATCTGACTGTATACGATTTATTGTGGTTGAAACACAGATAAAACATAAGTACAAGGTAGCATCAAATTTGGCATCTTCCGAAAAAAGAAGAAGCTCTTCCTTGGAAAGGCAGAAGGATTCTTCAAAGGCGGAAAAGAGAGAGATCAACATTCTTACTAAGGCCCAAGTTGAAGCAAAGCTGTCAAAGATGAAAGGCATGACTGCACAAGAGGCTGCTGCAGCTGCTGCACGAGCAGTTGCAGAGGCAGAAGCTGCTATTGCTGAGGCTGAAAAGGCAGCAAGGGAGGCAGAGGCAGCAGAAGCTGAAGCTGAAGCAGCACAAGTTTTTGCCAAAGCAGCAATGAAGGCGTTAAAATGTGGGATGCTTCGTGCATGGTAAAGTGTTCTCTCTGCCAATTTTTTAAAATATGTTTTCCCTTTAACAAACTGCCCTGAATCTGGAGTCAAGGGATACTATGTTTATGGTGCTGCATTGCATCCTGTCAAAAAGTGAAGCTTGGGAAATGTAGATTTTTTGTCTGTACCTAATCTTGGATTCTGTTAAAACTCAAAATCAAGTTAACCTCACATAAACAACTCAGAAATCCCTGACTTGGATGTTGTCCTTATATTGTAGAGGGGTTCTTGTTGACTAGAAGCTTATTGCTGTAATCGTGTATCTGCTGCTGCAATACTCTTATTTCTTATTATGATTAAGTGCTGTTAGCTTCCTTTATGGCTGTTAATCCTTGTTGTTTGCAAATTTTGCAGATAATGTGGCTTCACATGTACCCATTCATTTCATTGATCGTGAAACTATGCATTCAGCTCAGCATCACAGTGGTCAAGCTCTGTGTTCAGCCAATATGTCTACAACTGTACATATGCCTAGGCTTGTAAATCTGGGAAATTGGAGTTCTTTGAGAGTTTTTTTTTTTTTTTGGGGGGGGGATCATTTTGTTAGGAACGAGCTTATAGATTTTTCCCATTTTTGGAACTAAACGATGAAGAGTAAAAGACTACTGAAAGAAACACATATAGGGACTTCAGATCCAGTTAGATATGTAATTCAGCTGCCCGTGTGACGGTCATTCAGCCAATGGAAGAGTAAATGAAAAAACACTTTCAATGCACGCTCATACTGTGTTCATTTATGGCCTATCAGATAAGGCCTTCTGTTTATGAACTAGTGTGTGTCTATGCACGCCTCATACTTGCATTCAGGTTTTGTGCATTCACCTACTGGGGATTGTGGACAATATGGTCCAATAAACTCTAGCCCGACAAGAAGACCTCGCAATGTTTTTATCATATGTGCGCAACGTATTTGTTCAGATAAATTCAGTCGTGAAAGTCGCAATCTCCATTTCATTTATTTTGATCATTTGGCCGCGCTATTGCACGCCATATAATATTAGGGTCCGTTTCCTTACACAGGGTATTGGGTTGCACATGCTTGCAGAATGCAGCTTCTAAGGTTATTTTGGAGTGAAATAAGATTTGTTGAAATATTCCCTTTTCATTTTGGTTGAAAATTAAGTTGAACGATACTTATTTGACTGTAAGTTGACGTCTGGATCAACGAGGCTGTGGATTGATGCTTTGCTGTTAATGAACCCGGTGGTGGAGTCCGAGATGCCACTCTATAGCCTCCGCCTCGTAAACAGCCTTAAGCTTGTATTGCTTTCCTATTTCTTCCACCACCGAAGCCGACTAGGGGGATAGAAGAAAACTTCAATTCCCCCTTCTTCTTTTTCCGGTCTTCAGTTTCTTCCCTTGACGAATAACAAATGCCATTCAACCAGCAGGAAATGTTTAATCAGGCATTGCAAACTAAACAAACTCGAGACAGTTGGTACCTTTTTCACTGCAGCAAGTTGGACTCTTACAGCAGCCACGATGGATCGAACCAAATATTCTTCACCTTTTCACTGCCTTATGAACTCGAGCATTTATTTTTAACTGACACGAGGAGATAGAGGCAGCCCAGGCCTATCTGCAGGCCCGCAGGGACTTACCTTGAAGCTTTTATCCTACAAACAATCTATTCCCAGTTGAGCTCATTCCTGTCTGTCTCCTCTGATCAAACATTTGCAGAAACTAATCTTAATACTTACCTTAGAAACAGCGCATTCAATAAAATGTGCTTTTTCTCTCAAGCTTGGCTCTGCAAAAGTTGCGAAACAGTCCATCTTGTCTATTTCTAACAACGAGCCAACTGAAAGAATATTTAGGGTAAGTTTTTTTGCACCCTATTATCTTTGACCTATAAACACAAGGCAATTTTCTTCTGATCTCTTCCCAACTTTCTGAACAGGGAAATTTACAAGTTTTGAAATCAACCAAATAGCTGAATCTGCATTAGTGGATGTAACTTCATGCAGCCTGCTTTGAATGTCTGCCAGGTCCTCAGATCTAGCTGCAGGCCACATCAATCGTGCAGCACACGAGATTTCGGCTTGCATACAGATTGCTGACTCATATAAAGCTCTCTGTACGTATACCAAATAAAGTGGTCCTGCAGGGTGCCAAATGCAGAATCTTCCTCCAACCCAATGCACATACTTCCTTCTTTCGTTTCAATGAGAAACGATTAAACTCCACAGCCTTCCTAATCCCTTACCAGTTACCACAGCGCTGTAATATAATCACTAGTCCACATGAGCTTAAAAGTTCGTCAGTATCATTCATCTTGAAACAAAAACACATGTACTGCATAACCAAGCTGTCGCATGTATTATGTACAGTGGAAGAATCACTCTTTCTGAGGAAGCAGCAACATTTTTTTCGTACCCTTATCTGTAGTTTCTTTACCATATTGTCTGTTAATCTTCTTTCAAAAACCAAAAAAAAAAAAAAAGGAAGTGCGAGGAAGAAAAACCGTATTTGAGGTTAATATATCAAATGGAGGGAAAAAGAAGTCACCTTTATCCAAGATCTGCCTTGATAATATATTGGTGTGGCACCAAAATCCATTCTCAGTGAGCTCTGAAGAAGGTAGCAATAAATTTACAAACACAAAAAGCAGCTAAAGATTTCCTGTGACAAAGAACTAACAGCCTCAACACCACCATCTCCTACCCTAGCAACAGCGTAGACAGACCATTGTGATTTGTGAACATAAATTACGGCAATGATTACGCATGGAAATCTGAATCTCTAAAGGTCACCAATACATCAACCTGGCATTTAGGTCTGTACAAGACAGCCTCGTAATATGCCAAAGCAGATCGTATATGTGCTATGCTTAGGCTAATGAACACAAGTTGGAGCAGCCATCGTTTCATCAAAATTGAGATCACACTAAGTCATCCGTCGGCCTTTTAATATAACACAGACAAATTTTCAAATAAACAAAACTTCCAATACCAGGACAAAACTTGAAGAAAATCATTCTCATTCAACCTGGGATCATACAAAAAAAACCTGGAATTAGGCTTTGCCAGCCCCAGTAGTAGGAACCCATTGTCAATAAACAAATTTCTCATTTCCTGTTGATCTAAACAACCGTTATTCTACATTAAAAAAACCACAAAAGTGAAAAAAAAGTCATTTCAATACCACAGTAGCACCCAAATCCTTGAACTTGGCAACAAGGGAATCGGCCTCCTCCTTGGTGAGTCCCTTCTTCAACACCACGGGCGCTTTCTCCACCAACTCCTTGGCCTCCTTCAGACCCAAATCAGTGAACGACCTCACCTCCTTGATTATCTTAATCTTGGAGGCCGCGTCGAACTTCTCGAGCTTGATGTCGAACGCCGTCTTCGCCGCGGCTTTGGCCTCGCCGGCGTCGCCGGCCATGGATCCGGCGGATGCAGATGATTGCCCGAGACTGGATAGTGCTGCTCCGTACTTGTTGAGGCCCATTCTAAGCCTCGAGAGGATCGCGTAGTCGTAGCGCTCGAGCTTATTGAAGTCCAAGAGCTCGTCGGCGATTCGCCCGAGCATCTGCTCCCGAGTCTCGGTGGCCGTGCAGAGAGTGCGGGATAGTGGCTTCGGAGTGAGGGTGAAGAGCCTGCTTAAGGACCTGTAAGGGATTTTCGTCGTCGTCGTAGAGGCCATTTTTGGGTGAATAAGGATTTAGCTCGCTTTGGAGTTTGGGGTTGACACAAGTTCTTGTCGAGCTCTCGTTTGTTTCCCCAAAATTTTGGAGTTTGAAATTTCTAACAAAACAAACACACTCCAAAATTTTTAACTTTTACATACATACTCTACTTTTCACAAACTCCAATCAATCTCAATAAAGTAAAGATTCCCAAAATTTCGACAAACAAACACCAGGAGCATACGAAGCAAATGAGGAGTTGAGGGCAATTTAGGAATTGAAAAGTCTAGACAAAGATAAACTTACCAACGACGTCGTCCGGGTGAAGGTGTTTCACGTATTTTGTATTTCTTCCTCATTTTGTATGGAAGAGTGAAATAAACTTTGTTAAGGCATTCCTCTAATATATCTTGCTCATGCCCTTTCATCAAGTCATCCTCGGTACATTTCTAACCCTCAATACTTTATAACAATTCTCCCAGTTTCACGGAATAACTTGCCCGCTCTACAAAATTCTCATAGGTTTGAAGTACTCACAAAACTCAAAAGCATGAAATTTGAACCTTTTACTATTTTCTTAATTTTGGGTTATCGACACAGCTTCTATTAGAATGATAGCTACAAGTACATGAATTATTTCTTTCTGGAAAAGTAAATTAAGATATCAGAGGTATGTTCGTTTTCACTAATTTTTTCAGGATTCTAAGTATATTCACAATTCTAACACCGAACATATTCAGAATTCAAACACAAAAACCAATACATTTTACACAATCTCCAACAACTTTTTAATTTTTTATTCAATATAAATTTTCTCTCTCTATACTTTTTCACATAACTCCAATACTTTTTTATTAAACAATTACATCAAATCACTTCTCTCTCCACTTTACACAAACACCAATAAAACACTATTCAACATAAAAATTCACAACTTCTCTAAAATCCTACATTTTTTCTCAAAACGAACATCACCCAGGTTTCCACTATTTTTACAGGCCACAGAACTGGCAAGCAGCCATCACCATAGTCGATGGCTTAAAAATTGTCCTTCACAAAGGTACCCATGAACATAAAATCAACTGAATGTCACCTCTGTACAACGTTACAGTAGCTCCCATAAAAAGCTGTGCTACAATGAAACTTGCAGTCATTTCCTGCCAAGTTGAAAGGGGAATAATAACCCATCCTTCTTCCTACTTTCCTTCCACGATTCCAGAATTTCATCTGCTGTTGGCAGATCAGAGCTGCAAGAATCAACCCTGTTCATCAGTGTTTCAAGTCCCGCCTCATCCAGATCATTTGTGCGTCCGTTTAACATAAAAATTGCGAGCATGTCAGTAGAAGGATCAATGGCAGATGCTACATCATCAGCGTAAGGAAAATACCCTTTGGCAGGTTACAGTCCATCACCTATCAGACACGAGTGCTTTCATGTGATTTCAATGATCTTTAAAGGAGAAGAATCATTTGAAAGATATTTTACATGCATCGGTCTATACAGTTCCATATCCCATGCCACCAACAAAGAAAGTAGTTAAGAACGTTCAAGTAGCATTGTCTGCTCCCCTGTAGAATGTGAAAAATTATCCTATTGACTAGCGGAAATTCTGAAGCTTTCACGTAGTTTGAAAAAGGATGACTACCATGAAAATTATAGCTTTTCCTGATTTCACCAGAAGTTCAAAAGGAAATAAGAAAATTATTCCAATTCGCGCATCCAGTTAATATAAGAGGGTAGTATCCCCTGCTCATTTGTTAAAACTACCCCATGGTGTTGGGCTTTTGATGCTATAGGATAAGGGGCAAAAACCTGATGAAAGACAGTAACAACAGAAGTGCCACAACTTCACAAGTACAAAGGAACATGCGAGGATCAGAATTGCTAAACAATTAACAACAGCTGCAAATGAAGTAAGAATATGGCTTAGTAGGAGTTACTGACATAGATGGCGAGACAACCAGAAAACTAAGAATCAAATGGCTTAATACATACATAACACAATACTGGGAAAACATTATTGCAATAAACCAACTTTAACGAAGTATATAAACACGGCAACAGTAGAAGAACACAGCCTGAATAAATACACTTTCTCCCTTATCTTACAAAACTGTAACCTGCCAATTCATGGTTGAAGAAATCAAATACGAAAATGGAATGCTAGCAAAGAATATGCAAAATTATCGCCAAATGAATTATGTCTATAGACAAATAAGACGTGATTAGAACAGAGAAGATTAAGTCCTGTCAAACAACATACACAGCCTACTGATACTAATAATTACCTCTAAAACAGCATCTTGCCACCTCCCATTGTTGCAAAGGCAGCAAGCCAGCTCATAATATACACTAGCTGCTCCAACCACTCCCCTTTGTTCCATCTCCCTGACTGCTTTGCCAGCTTCATCAACTCTACCTTCCTCCCAAAAAGCTTTAACAAGAACTGGAAGTCAGATAGCAAAGACGTGAGACACCAAACACCAAAACCAATTGAAGGAAAGGGACAGCTAAAACCACCTTTGTAAGTAAGAGCTTTTGGTGCTTCCCCACTTCTCTTCATCTTCCTGAAGTAGTCATGGACAAAGTCATACTTTCCAGATCGCAACATTACCTTTCAATAAGCACCTCTGTAAGACTTGAATCCCATACATAATTTGAGGACAAACATCTGGCATGTGGAAGTACTTTTCCAAATTCAGATGACTCAGAAGACTGACCAACATTCGACTACAAGGTAAAAGCAGCATCTAACGGATTCAAATGTAATTTCAGACCAGCTTTATTGCATTTATTGAATAAAGAAAACACCAAATCCTCCTATATCGATAGATTTTACATCCCTCTGAAGTTGTGTGCAATAGTATTTTTATATTGCAAATCAATTTTTGTACCTAGCCGATCAATCATGACAACACTTATTGAAGCAATAAGTAAGGGGTGCAATATTGATTTGCTCACTCCCGATCTGCCAAAATATGATAGGACAAAAAATTCAAACATAAGACAAAATTCTTATGCTTTCTGCCTCTAGAACCAAAATGTACTCTCCTCTAGTAACTTCAGTTCCAAACCAACAAAGACCATGCTTGAAATATTCCACACCAACTGATGACATGGTTCTTAATTACATCCATTGCAAGTCCATAGGTAGCTCCGTTAGGTTTCAGACCATTAATTCTCAATTGCTCAAATACCCAAGATACACCTTTCCACTGTCGCGATGAAACACAAGCATTCAAGACCTAGCAACCAATTCAAAAACACAAATTACACAATCATTATGTATATCAATGCTTACCAGGAATTCTAAGTCAGCTTCATAGTTATGCCCTCTTACCGCATTATATACAACAAGATCAGGTTCAAGGGTCGGGTCCCAGTTCCTACGTGCATTTTTTATTCTTTTAGAAGGCTTCTGCCTCATGCACTCAATAATGCTTATCAGTTCTTTCACAAGACCAGCTTGACCGAGTGTAACAGCAATGCTGTGCTATGCAGCCATATCAGGATATAAATGGCAATCTCCCTGGAGAACCAAAATGGTAAGAATCCATCCAATCACATCAAAAGAAACCTCAATGTCTAAAACCAACAAAGTTGGTTGATTATTACACGCATCAGATTGAAAATGCGAAGAGCTTCCTGGGGCCTCCGTGCCTTCTCAAGAACTGCCGAGAGTTTCGTGTAAACAAACCTAGGTTATGTTCGTTTTGAGTAAAAATGTAGGATTTTAGAGAAGTTGTGAATTTTTATGTTGAATAGTGTTTTATTGGTATTTGTGTAAAGTAGAGAGATAAATGATTTGATGTAATTGTTTAATAAAAAAGTATTGGAGATATGTGAAAAAATATAGAGAGAAAAAATTTATGTTGAATAAAAAATTAAAAAATTGTTGGAGATTGTGTAAAATGTATTGGTGTTTGTGTTTAAATTCTGAATATGTTCGGTTGTAGATTTGTGAATATACTTAGAATCCTAAAAAAAGTGTGAAAACGAACATATCCCTAGAAAGAGATTCAAATTTCTTGTAGGTCGAAATCTTGCCACCTCAACCAAATTTTCCTCCAAAAATTGACAAACCTATCAACGAGAAAGCGAACCACCTCGGCCTCGCTGCGCCGGCGTCTCGAAGGTTCCCACACGTTCTTTTCACCATCCAACCATTCTTCTTTTACGAGCACATCCTCATCCAAATCCCACTGCAAAGCATCTCGCTTTCGCTGCTCAAACAAGTCCCTCAGCTCCCTAAGTTTCTCCCTCTTGAGCTTCTCTCCGCTATGCTCCCCACTTTCACTCGCAATCTCTCTAAAACCAGCCCTCTCCAGCCTCTCCCATGGCTTCCCCACCATCAAAGCCCGAGCCTTCCAACCCGTCTCTGCATTTACCGCCTTGTTTAACTCCTTGTACTCGAGCTTGAGGATTTGGTACTGGGACTCCTCGGCGAGGGCTTGTTTCTCGGACTCGGAGAGAGAAGGGGTCTGAGACTGTTGGGCAAGGCGATTCAGTTTGCGGTTGTGTTTCTGGATTTGTTTCTTGCGGACGACGTGGATAACTTTGAGGGTTGGGTGGGCGCCCTTCCGTATAAGCTTCCGTTTGATTTTCTCGGTATCTGGTTCGAACACGGGAGGGGAAAGTGGAGGGGCACCTTGCACCGCTTCCATGGTGGAAGTGGCACTAGGGACTGAGCAGATAAAAGTATTATGACGAGCAGTATCGAAATGGTAGTATCGTAGATATTTGTTGTCTTCTCAGTTCATCAGATGGCAAAGTTGTCTGTCGCTAGCTTTTTTTTTTTTTTGGGTAAGTAACTTCGCTAGCTTTTCGATCAGCAAATGTGAGCGATTTTATTAAGCCAAGGCCAAGGGGGGCATTACTATTTCCAAGTAATGGGCCGTTATATGGGCCTTGTCAAATTGATTGAGATTGGGCCGTTGAGCAAGATGGGAGTGAGCTCCATCCGAAACATATACAAAGCCACGCAAAGGCGAACCGTTCATTAACAAAACGAAAATCTAGTCGGGAGGAAGAAGGATCTCGACGATGCAGACCGCAGACGGCTCTAAAGCTTACTTGTTGGACCTCATTCTTTCAAAACACTTCCCACCCAATATAACGAGATCTGACAGTTGGATAAAGAGATCAAACAACCCCAAACTTCTCAAAATTAGATAAAATATATATATATATACAGTACCTTAGGCTTAGCATCTGGAAGAAAAGAACACAACAAAACAATCAGCAACCAAGTTAGACAACCACACCACCAAAGAGAAATTACATCACACAAACCCAAACTATAACAGGGGAAACAAAAACTGCTCAGTTTTTTGATTTGGAATGCTTTACAAGCCAATCAATAACTGAATCAATGTTTGTTGAGTTCTTGCATGAGATCATGAAGCTGCAAACTTCTCTGTCTCTGCTTGTAAGTGACTTCAGATCCCTGCAAACCAAAACGACATTCTCGGTATCAAAACAACAGTTCCTTTTTGTTCCTTAACCCCCAAAAGAAAAACGTCTTGGATATTCACCAAACTGGGTGTATTTTGGAATGTGGATTGAGAAAGTTACAGTCACAAAAGTGAAAACGTGTCTTACATTTGATCAGTCAAAGCCTGTTTAGACAGAGCTCCTGGCTTGTCGATCTTGTTCCCTAGCACTAGCAATGGGATACCACTCAGTGAGGGTTTGCTCAGCAAATCATGAAGCTCGCTTCTTGAGATACTCACGTTGTCAGGATCAGCGGCATCAACAACATAACTGCAGAACGGAATCAGGTCACACATATTGTTAAATCATAATCGAGTATTGATGCCACTAAACTATTATTAATCAACACAGCATCCAAATATACATATTTGACCATGGATTTATTAAGAAACAAGGTTTGTCACGGATACCATTGTACTCTTCAAGAAACATTGTGGCCAACAAGTGTCAGCAAAGCATAGATGGCAGAAAGACCAGAAACTCTTCCTTGTAATGCACTTGTTCCATCTCAACCTCTTAATCTTGAACTCAGACTGGGGAAGACACTATCTCCTAGACAACAATTTTGAGACGCAGATGGCAGAAAGACCGGAAACTCTTCCTTGTCATGCACTTGTTCCATCTCAACCTCTTAATCTTGAACTCAGACTGGGGAAGACACTATCTCCTAGACAACAATTTTGAGACGCAAAGGTGATTCAAGGAAAGTTTTGCATCCAAAAAAGTAAGAACTCAACTCGAGGAATTTGTGTGCAAATGTCTATCATCCTGGTCATTGATTATTATATGAGGACTAAATTTTTCATCAGGTCAATAACCATAGCTTTCTGCATAGTTATACATACAGCAATGCACAGACAATGTGGGTACAGGAGTTGACAAGGATAGCGTAATATAACAAACTTAAAAGTAAAGAAGATACAGGCGCTCAGGACCATTTCAATCAGATGTAGCAATTTACTCCAAGCCAAAAGAGAAAAACGGAAGGTTATAACTAGGCAAATCAGATTCGTACATATTCATATGTACGAAAATTTAAATGCACATGTTATGTGTATGTTCACTAAACTTTGAGAACCTTCAAATCAGGGATGAAGCTAGGATTCTATATAAGGGGGGGGCCAATTTCATAAAAATACACCTTGGGGGAGCCAAAATGCAGAAGATACAAAGGAATCTTTGAAAAAAATAGCTTTTTGACCCAAAGGGATAAGTGAGTGTGTGCTGAATTTGGGGCGCTTGGGGTGGCCATGGCTCCCCTAGCTCCATCACTGCTTCAAATGATCACTAATAACAAAGAAGAGATCATCTATGAACTTTAAATAGTTACAATTTCCCCTTCACTCTAACTTTTGGAATCTCCCAGACTCTTTAAATCTACACTGCTAGGTAAAAATGGATGCACACATTTATTCTTGTAAATCATGGAAGTACACACGGTTGTATGTCATAAATAATACCCATTACTGAAGTTTTGGTCATATTATTCTAGTTCCAATTCATATATCTTGCCAGATTCTACCAACAATATTATAACTTTAGAGGGTTTGGTTCAATATCCATTTCAGTACGAGTAAAGCATAGCAGATAGACTACCTCCGACTCTTTAGTACTTTCTCCACTATGAAAAAATCAAAGCTCTTAAGATGAATGCGAATAAAAGCTTAACAGCGTAGCACGAATTACTAATATACATGATCTAGCAAATGTTTTTGCATGAGATGTGATAGAAAACCGTGCAAGAAACCAAGCATAATATCCAATCCAAACATGAATCATAGTAAGAGGAAGGTCTAACAAGGTATCCCTTTGAAACCTCAAAAACAATTAACAAACATCCACCATTCTCTGCAAACTGAGTTAATTATAATGGGAATTAGTCCATACACAATAGCAGAAACTGCACGACAGTATCGCTCCCACATACTGCGGAACCTAGGTTGACCTCCAAGATCCCACAACTTTATGGTCACATTCCCTTTCGTTACCTTCCTCATATTGAAACCTACCTGGAAATAAACCATATACATAAATTCTACTTGAGCAAGAAAATAAAGTAAATTATCTACTAAAATTTAAATTGGTTAACCCTGTCCAAAAGATTACTCACCGTAGGGATCATGTCTTCACTATATCCACCAGTCTAGGATCAAGATCAAGAAGCCAGATTTAAGTGCGACAACCCAAAGAGGCAAAAAAAGAAACCAAAACTACTATGTGGGCAATATGATAATTTACTTACTGCAACAACATTTACAAGTGAAGTCTTTCCAGCATTCTGAAGTCCTATCAAAGATAGCTCCATTTCCTGCTTGAAAAAGAGGCTGCAAAAACACTTGCAAGTAAGCTATTCATTCAGAACAAGTTTTATCAAGGCCAGGCAGAACAATTTAATTGCAAACTTAAAAGCTTCCAATTTTCTTGACATCAGCTGTGACCAGCTTAAAGATGTAACTAACATTCTGCAAGTCAGATATTTCTATTTAATGTTAATGTACAAGATTTACCGACATGGAATGAGTTTGGACACGTTAAGTTTTTGTACCCAAGTGCAGGAAGGTGTGTACATATATTTAAAGCGGCGACAACTTGCGGCTTTAATCGGGGCATTTTGGATATGTGCCAAAAAAAAACAGTGGTAAGGAATAGCCTGTTGTGGACAGTACATAACATGTCGTTGGATAGGGTGGTTAATGAAGCTTGGAGGAAATGGAATAGTATCCATATGAGGGGAACAGGTTAGAGCTGCGACCTTAATATAGGTTGACCAACTTCATCACCATCAAATGATCTTCATGCCGTGGGAACCAGAAAACCACCATCTTGCTCCTTCATTTCTTTGGTGCTACATTGTTCTTTCCAAGGGAAGGGCTTGGATGTATTCCACAAGGGTGCTCGTGCTCCTACTGAGGTGGCCTTTATTGATTGGAAACCAAGCTAAACAGAAGATTTTCCCCGCTGATAATCTTATAGATAATATTCGAGTGTGATTCATTTGACCTAAGATCGGTAAACATATATCTTCTTCAATTACACTTCTCTAAGGCACCGAAATTCCATTCTATCCTTCATCAAATCTAATTTTCTGAGCACCTAACAACAATGGAAGTTTTTTCAACATGCCCAGACTCGACAAGTTTAAGTTTAATAATGCTTTTACTCATCAGCAAATAAAGCATGAAAATTTATGGGGGACAAAATCGAAATAGATAAAATGAAATGCACGATCTATGCAGAATAAGTCAATATGCATCCTAAATCTCCACCTTGATTCTGGGAGACTAAAAATAATTAACGAAGAAGCCCAAAAAGCCATTCACAAGATTTTGCTTTCTTTACGCAAAAGGTGAAATTTGCAGTAATACGCCGTTCGACAACACAAACCATCGAATATATACACAGAGAGAGAGAGAGAGAGAGAGAGAGAGAGAGAGGAGCTAACCTTCGCAGCCAATTGAGAAAGGCTTCCCATAAACCCATTGATGATCAGACAGAAATCTATGCGTCTCTGTTTCTGCCGAAAGAGAGCGAGAGAGAGATTCTGCTTCCGAATCCCAATTGACGTTTAGGAAAACGATTTTTAGTCTATACGAAGAAGCAGGAATTACCATGAGCGAGTGAGTTTTGCGGTGGGCGATGACTGTAATCAGTAGAAACGACATCGTCTATTGACTCCCAACTTAGGGTGCGTTTGCGGTAAAATTTTTATAAAATATTTCACCAACTCCTAATAAAATATTACAATATAATCTCTCTCTCTCTTCCATAAAAAAATATAAAAAATTACATATATCTTCATTTTTTCACTAAACCCAATACCAACACTAAACCCAATACCAAAAATTTTACAACACAAACATAACCGTAAAGTAGTAGCAACTAATCTGGGCCGTACAATCAAGTGTGACCGAATTTCGTAAGTGCAACTGTGCAAGGGATAAAATAAACGGTGTAGATTTAGTTGAGTGGTATAGAGCCTCAGGAGCTGATTGGTCGCTAAAGGTAGGGCTGCACAAGCCCGGTGTAAGTGTCGGTTTTGGCCAAAACCGGCACCTATACTGGGTAGGCTGGTTTTGAAAAAATTACCACCTACACCTACACCGTTAAGGGCAA
This sequence comes from Myrica gale, assembly GCA_963930655.1. Taxonomy (NCBI): domain Eukaryota; kingdom Viridiplantae; phylum Streptophyta; class Magnoliopsida; order Fagales; family Myricaceae; genus Myrica; species Myrica gale. The sequence goes on from OZ005621.1 coordinate 341,130, forward strand.
AAACCGGCCCTTAGCGGTGGTGGTTTCCGGTTATCCTACATTAATATTGAGCCATTTTTTTTTAACATTTTACGCACTTGACCCAATGTATTTTTTCTTTTTTCTTTCGGTCCATTAATCACATATCAATAAAATCTAAACTAATGAAATTCAAATTCCAAAATCAATAAAATTAAAGATCATCTTAAAATATAAGATGAGAATTTAAAATCCAAAGTAATAGAGACGTCACTGTAAGTAGAAACTGTTAATGTTATTGACAAATTATGTTTCAAATTTGAGTTGTAATATTTGAATTATTTAAATAAGAGTTTGTTTAAGTGTTCAAGATGTCTCCTAAAAAGATTAGGATTGAAAATCGTTTGAATTACGAAGATTATAATTGGAATCATGATGATAAAGATGAAGAAATGTCGAATTTTGAAAGAGGAGTTCAAATTCGCGAAGTGTGATCTGATCCTAAAATATCTCGAGTTTATCTCCGGAATAGGCTCTTCCCCCAAGCTTCGCCTGATATGCGCTCGAGCTAGATTGACAATTTTCTTTACAGAGAGTTTCGCCCAAGCTTCGCCCTACTGTGGCTCGAGCGCAATTGACAATTTTCTTTACTGAGAATTTCGCTTGGTCTTCGCCCTATATTCGCTCGAGCTAAATCTCCAGTTTTTCATACAGTGTGTTTCATCCTATCTTCGCCGGATCTTGGCTCAAGCAAAATCCTCTGTTTTTCAAATGGTCTTATCTTTCTCTATTTAAACCATGAGACCTCGTCCAAGTTGAACTAAAATGTATTAGAAGTTTAAAATGTAATTGAGTGACTGATTTTGCAAGCATGGTATAAATTTAATAGTGATTTGTCAATTTTAGAAATTTAGATAATTTGTTAACATTTCATAAAAACTATTAAACTAATACATTGATTTAAAATTTTTTGTGATAGAATCTCGACCTCTTGATTATATTATGCGATGTACTTACCAAAGTTTGACATTAAACTCTTTAATTATGATTCCAATGCCTTCATATATAGCCTTCTAAATACAATAAATTTGTAATTTTTTCTACCAAAATTCTAAATAACTAGTTCATTCACCTAGCAAGTTTATTGGTAACTTGAATATAAGCATTTGATTAGATAAAACCAACAAAAAATCTCAAATATTCAGGTGAAACTAAATTATTGAGTAAATCTTGTCATGCTTCTAGAATACTACGTCTTGAGGTGAAACTAAAGTTTAAACTATTGAGTAGAAACTAAACTAAAAAAAATTTAAAAAAATCTCAGTTTAACCTATACCGGGAAGCCGGTTTTTTCAAAAACCAAACCTACACCGACATCGATTAGACCAAAAATCAGAAATCTAGTATCGGTACCCGTGCCACCGGAATTTTCCTCTATCATTGTGCAGCCCTAGCAAAAGGAAGGACAGCAGGTTTCGTTAGCACGAACCAATAAGTGAGGGCAGAATCGGCAGATTCCATAGGAAGTGAGAGAAGTTCGGAGAGCTCCCACAAAAAAAAAAAGACGCAGATAGGCAGAGATTCGGAGACGGAAATAGCATGGCACCATTAGCCACTCGAGAAAAAACGTACCAATAAGAAGAGGAGATTTGTAAAATATTAGCGGAATATAGATAGGACAGCGTTGTCCGTCGGCTGTCATTGGTACCTGCGCTGCGCCTCGTAAGTCGTGAAGACAAGCCAAGAAAAAAAAATATATTATGATAAATAAGTACTTAAATTTTAAAATTTATTAAATTAATCTTTAAATTTTAAAATCAATCAGGACTAAAACTATGATATTAAATTTTAAGAATTAATTTTATGTATTTTAAAATTTTAAAATTTATTTAATTTTAGAGTAAATTACATAGGTTGTATTTATCTCAAAAATAAATAACAAATCGTGAAGCTTGAACTGAAACTTAATGGCCTAATAACCCATCTTGGTCGCTACTCGCTTTATTTTATGCTGTTAGAAAATCTTCTTTGACGCCTTAAACGAGACTGATATCTCGTCTTCCTTTGGATGTACTGGGTGGTTTTGGGTAGTTTTGGTACAGACCTCGATTTGATGCTCTTAGGAATTATAATGCAAAATCAGACAAAGGGAAAAACTAGGGAAAAAATGCTAATATGAATACTAAACTTAATAAACCTAATATTTTTTAGCAAATAACATGTGTGGCCTGGAAGCTATATATTGGCTGTATATAGCAGTGGTACTGACCTAGTTTCGGTATGTGCATCTTCATGGTTTTCAAGAGTTGCATCCAGTTTTGTCCTGGCATCAAATCAGAGCACCTTGTGGAGAACGGAGAAACTGAAAAGAACAATTCTCAAACAGGCTATGACTGAGATGCAGTCCCTTTTACTTCCATACGATCCAAACACATCTCTGACCTTGAACACGACCTCCCATCGACTTGGAAGAGAATCGCATATCATCCGAAGTTTTGTTGACAAGAACTGGTCATTCATTTGATCTGGCGATTCATACTTCGTAAGCATTTAAGTCTCGCAACTAGTTTATAATGCGCGAATATATATAGGCATGAATGGTCAATGGGTCGATTATCGATATAAACTGTTATCTTGCGTTGCAGGTACACAGCTCATCTCGTGATTGTGGCGTGGCTATCAAGTTGGCAATGGTGGTTGCTGCGCTAGGTAGGTTTTCTTCACCAGGAGGCCTTTGATGTATAAATAGGCACGAAAACTAACTTGGTCATTAGACTAATGGATTGCTGCTTTGGCTCAGTTCTGCTCCTGTTGCATTGGCACCCTGGTTTTACAACGTGAGTAAAGTTTATAAGTTCATGAATATAACTGCTTTAACTAGCTCTTTCCCTCACATGTTCTGCTCTCATTTCAGTATAATTTTCTGCTGCTGGTTCTTATCGACTCTATGCTGGTTTTTGACTGGCATTGATTTCTTCCTTAACACGTGAGTAAAACTTTTCTACTCTCATCTTTCATAAAATGACACAGTACAGTACCACGTTTATGGGCAGAGTATAGTTCAATCTACTGTAGATATCAAAATTCGTTCTCTCATTCATAGTTGTCATTGGATGGCATGTTGGAAAGCAGTTTTGCAGACGACACATGTTCAGCTTTTTCAGAGTTTGAACAAAACCCACAAAACAATAGTCTGAGCTCATTACTACCATGCATGAATCCGCCATCCGCAGAGAGGATAATGGTTGGAACTGGTTACGCAATCCACACTTTTATCGCTCAGGTACCAACTTGCTTAATTAACTTGCATATATATATATTTATATAGGCAAATTAGATCGAGTTATCTTGTTTTGTGTAACGTATGAGATGTATTTTCTGTGTTGCAGTTGAATTCTAAAATAACAGAGTATTATAGGGTTCTCGGACTAGATGAACAAAGCGGGGATTTGTTTGGAGTGAAAAAGATCTGTCAACCTTTCTCGGGAGCACCTTCCTATAGCTACATGCCGGAAAGCTGCCCAAAAGGCGTTATTCAAGTTGGAGACCTACCAAATGTAAGGAAGTCATGACTTAGAAAACACGACAAAAATGATAAAGACAACCTTAAGCCTGCTTAAAACAATTTGAACTAGTTGAAGTTTACCCGAAGTTTTAGATTACCAAGAAAGCTCAATTTGGCTGCAAAAAACCACGTGCAGGTTCTCGCGAGGTTCACATGTCACCAAAACCACTCCAGCGAAGACTGTGAAAGCAGTGGAAAATTTCTTCCTGAGGCCTCTTACGACATAGTATCGGCTTACAGTCGATCGGTCCAATATTTGCTAGACGTATATCCGGATTTGCAGAGCTTGACAGAATGCAGCTTTGTGAAGAACATATTTTCTGACATTGTTTCGCATCAATGCAGGCCATTTAAGATTTCTATCCGATTGTTATGGTCATCAATGCTATCTCTTTCCATTGTCATGGTGCTTTTAATAATAATTTGGGTAGCAAAAGCTTATCAGGATAGAGGAAGATGCTTCTCTGTATGTTCCATCACCCCCCAAATCCAATCCTAGATAGAAAAAGATGACTTAGAGCAAAATGTACATAAACAAATGTTGGAAGTCTCACATTGCTAGAGAAACTAGTCAATGTGCTTCTTATAAGGTTGTGACATCCCTCACTCATCAAGGCGTCTTTTGGAGTTGAGTTAGGTCTACCTTTCATATATTATATAAATTCTAATATGGTATCAGAGCAAAATTCCTATTTTGTAGTCCCACCCTCACACATTTCTACTTGTTGGCTTGGATGCCCTCACGCTACACGTGAGGGGGCGTGTTGGAAGTCCCACATTGCTAGAGAAACTAGTCAATGTGCTACTTATAAGGTTGTGGGTCTAACTCAACTCCAAAAGACACCTTGAGGAGTGAGGGATGTCACAACTTTATAAGTAGCACACTGACTAGTTTCTCTAGTAATGTGAGACTTCCAACACTCCCCCTCACGTGTGGCGGAAGGACATCCAAGCCAACACCTGAAGATAGGTGACAGTGGAACCACAAATTAGGAACCTTGCTCTAATATCATATTAACATTTACACAATATATGAAAGGTAGGTCTAACTCAACTCCAAAAAACGCCTTGAGGAGTGAGGGATGTCACAACCTTATAAGTAGTACATTGACTAGTTTCTCTAGCAATGTGAGACTTCCAACAACAAGCTGAGTATAGAGACTAGTTTACCTAATCATAATGATTAGCCCGATTCCCTGGAGTTTTTTTTTTCTTTTTTTCTCTTTAGGTAAGTAACAGTAAAGATTTCCTGGAGTTGTTGGCATAAAAGTCATGTTGTTTGTTTATTTCTGTGAAATATTATAGAATTTGTATCGTGCTACATAGAATTTGTCATTTTGTTGTGTTGTCTCAATAATTTTGTGTCGTGATAAACCAATTCTACCTACCCAGTTCTGAATTATTCCGACAGTAGGGAAGCAGAAAATTAGTAGCCCAAATAATTTTTTTAAAAAATAATTAAAATAGAGGTAGGTTATCATGATCATCACCCACCAGATCGATCGATGCTTAGCTTAAATAATTAGGAATAGTTAGAGATGCTTAATTTTCCTCTGTGTTTAGGGAAGAACGGGAAAAACATAATATGGAAAGCCAGTTTGTCATGTTCTTAAACAATGAACCTCCAGTTTGTTCCTCAAAAAAGACCCTATGATTAATTGCATCTGCAACACAAAAGATGTTGCTAACAAACAATAAGGTGAAAAAAAAGAAAAAAGAAGGCAAACGGTGTTGGCATGATCATGGTCGTCGACAGGTGAAGGGAGCTAGTACGACGTTACTTTCCGGTGATCTTGTAGTTGGACTTCGGAGCAGGCACGCAATTTTCATATGATGCTTGCCGCCGGAACAACAAGAGAAGTAAAAATGGAGAGATGGTCAGACGCGAATAATTGGTCGATCCAACAATAATCAAATTAACACGCTACCTGTCGCTCTATTAATAAACAAAACGACTCATCCAGTTATTATCTTGAGATGTACCAAATCAATTTTTTATTTATTTGGTCACGATCGCATACAATTAATTATGTGAGGGAGGGCATAATATCATGAATGAGTCACTTTTAAAAGAAATTTTCATAACCAAAATAATAAATATCTCTAAATTTTAACACAAATTTCAATTTCTTTTCAAACCAACTTCAATATTTTTTATTAATTCTTTTTATCAAATCTCTATTTTCCTTAATTTTTAACAAATTTTGTTACTTTTTATTAATTTTTTTATCAAATCTTTTCCTTCATTTTTAACAAACTCTAATAAATATACGATAAAATATTTTTAAATTTTTCACAAAAAAAATCTCTTAGAGGTTAAAACTCTTAAAATTTTATCTTGTAAACTCAAAATTTTTAAAACTTTTACTTGCCAAACATGACATATTAGGCATTGACTTCTAATATCGTGGCAATAGAAAAAGAATTATGTGGAAGGATAATATGTGCAAAATCATATAAATAAAGCAACGGTTGTGATTTAAAGATATACAAATCTAATGTTCTAAAGTTGATCACGTCACTTAATAAGATTATGAGACAAAATGACGTGACTCAATTTTAGCTTGGCTCATTAAATGACATGTTCAGCTTTAGAAACTTAGATTTGCATCTTTAAATTATAATTGTCCGTTTTGCATGACTTTACAGAATCCATTCTCGTGGTTTATACTTGTTAGATGAATTATAAAAGTCAACTGAATTATCTTAGGGATATGCTATTATGATGGCAATCTCATTCTAATTAAATCTATTATGATGGACATACCAAAAATTATGTTTCTTTTTAATGATATAAAAACAACGATATGGTTTACAGAAATTCAGTTTATAAATGAAAAGATAAGATTGTAATTTTTTCATATCTATTAAAGCTAGATGCAGGCTTCGCATGCTCCCTTAACGTTGTGGATGGTTAACCTCTTCCGTAGTCAACCGTAAAAAAAAAAAAAAAAAATCTATTGGATCCTTGGCAGGGAAAATCTCTAATAGATATGGAATCAGCTGGTGGAGGAAATTACTATATCATTCAGTACAAGCTTCTAGATATCTCGATCTGAGACCCTTCCAAGACCCAAGTAAAAAAAGACGTAGACAGGATCTTCGGTCGCAGGTCATCCGTCATCATCGACCTCAGACTTAGATCCAATTCAACCCAGAAAGCTAAGCTTAAACAGCCTTAACCTTTCCTGTGAAGTGTGAACCCTGCGAAGAAACAGGGTTCCGGGACCTGACAGAATTGGTCAATCATCTGATGAGGTTGTCGGATTTGATTCGTTGAATTCCGTCGTCGGTTGCTGTTGTTAGCTGACTTGAGGTCTGTTTGGGGGCTCTGGAGTCTAAACCCATGTCTGGGAATCTAGCTGCAGTCGTGCTCCGCGTGCTCGTAGGTAAGGTGTTCGATAGACACACTGTTTCCAAACGCTTGACATTTTATACGTGAAACGAGGAATATAATTTGCTGATAATGAACTTCTTTAGGATTTGTGCTTTGCTATTTGCATTTGGATTTGCCAACTTGTTTGTGATATTTGGCGTTTGCTGGTTTATGTTTTGATTGTGAAGTGATGGGTCCTTTGGTTTCATTTTCTGCTGCAACAATCAATATAATGTTGCTTGATTTGCTGTCAGAGAGTTGATCACTTTCCGATTAGTTAGCCTTCATACAACCAGGAACATTTCAGCGACGGAAAATTGGTTCACCCTTTCACATCAGTTCGTCAAAGTGTACAAAGAGAATAACATTAAAAAAAAAAAAGAGTCGGGGTTTGATAATTGGGACTAATATGAATCAGAATTGAATTTTGTTCAGTTCTAGGTACTGGACCAGTGAATTAAATATTGGGAGTATACATTTCTCAGCTTGCATGTGGGTTGTTTCCAAACGCATATACTGTGATTTTATTGAGGACCCCTTCATAATCTATTTACGTATCTGTTTTTTTTTTTCTTTTTCCTTCTAACTTTCCTCAAGTAAATAGAAATTGCATTCTGGAAAACCTAGATGAGCGCAATTGTGACTCATAGTTTATCGGATTTATTTTATCTCCGTAGGTTGCATTTTCTTAATTGCAGCATCATCTTGGAGATAAAAAAAGAAAGAGAAAATGAGGATCCGGAACAAATACAGGAAATCAACCACTTTCCGTTGCAATGCAGGGAGCAGATGCTCAACGTCTGCTGTAGTATGGAGCTTGGTGGGATGTCTTCTTATGCTTCATTTCTATTTGCTTGCTCGCCACAAAGATAGGGTGAGTGGGGAGATCCAGTTGCACATGAGCCAGCACCCACAATTCCGTGAACTTGTAGCAGTTGAAGAAGAGAATATTCAGATCCCCCCTCCAAGGGGAAAGAGATCTCCACGTGCAGCAAAAAGAAGACCCAAGCGTCCAACTACAATTATTGACGAATTTCTTGACGAGAATTCACAACTTCGAAACATGTTCTTTCCTGATAAGAGAATTGCTATAGATCCAATGAAGGATGCCGGGAATGATAGCTTTTACTATCATCCTGGGAGGATCTGGTTGGACACTGAAGGAAATCCCATCCAAGCCCATGGAGGAGGTGTTCTGTATGATCAAAGATCAAGGACATACTATTGGTATGGAGAGTATAAAGATGGGCCTGCCTACCATACTCACAAAAGAGCGCCGGCACGGGTAAGTAATTCAATTTTGAAAGCATAAAATTATGGCTTGGTGTAGGTTGATTTTATAACTCTGGGCTTTGAGGCTTGGGGAATGGCATCACTGTAGTTACGTATTCCCTGCTAGCTTTGGGCATATGATTCATTGTGATTATGTAGCTGCTGTGGGTTATAAATGCCTTTCTATACGTGATTTACTCTCTTACTTTATATCAGAGTCCAGTAGTCATGCATGCTGATCAAGACTAAATGTGATGGATTACCTTCAAGTTGCTTAATATGAACTATCAACCTTTTCCTATTGGTTCCAATATGAGGCCTCAACTTTTGTAATGGTGTGTGGTTAGGTTTTGTTTCCTCTGTCTTTGATTTGTTTTCCCGTTACCTATTGGGAAATCTTAGTCCAACTGCTACTTGTATTGGGTGGAAAACTGCACTGAGGATGGTTCAAGATATTGACATGTTCACATATGAATCTTGAGAATTTTGTGGAAACACAAATTCACAAACAAAAGTTTCCTTTAATCATGTGCGTCATTGGTTAGCAAGGTGGTGTATTTGGTTGCTAAGAAAGGTTTTACATGTGTGGATTCTGCTGTCAGCTTTTGTAACTACCTTGATCTTTTTTCTAGTGGGCTTCGCTGTTATATTAGTCTAAGGACACTTAAGCTTACTTCTCTAAACCATACGCTGTTTGAGTTCTATAAACCTGGAAAGTAACTAGTAAAGAATATATTTTCTGTTGTTTATTGTGGGAGGGAAGTTAAAGCTTGTGTTTGCAGAGAAGGAATTTCATGCCAGCATATATGACAAGCTAGAACAAGTGCTTGAGATGAATCGATATAGTTGGCAAATGATCTAAATTGGAATATGTTCTACAATTACGTCTCTGCTGGCTCTGGATAGCCCTGTTGAACATCTTTGAGCTTCTCTAATGACTTGTGTTGTTAGTCGTGGGGGGTTTGTTATGTTAAATTAAGTACGAAGAAAAAATGCTTACAAAAGAAATGTCTTTATAGGAATGTCCCTTGCAAAAATGGAAAAAGTCTTTCTAATTTTCAGTCTGTGATAGCGCCGATTTGGATACGTGTGCCACCAATGATGCCAAGAGGTTGGATCGATGGATGGAAAGATCTCAGGTCTCGTATTAGCGTCCAGGTGTTCAGAAGAGGAAAGGTGGGTTAAATCTTTCAAAAGAACCTAGTTTGTCTGACAGCTGCTGTGGAACAGGCGTTCCTGCTCTACTTTTTTATTGGTTAATCTGGCACCTTTGATTTCTTTAACAAAGGAGAGAACAAATGATCATTAAATACTGGAAGTGTGACCTATGAGACTCGCAAGTCTAGCCTAGTCTACTTGGACATTTTTGCATCATATGGCAGCAGAAGATTTTAGCCAAGTCCCTTTTATTTAACACAGCCCTCAGTTTTGGTCATCTTTGGTTAAGGTGGGGCTTGTGTATTAGATGTTGGCTGAATATTATAGTTCAGTTGCTTTTTTAACACACGTTCATTAGTGTTGGCTACTAGGTGATGGACATTGTTCGCCATGCAAAAGATGGCAGTTTGACATGGCTTGGGATGAAATTGTCTATGGAAGACGGACACATACCGTCTTGTAGAAAAAGGAGGATCTGAAAACACTGTATTGTTTCAGTAGCAATGCAACGTTGTGGACTGATTAGCTTTTGATGTTGTTTGAACTGAAAGTGGGATCCGGTATGTAAATTGCTAGGGATCATATCATTTATAAGAAAGTGGCACCAGTTTTGGAGCATGCAAACGCTGCTTAAACAGGTAGCCGTCGAACTAACATGATTGCAAATATTATATAGTAAAACTAGAAACAATATTTAAATGATGTTTGGGACTCAGCAAAAATCACAATGATTGTTAGTACAATATATCACTCATTTCTTTGATAGTATGTGTTTGAGCTTTTGATAACGAAATTGGGACCTGAAGATTGTGTTGTACTTAAGTGGTCCCACTCCCATTTTCTGTAAGGTAGAGTTGAGAGAACAATAATTCAAGATGATTTTTTTTTTAAGAATTTCGCAATTCCTTTGAGAATATTGTGGCCGGACAGAGAGAACCAAGAAAAATACTCTCCGATATTGTTGACTGATTTGGATGAAATGACAGAAAATTGCCTTTGTAAAGAGGGAAAACTCATCTACCATTTGAGGCCATTCTGGTTGCAATATGTGAGATATTGGTGCTGTTATTTCGTAGCCATTAACCCAAGCAATGCTACTTTCTTTACCATCTTCAGTGCTTACATCAGATACATAATCTGAGTGTTTCAGTGCGTGTAATATGTTAATTACAAGTCCTTTTAATGGCACAGGTTGACCTCATAGGAGTTGGTTGCTATTCTTCCAAGGACTTGTGGACATGGAAGAATGAGGGCATTGTGCTGGCAGCAGAAGAAACAAATCAAACCCATGATCTCCACAAATCTAACGTTCTTGAGAGGCCTAAAGTGATATACAATGAGAGGACAGGGAAGTATGTAATGTGGATGCATATTGATGATGCTAATTACACCAAAGCTTCTGTTGGTGTTGCTGTTAGTGATTACCCTACTGGTCCTTTCGATTATCTTCATAGCAAAAGGCCTCATGGGTTTGATAGCCGGGACATGACGGTCTTCAAAGATGAAGATCGTGTAGCATATCTGGTATACTCGTCTGCTGACAATAGTGAACTTCATATCGGACCGCTTACTGATGATTATCTTGATGTCTCACATGTGATGAGGAGAATTCTTGTGGGGCAACACCGAGAAGCCCCAGCTTTATTCAAGCTTCAGGGCACATATTACATGATCACATCAGGGTGCTCTGGATGGGCCCCAAATGAGGCGCTGGCCCATGCAGCAGAGTCAATCATGGGACCTTGGGAGACGATGGGAAACCCATGCGTTGGAGGGGGCAAAATTTTTAGACGTACGACTTTCTTTGCTCAGAGCACATTTGTGATCCCTGTCCCGGGGTTTCCAGGTTCATATATTTTCATGGCAGATAGGTGGAATCCAGTTGACTTGAGGGACTCAAGATACGTGTGGTTGCCTTTGATAGTTGGGGGACCTGTTGATCGCCCGCTCGACTATAACTTTGGATTCCCATTGTGGTCAAGAGTGTCAATATATTGGCATAGAAAGTGGAGACTTCCTAATGGGTGGAGTGGGTTTTAAGTGATGTAAGTTCATTTAATGCACTATGTATACCACATCTGATGGTTTATGGTCATTCTTTCACTGGCTTTCATACAGGATTGTTCAGTTCCAAGCACACCCAGTGAAGTTACACATTTCTTTGTTTAGGTAATGTTCATATTTAGGTGTGAGAAGGGTATATTTTGTCCCAGACGGATTATCATTTTATTGACATTTTTGCCAAAAAAAATGAAACTTTTTTCTTCCTTTCTGCTTAATTAGAAAGCGGTCACGTGCCATTATGTTAAAATTACATTCGTTAATTTCTCTTCTTCCTACTCTGCTGTTAAAGAATCAGCTTGTGATTCATAAGAAGAATTTGGCCATAAAATAAGGTTTGGATGGTTGACAGCTGAATCCAAATGCATGGGTTTTGACAGGCCACAAGATTCGCCTTGACAACATCATAGACGCCGCTGCAAGCTTTCGAAAGAGACCTCGTTCAATGCGTTTTACCAATCACGGCCCATTGGCTTTTACTAAGAAAACCCATCAAAGCATCAACCCAGAGTTTTTATAAGTCACCAACTGCAGTACTCGCACTCTGCAGCCTAATCCGAACTATCCAAGCATACCCTACCTGGCTACCTAGGTGGCCAGAACGTACCATCACCACCATTCTATTGTACACATGAAATGGATTTTTTTTACTTTTCAAATCTGTTGCCACTTTGATTTGAGATGTGAACTGTGCTTTTATTAGACCAACAAAAAGACTTCAGTGAGGCAGACTAAAAGCTAGCAATGCTAAGGGAAGAAATTTGCATTATATACCGACCTGTGACGAGGACAATATAACATTATCTGATTAAATGTCTCACCAAATTTGGTCCCCCACTATAATGCCCAGAGATGTTTAGGAGGATTGTTTTGCTATGTGACCGACTCCAATGGACCACGAGTTGATCGCGACCGGCCAGATGGAGTGGTTCGCAAATATTGGTTAAGGTATCCTAATGGAACATGATTACTATATATATATACACACACGTAAATCTACAAATATCTGAAATGGAAAGTTTCATCCAATAGCATCCCCGAGAGTAGTAGCAAATTTGGTCCCCACCATGCACTGCTTGCTCAGAAATAAATTATGTTGGACGTGTGAATGCATCCATAAAACCCTGGTCCCATGAAACTCTAAAAGAGTAAAGAGTCGGTCCTGTCAATTTGACAAAAGCTAAACTTAAAGCTTAAAGCTAAAGAAGTTAATGGCCAGCAAGCAGACATCTTCCTTTAGAAATAACCCATATGAAAACACACATGTAAGCAACCTAAGAATTTTAACAAATCAACTTCAGAAAGATCAACGCAGGTGGAGAGGTTGGAAAGGGCATAACTCGTAAGCATGTTAACGTGGAGGGGGGCGGGGGCAAGTCTCATCCAAACGATTTAAGATGCGAAATCCCTTAAAAGCAGTTCCCACTGTGCCTCTCTCTCTCTCTTTTTAAATCTTGTTCCCTCCTTTCCTTGGGCCAAAAACGTACCGCCTCTTTAACGTTACTATACCTCCATCACCATGAAAAGAGTTTCTGGTGCTGGTGGGGGCCATGGATAGGCAAAAAGCTTGTTGTCGATGGAAAGTTCATCACGATGGGCTTTAAAAAAAGAAGAATAAAAAAGAGAGGAAAAGATCATGTCGACAGCATGTATATTGTACGTATAGCGTGCTGGCCACTAAAACCATCTTTGAGCTACTGTTGACTATACACCTTTTTATGAGATTCTCCAAACACAACCCAACTCAGTGGGTCAGTGGGCGTCCAAAGATTCTATGGCCCCAAAACTATATTTTCTTGCTCATTGAGCTGATATCACCTTAAATGCACCAAATACGTACCAAACCCCATTGGAACTGCTGACCTCCTAAAACCTTGACTTTAATTTGCTTATAAGACCATCTGAATTAAGAACATAATTTTTTTAAGATGTTTTTTAAGCCATTTAATTAGGATGAGGTGCTTCAGTGTGGACCGTACGTCAATGATAGAGACTAAGTTGGATCATATCCATCTTAAATGTTGCAAATGAATGCATGTTTAATTAGATTCTGCAAATATTATGTTACAAATGATCAAGTAATAATTATATCAGATATACTCGACTACACGTGTTAATTAATTTGGAGATTAACTGGCACGAAATCTCTATGGAATTCCCTCATTTGAAAAAAAAATGCTAGATATACCATAATCAAACCAATACCAAATTACGTACGTACAGATCACAATATTATGCTAGTAATTAATGAAAATTAATTACTTCATTTCTATTCAAATCATGCAAATCCCTACTCGATCTCTTCTCCTGTCTTCTAAACACACCAACAATTAAGCTCCACCCATGCACGCCCAAAGGAAAAAAAAAAAAAGGAACTATTACACGTGTGGATTACTTCCAAGCGTGTGAAACCCCGCCGCCGCCATGGTCAAGGCCTCCACGCACTGGCCCACACCACCGGCTGATCCTTCCACGACAAGAATATTCCAGCAACATCCGAGCACTGTGTCATCGACCAACCCTCCTTGTACCTCCTCAACAAGGCGCGTACATCATCACACACCTCGTCGCTAAACGACAACGGGCTGAAACCACCTCCATGCAAGCGCCGGGACCAGCGCACCGCCGACTCGCGCCTCTCGACCGAGTCGGACGGCGCACAGGCCACCAGGTCCACGACAGCGCGCCCAGCCGCGCGCTCGAGCATCAAGCGCTCGTTGCTCGTCTTCGGAAAGCTCTCGTCCAAAGCTTCAAAGTAAACCTTAAACCATCTCAAGCATTCCTCAAAGCCTTTCACAAACTCGAGCCCATCAACCCCAACGTCAAGATCGGCTTCTTCTTCAACAACAGTGACTATCCTCGGCTGCAATCTTCGGAAAGCCGATATCATATAATCCCGGCGGTTACCGAGGGCTGTGATTGAATGTAACGAGCCGACACAGTTGATAGCTAGGGCTTCATCGTCTTTGAGGTCTAACTCCTCTAGGTTTAAGTCCGAAAGATCACCACCATGGTGGATGACATTGAACTTGAAAGGCACGCCCATAAGCCTAGCGAACTTTTCCATTCTGCTTCCAATCTCTTTCATTACTTTTTGCACTGCAGCCACACCACCGAATTTTGTGGCCACTACGGTGGTGAGCCGGAGATGCGGGGTTTCGTCGCTCCGCGTTGCTAGGGCTTCAAGCAAAGTAGGCCACTGGGTACAGTATGTGTTGCTGAAATCAACTATATGCAACTTTGGCTCACCTTCAAATACTTCCATGATTGCGCCATTACACGCTACATGTCCGAATGTAGTCCACGGGCTCACCTCTTGAAACTTCAAGACCGTTTTCCTGGTTGATTCGAAGGAGCAGGTTTTCTCTGATGCGGACGCTAGAGTGCGGTAACATCGGTAACCGGAGTCCATCATGCGACTAAACAAGGCTTGGAGGAAGTGGGCAGCGAGCTTTTGATCGGTATCACCGTAAGGAGAGCTGAGCTCATTGAGCATCCACATGAGGTGTTGGACACGATTGCTGTTCTTATCCGCGATGGCTCGTGCGGTTTCGAGCAGTATTTCGGGTGCCCACTTTCCAGAGAAATCGAAGTTGAAATCACGGGCTGGTGAGAAAGAGAATTCAGTCGGGGTGCTTATGTTTGTGGTGGTGGTAGTTGGGGTTGGGATAGGGGTGGTGGTGGTGGTGGAAGGGTACTGGGGATGATAGGGATAGTAGTGCTTAGAAGAAGACGAGGAGAAGTCTTCTTCATCCATGAAAAAGTTGAAGCATTCTTCGTCTTCTTGTTGGTAGTGAAGGTTTTGTCTGGAAGATCGAGAGCTGCTTGAGGTTCTGCTGGAGTTGAACGATTGATCAGATTGAAGACTTGCTAGCCTAAACAAGGTATCCATTTAACCAACTCACAGAGACCCACATCAATAAACTGTGAGCCTGTTTGGTCTTTGAATGGAGGAGATATGGGCGTTTACAGTTTTTAACAGCTAGGGGAATTGGGATAGAGAATGATTAAAAGAGGGATCTTGAAGTTGGAATTTAGCCAAGGTTTAACTTCAAAACATATTGGGGGAATCTAAGTGGGTTAGATTTTACTTTCTTTTGGCATAATCGATGAGGAATGAGAGTGGGGATGGTTTATTTTCTAGCTTAGGTTGGTCTTTATGAGTTATATTCTGTGTTTTAGAGGGGATTGACCGCATTAATAGGGCCTTAATCTGTTAAAACTTGGAAAGTGGCATCGATTGGCTGGTGTTATAGTATTAGAATTGTCTGACAAAAAGATGAAAAGTATGAGGAAAAGTTAACAAGGTCGTGATCACCAATGGGTTAGTGGATTAGCTTTTCATTCTTTTAGAGAGAGAGAGAGTGTGTTACAAGCTTTCGAGTGGGAGCAGGCGTGCCAACTGGGTTTTGGGGAGAGAGAGAGAGGCATGAGTAAAGCTGCCGGCGTGCATCATCATATCATCAAACCCACCATCACCCCAAGCACAACGCCACAACCCACTCACATTCTTTGCCCCCTAATCCCTCTTCAAACTCTGCCAAAATTCCCCCCACTTTTCCCTTTTTTATACTACTATAATATGCCCATACATGAAAATGTCAATATATTAATAATGTTGTATCCAAATACCAAAATGTGCTTTCCCCAGAATCTAGGGCATGCCTTTCACCTTTTTCCCTACTCCCCTATGATAGTTTATAAAACCACTGTAATCTCACTCCCAACACCACCAAGGTCGGGCCATTTCTCTACAAAGCCTAACCATACTGCTCTTCGATCCTCCATGTCACAATCCCAATATCTTATCTTCCAATACCAAGTTGGCTCTCCATGATTCTTCCCCAAGGATTTCCACTGCCCAGGCCTATCATCAATCTCATGAGTCTTAATTTGTTCCTTTAGAAAGAAACTCTAAACCTTCCCTGCTTAGAAAGAGGTTGTTCGTAAAAACGCAGATCATGTTTTGTTTGGTCGTCGACAACGCTAGCTTTACAATATTAAAAGGGTTGGTAGGATGGTTTTTGGGTATGTTCACGTTCTAAAAGCTGTAGAATTAACGTATCCTTCGGACCTCTGAATTATTATTTATATTATCGTGTCAAGTTGAATATGCACCAGATTACCTGTTTGCAGAATTATTTGGATTTTCTTCTCGTTCTTGGTTTTCTTCCATCAATCATTAGGAAAAATATTCCATGTTTGTGCTCTTTGTCTTCTGTAGAGAAGTAATTGGTTCGAGGTAGTTTTCTCGGAAAGCCATATATAACTCGGAGACACGAACACGGTGGGGTATTGCCCATCTTCCCATCCAGGTACGTATACACCGAACAGTCGTGAATTAATTCCTTGTGAAGAAGGGCAGCCTGGTGACTTAATTCCCGAGAATTATCTGAAGAATTATTCCCCAGAAGAATCTCTAATTGCAAGACCTATGTGGAGCCGTTTCGATCGTTATCATGCATACATGTTAATTCATTAAATTAATTAAACCCCTTGTCGTGAGGCTAATTGTATTTTAAACAAAGACATAAGACAAAAACAATCAAGGACTACATTAAGGATGCTTTGTGGCTTTACGAGGGCCCACATTGTCACTCGCATCTCATCTTCAGGCTTAGTATAACTACAATATATATATATATATATATATATATATATATATATATATATATATATATATATATATATATATCATCTAGATAAAATGTTACTGTCTTAAGTTTAACCATAGTTGAAGGTTTCTTTATATTTCTTGCTTACGATAATTAATAACAGATATGTATATGTTATTAGATCGGTTTGTTGGATCTGCCCTGGTGGGTTGATTTCTTGAGACATATATATATATATTGTTATTTTTCCTATTTTGGTTGGCATCGAATATATAACAAGAATATTAAGTAATTTTGATTCAAAGAAAAAACAGAAACGTCCAATCTGAACTTAATTATTAATGTACGAATTCTTGAAGCTGGCCTGTTGCATGTTTGACGCAATTATGACAACCTTCTAATTCTATATATATATATAACATCGAACACTAACCCATTAAATTAAGTAGTACTTCTACCATCAATCAAGTATGAGGGGCTTAGTTTAACAGTTTTGGATTAGGTCGGCAATGGCAACTTAATTAAACAAATATTGCTTGCAATTAAGAAGGGAAATTTGAGATTTTAGAAGAGATTGCGGGTTCAGTCAGCTGGAGATGCTTATCATATTTGATAATATAGTATATATTAGTACGCGAGCACACATATCAGAACGCATTAATATTTCAGCTTGGACCATTAGATTAGACCGGCCAGGGATTGAAAACAGTACTGTTGGCCCTATGCCTTTCCTCCTGATCAGGACCTTTCTTTCTTATATATATATATATATATAGAGAGAGAGAGAGAGAGAGAGAGAGAGAGATTAATTATAAACTCTGGCGATTATAGATAATTAATAAAGAGTTATTGACTTCGACGACGAATTGTTGTGAAGTTGTTGTAGGCGGGACAAAATAGAGTTCGCTAGCTGAACCAAAAGCGTAGGCAGAAAACCTCGGTGCTAGATGGTTCCTGATTAATTGGTTGGTGAACCGAGAGAGACCAGTTGGTTTCAGCTATTTCCCTGGACAATAATGTCAGGCTTATCAGAACACCATGTCATTGTTACAATTGCCACCTGGAGTGAGTAATTGCTCATCCAAATAAAACCCAAAAAACAAATTAAGAAAGTCAATTTCTACGAAGTTTCGCATTTCATTTGTGACACAATGTGATAATTTTTATTTATTTTTTTAAATTGCGTGTTTGTACGTATCAGCTTACACATATCTTGACTGATAGCGAAATCTGTGCTATCAGATAATCTTACACGAACCGAACAATTACCGAATCAAAGTCAGAAAACTTTTTGGTGCTGCATCAGAAATTTGCTCACATTTACAATATTTATATATTGTGATGTCGATGACGATCTAAGAACTAATTTTGACCGCAGACTGAGAATGCTTTAACATCAATCATTCTCTCTGATATTTCTTGAGAGAGAGAGAGAGTTTTTGGACAAAAATCTGCATCTTATGTTAATCAAAACGAACACAGTTTCTGATAAAATACATCCTATTGTTACATAAAGCCAAAAGAATCGAAATGCGGTGTATTTGTCCCCTTCCTATCTCTCTCTCTCTAATTTTAACACATGCAGGTACCATATTGGGAATTCTCACCAACCAGAAAAATCTCTGAATCCTCCTTTTGAGACTCCCAATTTCCTCTTCTTTGCTACAGCAATCGACGTTAGTTTAGTGTCAATAGCAGCAGATTCAGATTGAGCATTTCTTGCTTTCAAGTACTTTCCAACACCGCCACCGACAGTTCCAGAATCTGTTGTTCCTGGACCAGGATTGCTATACCAGGACCCAATTTTATCCTGAACGAAAGGGGAAAACATTACCGACTTGATTATGATAAAATGACAATGAGAGAGAGAGAGAGCGCGCGCAAAAAGCAAGTACTCTGCCCCATAAAAGAAAGGGTCCAGAAAAACTCACATTTTCCTCATCCTCGACATTCTTCTCATCTTTGGCCTTCTCTTCCTCTTCTTCATCCGATTCCAGATACGGATTCACAAATATTGTTATACTAGTTATTTTAATCTCCTCCTGCAAAATTTATAGAACAAATTAGAAAAAATGAGGTGTTTGAGTAGATGTTAAATCTCATGATCTAGCTAGGCAACTTTCTAAATCAGAACAACTTTTGCTATCAATTCTGCAAGATGAAAAGAACACAAAAAAGCAATTCCGCTTACTTGAAACAATTATCAGTACAACCAGATTATGACATCAGCATTTTCTCTGAGTAAAGCTTCCAAAATCGCTACCAATTGAAAATTAATGAATCCCACCACACAGTATATTAACAAATCATTTTGTATAAATAACAGTGCTCAACCCACACCATTCTAGGAACACAGAAAAAAAAAGAACTTAAGAAAATTCATCATTAGCTTAATTAAGACAATAACTCACCAGTACTGGTCTGTCATCATCATCAACAGGAACCTTTTCCATCACTGCCAATGTAGTCAAGCCCCCAACAACTCCACCAAAGACCGTATGTTTGAAGTTTAAGTGATTTGCAGACTTGTAAAGGATGAAAAACTGGGAACCATTTGTGTGGGGACCACTATTTGCCATACTAACTACACCTCTACCAGTGTGAAGCAACTTGGAGTTCAGTTCATCTTTGAAAGGCTTTCCCCATATAGATTCACCTCCTTTCCCCGTACCAGTTGGATCACCACCTTGAATCATGAAATTCCTAAAATAAATGGACGATACACCTCAGCAGATCAGTCATACTATATAAACTAGAGATGAAAAATGGATATATCGCATCACTAGTAGACAAGTTGGACTGTACCGGATGTTTCTATGGAAAGATACTCCATTATAATAGCCACGTTCACAGAGAGTGATGAAGTTCTCACATGTCCTGGGAGTAATATCACAATGCAGCTCAATGTTCAAATCACCATGGGTTGTATGCAGCTGTACATATCCTTTCTTCTTCGGATTTTTCTCAACTTTGACATATTCAAATTCATTTTTGGTGACAGGATCAAATGAGGTAGAAGTGAAGGATCGTGAAGCAGCGCCAGTAGTAAAACGGCTCTTTACCTGATATAACAACTTATGTTAAAACTGACCAGCGCACCTGCCAAATGAAATGCCTGGGCAGCGAATAGAAGTCCAAACAACTAATATACATAAAAACTAGTAAATTCTACGCAACAGGATTCATTCCTCAAACAATATTTCAAATTGCTCATTGGAAAAGAGCTCCTCAATCTCAAACCTTTTTTTAATTGAGGTTTTAACGAAGGAAAACTCACCATCTTCGCATTCACAGGTACCCTCTCACCAGCCATGTGCATAGCTATCTTAGCAGCCGTTTTATCACTTGATGCAGCTTTAGCAGCAGCTGCGCTTCTTCCGTGTACTGAAGCAGACGCAGCATCTACAATACTGAAAGCCTGAGCTCTAACCTCTCCATCCGAATTTGATTTAGGATCTTCTTTAATGCGTGACCTTGCAGCTAGAATTATAGCAAGTGCAGCAGCCCTTTCCTTTTGTGCCTTGCTACCACCTCCCCCAAGTAATGCAGCTTGCTGTCCTTTTTCAGTTCCGAGATCCTCCAGCATCTGCTTGATATCCCCAGAGACATTTATATTATAACTTGGATCTGAGCTCATTTTCTTTAGCTCTAGGAAAAGGAAACAAAAAGGTCAGAATCGCAAAAGAGAAGAAGGGAAGCCGGAGGTGGGAGGAGAAGAAAGGCTCCGCAGCTGACCATGCAAGGAGGTTTAACTGACCACCATCATCAAGTTTCAAACCATTTTTAACATGATCAAAATCCAGGAGAGCCTTGCTGTCTAGTGCACTAGGATTCTGTAACACATGCCAACAAAGAGAAAAACGTCTATGAAAAACTCAATGCATAAAAACCGCTAACAAGCTTTCAGAAAACAAACATTGTTTATCTCAAAGCAATTCGTACCTGAATTGTTATAAGGTCATCTTTTGTAAATGGTTCATCAGTTAGAAGCTCCTTCCAGTTCTTGGTCTTGATGTTCAATTCTTTAATTGCCTGTGTAACAAAAAGAAAAACATGAAGTGGAATGAACATAGATGTACCTTCGGAGGAAAGTCAATCTACTGGCACAGTCCGTCGGCAGAAACACAAACCTCATACGAGAACACATTTCCTGTAGTCTTCACAGCGGCTATGTGCAGTAAAAACCTTGTTTAACACAGGGCAATGAAACTCTCCTGCAAAAAGTTCGAAACTGTATTTAATTAGTTTTTAGAACAGCGAGAAGAAGACAACATAGGACTTGTACAAATCAATAACATAAACCAGAAGGTTAAAGAAGCCATCATAACATTTCAACTAGATATCTATGAACTTGCGTAGTTAGAATCCTTCGTAATCTGTATTAACTGGATTAGTGTCGATAAGCAGGCTCTGCTAGATCGAAACGGTTCCAAGACTAGTTTCACATAATTCCAATACTGGTTAGACTCATGACTTTTGATTGTAACCAAAAAGAACATACACTTCTATCTTGGCTAGTAGCTTTTCTTCCCTTTCCTTTTGTCTTGTTTAGTACACTCATATGCTTTGATGAGGCCTCTAGCTGTCTCTTCAAACCAGGTGAAACAGTTGCTGAGGGATCCCATTAACTACGTCAACTGGTTCCCATTATCCAAAGTCCAAACTGCAAATTGTGCTCTAGTTCTATCGGACATGTTCTTATCATGTTCAGAAATCATTAGCTCATATCAAGCTAATGAAAGAGCGAGCATGACTACTTTTAAAAGCTAGTTGACCACAAGATAAGTTATTCCCACCAACTTGTCGATCAATTTTCTATCCTGAACAAGATGCATTCATAGAAGAAATAAATAAAATCTCCTCAAGATCATACCGAAATGCTTCTCCAAAATGGGGGTAAATAACCGAACTATACTGCAATATAACTAACAGCACAAAGAACACACATTCAAAGACAAGGGCAGAGCATCCCCTTCTGTCATGCTAATTGCCAATGCTCTCATACACAGCCTGGAGCGGCAAGAAAGAAAACTTCACATAAAACTACAGGGCTTATTTTTTTGGTTTCCCTAGGTATTTGAATTTTCATCCTGCATCTACAATGCAGTTAAAACAACCAAAACAAGATCCCCGATAGCACCACAATCCCGCAACTTTAGCTGACATACCCAAGCAAACTGACTCACGCCTCAAAAATACTTCTCTGGTAATATAACTAACATTCATACATGCAAAAAAAAATGTCGAATCCATTTACAAATAACTGGCTCCTTTCACAGACTCAAATACGAGCTTTTAGCCACCACATGACATTTGAATAAGGTTTAGAGATGGACCTGCTCAAATTAACTAAATTTGCATAACATGAAATAAAACCTTCAACTGAAGCTCATAAAAAAGTCAATAAAGAAACAACAGAGAAAGAATGTGTTCTGAAGAATAATACAAACCATCAGAGTTCTTGTGGAATGTTAGCGGGATGAGATCCTCTTGCTTCAGCGGAGCTCCGGTTACAGGATTTTTTCCGTATTTTCGAATGTATGGGATTATACTCCTGCCCAAATTTTGCAAAATCAAACCCAAAACCACTTGGGGCTCTCAATTTTATCAGAAAAAGAACACCAAGTAATAAGTTTTACATAATATCGAAGACGCCATTGGCGGTGCACACCGGTTCCTCGAACGGCGTAAACGTAAGCCTGCCACGAAAAATTAAAATCCCAAAATTAGAAATTGAATAACAGAGAGAGAGAGAGAGAGAGTTTCTGGGTACTTACGCGCAGCAATTAGGGCAGGGTACCGGAGGTACCGGAGCCGGAATTTGAAATTCCGGCTCCGGTACCGGTAAGAACCGGATGCCTGTTTAGGCATCCGGTTCCGGTCCGGGAACTGCCGGAATTCCGGCAATCCCGGTACCGGAATCCCTGTACCGGATGCCGGAATTCCGGCAATTAATTTGGGCTCATTTTCGGCCCATTTTCGGCCCAAAATCTTATTTTTTTAGGGCTTTTAACTTGGGCTTATTTGATTATTCCATTTTTCGAGCTTTTTAACTTGGACTTATTTTACTATTGCATTTGTCGGGCTTTTTAACTTGGGACTTGATTTAATAAGTAAGTTTTTAAATATGGATGTTGGATCCAAAATACCAAATTTAGAATTTTAATAGGATGTTGGATCCACTATTTTTTTAATGTAATAATAATTTACATGTTCCAAAATTACAAATTTACAATTCTATAGTTGTTTCAATTGCATTAAATTAATAAATCATATACATACATCAATGAAAGAAGAATGATAGAAATAAATTTACAAGTTACACATATACATAAAGTCTACAAATTATACAAATTTACATCTAAAAGAAATTACA
Organism: Myrica gale; assembly: GCA_963930655.1. Lineage (NCBI taxonomy): Eukaryota > Viridiplantae > Streptophyta > Magnoliopsida > Fagales > Myricaceae > Myrica > Myrica gale. Next base: position 364,511 of record OZ005621.1, read on the forward strand.
AATATTACAAATTGAATAGTTGAATTGATGAAATAAAATATTGGTCATTTAATCAAAACATCACTATCATATTGTTATGATAGTGTTAATTTTGTATGGCCTTTTTATTTATGCACATAATATTTAATGACCAACTATAAAAGATTGGTCATTGACTCACTAATTACTAAACTAATTTAAATTTCAACCAATGCAAAACAATAAACATAACACCTAATTGCTTACTTCCCATTTTCCAAAACAATGAAATATCACAATATCAAAACGATAATTTTACAAAATAATAGAAATTATGAAATATATGCACAAAACCATGTCCATCATGAAAAAAAAAACAAAATAGTTAAAAAAAGAATAAAATACAACACACCCCAAAATTCAAGCTACTAATTACCAATCAATCCTATTATCTAAAAGATTATAAGTCTAACATTTATTAATCTAATATTATGGGCATTTTCCTTAAAGTGAGAAAATAAAAAACAATATCATTATAATTTATACCTCCCTCTAATCGTCCACATCAAGTGTCTGTGTCTGTGTCACGCTATCCATGTTGGAGTCCGAGATAATAGACATAAGTTGTGTAGGATTATTAGTCATGTCTGGAAACAAAGAGCATTTAGAAAGAGCACACAACATTCTAAAAAACATTTAACAATTAAAAAAAAACATTTCTAAACAACGAAATCATTAGTCATTACCTTTTTCCACGTTATAACTTTCTAAATATTCTGTTCCACCACCAATCTCAGGTTCACATTCAGCATCTTCATGAATAGAAGCAGATTGCAACCAATTCTGCGCACATATAAGACCCTCCACTGTTCTAGGAGCTAGAGAGCTTCGAAAAGCATCCAGTACACGTCCTCCTGTGCTGAAGACCGACTCAGATGACACAGTTGTAATAGGGATGGCAAGTACATCTCGAGCAATCCGAGCAAGAATAGGAAACTTAAACTGATTCACTTTCCACCAAGCCAGAATATCAAAATCCTCGACCCTAGGCTGAGGAGGCTCCATCAGATATCTATCCAATTCAGATGTGGTTTCTATAACATCGTCCTCCTCCATAAAAGACATATATTCGTTCCACATGCGTTCTTCTGTACCACTTGCAGTAGAACTAGAACCACCAACTTCACTTGCTATCTGTTGACGTCTTGAAGTATTATCATTACCATAAACAATATTGTACTCCATAAACAATTGTTCCAATGTACCTCTAACCAAATCAATCATCACTCGACCCTCCTCCTTGCCCAATGTCTTAGAGAACCAAAAACGCAACCAACCCAACTTTAATTGGGGATCAAGTGTTGCTGCCACAAATAGTAGTCTATTCACATCTTTCAAATTACCTCAATATTTATCGTACTTCAATTGCATCCTCTTCGCCATATCCACCAACGAATCATCCTCACTTTGAGCAAACTCCTTCAATTGGTTGTGAATCAAAGCCAATTGAGTACAAAATAGGTTTGCAGTAACAGTCTTCGAAGCAGATATCCTCAGCGTGACATTATAAAACAACTTCAAGAAGTTTATAAAATGCTTCACACGCACCCAATCCTCTTTAGTTGGAGGCCCCAACCCCTTCTTCCCATGCCCGTCATCAATTAAAAAATCCAAAAAACCATTACCCAACCTCTCATCGAAAGCCAACATATCATTAAAAACATCTTCATACTTCATTGTAGACTCTAACATAATATACGTCGAATTCCATCTCGTAGGTACATCAAGTTGCAAAAATCCATCGGTAGGAAGCGACATCTTCCTCACACAACTTCTAAAATAATCCAACCGTTGAGGGGATGACTTAACATACTTCACACAATTTCTAACCCGAACCACCGAATCATCCCATTCTTTCAAACCGTCTTGCACAATCAAGTTTAAGATATGTGCACAACACCTCATGTGAATAAATGCATGCCCACAAACAACAACCCCCACCCTACCACCAGCAAGTGCCAATTGTCTCTTTTTAAAATTATCTACTGCAACATTATTAGATGATGCATTATCCACTGTGATTGCAAGAACCTTATCAATCCCCCACTCATGCCCACATTCCTCCAATTCTGTCGCAATTGTAATCCCTCTATGATCCGTGACTCTACGAAATCCAAGAATCCTTTTGTGCAACACAAAATTCGAATCAATGAAATGGCCAGTTACAGACATATAGTTCATATTCTGAACCGAAGTCCAAGTGTCGGTTGTATAACAAATCCTAGGTCGCGTTTCTAAAATGATATTCCTTAACTTATTCTTCTCATCAAGATAAAGACCCATACAATCCTTCATCACTGTGTATCGAGAGGGCATCCTAAATCGGGGCTCAAGTTCATGAATCATATCTTTAAACCCATCCTTGCTCACCACCCTAAATGGCAACTCATCGACGATTATGAATCGAGCGATGGCCTTCCTAACCTTTTTCTCATTATACGTATCTATTTTCATCTCCCCCACAACATTCCCCTTCGCAAGTTTTGAAGAAACATCGTGAGTGAACTTCGACTGAGAGAAGTCCAACTTACTTTGCTTCCATTGATATGCTAAACAACCCTTCAAGTGAGACCTCATACCGGAGGTCCCTTGACGGGTGTGGTGAACCCCAACCGGGTGATTACAATAGTTACATTTTGCCATTGGCTTCTCTGGATCAGTTATTTTTTCCCTTGTGAAGTGATCCCACATGGGAGAGGGTTGAGAAATCTTCCTCCTCTTTGGGAGAGGTGGTACTGACACATCAACACTATCCCCCCCAAGTTGAGGAGCCGACTCCTCACCAATACTAGGGGAGGAAGCATTGACTCCTACTTGGAGAGGTGGTGTCGGTGAGTCAACCGAAGGATTAGAAGAAGAAGTAAACGGATCCATCTGAGAAAACAAAAAGTTTTGAAAAACAAACCTATTAAATACTCATACTCTAATAAATCTATAGAGAGAAAGAACGAGAAAATAAATAGAAGAATGTTCAACAAAGAGAGACAACTTTGAGAGATAGCAATACTTGAAAGGAAGCAGATAAAATATTTTGAAGACCTCCCTGTGAAGGGCCAAGCTTCGTTTCACACCGCACTTGAGCACTTAAAGCTCGGTCAAACGGTATCCACTTGGTAACTGGTCTAAAATAAGTTCATATATATATATATATATATATATATATATATATATATATTGATATAGTTTTTTTTATTCTTAAATAAGCGACCTAGGATTTCAAAAAGGATAATATTAAATTGATATATTTATTAAAATATGACCTAGGATTTGATTTGGGATAACATTAAATTCATAAATTGATTAAAATATCTGTAACTATATTAACAAAAACAAACAAGAAAGAAACAGTATGGATATATGTAATACAACATGTCTGTTTTTAATTTGTATAAATTCTAAGGGCATGTTTGCCTGCCATCTTTCTAAGAAAGCGTGCCATATTTCTCTCTCTCTCCCGAGTCCCTTGTGTGCCTTTTTAATTGGAGGATGATCGACCACCCAATTCCACCACATGCCCAAAGGGGTGTGGTCCGTGAGATCATTGAGATTCTTAAAGCAAAAAAAGGAAAAAACAACCAACAATAAGTGAGGTTTTGCGATGATTAAAAGCTGCAAATGAGCAAAGAGAAAATGGCGGAACCCACATCTCCGGTTCACAAAATCTCTAAGCATAATCGACAATGGATGTCCACGACAAAGCTCTCAACCAAAACAGAAAATTGAAAGAGAGCTCAAGATGATCCTATAGATAAAGGCATTCATTTTTCCACAGTAAGGAACTGATTGTGACTTCAAAAAACAAAAAAATAATATTTAGAAAAACAACCATATTTACAAAGCCAAAAAATACATTCTAAAGGAAATTGCCATAGCTAATCCGAAATAACCCTAAGAATTGTTTAGAATTGTAAATCTAAAGGAACTACGTACAAATTCCAACAAAACTAAAAAAAATCCATAAACGAAGAAAGAGTAAAACGTAAATCTAAAGCAACTACTGATTCCATTAAAAGTAAAAGAACTACAGATTACCTACAGGCTACAACAAACAAACAACAAACAAGTAACAACCAAATCCTCCAATCATTCAAGCCCATCCTCCTCAGTTTCACAACCTAGGTCCTAATATACATTCTAAAATTTTAAATTAACTAATGAACTACTAAATAAGTGAAAAATTAGTGAATTTACCTCAATGACAGTGCACTAACCAGTAACCACACGGCACAACCTTTGTAATAACCTGCAAAGAAATTTTTTTTGTATTAACAGATAACAAAATGAAGAAATGGTTATTGAACAACTGATAAATTATAATGAATAAATTATAATGATACGAAAATGAAATTGAACAAAAAAAAAAGAAGCAATATGAAAAAAATGACTCTGTGACTGTGATCCGTGAGAGAAAGAGAGAGAGAGAGAGAGAGAGAGATTCGGCTGAGAATGAGAGGAGGCCGGTGGCCTTCAAACTCGAAGGCGAGAGACGGCGGCGACGGGCTACCCGAGAGAGAGACAGAGAGTTGAGTCACCGTGGGTCTGTGAGAGAGAGCTCGAGAGTCAGAGAGTTGAGTGAGACCGTGAGAGAGAGCTCGAAAGTCAGAGAGACAGAGAGAGATCGGAGGTCGGAGGTACGGGAGCGGCAGTCGGCAGATCTGAGAGGAGAGGGGCAATGGGTATCGACTATCGGGGGGGGGATCGTGGGTTAAAAGGGTTTTGAAAACCCTTTTCCAAAACGCACAGTTTTGGCCAAGTCCAAAGCTGTGCGTTTTGTAATTTTTTAAAAAAATAAAAAATAAAAAAACCGGTACCGGCATTTCGCCCAGTACCGGCGGAATTACCGATACCGGGTCCGGTACCGGTATTTCCTAAAAATCTATACCGGTTCCGGATCCGGTTCCGGCCGGTATACGGTGGCCGGATCTCGGAACCGGTGCCGGTACCGGAATTCCGGATACCGGCGGATAAAAATCCCACCCCTAGCAGCAATAGAAGGGGAGACGTTTGAAGGGAGTGCGGGTCTCTTTGGATTTTGCGCCCCCCCAGTCCGTGGCCCACTCCGTCTTTGTTATGTACATCCGGTCTTTACTGTGCTGCTTCTTCCCCATCGTTCCCTGTGCACTAATCTACTTCTCTGTCGTTCCCGCAAATCAACTCAGTGGAACTAACGTTAAGATTCTGTTTCTTTGCTCGTAATTACTGTGCTCACGCTGTGTCCTAGGGTATTGCAGGGGGAGCAATTAAGAGAGAGGGACACAAAGTGTGGGTCCCACTGTGGGACCCACACTGCCCTGCCCGAACAGTGTTTTCGGGCAATGTGGTCCCACCGTGGGACCCACACTCATTAGTCCCTCTCTCCTAATTGCATACCCTGCAATACCCTAGGAATTGCAGGGTATACCAATCCTTCTAGAACCCCGTCGGCCGTCGGGGACTGCGCCATCGTCGAAATAATTGGGCCTCTCAAGGCCTACAACATATTGGGCTGGAAATTGTTTGAACTTCTAAACTGGTATTTCTAAAAAGAAGGGTTCGCAATTAACCAAAACTGGTATAGGTTATTTGGGCGAAAAATTGTTTGGACTATTGAATGCGTAACCCACAAAAAAATCAAACGGGCTGGTTCTTTTGCTTAAAAAGGCCCAAGAATAGTCCACTTGCTTTTCCATCTACAGCTTCGGAACTCGGGCACAATGTTCTGGGCAGCGGAAGTGAGGAGAATGGGAGGTCCGAACACTGACTGCAGCGACAGCAGCAGCGGAGAGGAAGACGGAGAGGCCGAGTGGAAAGCGGCAATCAATTCTGTCGCCGCCTCCTCCTCCGCCGCTCTTCTCTCTTCCTTCGTGAATGGATTTTCCTCTGTTTCCAACAATTCAAGGACACCAAACACTACCCAAAATGACGACGACGACGACAATGGTAGAGACCACAAACGGAACACCCCGCAGCTTAAGCACTACCAACTCAAGGTCAGTACAAAGTCTTCATCTTGTACAGTTTTTATTATTTGATTCATGTTGTGTGGTAGACGAATTCTGTGGGATGAGGATTTGGTTCCAAAAAAAAAAGCAGCTTTGCAAGTAAAGAATGAATCTTTTATTCTACAAATTTACAGAGGGACCTGGTTCGTTTTCTATACGCTTGAAAGATTTACTCTTTGCATATTTAGAGTAAGGACTAGTTGACTTATAAAAAAAAAGAGAGAGTAAGGACTAATTGAATTTGAGCTGAGTCTTAGCTGCACTGCATAAGTATGATATTCACCGGCTCGTTAGTTGTTAGTTACTATTTACTGAAGAAAGTTACAGTTGCTGCGTCATTGGGTACGCTGAGACGGCTTTACTGGCCGCTGGTCTGTGATTCTGTCTTAGACCTTCCCCTGTGACCTTGACTAAGGGAGTGGAAGTTCAAATGGATCAAGGTGGATCGGACAAGGCTTATGTTAAAATAAGGTTGCTCTTGTCTGACTTACTCGAATTAGTGGATCTTCTTTCTCCAATAAAGACGGATGGTATTAAGTCCCTGGTAGTGTAATTGTGATATGCGAATTGTGAAAAAGGTATTACGAATGGGCTGAGTGGCATTATGTTTGATAATTTGGGGAATGAGGTAGACAGTAGTTGACACGGCCAGAAAAGTTTTTTTTTTATAAGTAACACGGCCAGGAAAAGTTGGCCCTTGTTGATGGTGATTCGGATGAATCGGGCACAGATTCTTATCAAAATGGACAGATTTGATTAAACTTTTCTGAAATGTAGGCAGTCAACCTCCTGAAGAGAAATAAAGGGCATTTGAGTTGGATAGACCAGGGTGTTTTCATCATCTGCTTAGGGAATATTTGGTCATTCTTTGTGGAACAAATAGGAAACTTTAGATGAATTTGAAAATTCTCAATTGCAAGGTTTGCTTTGTGTAGATATTGCAATTGTTACTTCAGAAAGGGTGGTTTAGTTTCATAACATTAAAAGGTGGTGGAATAAATGTAGACTCTGTGGTCCTGCCCCCATCTTTGTTCATTATATTATTTTCAGTCTGGAATCTCAATTAGTTGCTGCTTCAATTGTTTGCATTAACATCTAAACTTCTTTACAGGCACAAAAGCTTTTGGATGATATGCTGGAAAAGACACTAGTGATGGTGAGAGAACCCGTTGATGTCCCTGATAATGATCCCAGGATTGATGAAGGTGGCATTCACTTGTTTAAACATGCTCCCCCCGGAATTGTGTTTGATTTTGTGGGTAGGTCAATCTCAGCATATAATCTGACTGCTTTTACATGCTATTGGGTGAACATTTTTTGTATGAGAGCCGTGTAGAGTGTTTGATTTTTGTCTAAAGTCTCGTTCTAAAGACTCTGAACTCCATCTAGACCATTTCACATCTCATTCAGCCTATTGATTTCTTCTTGTCACACATAGGGGAAGTGTAATGGTCAGTCAAATATGACTTGCTTCTTGAGACCTTCCACTTCAAGTTGGTATATTTGTGTCAATGAAGTGGCAGTTATCTCCCATTTTGGACAGACTGCAACATCTGTTGCCAGGATGCAATATGAATGCTTCAATGTAGCTGCCTTGAGATTACTCATTAATTGGTAAATATCCTACTAAGTACCGCTAGACTTATTTCAGAATTTTGACCTGTCACTGAAGTAGTTTGGATAACGAGAGATTTGGTTGTTCTACCAGAGTTTACCATGTGATGCATTTTTGCGTGACCCTTGCCAATTATTAATAATGACTGAGCATTATTTGTATGCTCCCAGATGAACTTCAACGACCAAGGAAGAGACCCAGAATCCTCCCTGGAAAAGAGATTCATGAGAAATCAAAGAAGGTTTGTTCTGGTACCTCTAGATTCTACATTGCTCATTATTTATTCATTATCTAATATTCAGTCTAAACCGTACGTAACAGTTTAGAAGACGAATTCAATCTGCTGCTGTCAGTGCAGAGGATATAACTGCGGCTGCAAGAGATTCACTTCAAAAGTCATTGGCTAGACTGGAATCAAAAAATGCAGCTGCAAAAGCAGCAGCTAAAAGAGAGAAGGAGAGAGTTGCAGCACTGAAGAAGATCAGGGGAGAGAGATGGCTGCCTTCTGTTGCTAGGGAAATGCAGGGAAACTTTCGTTCTTGAAATGTGTTTCCTGGTGAATGTTGTGCGCCTGTAGCTGTCCTTCAATACATGTATCAGGAATTTCACTTGCTGATTGGAAAGTTCATGATTCTAATATCTTCGGCGTTCATCACCAGTTGGAATGTAACGTTATTCAATAGCGTTTACATGCTGCTCTCTTTTTTACCAAGCGATAGAAATCCTAATCTCACATGTATTGTACTCATTGTTGGCGGATATCCAAACTTCTTTTAGAGTACAGTTCATTGGTCGATCTTTGTTGATGTCATGTAGTATAGATAGATGAAATGTTTTTCCATCCCAAATCTTTTTCTTCAGGTGAAATCCCCCCTCTGTGGTTGGGGCACTTTGATGTCAAAATTTGATGTGCTAAACAGTGTACTTGTAGCCAAGCGGTAATTACCGTTCTCTTACCAGGTAGAGAAATGCAGACAGGCCCGGAATCTTTGAAAAAATGGGATTGCTCGACTCCTTAAACATGCAGCAAAGCATCATTTTTAAGCTAATAATCGCCTTTGCATTATTGCCAGTGGTCCCAATTTACAAGAGGGACGAAAAGGTAGTGAATAGACGATATAATAGGTGTTAATATTTGCATCCAATTTTCTTAGCGCTTGTGAAAATCACATCATAACCTCTTATACACCTTGATGTTCCCCATTGCAACTGTCCCTTTATTGCCTAATCTATCAGTAATGATAATTATGTTATTATGCCGATGGTGCCTTCATGCTGTCTTGAATTGTAAGCAAGATTCATGTGCATGTTGGGTGGTTTGGGCCTTCTCAATCCCAATATAACGACAAACAAACAGCGGAATAATTTTTCTCTCTATATGAAAGAAAATAGAGCGCAATCTCAACAATTATACGTACTGAAAATAATCAATCACACTAAGTCAAAACAACTCCCCTGGTGTGAGGAAGAAAAATCACGGGACCTAGTCCAGTTAAATCTCCACCATAAATCAAATAATGGGTACACAAATTATTTTCTAGTCACAACTAGAGGCTACAACTCAGATCTTCAAGATTATAACAATATTGACAAATACAACAGAAAAAGAACGTAGAGAAAATACCAATCAATTATCGGTTAGTGTTCATGTATACGAACCATTGTTCCCGAGCTTGAAATCTGATTTTCACCGTTCAGATTATAGTTTCTTGTATCGTGAACGTCTCCTCCAAATTTTAGCTCGATCAGACCACAGATGAAACGAGATCTGGCCTTTGATGAAACATGGGCGTGAACACAAAGTGGCATCATAGTCAGGTTGTCAATTTGTTTGTTTGACAATTTGAGTTATGGAAGTAAATATGAGTATAATGGTTAATCTCAATGGTTCAAAATATCACATATGGAAGGGAAAAATGGAATATCTTCTTTATGTTAAAGATTATTATCTACCGTGTTTACTACTGAAAAATCGGCTAACAAGTCCGATGTAAAATAGACTTTGTTACATCGATAGGTGTGTGGGTATATCAGACAGTGGATAGATGACAATGTTTTGAACCATATTAGTGGGGAGACACATGCACGTACTTTATTGAGTAAGTTTGAACAGTTGTACGCTAGAAAAACAGGAAATAATAAGATATTTCTAATTAAACTGATGATGACTTTGAGATACCCAGAAGGAACTCCCTTAGTCACTTATCTGATCACCTAAATGCATTCAAAGGAATTATTAATATGTATAACTCAAAAAATCCATCCTTAAGATTATATGTTAAAATCTAATGAGTTTTTAACCTTATTAAAAGACTCTTAATCAGGCTCTCCTTCGCATAGAAGGAATTAACCCAACAGTGCATGCAGTCGACATGCAAAGCGATTGTGACGTGGACTTCACGGACGCAGGACATGGGCTCCGTTCAGAAAGAACAATAAAATTGATAATAGCCTTTAATAGGCTTTCCATCTGGGGCAAGCAACGATTCCCTTTCCGGTAAAATGCTGAATGTATTATTTCTGTACAGATCTTTATAAAGTTTTTTTTCTGTAGGCGCAACTCTTCACAAAGTTAAAAAGTAGGAAAGAACGTGGAAGCAACGGTCTCTTTACCTTCAAGTTGGAAAGCCCACCACTCGCTTTCCCAGCCTTTCTTCTGATAAGGTGAAACTAAATAAGGGTTCTCACGAGTTCGGTTAGAATACCGTGGTGATAAAATGCTGGGATACAGGGCACGATCCGGATTAAATCTCGGGAATCCAACGGTCCTCAGCGTGTCAGCTCATTAATGAGCCAAATCCGGACCGAGTGAGAGCTGACCTGCGTGTCTGACGAGTACCGATTCGGGTACAAAAATGACCTGCATGTTTTTACCGATCAATTCCTTCTCTCTCCCCAGAACCAACTCTCTCCCTCCCCCGATCTCCTTTGTCTCTCTCCACTGATTTTGCTTCTCTCTCTCCCGAAGCCGATCCCCTCTCTCTATGTCCACATTAATTTCCAATTAATTCCCGGTAAGGATTAATGTTGTCTTTCTTTTTTTTGTTTTTGTGGTTGCTATTTTGATTAATTTTGGGATTGTATTCCATTTTAGGTTTTCATTCTTACGATTCTTGCATATTTGGTTGTTGTGTGGCTCGTTTTGGGATCGACGTGCTTAGGAATCTGGTGGATAACAGATTTTTGCATTTGGGTTTTTGGGTTTAGTGATCTTTGGTAAATGCTGCCGCTTTGATTTATTTGTGGGTTTGGAGTAGTTAGTTTGCGTCTCCTTCGCAATGTTACTTCTTACGTAAGACTGTTGTTCTAAAAATGTTTACCCCGAAAGAAGTGTTGGTGTTGTTTGTTGGAATGATTTGGGTGTGAAGGGCGGATTACTAGGAGAAATTTGTGTATGTTTTGACGTCTATTCTTGTTCATCAGGAATTATCGAAACTCATACTTTGCGCGAGTTAGGGGATTACCAACTGAAGAATTGAATAGTATGGAGCTCGACTTTCTTTTCTTGATGGGTTTCAAATTGCATGTAAATGTCAGTGTGTTCGAGAGCTATTGTTGTCACTTAGAAAGAGAAGTCAGCATTGGAGGCGGCTACCATATAGAGCGGAAATTAAGGTGTGCTGAAGAAATCAAGGCAAGGCAAAGAGTCGACCATCGATTTCACTGCAACCTTCTCAAGTTCCAACACCTCGTAGGTGGTCTCTCTCTCTTCACCGGCACAAGCGGATCCTTTTCTTTGGGCCTCCCATGTTTACTACAAACAAATACTTTCTGTGTCCAATACTTCTAGGATCACTAGTTTGCCTGGTAATAAATTACATTAACATTTCAGTTAAAAGACAAAACAGAGATGAATAATGATACATTGCTGATATACATACCAATTACCCAAAAAAATATTGCTATTGAGAAAAAAAACATCTCATTATGGCCATACAACTACAGACTATCCATAGTTCTCTCATTCAAATCTTTGATTGAGATGTAAGCTTTCTTAGAAAGGACGCATACCACACATGTATTTATCCATCGAATGAAGGAAACAAAATTCTAAATGTCCGAAAGACAATCTGATGATCTACAAAGCATGTAGTGACACCAAATTACTATGAGAATAGCTGTACTTTGATATTGTTGATTTCTACCACACAACTGACACAATCCTCTTTATCCACCTTCCACCATGTTTTCATTAGAGATTATTGGACTTGTGAAATTGGATAAAAGGAGACATGCAGGAAAGAAAAATAACTGAGAGAGCTTCTCAAGGTATCTAATCCACCTATCAACATCAAGAACTCTACTTGTCGTTGACTATTTGTGGTATCCATGTTATAAAGGAAGCGGTATAGTGCAGCTTGAGCCTACTTTCTATTGAAGTGTTGAGTGCAAAAGCTGAGTAGAATGAACTTAAAGGCATCCTTTCCCTAAACACACAGTTCCAATGCATTAGTGCTGAACCAACTTCACATGAACTAAAATTGAAGGGCAGTTTTTCTTTTTCAGTAAAGTAATTTGAAGAAGATTGACACCAGAAATGAGAAAACTCTATTGTGTACAATGTTCGGCAAAATAAATTAGAACAACAAACAGATTTTCTTTTTCGTACAAGTCCTAAATAGATCTGACTAGTCACATGAAATTGATTAAATAGTTATATATTCACAACAGAGTTGACAGATGAATCCACAGAGCAAGAACCACTTGTTCATCTAAACAAGCAAAGCCGAACGCTTCAATCTTGCACAAATCCACATATTTTAGCCAAGTACAAACAAAATCCCAAATATATCTTGCCGAACTAAAAGTGGAAGAAGAAACAGAGTCCTTCTGTAACTTACGAACTGGACGACAGAGCACTTGCACTTCTGCAACTTCCCTTCCTTGACGACAGAGCCCTTCGCAAGTTTTCCGAAGATGCTGAAAATCGTATTCAAATTTAAATTGTCAAGACACGCGGAAAACATTTTGACGAGAGAAAACCGGGTCGTCGGCAGCGATTCGGTAAAACACGCGGGCCACCCGGTCCGGATTTCATCACTTACAAGCCTGGCGCTGAGGACCGTTGGATTCGCAGGATGTAATCGGGGCCGTTCCCCCGTAACCCAGCATTCTAACACCAACGTATTCTAACCGAACTCAGGTTCTCACTAGTCACTCCCTAGTCCCACCCAACCCATAACCCATCTCCCCCGACTTTGGCGTGGAATAATTCACTGTTGTAACGGCTGGCTTCTGAGTGATGGGTAGTTACTGAACCAACATTATGTTTCTCGGGGGATCTTATTTTCCTTATTCTCCTCTCGGTGTGCTCCTTTTGGAGGATGGCACGTGTGGTAGCAATGGTGGTGGATGGAATGGGAATGTTTGTTCGGACGCTTTGGGGCCTGCAGGAGCGGAGGTTCTCAACCATTTCTGAGGCTGCAAGGTCTGCTGCAGTGTCTATGACCATGGCGCTCATCCTCTGCTTTTTTTCAATTGATAGACATCAACGAGGAAGCATGGGCCTGGCGTTTGATTTTCGGGCTTAATACATATTCCTCAATTTTGAGCAACTCATTAACTTTTGTTGTCATTATTTATGGACTATTTGCCGTTATATCTTCTTGTTGGCTGTGAATACGGTATTTATGGCCTCAATTTGGTTTGTAGTTTCTTCTATGTAAGTAGACGTGGTTGAGTTGCTGATATTTATCCCTTTATAATGTCCTCACACCCCACTCGATCGACGATATCAAATCAGGGGCTGAAGAATCAAGGGATGAAGCTGTTGAGTTGCAGTGGCTGAACCAATTTTAGGATAATCGAACACTTTTTAATCTTTTCAACGTTCTTCGCGAACGTTTTTTAATCTTATTTGCCCATAATACGTACAAAATTATGTGTAACAATACCAAATATAAGTAACCATCTAAAGCCACCCCGGTTGTCAAGCCGGGTTGCTTTTAACTAAATATATTTGTTTCAGAAGCAAAATACTACTAAAACTTAGCTGCTTTACTTGGCACGTATCTGTTAGCTTCCATTTGAATCGATGTTTGGGATTCGGTGTTCGAGCAGCATCTCTGCATTTTCATGAGCAGTACTGCAATACATCTTGATCTAGAGGAGTACTGAAAGAGTTTCAGTATTCCTCTTCTGTACTCAAAGAGAAGGTACTATTGCACAATAAATGTCTTATTACCAAATTGATACATCATACACAACAGGGCTTTCCCCTTTGATTTCATCTTATTTATTGCTATCTAAATTATAGAAGCCCTAGAGCACAAAGTGGCTTCCATGACACAATGACCAGCGATCAATTAATCGAGCGATTAATTAATCTTAACTATAAAACCTAGTTAAATAGCAGACAGGAAACGAGCTGTTTCCTGATCGCAGTAAAGAAGTACATTACTTTTTGCAGCAAACTACATGAATATGTAGAAAGAGGCGTATCAGCAACCAGGAAATGAATGGCGTTTACCACATATCAGGCCTGCAGATAACCTTTCTCCTCCAAGTAAGATATCACTTTTTCAGCCATTACACATGGGGAGACACAGTCCCGTACCTTCTGTTGTAATATTATCTGCAACAATAAACATTGAGAGAGGAATTCTTTTTGTCAAGCAAGAGGAACAAAAATCCCACAACATGCCTGATTTGTAGTGTCAGGAAACTGCAGAGTCCAAGAATAACAACCCAAAAGTCCCACCAAAAAAATTGCTTGACCTTTGCATGTTTTTGTGAGTAGAACTAAATGTCCAGTGCATGTGTATTTGCCTATAGGTGCACATTCACGTATGTCAAACATGCATGATCTTCTTTATGAGCATACGTACCTCACAATTTACTGGTGGTTCATAGGGAGCACTTATGCCTGTAAAACCTGTAGAATGCCAAATAAGTATTGGATAGAAGAAATTAGCACGACCAGGATAAAATCCTTTAATTTCACAAAACAAGCTAGATTATAGCTCGAGTTAGAGTTCTGTTAAGAATATAGGTTGCATATACCCATAATAGAGAGAGAAAAAAGTATGACAAGGTGATATTCACATCATTAATCTAGAAAAAACAACAGAGCTTTTTTGTGCGTAAAGAGAAATATTTCCCCAGACTTAAGTTAGTGACAACAATATTATGGGATGGCATAGCAGAAAAGTGGACAACGAGTTAATCCTTAAATCTCTGAGAGGGAGAACTTCAAATTGATGAACTGTCTCACTACTCACTAGTACATTTAGAAACACAGAAAGGAAACAGCCAATATTCTGATGCCATGCTTATAAGCAACCTCCAATAAGATACCTTTTATCTTTCCAGATCGTGCAAGCTTGTACAGTCCCTTTGGGTCCCTTTGCTCACACAGTTCCAGTGGCACATCCAGAAACACCTATAAAGTTTTATCATTTTCAGTTCATTGCTGGCGACCAAGAATGTTCTGCTTGGTTCAGAACTTGTATGAAAAAGTCCAACCTACGCGCCATCATAATCCAAATTTCCCCAAAGAGAACCACATACCTCAATGAAATCTCCTTCTGGCATTAACGCTCGGCAGGCATCTCTGTCTTTCCTGTAGGGAGATATCAAACTAGCAATGCAAATGATACCGGCATCTGCAAAAAGCTTTGCTACCTCGCCTGAAATTATGGATTTTAAAATCATTATAATGGATACTACATTAACTAGAGAAAAAACTTAGTAAACTGAACCCAATGAAGACTCACCAATCCTTCGTATGTTTTCTGCACGATCTTCTGCTTTGAAACTAAGATCACTGTTTAGACCATGCCGCACATTGTCACCATCAAGAATGTAGGTTAGCTTTCCTCTCGAGTGCAAGCCTCGACTCAAAGCACATGCCAAAGTGCTTTTCCCTGAATGGGACTGAAACATATGAGAGAGAGAGAGAGAGAGAGAGAGAGGGAGAGAGAGAGAGAGAGAGAGAGAGAGACAGGGACGGAGAATATGGACTATAGAGTAGCATAAAAGAGTAGTATCATTAGTTGTAAGCTATGCTAGAACTCATATAAGATCCAAAGACACTCCAAGTTCTATAGATGGCAGAAACTTTTACTTCCTTTTATCAGAAAGATTGCGTCATAGTGGTCAATACAATTGAACTGAAGCATTGTTGCTCAGAAGAAAAGGTCTCATGGGACTCAATTACTGAAGTAGTAAAGATATCAAATAAAGATCGACAATATTATTTTGTTCTTACTTTTCATGTTTGATCGTAAGAGGCGTGTCAATTTGAAAACAGCTTCTCAAAATCAACACGTTAGGAAATTACACACGTAATTCAGGTGCAAGGGCCAAGCTTTTGAAACACTAAGCCCTGTCGGGCACGCTAACCTCATGTTGCAGCGGAATTAAATCAATTTCTTAAGAAACTTACCAAATCAATGCTTCAAAAGAAAAGGTATCCTTTAAAGACATTCTTCCTAGTGTGAATTCCACGTGAGCCAAGTACCAATATAGGATTTCAACACAGAACTGAACGTTGGATTAGAAAACTAACAACCTCAGTTTAGAATCCGAACAAGCACGAATTCAGCCTTAACACAACAATTAAGCTCAAGTAAGCCTGAATTGAGTGAGGTCAATCTCAAGCCTGACAGAGAATAAACCAAACCAATGTAACTGATATCAGCATGAAGAAGCTCTCCAAGTACACACTTTAAAACTTCAAAAGCCCAGAGAAGTTATAATTGTAGCATACAAAGGAAGCAAAAGAAAAAATTTATCTTGTGCATATGAAATGAACAGCGTATCCCTCCAAAAGTTGCAGCACAGACACCATCCAACGACTACTGAAGGCAAAAGGAATCAAATATCACAAACCTGAACCACTAAGACCAGTTACCCATATGACACATCCTTTTTGCTTAAGCAACTCTTGCCTCTCAAATTTCTCCACTGAACTTTTGTGCCATACGATGTTCTTCCCCACGGTTGCCTCCATCTGGAGCATATTTGCACCTGTTAGATAATCGGTTCAGATCAGAGCCAGGAAATTGATCCATGGACGAAAAAGAAAGATTGTTTTTGCGAACATGAAGAACAGCCGCAAAAAAAAAACGTGAAGAAGAACCAAAAAAAGACTATGCTCCCGGCATGATAATCCAACAAAGTCAACATTAAGATGCGTACGTTTCTTTGAAGATAGTAATAAAAAGAAACGATCTCGTTTTGGTGCTCATCTTCTTCAACCAGAAAAGCTCAACTACCATTCAAAAAGAACACATGGAGCAACGTCGGTTCGCGACCAAACTTTTTCATGTAAGAAAACCACCAACTAAAATAAACTTGAAAATAAAAAAATAAGAAGAAATAGATAATGAAATGTGGACAGAAGCAAAGACGTTAACTTCAGTCAATCTTTGATGTTTTTGGGCAATAACTTCAACTCGCACTACGCCCGAAGAACCTGAAAACGAGGAGTACCAGAAATGGTAGCACAACCAGTCGTCAATGACGCGATTGAGAACACCAGCTTCTTTGCTTCAGCCGGCTTAAGAAAGCTCGATCTAACATCGATGCCACGGAGTCCTATCCTGTTTCTCCTATAGCCCAGTCCAACCGCATCTAACCGGGAAAACGAAAACGCTCCCGCTTCTTTTATCGCCGCCATTTCCCGACTGTTTGCTGAACAATAATCCCGGCGCTAATACTACGGACAAAGTAAAGGAAGTCTCTATGCCTATGGGTGATGAAACTTCCTTCTGAACTAGCGGAGGGTGAGGTACTGGTGGTGTTTTTTGTCACCCAGAGAGAGAGATAGTGGAGGCCTTGCTGTCATTTGATGGCATTGCCTTTGTGATGGTGATCTGCATTTGAGGTTTTGTTATTATAATGGCACGATTATCGCGAGTGTTGCTAGTCCCACGTGGCAGCTCGATAATCATGTGCTAAAAATAATTGTTAAAATAATCTGAAAACCAACATAAATTATTAAACATAACTTTGACAATTTCAAAATCTACGTAGTTCTTATTCGTAAAGGTTAGTTTAATTAAATTAAGGTTGTGTTTGAGTGTTAAAATTTTGGCGAGGTTAAAATTTTAGAGTATTAAATTTGGTGAAAAGGTTAAGAGAGAGATGATTTTTAATATTTATTATTGTGAAAAATAATGATGTGATGGTGAAAGAGATTATATTGTAATTTTTTATTGTGTAAAAAATTTAGGAAGTGTAAAATTTTTGTAATCAAATATGGGCTTAAGTAAACTAAGAGGAGACATCAAATTAGGTCTTCTATGGCTTCTTGCGGTCTGTGAGGTCTCTCATATTTCGAACATTCTTTTGGACTTCTTTCACACAAATATCATCTCAACACTCACTATCAAGAGTTTATTGTACAACCTCGTACAAGATTCTTTACAATATTATGTTTGAATTGTATCGTAAAATTCTAAAAGAAATAAACACAATAAACATCAAGTGTTATAGACTCGGCACACAAACGGCAAATATAAGAATTAAATGCAGTAAAATCTATCTCTTTTCAAATTATACGATACAATTTAGATAATTTTTTTAAAAAAATATTGAATTATATATAATGCAAACATTGTCAATATATATAGATAATGTGAGCCATACATTATTAATTACTATGCATTAATGCTTTTTATGTGAAGTGTGAAGTTTGGGTAAAAGTGGATCTTATGGTATTTAATATATACGGTGTGGGTTCAATAATAAGATTTATTGTACTTATTGTATCTAATTCTAGAAGAAGATTATAGAGAGGATCTGATTTGGCTAATGATAGGAGCCTGATAAACGAGTTTAATTGATTATTCATGGAATTGCTACCGTTAGCAGGGGACGTACTATTAAGGTATATGCATCACATGACTCATGCATGCATGCATGCTAAATGGTCTATATTTTTCTGATGCAGATACATCTAGAGACACTGTTTTGTCGGTGATATACGAATGGTATTTCAGTACAGGGACCTGCGCGCATGCCGGCCGGTCTCTAATGGTCGACTGCAATTTGCAAATGACGATCCAATTCAGATTCCAAAGGTGGCCAGGGGTTTTTCTTTCATGTCTAGCCATAGTACTGTAGCGGTTCTGCCCATTTGATATCCAAACGTACGAGAAATAAAAAGACCCAAATTATAATTATTTCATTCTATCAAAACAATTAACCTCCGGCCGGTGATTTTATGGTATAAGGGACCAGCTAGCTCGTTCAACAATAACAGACAACCCGAATGATTTGGTTTACGATTCGTATCAGTCAATTTGCATCATAAAATTTAGATCAGGTCATGGACTAATATTATAATTAAGTGGATTTCCCGTCAGTTGTCAATAGCAAAGAGGACAAGTTAACCAACTGGTATATAAATACTACGGATCTAATTTTTTTAGGTAAGAGACGTATCTTTGAGGCGACTTTGATGGAATCCAAGTCACTACACAGCTTATCGATCGATAAGAATGAATTATAATGTACAACGAATCTTTTGGTATCCTCCTTCATTTACGATTTTTAATAACAAGAACTGCTCAAAGTCTAGAACCTTTACTATACTACTAATTACATTAAATAAATTAATTAGTCATATATATAAGTTATATATATGGCGAAACGCATGCAGACACAGTAGATTTTTCCCCTTCCGATTCTCTGCAAGATGCTGCAGGGACGATGTACGTAACTGATCAGACATGAGTAGGGCCGAGCTACCCTCCTAATTAATTGATCAGACCTTTGTGTTTTTAATTAATGCCGATTAATTGCATAAACAGTTGGTGGGCCGCTCACAAATCTCCAAGAGAATGAAAACGATAGAAGTCTTGACCTACTTATGTATGATGTAACGACTCAAGGACAAGTACGAGCCACATTTGTACTTTAACTTCAAAATAATTAGTCAAGGTTGCTCTTGAAGCCCCTTAGATTATTATAAAGCTCAGTTCAACCTAGTAAGGTCTCAACGTGGGACTTGACCATTATAAACCAATCACTCATTCGTTCTCCTCTCTCACTCCATGTGAGATTCGGGGTATCACAATCACCCCCCTTTAAATCTTTGACGTCCTCCTCAAGGCCCACCAAGCCCATATTGATGGTTACTAGGACCGCTCTGATATCATTTGTAACGACTCAAGGACAAGCACAAGTCACATATGTGCTTTGACTTCAAAAGGAATAATCAAGATTGCTCTTGAAGCCCCTTTGATTATTATAAAGTCAAGTTCAACCTAATAAGGTCTCAATGTGGGACTTGACCATTATAGAACCAATCACTCATTCATTCTCCTCTCCCACTCCATGTGTCTAGTTAATTAACATCCAGCCCCAAGGAGATCAGGAGAGACAAAAATGACTGAAGAAACGTTAGCTACGCTACAGAATCCCGCAAATACTCTCGGTGTACAATGATATCCTCGTAGTCATCTTCCTCTCCGAGTACTCCCTTTTGATCCATCCTGCAGCTTGACTTTCTACGCTCCAACCCATTCTTGGATGCCGTTTTCGATACCTGAAATGCACTCCTTAACCCATTTATCAACCTCTGTCGAATATTATTCTTTGTTTTTCTTGGAGGCTCTGTAGCATTGCACGAATCCTCGGAGGACAAAGATCCTGCTAGAGCTTTCTCGTCCCAAATGAAACCGAGGAGAAGCAGATCCTCTTTCACCTATTCTATCTTATTCTCTGACCCATAATGGAAACTCGCAGACCTCGCTGACCCCATTATGCTTCTCTGCGACTCAGAAAGTAACGACCCAAAGACAAACACCAGCCACATCTGTGTTTTGACTTCAAAAGGACTAGTCAAGGTTGGTCTTGAAGCTCCTTTGATCATTATAAAGATCAGTTCAACCTAGTAAGGTCTCAATGTGGGACTTGACCCTTACAAAACCAATCACTCATACATTCTCTTCTCTCACTCCATGTGGGATTCGAGGTATCACACAAACTCATTCAAGAGCTTCCTCATGACACTGAGCTCCTTCTCGAGGCTCTGGATGCGAGAGCTTGTGGCATTCATTGCTGCCCTGAGATGGGCTGCCTGGCAAAGCGCTGCGTCCCGCTCAAGGAGCGCGCCCAGGGTTGTGGGGTTGTCGTCTTTAGTAATGTCAATCCTTTGCCTGAAAGGTTGGCTGTCAGCTGCGGTGGAGAAAATGGAGCGCCGGGTGTTGAGCTACTCAACCAACATGGCTCAGACTATAAATTCTAGTGGCATTATAGCCTTATAGGGTTCTCAACTGCCTCTAAGACCAGTTGAGGTGAGAGCTTGTTACAGTCATTGGAGTTGCATATTTGGCCTTTCTGGTCTTCCATTATCTTGTCATTGTATCTCTGGTAACAAATCAAGGAAGAAACAAAATCAAATAAAGGGAAAGAACAAGAGCTAGATAAGACTAAAAAAATTAATGTGCAACGGCATCAATCAGAATTTGAAATATAGGTACACATTAAATCTTCGGAAGAACTTGTGTGCAATGTGATTTTGGAACTCATGATCATGAATGCTTGATACCAGGTGTTCTTCGGGGTCAGACATGCACAAAGATCGAAGCTTATATATATACTACGAGACAGTAAATGAAGAGTTGTCGGTAACGAAATATTTACTTCTTCAAATTTCAATGTAACGCCTAGATTAAGCTACTAAAGACCTAATGTACAGTAGAACTAGTGGAAAATTGAGAGATGCATATGGCTGACCTTGAAATAAAGATTAACCGTCCTGTAAATAACGTCATGGCTTGTTAACCGACGGTGCATGGACTCGGCGACTATTAGGAAGTCCTCGGGGGACATCGATATAATGTCGTAAAAACAAGCGACTTTGCCGCCTTCACCGTTATCCTCCACGGAACTTAACGCTTCAACACACCTGCTCACGAGAGACGACATTGTTTCCGCCTCCGGAAGCAGTGACAGGCAAGAGTGGAAAACTATGGACGCGTACTCTCGGTTAACGGCGATAATTCGACGGAAGTGGGTCTCAGTTAACTGCAGCAGGTTCTCCTCCTCGCCTTCACTTTTATTCCCCGTCATTTCCAGCAGCTCGGCGGCCGTTCTGAGAGCGGCGACGTTGAACGGCGTAATGACGATGTGGCTACCGTAACAGAAGTCCGCTACAAGAGAGAACGTTTCGGCCGTTATGTTCAACGGTGGGGAGACTCTGAACTCCGAGATTTTCGTTATTTCTCCCGTCTTAAAGATGGGCTTCTTGATGTCAGAGCATCCTAAGACACAAGAGAGACATACAATAAGTGACTCCTGTTTTTGCATTAATTGCTTACCTGCAAAAATGGCTCAGGAAAACTTTTGCATACAATAAGTGACTCCTGTTTTTGCATCAAAAGGGTATGTTTTTCCAACTGTAGAAAACAATTCCAGCTGATAGACTTGCCGTTCTATCTATTTCGACCTCAGTCTTACAAACAAACAAAAATCAGCACCATATGATCATTATCTTTCTCTTACTCCATTAACAGCCATATTCAGCAGTTTCCCAATCTCACTCGCGGTCTTATTTATGTTTTGAAAGAGATATATTATATATAGTGGTAACCCCCATGAGATGGCACCCTTCCGTAAAACATTACAGAAAATTAGAAGAAAACATCTAATTTGTAAGCTGCAACAACAAGCTGTTTGGAGCAATTAGCAAGACAAGAAAATTAATGCTGAATCGACTAATTAACCTTGTGTAGATGGAAGCACCTTCCATGAACGCGTACCAAGATGTCTGTCTTCTGCCCCCGCCAAAGACCTGATAAATTAATCGTCTAAAATATTGCGGAGAAATGTTTCTTTAAATGTGAAACTAAAGAGGAAATCAAGGAGAGGAATAAAAGAATTACCATGCCTGTACTCTTGTGTGGAGAGGTGTGGGTGGAGAAGAGAGAGTCGGGGAAAGAGACGGGGAGGCGGAGGAGGATTCATATTCTCTTTCTTCATGTATAGTCTCTACCACTCCGACATGCTTCCAAGCCCTCATTGCCGTATTCTCTTCCTTCAGACAACACCGTGTATTCCGAACTATTTTGAATGATGTTGTTGTTACCATTAGGTTTCTGGGAAGGTGAGAAATTCTCCCCTACTCGGTTATAATAAATTGGTGGAGTGTATTAATGGCATACATGTTGTGATGACTCATAAATATTGCTAGCATTAACTACCCCTTTAATACTATCTTATTCTTTTTTTTTTCGAAATTCTGACACCGAAATATTACTCTTGGGTATGGAACTTGCTAATTGCTCCTCCTCTGCCAATTCAAGTCTTTTTATTTTTCAATCTATAATATCCCCCAAATTTTTAGAGTTTTTCATCATATTGAAGTCTGGAATCTGCACGTGGTGATAAAATCAAAATATTTTAATTGCAAGTCAATGTGATAGGATATGATTTAACTTAATAGAGATTGATAATCTGAAATAGAGATTTTAGCAGAAAATGAGAGAGATTTTAACTTCCCAAACATCACCCAACTTCAAAAAAAAATCTGATCAATTTTTTTAATGAAAGAGTAAAGAAGAGTTTGTTAAAAAACTAGAGAAAGAAACTATTTGTTGTTTTTTTAATGAAAAAAGTATTGGGTTTGGTACTAAGTGTTGAAATTTGTGTCAAATTTTTTAGATTTAAATTTTTGCGTGTACAAATTTTATCTTTTTAAAAAAATTTCTTAAAATTTGTTAAAAGTAGGGAGAGAGAAAAATTGTTAGAGTTTTTATTTATTTATTTATATATCATTTTATATACTTTTTAATAATTTTAGTAATTTTGTCTTTGAGTGATATTTTCTATTGTGGTAAAGTCATAGTTAGCCTCCTATGTTTGGACAAAAATTAAATAGATGTTCCTAACTTTCAATCCCACAATTTGAGATCGATAACTTTCAAAATTTATCAATATTCGCCCCCGTCTAAATCAGGAGTTAAATCAGATAAAAAAAAATTAAAAAATGACCAAAATGCCCCTCCTAGATAAAATTACTAAAACTATTTTAAAAAATAAAAAATAAAAAATCATATATTTTTTTTATAATAAAACTAATGAAACTCTATTTGAATAATCAATTTTTTATTTTATTTTAAAATTTAGCCATGTAGGGGCATTTCGATCATTTTACATGATTTTCGGTCGGACTTAACGCTTAATTTGGACAGAGGGCATGAATTGATAAATTTTAAAAGTTAAAAGGTCTTAATAGTTGGTTTGAAAATTACGTAGTTAACTTGCATTTTTGCTCATATTTATGTGGCTAACTATGATTTTATCCCTTTGTTATTTTACATATGGTTTAAAGGCCTTTTAAAATATATGGAGTAGAATAAAATATTTTAGAATTTGAGGAAAGCTTATTATTTTTTACCTATAAATATAAGTGTAGTGTCCTGTGATGTTCATAAAAAAATTGGCTTAAGGAAAACTGTGCTTAGTCTCAACTTTGAGAATGAAGGCGACTGAGTGCTGGTCCAGTACATATAGGCCCAGTACAAAGGGAATAACACATTTAAGGACATATTTTGTAGCCCAAATTGATCCGTTTGGGCCGAAAATAGCCCACACGCAAAATTAGAACCAAAAAACCCTAACATGTTATAGGGCACCGTGCACCCGATATAAATCTTCAGAAACCCTACTCTTACTCGTCCTCTCCACCCATTCTTTCCCCGCTCTGCCGCTTCATCGGAGAGAACAGAGATCCGAGATGAAGTATAACCCTAGAGTGTCGAGTTCTCGCCGCAAGAACCGTAAGGCGCACTTCACAGCGCCGTCTAGCGTGAGGAGGGTGTTGATGAGCGCCCCGCTCTCGAATGACCTGAGGAGTAAATACAATGTTCGCTCGATGCCGGTTCGCAAGGACGATGAGGTCCAGGTGGTGCGTGGTACCTTCAAGGGCCGCGAGGGCAAGGTGGTACAGGTGTACCGTCGCAAGTGGGTGATCCACATCGAGCGGATTACCCGCGAGAAGGTTAACGGGTCCACCGTCAACGTCGGTATCAACCCCTCCAAAGTGGTCATCACCAAGCTACGCCTAGACAAGGATCGCAAATCCCTCCTCGACCGCAAAGCCAAGGGTCGCTCTGCTGCTGACAAAGACAAGGGCTCCAAGTTCACCGCCGAGGATATCATGCAGACCGTCGATTAAAACAACGAATAATTGGTGAAACAGTTTTCTGAGATTATCAAATTTCTGTCATAAAGAAAGTTACTGTCCTAGGTTGTTTTTATTGCTAGTGCTATTGAAGGGACGAGGATTTTCTTATATTTAGAATGTTTTTGAATGTTATGTGTCCGATCTGGATATTTAGGTGTCCTCGAGACTGGATTTTGTGGTGCTTAATTGGTTAATGCGATATTTCTTGGTTTTCTGCTTATAATTTATTTAGTGGTTGCAAGTTCTTGGTGATTTTGGTGATTCGGTTTATTGTTGGTTAATGCTAATTATTCCTAGCTACCTGTGGCTTTGTTTGTTATGTTTGATCTTTATATTAATCTCGGCATTAAATGTTGGAACTTAATCGATTTTGATGCGTACTGAGATTTCTTGGGATCTGACAATAGTTAATGATTTCATTGAAGTACATTTTGAAAGAACCAAGGGTTCTTGGCAAACTAATGGCTACCATCGGAGTATTTGTTTTCTGAGTGACGCATTTCATTTCTGTTTACGTTTCGTTCTCCTTGGATTAGATCTGTTGGTCATGCTAGAAAAAAGCTGATAGTCGTATATAATATTTCGTTTTCTAGGAGGTGCATTTAGTATTTATTAGCAGTTTTACTTCCCTTCAGCCTCTGTATTCTTTTTATCTCGACCAAACATTAGTGCCTATAGGCTCAATGGCTTGGGAAGTATACTTTGGTTACCCTTTTTGTTCCGAGGGTAGGATTTTGGTGCTTTTTCTGTTGACCTTCAGAAATTGCAGTTTTTATTTGCATGAGATTGGTAGCTGAAGATGTGATCTTTTCAGTTTAGATTGCCTGTAATAATGCGGCGAGTGTCTTATTATACTTGCGGAGGCATGTTTTTCTTATGTAAGTTCTGTGCTTTTGTCTTTTGTGTTTGATGCTGCATCCACGCGTGATTCTTTGAATCATTCCCTTGTTTGTGTTAGAATCGTTCATGTTGTTCAATTTGCAAGATTTCCAAAAACTTTTTTATTCCAGGGGTTTCATAAGTTGTCATGCATCTTGTGTTGTCAGATTTTGGCTTCAAGATCTGGATGTTTTGAGTCCAGCATCTTGTGTTGTCCTACTATGCCCGTGAATGCTTTTGTAAGGTAGTGGATCTGATTTTCATGATGGTGCTAATCAAAGTCTTATTAACATAGCCTTATTTTGTGGTTCTGCTTAAGGATATAATAATTTTTTATTTGTGAATCTTGAATGTTCTTGATCTTACTCAGTGTTACCAGTGAATATACGTTAGGGAATGGTTGACTTTATGCGGCAATAACTATTCCCTGTCAATGAGGGATACACAGTTCTTCAGTTTAGAACATGACCACTGTTATCACAGTGCACAGAGCAGTTTTCTTCGAGTCTGGCGGTAGTCGAGTTTAATCAATAGACAAACCTAGTTGAGTTTAATTAATAGAAAAACCTACCTATGTCAGATGGCACCTATGTCAGATGGCTAAAGTTCTGGAACTTGTTATGTCATGTCAAAGTCGATCATATTCAGGTATTCAAATTGACTCTCTTTGCTAGGCGGACAGAAGCATGTAGATATCGGATTGGCTTCGGAATAAATTGGGATGTGGTCACTTTTTCAGTGATCCTCACGGTTGCCCTAATTATAAACTTGTGCATTTTAAAACAAGTGTTGTTAAGTTTATCTCAGACGTGAAAAACAAAAATTTGATGTTTGGGCATTTTAGTCTTGATTTGAAAGTTGAAACTCTTTTTTTTTTTTTTCTAAACAAATGTGAAAATTCATTTCAGTGGAAAGAATACATAAATGCTGCATACATATAAGCCTCCACGATCGGTTACAATAAACAGGGGTTGAAAACCCATAACAACAATGTTAAGAGCCCGAAGGCTATACAACTAACAGGCTCAAAGGGCTGGATCCAGAGGGCCATAAAGGCCTCATACAAATGGGTCAAAAGACCCATAGATTTGAAACGAAACCAAAGACCCAAAGCAAATGTTGTCACAAGCGGCCACTTACATCCCCGAAAGCTTGTCCAACACAGCACCACCAAAACAGAGGAAAACGCGAAAGGGCAAACATCGCCAACCAGCCATTGCACAAGACCACCAGCAAGATTTACCATATACATGGCTGCAAGGAATCGTCTCAACCATCAGGAATCCGCGAGATCCTCCTTCCCATAAAAAACCAGAGAAATGAAGTTATTAAAGATAGCAAGAAAAAGACATCACATAACAAAGAACCCCGTGACTTAGCGTCTGCCGATGAGAACCCCAAGCCAACGAAAACCACCATAAACAACCCAGAAACAGCACAACAATGGTCTTCGTGTGAGATCCACGCGCGCACGAGAGGACGCGTCTCTACACGCGCCACCGCACTAGCTCCGAAAGGGTGAGGAGGGGATCGTCGGGAGCTAAAGAGCGTTGCCGTGCCGAACGTGGCTACCAAAAAATCTTCCAAACCGCTTAGATCTAGCCATGAGACAGCCCCAAAAGAAAGCAAACAAAGACGGAAAGGAAGGGGAGGAGAAGACGATCAGCCAAGGGGGAAAACAAAAGAGCAGGGAGGCACTAGCATAACTTCGCAATCTGCCAGAACAGGAAAAATGACGGGCAGAAACACTTCGAATACATCCTCAATCACACATGAACTAGTTAAAACAACTCTTATACGAATAAGGAAATTAACACGTGCAATGCCCAAATGTCTACACCAGACTAGAAAATGGACAAAAATACTGAGAAACAGAAGACCATGGTAGATATCTAGTACCAAAACAATTGATCCACAGTCATGGGGAACTGAAACAAATATATCTGTGGAATTGCTTATTCTGCGCTCCCTTTCATGAGCCACTCCAAAAAAATCATACAAATTATGTATTCCAATGTCGTCTCATTCAACGGCAGAACACCATCAGGGCTTGAGGGCAATAGCCAATCCAAACCTGGGATTTTTGTCCAAGGCCTTGGTCTCAATTTCCCCAGAGATTGTCAGCACTGACTTTGGTATGACCTCATGCTGCAGGAGTGCCGCTAGCCTCCCATGGTTGTTGAGCTTTGCTTTCACCACTGTCAGGTGATCAACAGCATATGACCCTCCAACTGTGAAAGTGTTCTCATTACTGGAGAACCTCCTTATTATCTCACCAACGGCAGCACTCTTCTTCAATTGATCCAGGTGATGCACATATGATGTTTTTATGGTGTCTCCCTTGTCGCCACTGAGAGAGAGTGCGATAAAAAGTAA
The DNA here is from genome assembly GCA_963930655.1 of Myrica gale. Lineage (NCBI taxonomy): Eukaryota > Viridiplantae > Streptophyta > Magnoliopsida > Fagales > Myricaceae > Myrica > Myrica gale. The sequence goes on from OZ005621.1 coordinate 392,520, forward strand.
TACATCAAGCAAAATTCCTGCTTCAATCAATTAAGATTGCAGTAGGTTGAAAAATTTGCCACTGTCACTATGTATGAAAGCTTACACTATTATTGCGGCAGATGAGTCTGGTTTTGTCAGACTGATGCCAGCGCTGTACTTTGTAAAATTACCAGTAGTAGTATCATAACATGCCTCCGCACCAAGAGCAATGCTTGGGGTACCAATTGTGGCTGAAACGTCAACGGCAGGGGATTGGTTCAAACCTAAGGCAGTTGTGAAAGTAGCATGGTCATGGAAGTATTGCACCTCCAACTGCCAAAGTACGTAAAAAGAACATGTTTGAACAAACATATAGTTGAGGCTCCAATAATCATGTATGAGTCTACAAGGATGAAGGAAGCAGATTGGTACCTTGCCAGTGTTATAATCAGGCACCTTAAACGAAGCAATCGTCTTCGTGGATGGGAGAATCTCAGAGAATGTTAGAGTTGTTGAGATCTGACAACACAGAATGAATGCAATGTAATTCAAGGAACAAGCAAATTTGCAATAGTAACATTTCTAGGAAAAGGAAACAACCCACATTTGATTCTGTGTCAACTTTGACATCAACAATCACATTCTTGTACTTGTACTGTGTTGCCACATCCCCGGCTGAGAGTGCTCCTTTCTTCAAGGCTGATGATGTCACTGCCTGAAAAGGAGGAATATAAAAGGATAAAACATAAGAGCACCGTGATAGGGGTACTCCCTACACGTCAATAAGTTCACAAAACATGGACCGATTGGAAAATGAAGTAGAAGATGACCACCAAATGACATACCAAAGCAAGCATGACCAAAAACCTGGAAATTAAAATTACGAAACAAAGGGTTCATCCTAGCCTCACGGTTGCAAATAAATTTCAAGTACATCTAATAAAGTTCACTACTTAAATAAGAATAACAATAATTAAAGTACCCTAATGTCAAAGAACACAGGGCTGTAAGCAGCTTCATTTGAATCATTAAAAGACCTTTTAGCAAGACAAACACAACTACTGTCTTCACCTACACCATACAAATTTCAAGTCACTTTTTCAAAACAATCTTTTCGGTGGGTGTTGGGGGGGGGGGGGGTGCATAACTGCTTGGTTGTACCCATACATTCTAAACTCAAGAAAAAGTTTGGGCATGAAAGACTATTAGAACTTCTGCGGGGATCCAAAGAAGCCAACTTAGTGATATGTATGATAACAACAACAGCAACAACAAAAAATCTCACAAATTACAACTGAAGCCAACTTAGTGATATCTGAATCCTAACAAAGAATAAAACAAGGACGGGCATTAATTTTACTAAGAAAACATGTATTCTGAATTCAAGTTGATGAACTTCCATGAAGCAGCCATGCATAATCCTAAAAGTTACACATCGCGTGCTACTTCAAAGAAGGCCAATAAGCAACCTACGAGTCACGCTAGTTCAATTCAGTGTCTAATGATAAAGGCTGTAGAAAACTTCAACCAAGACCGAAAGTCTCATGGTCTTCTAGAACCAAACAAAAACTGGTTCTATCATTCGACTCTGTATATGTCCGCATGTTTTATTAAAGCATTCCCAATGAGCTCTAGCTCAAACGTCACCCGCTTCCCATAAAGAAGAGGGTAATTCCTTGATCAGTAGCAAATGAGTGCGTTTGTTACTGAAGAATCAAAATCTTACCGACAAATGACTTATAAACATGGTATTGATAGAATGTAAGTCAGTCAAATACAGTTCAAAACATCAGAATGCAAAGCTAACACCCATGGTTCACATGTCGCTAAATAAGCCTTAAAAATTGGAAAAGTGAACAAGCTGTAGAAAAATCAGTTCAAATGCAATCTAAATTCAAACAACTATAAGCAATCCACAAAACCCTAATTAGGATCTAGGAGGAAAAAAAGGCTAGATTCCTTGCCACTCCAGTGTCACTGTAGGTGGAGACGGTGAATTTCTGATCGTAGGTGTAGTCCTTAGTTAGAAGATCTAAAAAGTACGCAACAGCGAATGGTTAGAATCTACAAGAGAGGCACAGAACGAACGGCGAACTGTAAGCTCGATCAGTTGGAGATTAGATCGTCTACTGCGCTGGAGATTTACCTCTGGCTTTCTTGCCGATGTCGGAGAAGAGTCCCGGTCCCTTGCTCATCTTCGCGCTCAGACAGAGAGTGAGAGAGAGCGAGAGAGACTGCAGTGAAGAAGTGAAAGGGGTTGATTTTCATGGTGGCCACGAATGCTGATGTGCGATCGTTCGGCTGTGACCGATTTGGGGATGACACGCGGATCTCCAACCGTCCATTGATTGATAGGGAATTTTAAATGCAGGGGACTGGTTTCTCGGACATGCGAAACACCACTTCTCACTCACTTTTTATTCTTCAAACATTTTCACCGCGGAAGAGGGATGTTTCACGGTGAAAATTTTGGCTATTAAAATTTGAGAAATATTATGAAGTAAAAATATATTATAGAAGTTGATAAAAAAATGAATAGAGAAATTTTTTAATAAATATTATAATAATAAAAAATTATGTGATAAATTTTTTATTATTAAATTTAAATTTTTAAGTCTAAATTATTGGGGCTCGAACCAACCTTTATACAGTGGAGTTAAAAATCACTTGCCCAAGGTAATATCGTCCGTGGCCCGTGCTTGAATCGCTAGGCTATCCATAAATTAAGTAATTTTTCCACGACAATCATTAGAACTATCGAGCATCTTATATTTCACACGAATTAAATAATCCACTATAAAATCACTCCTATATTTATTTATTTTGTGATATTTGAATAAAATTCCTAAATTAGCATCTTTATTGTCTAAGTAGTTGTATGGAAATCTATACCAAGTAGAAAACACATGCGAGTTGGTATAACATGATTGGATATTAAAAAAATTGCATTAGTTAACAAAAGATGCATGCACCCCACGTACGACACGTTCGTGACATAAGGAAGGTGGACCGTGACCAAACGACGTCGACTGAGTCCCTCTGTGCATCCGAGAATAATGTGAATCATAATAGTATCTTATTCCTTACTCCAAAAAAACAGTACCTTATTCATGTGGGTCTTAGTCGTCGTCCTTGGCGTCAATGGCGTGAGGAACGCGGAATTAGACGCGTATTTGGTCCTTTCATTTTTATGTTGAACTGCTTAAGTTTTCGTAATTACAACTTAAATTAAATACAGCACAAGCCAACAGCTCCAAACCGAACCTAAATAATTGCAATTAATCGCCGTAGCATTTGACCCCGCTCATTTCGTTCCCTCCCAAAAACCAGAACGAAGAGGCAGTGAGGCGAGCTAAGCTAAGACCGTTATTCTCTCTCACTGAGTCTCACAAGGAATGCCTGAAACTTCGGATCCTCTTTCTCCCCCCACCTTCCCTTTCCTCCCTAACCCCAAATCTGAAAAGCACAATATATAATACAAAGCAAGGTTACTTCTCAGTTTGTCAGATTCTCACCTAACTATCCTTTTGAAGAAGCGGCCTGGAAATTTCCGACCTCCTCGTGGTGGACAGAGTGGAAATGCTTCGCACTTGCCGCGTGCAGATGCATTTTCAAAGAAACTTGTATGTCCCAAACGTGGAGCAACGGTGACTGACTGACTGTCTATATATAAGGAGTTTGGTCACAGGAAAGTAGAACAAAGAAAGAAGCGGTAATGGAGAGCTATTTGAAAGAGAATTTTGGAGAAGTGAAGCCGAAGCACTCGTCGGAGGAGGTGCTTCAGAGATGGAGAGACTTGTGTTTCCTGGTGAAGAACCCGAAGCGACGGTTTCGTTTCACTGCCAACCTCTCCAAGCGCTTCGAAGCTGCTGCCATTCGGCCTTCGGAGGCAATCCCGTTCCCTCTGGTGAAGCAATTGCGTACGACATTCAATGAGGTCGTAGCTGTAACCGGTGATGGAACAAACGACGCCCCAGCACTTCATGAAGCAGATATTGGACTAGCAATGGGCATTGCTGGAACTGAGGTGAGCACACTATAGTGGTTTCCAAACGGAGCATTTATTGGACTGCAATCTGAAAAAATCAGGGATGAATGGCTATTGGAAGTAAAAAAAGAAGAAGTTAATATGCCTGTTTTTACTAGGTGCTTTTAATTGGGAAACATCTGTGCGTGCTTTATTTTCCTGTTCCCTTGTGTAATCGGGGAGAACGAAAAAGATATACAAAATTGGAAGTCCTCGAGAAAGTGGTTTATCTATACTGTGGGTTTGTCGATACTATATTATAGAGAGACACAATGGGCATTCTTTTGGATGGAAATATGTCCCTCCCTCGTTGAAAATGACTAAAAAGTTTAGAGCAGCTGATGCTACAAAGTTGGAACATCGGTCGTTATTTTGTTTACACTTCTATATTTGAGCGAGTCGTAGGGGGTTTCTCATTAGTTCTTTTGGCTTTTGATAATCACCGTGCTGCAACTATTACAGCTAATCTTTACTAAATTCAGGTGGCTAAAGAGAGCGCTGATGTCATAATTCTGGATGATAATTTCTCCACAATTGCGACAGTGGCCAAATGGGGACGTTCAGTTTACGTAAATATCCAAAAATTCGTTCAGTTCCAGCTGACAGTTAATGTGGTTGCATTGATTGTTAACTTCTCTTCAGCTTGTCTGACAGGTTAGAAAATCCACATACTACATCTCATCTTATTCTCATTTTGAAGTTGCCTTCTTTCTGTAGGTGTCAAAAGAACCATTTTTCCATGTCTGCTTATGCCTTTACATGAAATCATGCTTCAGGCCGGGGACTGCACCCCTCACAGCTGTTCAGCTATTGTGGGTCAACATGATTATGGACACACTGGGAGCACTTGCACTTGCAACTGAGCCTCCAAATGATGATCTAATGAAGCGTTCACCATTGGGAAGGAAAGAGAACTTCATCACTAATGTCATGTGGAGAAATATCTTAGGACAATCTTTCTATCAATTACTCGTGATATGGTTGCTTCAGACAAAGGGAAAAGCAATATTTCATCTTGAAGGCCCAGATTCTGATTTAATCCTGAACACACTTATTTTCAACACGTTTGTCTTCTGCCAGGTAACCCTTTTATGAAAGACCCAACAGCGCTATTCTTTTATAAACTCTGTTTGAAGTACAATGACAAGCAGGTTATTCTGAATTCTTAGATAATGTTTGTATTATTAATGTAAGTTGAACAGAAATTCTGCCCCCTTGTCGAGGACTAAGGGTGCAGATCGCATGAAAAAAAAAACATAAACAATAACGTGTAACTAGAAATTGGCAACATAACAAAATATGTTTTGGATTTGTTTCTGTTTATGATTTACTTGATAACATGATAAATTGATAATGTCAAGGAATTCCAATTCAAATCTTTGACCATCTCTTGGGCGGAGTCCCTCCAACCAACTCTGCAGTAAAGTTGCTGCAATATTTGTCTTAAAAGACGTGTCCTTTTGTCTGAATCAAATATGAGTAGTTTCAATTTCGCACTTAACGATACTTCAATTTCTGACCCCCCACCCATCAGAACTTCTAGTGTACGGGAAGTGACTTGAGAATGTGATTATGCAGGTTTTCAATGAGATAAGCTCACGCGAGAAGGAGGAAATAGATATATTCAAAGGCATACTGCAGAATTATGTGTTCTTGGGAGTTCTCAGTTGCACTGTTCTCTTCCAAATCATAATCGTGCAGTTCCTGGGAACATTTGCGAGCACATCGACTCTCAGTTTGCCACAATGGTTACTTAGCGTAATAATTGGATTTTTGGGCATGCCAATTGCTGCTGGCTTAAAGATGATCCCTGTATGAGCCACATGGGTTGGAGAATGCTATTGAATCAGTCAAGACATTTACGGTTTCTATACTTGTATGTATATGGTAGTCCAAAAATTTAGCAGCAGAGTCTGTTGTGGAACGTTCGTAGGTCTATAGATAGTCAAAACTATTATTCTCTTAATGTCCGCCCAGCTCGAAGAAGTTGTACGACTCAATTCTTTGTCCTTTTCTCCAAAGTTCCAATATTTAATTCTGTTGTTAAGTTCCAATATTTAGATTTGGCCCTTCCTCATCCAGGCCTAGAATCAGGCCATTACCTTTGTTTCTTTTGGTTCAAACCAGTGCATGTATATTTTAAGGAAATGTGATCACCTTTCTCCTCATTCCTTTGCAAGCTATGAATGCAAAAAGTTGCCATCTTTTCATGAAAAAAAAAACTTGGAGGAAATAAAAGAAGAAACCCAACAAATTGAAGAAGTGGTAACATCTCCACAAAGAAAAAAAAATCGCCATTAAGAGTCACCATAGACAAATGGTCTTCAGTAGCCTTCTGTCAGCTTCTTACTCATTACTGAAGGCTAAACTTAATCAGTCCCAGAAGGGGCACCTAGGACCGTTTAGGAAAGGAAGTTTTCTCTCAACGCGAACAGCTACGGGGGAAGAAGAACACTTAACAACACCAACTAAGCGATGCACTGTTGAGGAATCCTCAGGATTTGGCGTCGACGCCAACGGTTGCCTGATAAGATTGAGGAGTTCTGCGTATAGCATTAGGTAAAGACAGGAAAATACTTGTTCATGTATCTGAAAATAAAGAACAGTTAAAAGAATCAAAATTCCAAGATATCCATTTCAATGAGCAAGATCAACAGCATTTAGAAGGACAAAAAAAAAAATCAAACTAACGAGGACACTCACGTTTTCTAGAGACCATAGACTTGGGATCCAACTCATCTTGTCATCCACTGCTTCTCTAGTTAATTTCCCATTGCTTGCTAATATCACTGCCGCTGCAGCTATAACTGTATAACAGATGGCCGGTGATCCATTATATTGCTGATCTTGCATCAAACAATTCACGCCTTCATATATAAGAGAACTAATTAGTTTTGGAACCCCATCTTTAATCCCAAAGATTACCTAAGGAGACGTCCATAATAAGTTTCTCAGCACGAGAGACCACTTCTTCATCTATCTCTCCATTGAATATCCTGATGAAATGATGCAGATAATGAAAGGGAGTCACTAGATTAACGTCCCACTCCAAAGCTTCCAGAACAATTTGCTCGTTCTCGAAATGACAATCTTCCAGATGAATCTCGGAACCATCTCCGTTATAGGCACTTCTCTCTCTGATGAAGAAGTCGTCTCTCGTGCTGAGAAACTTATTATGGACGTCTCCTTAGGTAATCTTTGGGGATTAAAGATGAGATTCCAAACTAATTAGTTATCTTATATATGAAGCCGTGAATTGTTTGATGCAGAGATCAGCAATATAATGGATCACCGGCCATCTGTTATACAGTTATAGCTGCAGCGGCAGTGATATTAGCAAGCAATGGGAAATTAACTAGAGAAGCAGTGGATGATAGTTTAACGGCCCACTCCAAAGCTTCCAGAACAATTTGCTCGTTCTCGAAATGACAATCTTCCAGATGACATCTCAGAACCATCTCCGTTATAGGCACTTCTCTCTCTGCTTCCGAAGAAAACAGGGTAGTGGTTCCAAACGATTCCACCTTTCTGGCCAGAGTATATCTCTCCATTTGTAGCGCTTGAATAGAGCATAATTCTCCCTCCTGAATCCACAGCAAAAAGTATATCCAACTACTAAATTCGGGGAAAAAAAAGAAGATGAAATTTTCATCCACCAAAAAGATTACGAATCTTGCTTACAGTAATGGGTTGAATTGAAAGAAACCGATCATAGTAAGTCATGGATAAGAAAGCTGTACGGTTTTTGAGATGAAGTAATTCTCGAAGCTTAATCAAGAAAGACATTATTCTTTGAGAGCTGTTTCAATATTAATGGAGGAAAATCGGAATAAGGAAAACAAAACTTTTGAGCTTTACTGAGCGAAACAAACCTTCAAAATATGGGCAAAGGAAATATTTCGGGCAGTCTTTATCCAGCTGCTTAGTTTTGTGCTTGGGTCAAGCACGAAGCTTTCGAACCCATAATAAAATCTCTCTCCCTGAAGCAACTCTTCAATATACTCTTCATCTTCGTTCACTGGGAATGGGATATTGGAAAATTCCCAGGCTTGTAGCCACAAGAGGTCTGAGGGAGAAAACGGAGTGTCAGGCTTCCCCATCCTTGTTATTTAATCTATATTGAAGAGCATAAAGCAGGGTATCTATGTTGGTATTAAATTTACCTTAGCAAGATTTAGAAGAAACGGAGAGAGAGAGAGAGAGAGAATGTCGTGGCGCAAAACTGAGAGCTTAGCGTCTGAGCCGATTAGAAGCCCAAGTTGAGGGGGGGGCATGTGCAACCATATCAAGTTAATAAACTTACATCCTGGAGTAACTGCATTTGAACCCGTTTCAGCTATGAACCGAATTTTGAGATATATTTTTTTATAGATCATACCAAATTACCGAAGGTCCGGACCATCCGGCTCTAGCTCAGCAGGGTGCATGTAAATATAGGGCTTGTTATTTTTACAAGAAAAACGTGTATAAAAAGATTCTCACTACCATCAGATTCTCTGTGTTTGTCCACAATGAATTGCTGTCTTATGGTTAGCCTGCTCAGAGACAGACTTTCCAGAGTCCACTGCTCCAAGTACCTTCTCTACGCAGTTAAGCAAGTGATCCATTGCCTGTTCCAACACATTCTACTGAAAAAGAAAAATTGAGTTGAAAGTCCATCAATGACAACATATTCCATAGTATTCAACACCAGGATTTGAACCAAAAAAGAAACAGAGAAAAAACCACTTGCCTCCATAAGCGATCTTGAGGAATCAATCCTACTTTTCTTCTCATTACCACAAACTTTTTGTACTATTTATGCTAAAATTTAAAAAAGTCATATGCAAAGCAAAAGCTGTATATGCCAGAACGGGATATGAATCCATGTATGTTGTGACAAAGATAAATATTCAGGATCTCCAAAGAGTAGAGAAATGAGAATAGAATCAGCTAACACACAAAACACCAAGATTTAAGTGGTTCGGCTTAAAGCCTACGTCCACTGGCAGAAACTCAGAAAGAAATTCACTATAAGAAAAGTGGAGTACAAAGAGTGGTCACACAACACTCAAGCCCAAAGCCCCAATACACCCAATATTCTCACACACAAAAGAGATGAAAAATTACACAGAGCCCTCTCAATATCTTGCTACTCTTTTCTCTCGTCTCTCTATTGGTTTCCTCACTACTTCTCTTCGAAACATTTCTTCTCCTTTTAAAGATCGACTCAGGGAACATCGCATTTATTTCCATAAATGCAAAGTTGCATTCTATAGCTATAGGACGGTTATAGCTGTAGATGAAAGTCTTCGGCAAGCTGCACAATTTCAGCTTGTCTTGCAGCTGGTCGTTCACTTTAGAAACAAAGGAGAGGTTGAGCTTTTAATTTGAAGAGGAAGAAATGAAAGGAAGCAATAAATGCTTCCCATGCGTGAATTCCCAATTCACGCAAATCCCTTCATTTTTGTCAAACAAAATGGCTGCATTGAAAGCCATGTTGAATTTGTTATTCAACATATGCGGCTTGACTTTTCAAGCCACACACATAACAATGTATTCACAATGCACTCCCTCTTGTCTTTAAAGCAATAAATGACGATTCTAGAGTTTGAGATGCCAAAATAGCCTTGTGAGAGTCCACAGATACAAGTCCCTAATTTTCCAGGCTATTCCCACGGCTGTGGAATAATCCTCCTCAAAATTTGACTGCCATTTTCTGTTGACATGTTTCCAGTAGGATGACATTTTGCCAGAGGATGAAAAAGGAGTGCCAGGGTCCCCCATCCTTGTTCTTTAATCTATATTGAAGAGCAAAAAGCGGGGAATCTGTGTTGGTATTTGGATATTTGAAGGCTAAATTGACCTTAGCAAGATTTAGAAGAAACGGAGAGAGAGAGAGAGAGAGAAAATGTCGTGGCGCCAAACTTAGATATAATGGGGGAGTTTTAATGCTTTTACAATACTAGTTCGGCCACCTCCTCTCTTTTCGAGGGAAGTCTTCTACGTGACCTCGAGGTTTCTGTTAATTACCTGGGTACTGTATTTTTAACTCTGTAAGCTTTTGGATTGTTAATGAAGAAAACAAAGAGATATAAAGGGGAGTTGAATAGCGGTTATAGTTTTTTTTTTTAGAGAAGGACCGCGGTAAAAAAGTGCGTAGGGAAAAAATTTGCTCATGAATCTCAAAAAGAGTCCTGTGTAACCGAGTGTGTTTTTAAGGGATTGCCCCCTTCTATTTTTCAGTAGCGGGAGAAGTAGATCTGTGCCCTTTTTAGACTTCTCTTGGTTGGGTCTCATTTGAGCGTATTGAGCTTTTTCCAGTCAGGTGAGCCGAAAATTTCACATCCATCACGTATGTTTGAGGGTGAAAATTTTGGGTATTAGAATTTGAGAAATATTATAAAGTAAAGATATGTTATGGGAGCCTAATCTAAGTTTTTAATTCCATAATAAGTCTTCTTCCCCAAATGTTTTATATATGAAACTTACCAAAGCCTAATCTAAGTTAAGGTAAACCCTCAAACACGTCTAATCTCAGCCCTATAACCTAAAACAGAATAAAATCAAAAGCACAAAATTAACCTGGTTAAAACATGCTGCATTTTTTCTAAGAAAAACATGCTGCATTTTTTCTAAGAAAAACATGCCACAATTACCATAAACCCAATAGGTCTGGACAATGTCATGCAGCAGTATTCCTTTGCAAAACAGCTACAAACTTTCCCAAGTATGGGGGAAAAGGTAATGGAAAATTAATGCTTAATGTTCTGCTTCTTTCGAGCTAACTTCTTCATGGACTGAAGGGAAATCTAGCCTACATGACAAAGATATCTTCTAATGGTATGCATGATGACATTGGTTCATATTAAGCCTTTTGGATATTCTATCTGGAGATATGCCAAAGGGTATTAAGATTCAGACTAAGCATCTGGAAGCCCTGATTGAACTACACAATATGACTGAAACATTTGCAAGGAATATTCAGCACATGTTTTCAAAATCTGATCTTCGGGTTTTGATGGATATATGCGAAGAAAAGGGGAACTCTCTCTATAGCAAAATTGGTATGGATTCAAATTTAAATTCTAATGGATACTTGTTGTTTTATTCATTTCAATCAATAGTACACATTGTATGGATTTCATTAGTTTAAAATTCTTCACATGCTTAAGATTCAATCAATAGAATGACATAATGTGAAAAGTCTTTTCTTTTCTTGCATTGTTTTCCCTTGAATGTCAATTACATTACATTGGGCCAAATGCGTAATATGCTAAAAAAATGGCCTAATATGAATGTAGGATAACCGAAAATCGTCACCGCTAAACCGCTACCGTTAAGGGCCGATTTTTGCTCTTAACGGTGTAGGTGACAATTTTTTGAAAATCGGCCTACCCAGTGTAGGCACAGGCGGAGGGAGGGGGGCGAACCGGGGCCATTGCCCCGGTTGGCTCCCCCCAAATTTTTTTTTTACATAGCATTTTTTTATTTTTTTATTAGGTCTGCCCCCATTGGCCAATTAAAAATTAAACTCGCCCCCCTTGCCTACCTAGATGAATCAGCCCGCCCCCCTTAATTAAGGCCTAAGGAGCCTAGTACCTCAAAATCAAACTAAAAGAATAAGCAAAGAGATATTTATTTGTGTCAAAACCTGAAATCCTACCTTAACTTGTTGACGTTGTCGTGAATTTTGCGACGAATATTTCCTATATACTTCTCCTGAGTCCTGATAATCGTTGTGTTGTAATCCTTGAAATAGATGTTTTCGCTATTCTAGTGCTGCTTTTCTTTTTGTTCTTTTGCCTTTTTATGTTGGACTTGGTTGAGAATTTAGATATCACAAATGCTGAGAAAAGGGGTGGCGTGTTCTTATTGGATAAGTAATAATTCAATTATTCAAGTGTGTTGCGTGTCTATCTTTACCTACTAGAGAATCATTGGTTATATCATTTTATTGTCACTATCATCATCTAATTTTACATGTCTGACTTCTCCACATTTTATGAAAATCCAAAGTTGAGGTAAGACTCATTTTCATCTCTCTTTTGTTTGTTTAGGTCTGATTTTTCATAGCTCATGAGATTAACTTGTTTTTAATTGTCTTTCTCTAAAGGTTGAACTTCTTTTCCATTATAATTTGTGACGTTTGGATCAAGTTATAGATATATTTCTTCAAAATTTTAGCCATTAATTTAGCCAGGTAATGGGCATTTTGAACTACGATTTTTTTGTCTTCTCATTTTGTAAGGGAGTAGAATAGTTATTTGAATGTTAAAATTGAACTTTTTGTCCAATTTTTTTTTCTATTATCATTTACCAAGTATGTATTCCACCTTGCAATTTCGAGTTATTTTATTGTTGATAGAGATTTCACTCCTGAGAAGCTCATGTTCAATAGTACTGTCACACTAAAAAACAGCTATAGCAAGGGTGAGAAGTATCTTTATGCCCTTGGAACTTTGATTATTTTTTAACTTTAGATCATTTGGCTTCTTTTTCCAATATGCTTCGTTTTGCTATTGTTTCTTTCAAGAATAATAAAAACACAGTAATCGTTTATTTTTCTCATTTATGTGTTATGTTTTCTTTTTACAGATCCCAACAAATTCAGCAGGACTTTTTGAGCATAGGGCACATCCTTTCTGACAACAAAAGTAAGTACTTCATTTATGGAAGTAAAAAGTTATATTGCTGAAAATAATTTGTTTCATTTATGTGTTTTGTTTTACAAAGAATATATATATATATATAAATACTTTGTTTGTGTGATTAGTTGGTGCTCTATTGGTATCTTGAACAACAAGAATTTAATCTTTAATGTCACCTTTCAGTATCAGCAAATAGTACGGTACGTGTATTTCAATTTTTTTTAGTATTTTTAGTCCTTAAATTTTTATATTTATAGTGTTTAAGACATTTTTTTGCCTTACGTAGAATTTTTTTTTTTGTCATTTTTCCTTAAGAGTTTGCCCCCCATTGATTGGGTTTCTGGCTCCGCCACTGGGTGTAGGTGCCGGTTTTGGCCAAAACCGGCACCTACACCGGAGTTGTGCAGCCCTACCCTTTCTTTCTTTAATGTGCAAGAACAATTTTCATTCCAACCGAAAACTCACATTTTGCAGAGAGCCAGAGAATGGGATCGTACTCATCTTGAGCTCCAAATCCTCTACTGCCAATTGGTAGTAAATTCCTACTAATATTGTGGCCGCAGCTATAACATATGCCTATGATCCATTATATTGATCTCTGCATCAGATAGCTCAACTTAATAAATAAACATAGCAAACTCAGATCAGTTTGGAGCGAATCTTGAATTCATCACCTCCTGCGAGCTCCATAATAAGTTCGGCAGCTCTAGACAGCGATTCTTCTGGTCTTATGGATGAAATAAAGCAGAGAAGTGAAGGGAGTTATTAAGTGTAGGTCCCCCTCGAAAGCTTCCAATAGAATTATTAGCTCATTCTCAGTAAGACAACCTTAGCTCCGAAAGCCCAAAAGGTCCGGCAATTTATCCTCCTCGAACTTTGCTGCCAAAGATAAACTTGCCATGGCTAGTGCCCAGAAAGCAAAAAATTGCCCACACTAAACACCAACAGCAATCGTAAGAACAAGCCATTAAATATGGAAAATCATAAAGACGGCATTAGTAAAAAAGATTCCGACTTTTGCTTACACCAATGGTTTGCATTGAAAGAAAGCTATCAAAGAAAGTCAGGGATAAGCAAGCTGTCGTAAATTCGAGATCAAACCATTTCCGAATCTGAATCAAGAAACCCATATTCCAAGAGCTAGTCCAAGTATATCTTAAAGAAAGAAGCAAATTAGAAAAAACCAAAACTAGAACTTTGGTGAAGGAATCAAACAAATAAAAATGAGTTTCTGATCAGCAAGCGAGCCCCCTTAAACCAGCTTCGGCTTGTGCTTGGCTCGAGCCTAAAGCTTTGGGATCCAAAATAAGCACCCTCTCTCCAAAGCGACTCCGCGATATACGCATTATATTCCTCCTCTGATGCAGAACAGGCTTCGGCATCCCTGTTTCCACCCAAGAATGCTCCGTTTTCTTGGCAGAAGAAGGTCGAGGGAGAAGCCAAAGCGTCAGAGGCACCCATTCTTGCTATCTCAACAAAATTCAAGAAAATCAGACGCAGACTCTGTAGGTATTTATTATATTCTAGTGCTAAATTCACTTGGTAAGATTGAGAAGAACCAGAAGAGGAGCGAGCGAGCGAGCTAGATGTGGCGCCAAAATGGAAGGTTGATGGTGGTTGGAAAGTACACAGCACACGCGTGGGTAGAGGAGTGTGTGTACAGGTTGAGGTAGTGGCATGCATAGAGGGGGCCAAAAAGTTTCAAATGTTAGGATTTGAGGTACTTTGGAAGCAAATAGTTGTAACCTATTGAAATTATTTCCCAATAAAACTTCCGGGATCAAACTTCTGAACTTGGAATTCGAGACGAAAACAGATTCTCAGGGATTCAGAATTTTTAATATTATGCAATTTATATTTGATCTCATTTTTTGTATTTCTAAATGTAAATGAGATCGTTCAATTGCATTAACCACAGTGAAATTAGAATTTCAAACTCGTAACAAGAAAAAGATCCATTTATTCTTCCGCCATAGAAACCCTCCCTGTTTCATGAATGTGATACATCCAAACAGGTTCAAGCAACTCCTTAGCTTTGTGTAATTTCTGCCTTCCATCTTCATCATTTTGCTCTTCCAGCTCTCTCTCTATTTGAGGGTATACGTCTTGAAGAGAAGCCAACATCATCTCGCCCCATTCTCTGTCGTCTTCTCTAAATAACTTTCTGCATACCAATTGTAAAAGTCCTAATACCAACCCAAAGTCCTTTCTCTCCAGCCCAACTAATGAGCCAGTTAGGACCATCACCCCAACTGCATCCAGCACGCTGGGATTTCCTTTTGACAATGTCACGATCATCCCCAGAAGTTTCTTCGACACTGGAACCTCGTCGGACTCAGAAACTGTGTCTTCGCCCTCCTCCAAAACAAATTTACTGATCTCAAGAAGCTCGCTCTTCGCTAAAATCAAAAGCCATAATGGAAATTGATGTTTCATACGATAAGATGCATGGAAATCCATCCCTGCTCCTCTAGTCTGTTTCAGTATGTGCCCATATCCTAATGCCAGAACCAAATCAGGCAGCCAAGGCTTTGATGCTGAAACAAGACTTGCTGCATTACCAGATCCCAAGTATAGTTCTATTGAGGAGACAAGATCAAGCAAATCATTGACAAGATCAAAAGCTCCAGCAGCAAGTGATGAAGCTTCACTAATATCTCTGTTAACTAGATTAACTAACTTCGCTGCATAGGTGAAGGAGCTCTTCAGGCAGAGAACTATATCTTTCAAATCCTCTTCTTTGAATTGAAATCGGCCGTGAGATTGTCTTCTTAAAGCTAAAACAATGTCTTGTACATATCCTGACGTGAACTTTAAGAACCGTCCATAATAGTGAGAAAGAAAACCCATCAAAGTGGCATCAACCATGGACTTCAGAATTGCTGTAAGCATCTTCACTTTAATTGGTAGTCGTTTTTGCTCAGTATAGAACTCTACATGAAAATCACAAAAGAATTAGTCACTTAGAGATATATTACAGAGCCATCTTGAAGCTGAGCACTATGAATTTTTTTATGGCAAAACATAGTACCTATGCAGTTGAAAGCTAAGTTCTTATGATATCAATATAAAGTTTATACAGCTTTCCAGGAAGTCTGGGACATTAAAAAAATAACTAGTATGTCATCCAATGTCGGAGAATGATTTAAAAAAAATGTAGAGCCTTCCAGAAAGACTGGTGCATTGAACTAGTAACTACCATGTCATCCAATGTCGTGGAACCAACTGGCATTTCCTAAACAGCGGATGAGTGGCACTGTGGCAGGCAGTTTTATTCTAGAACAGAATTAAAAGATGTTTATTAAACAGGAATTTCTCTTTGCTGAATTATTATTATCTAAATAACAAAGCAACACAAGTATTCAAGTCTTTCACACACGGAGAAAAATGAAGTGCAAATGCAGGCCATCACTATAATAGCCACTCTCATTATTCTTAGAACCAATATTAAAAATCCAGCCTCATTGACTCTCTGGACTGAGTGTTGCTAATTTAGGAAGATCTGGACCACAAAAAGTTCCGAGGATGGGAGAAAAACAGTTATTAGCCATAGTAGTCCAAGTGGCATGTGCAATCATATCAAGATAATAAACTGACATTCTCGAGTAACTGCATTTGAACGCCATTCAGCTATGAACCAAATATTGTGAAATATTTTCTGCATGTCATACCAAATTACTGAAGATCCAAACCATCCAGCTCTAGCTCATCAGGGTTTGAAATCTAGGGCTTTTTTTTTACAAGAAAAACGTGTAAAAAAGGATTCTCACTACATCAGATCCTAGAACCAACAACCATGCATTGTGCATAAGCGAAAACCTTTGCAATTCCGCCCTATCCATACTTCCTTACCATCAGCACTACAACTAGAGGCATCCATCTGACGTTCTCTGTGTGTTTGTCCACAATGAATGGCTGTCTTATGGTTAGCCTGCTCAAAGACTGAGGAAGAGTTGCCTGATTTTCCAGAGTCAACTGCTCCAAGTACCTTCTCTATGCAGTTAAGCAAGTGATCCATTGTCTGTTCCAACACATTTGGCTGAAAAAGAAAATTGAGTTGAAAGCCCATCAATGAAAACATATTCCTTAGTATTCAAAACCAGGATGTGAAACGAAAGGAAACGGGCAAAAAAATAGAGGAAAAAAACACTTGCCTTCAGAAGCGATCTTGAGGAATCAATCCTACTTTTCTTCTCAGTACCACAAACTTTTGTACTATTTATGCTAATATTTTGAAGATTCATATGCAAAGCAAGAGCTGTATATGCCAGAACGGGATATGCATCCATGTATTCACAATGCACGCACTGCAAAATGCTGGCTTCAGAGATGATCTTTAAAGCAAGAAATGATGATTCTAGAGTTTGAGATGCCAGAATAGCCTTGCGAGAGTCCACAGATACTAACAAGTCCCTTATTTGCCAGGCTATTCCCACGGCAATGGAATAATCCTCCTCAAAATTTGACTGCCGTTTTCTGTTGACATGTTTCCATTTGGCTGACATTTTGCCAGAGGATAACTTCTTCCTTTTTGCAGAGGAAACACAGTTTTTTGGTGCTTCAGTGCCAAACTTGATATGGCAACGATAGGCAGTTTTCTGCAAACACACAGTTAGAGCTTCAAACATACCATTAAATCCATCACAAGACTGGAACAACTTGTGGGCAGACCTCAGTTGAGCTTGCCTTTCCACATTATCAGATATACCACTGCAATTAGTAACTAGGCCCGTGCATTCTTCAAAAACTCCAGCAGCAGCATCTGGAGCAAGGTTGGAAACAATGTTGAGTACAGAAGATTGAGCACGAGCAGTAGATGCAGCAGCAAACAAGAACTTCACTTTTTCTCCAGCAAGTAACTGGTTAAGAGCATTTTCAAAACATGGCTCTCTAGCTATGCTTCTGGAGAGGTAGGCGGCAGCAACAAGTAAGCCCTCAATCTGATCTGCATTTAGCTTAACAGGTGACAAGACCAAACTGATGAATACCCTAATGAGTTTCATGAGAGAATTAATTGATGCCCCCCCTAATAGAGAAAATTCACAAAACCTTGCTCCAGCTATAGGAGACCTCTTTATTAGTGTAACACAGCGATTACATGCTTCTTCAACGGGTAATTTCGAGGGAAAATATGATGGCATGAGCAGTTCCGTGATTTTCTGAGCAACAAGAGGTTGATCGTTCGCAAGTGCAGATAATAAGACATCCAATCCTACCACCTACAGAGAAATTAAAAGAACAAAATCAACTCAATATAGATAAAGGCATCAGATATAACAAACACAACAAAAGATGTTTGATCCTGAGGATACACTATACCTTATTAAACTGGAAATTTCGCATATCCCTTAAAAGAAGGAGGAGATCTACTAAAGCCATTCGTACAGAGCTGACATTATCCAGCATAAGATGCCCCAGTCTAGGTAGAAGCACTTTAAGAATTTCATGAGACTGGGGATTGCCAAGCAAGTAAATGACACCATTCAGCGTGGAAAGCCTAACCTCATTGCATATATCACGTGACATGTCATCAAAAATCTTCATAATTATCTTCGTAATGGATGCTGAAGGGATAATTTCCCAAAATAAATGAAGAATGCGACAACAACCTTCCACCGCAACTAGTCTTACATCTGGACAATCATCCATTAGTAATCTCTCCAGCAAAAAGAACTGTTTATCAAGTAATGTATCTTTCGCCTCTTTTGTGGAATCAGGATCTTCAAGAGGGAACATGTCTAACAGCACATGTAATGCATTTTGGCGAACATTCGAATTTGCTACCTGTCAAACAGACATGCACAGCATGATTAGATGCTGCTCTGATCGAGATGATCAAGAACAATCTACCAATAAATGAGATATATTTGAGATACCAAAGCAAATGATGTTGTGTATATAAAGGCCTGACAAGCCAATACAATTATCCCCACAAGGATCAGCCAGGTCAGACAATTCAATTGTTAATATGAGATGCAACTGAGGAACTAATATTCAACAGATGAATTCCAATTTAAGCCAACCCAGAGTGGCTGGCAATTATAGTAGCACCCCTGATACTTCTTATTCTTCCTTTTTTCTTATTTTCTTTTTTCATGCCTTGATTTAAAATCAGACGTTGCTTAGTCTCCTAACTGCGCAAGCAAGTAACCACATTTATGGACCTCCATTTCCTCATTCTGAATAAAATTGAAGCAAGAATGACAACCACCCCTGCCGTGGATCACTGAAAGCATATGGACAAAAGAATACTTCAAAGCATGAAACTGCAACCTCGTTTGACAGGCAAGAAATTGATTTTATTTGACAGAAGATTTACATTTATCCAATTAATGGCCGAGAAATATCATAAGCATTCATCCATGCATAATAGATCATGCAATTTCATCAAGAATGTCTTCAATAGTCACGGACTAGCTTAGAAGAGACAAAAACACCTGTAGTGACCGAAATATCACAGGCTCGGCAAGGCTAAAAAGAAGTTTCTCAACCCCCTCTGTGGTCCGCTGGCTAATAAACCCTCCCAGGACCCTCCTTATAGAGGCGGCAAACGCTCCTGAACTCGCATGTATAGCTCCCTCAAGTAGACCCTGCAAAAATCTGTGCTCAATCTCATCCTTAGGATCTGGTCCCACGGCCTTCCAAGCCCGAAACAATATATCCCCGTATGCCTCCAACATCGATTTCCTCCCAAATGGAATCTGAGACCGAATCACAGCCAGCATTTCCTTCACTAGCTGATTGCTCAACCCGAACGTAAAAGCGATGAACCGCCGCCCATCCTCAGTTTTCAAATACAACGGCGTTATCACACACCGAACCAGTAGGAATTTCAAGTCTTCAATGCTATCGTCCTCGAAATCGAACAAGTAAAACGCTTCGCGTAGCACATACACTCTATGCACATCCACCTTCCTCTTCAAAGTCAGTGACTTGGACAGCAAAAAAGGTAGATACTGAGAAATTAAAGCCTCTCGCCCCGGAAAATTCTCCTTCCACCACTCCTCGCACAAACTTGCAATCTCGGATAACAGAGCCGAGTCCTCCTCCGACTCAAAAAGAATCAAGTTATCGTGCAACGCGCGTGCGCAGGGCAACAAATCGGAGGCCGAGAAGGCTTTTTTCGGGTGTGAGATGCATAAAAGCACGACATGAGCAAGAGTTTCAAGGCCTTGAAGAAGCTTCTGCTTCTCGCTTCGTAGATCGGATCCATGGCCGTCCGAACCGGGCTCGACCGGAGTCTTAGAATGGCGTGAAGAACGTCGGAGGCGCTTGGTGGGAGGGGAGCGAGGGGATTTTTTGGAAGGGCTGGGGTTTGGGTCTAGACGAAGGTTCTGAAAGGATTGGATAGACTGAGAGATGGAGCGGTGGAGAGACAATGGTAGAGAGGAGGAGAGGTCTGAATTGGGATTTATGCCGTGGATTAGAGATTTCAGGGTGGGTTTTAGGGATTTAAGACTTTGCTTGGTGGCTGAGGCGAGGAAGTCTTGGGCTGAGGCTTGGAGAGAGGAGCGAAGTCGCTTCTCCATTTGAGGAAATGTTTCCGTGTTTGATGTTTGGTTTCTGGTTTACGATATCAAGCTGGGACGGAGAGGGGGAAATGTACACTTGCATCGTTCGTTTTGAATTTCGAGCGGGCTTCTACGTTGTGGGCTTGGTTGGGCCGCATACCCTGGCCAACCTATGTATTGGGTAGGGAGAATTTGTCTGAGCCCAGTTCCGTTGGCCCAGCGTCAAATTTTTAGCTCAGATCGACTGATAAACTACATAATTACGTAATGCCCTTCAACACAAACAGGGACACACCACTCCCGCCCTAGCATGCTTTCCAAGATCGTGTCGTCCAATTTCATCTTTCTGTTAATGAAGACAAACAAGTTTTCTCACGCCAGAAAAATCACATTTCTGGATCCTCCTGTTTGATGTGGACAATTGCCATGGTCCAACAACAACTCTGCGCAGTTCTGTGCGCCAAATGGACTTATATCAGGAGCAACATCACCCACGAGGGATGCAATTCCAAACCATCATAATGTTGGGTGACACGGAGCTAAATTTTGGTTTTTCTTACGAG
Source organism: Myrica gale (assembly GCA_963930655.1). Classification (NCBI taxonomy): domain Eukaryota; kingdom Viridiplantae; phylum Streptophyta; class Magnoliopsida; order Fagales; family Myricaceae; genus Myrica; species Myrica gale. Next base: position 413,212 of record OZ005621.1, read on the forward strand.
AAACTCCTGTGAGTCTTCATCCGAAGCAGCTGGATTCTTCTGATATATTTGATCGGGTTGATTCAGCTTGCCTTGAGCTGTTTTGGTTGCACAACAAACTCCTCAAACGTATGCTTCATATTAATACGTTTTTTCTTCCTAGAACCAGTGAAGAGTGAGGTGCGCAGGGTAACTGCTGTAAACTAGAATACAAGGCCGTACGATGCCAGACTGGATACAAAAAAATCCCCCATGAAAGCATGTGGAGGAGTGGAGCCTCTGACACCATTTTCCCAAGAATCTCATCTCATGCCCCATATTCCTCCGCACCCTACCTACTCTAAAACAAGGGCCTCTAATTCATCATGATAATAGCCTGGGTCCTACTGCATCAATGGAAGGCAAAATGGCAGCATTCTCATTTGTTGTTGAAAACAATGGCATGGAGAGCATCAGTTAGCAATTTCAAGAAAAGGTGACCTCTAATGACAAACATTAGTGTCAAATGTCTTCCAATATGGTTACTCGGGGTATTTATCTGAAGGCCACAGCCTTTATAGGAGAATATCTCTCTGTACGCAGTCTATTTTCTGGGAATAATCTATGCAGGTGATTTAACACCTCTTTGTTTTTGGGTTATTGCTTCTTGCAATGAGAAGTATACAATCCGAAATTAAAACCAGAAGCCATGCTTCCGCAGAGTTGATCAAAAGCTATCTTAGGGAAGATTTGACTCCATTAGTACATCCAACTCACTATATCATCGGTCATTCGAGTCAAAATCAGTTAATTTGAGTATATGCTATTCTAATTCAATGCGAATGCACTAAAACAAGTATCATCAGCACTAAATCCTCTTTGATTTCCACTACGGATATCTGTGAGTACCATGACCCCAGAAACAGTGGAGACTTACATGAAAGGGACGCTTCCCACTAATCGAAAGCAACTCAAACATTCTAAGCAAATAATCACATTCACCTTTATATACTTTTCAATGGCCCAAATGCAACACAGATGTATCAAATCAAGCAAAAACAATTCCTCATTCCTTATGGCTTTCAGCCTTTTGAAAGACACAGGAAGCATCCGAAGCCCCCCATCAAAAGGTAGAGAGGCAAGTGATGTATGGAAAAAATAAATAGTCCCTGCCATGACCAAAAAAGGGAGGGAAAAAAGAAATGAAATACAACAAATTGAAAGGTGGGTAAGAAAGTTGCCACATTCAAAAAGCAAAACTACCAATTATCACTATAGACAAACAGTCTTCAACAGCCTTCTGTCACTCTCTCGGCCTTCACTTCATGCGTAATGGCTTCTGGACATCCAGTCAGCTTCTTCCTTTCTTACTGTAGGCTAAAGTTATCCCTTTTTATTTATTTACTTTCCCCTTTCTCTGTCTTCTTGGTTGTCACTGGCTGAAGCTTTTGTTGGGTTTTTGAAAATGGAATCCCAATCAACTCCAAGTTTTACCTTGAGATGGTATATAAAACTCACGACACCTATAACCCAATCTAATGTAAAGAATCAATTCTCGGTCAAAAAAACGAAAAAGGACCCGATAATGCAATCGGTAAACACAAATCAATCTTTGTTAAGAAGATCAAATTCTGCTAAATATGGCCCGCGGCTTCTCTTTACCGGGCAATGTTGGTCATGGTTGGTGAAAGGAAATCTTCTCTTTGCTCCAGCAACACGGATGGGAGAGGAACCCTCAATAACATCGATTGAGTTTGAACCCGTTGATGATAAATTCGAGGACACTGCTGATGTGGGTGTCTCGAGTTCATCCAACTCTATATTCAGCATTATTTTATAACAAGAAAATATATGGTCCTGTGTGCAATACAAAATGGAAATTAATCAGGTTAAAGAATCAAACTTTTCTAGTGTTTCCGTTGTCATTGCACAAGAACGACTGCATTGAGTAGGAAATTTAGCCTAATTACATGGAAACTCACATGTTCTTGAGACCGCCACAGTGAGATCCCACTCATCTTTTGCTCCAATGCTTTTTTAGTTAATCGACCATCAATTATTACGAGTACTGCTGCTGCAGCTATAACGGATGGCCGATGATCCATTAAATTGATCTCTGCACCAAAGAATTCAACTCTATAAGCAGACACAGTAAATTACTCTCAAAGCAGTTTGGAGCTAATCTTTAAGCCCGAGACTACCTTTTGTGATGGCCATAATAAGTTCCACAGCTCTGGAGACCAATTCTCGCGGTCTATATTCACCGCAGAGTCTATTGATGAAATAATGCAGATAATGGAAAGGTGTTATAGAACCCATTTTCCATCTCAAAGTGCTCAGAACCATTAGCTCCGTTTTCTTAATCGACTTACCATCAAAATCATGACCTTCCACCCAAAACGCTGATAACGGTGGCACTGTATACTCCTCCATCTTTGCTGCCAAAGTTAAACATGCCAGGGATATTATTTCAATAGCCCAAAGTTGTCCATCCTACATCGATAACAATATCCAACACATTAATTAAATTTGGCGAACACGGAAACCCCCTTATACAAGAAGAAAAAGAATTTTGCTTACGTGAACGACTCGCTTTGAAAAAAACCGATCAAAGTAAGTGATGCTTAAATAAGCCGTATGGAATTTGAAACCAAAGATTGCCCGAGTCTGAATCAAGAAAAACAAACTTCAAGAGCTGGTAAAATATTTGTTAAAGAAAAACCACAATAAAGGGAAAAAGGGAAAAAGAAGAAGAAGAAGAGCTTTACTAGGAGGAACGAACATTAAAAATCCACTGAATGGCACCCAAGCGAGCAGTTTCCGACCAGTTTGGGCTTGTGATTGAGCAAACACTCGAAGTTGACTCACAGCTCTTGGATCCAGAACTAGTACTCTCTCTCTCAACCAAGTACATAGAATACTCATCTCCATTCTCCTGAACAAAACATGGGTCCAAGTCGACACAGGTTTTTGCCTCATCCTTCAACCAAGCTCGGTCTTCGTTGCAGAGGAGGCTAGAGGGCGAAGACCAAGTGTCAGAGTCCCGCATTCTTGTTCTTTCATCTATATCCAAGAAACTTAAACGGAAACAGGAGATGGGTATTTGTGGATTTACATGCTAAATCCACGCTATTACGATTGAGAACATCTAGAGAGAGATAGAGTGAGAATGGAGCATGGGCGAGGAGGAGTAGCGGTTTTTGTGCCGCCAAAATTAGCGGATGGATATAGAGGGGGCGTTAATTAGCTGTTAGATAGTATACAGTAGTGGGTATATATACAGGTAGAGGCGTAAAGGCCCAAAAATCTTAATCAAATGCATGCAAGGGTATATCCCTTCTGGGATTGTTAGCTGTGACGATTCTGCTATTGTCAGCAGAGTTTCTTGCTAATGTTTGTTTTTACGTTGTTTAGAAAGAAAAAAAAAATGCATGCCAGGGTATAGGGGCATTGATTCATTTGGTACATGCTCCCCCACTTTTGGGGTTTCCGTGAACAGCTGTCTGATTATGAGTATTGTCCCATTTCGATTAAAAGGGTTTCATTCTGGTGCTAGCCATTATCATCTATATTTTCTTCCTTTTCTTTGGAGGGGCGTATGGGGTGGGAAGATAGCGTGTCGGGTTTGATTTTTGGAATTAAAAACATATTGAACGACCAAATTTTGCAATATATGTTAATCCAACATCCTACTTTTACGTCTTTATCATGTTTCAAAGCTTTACGATAACTAATAATGTGGTTGTACAGCTATTTATTTTGTCCTAAATTTTCTATGTATTTTTTTTTCTATTTTTCCCCTCATAATCAAGGAAATATTTGTCTTTCTTTTAATTTTTCCTCTGGTTGGTTTATTTGTAAATTGTCTGGACTCATCAAATGCATTTAGGGTTCCTAGAAACTCGTATATCTCGAACGAAAGTACACACACACGCCAAAGAATCGGGGTCCAAAAATAAGTAAAATATTAATTTAACCCACTTTTTACTTTCCCTGACTTTTGGTTCTTTTTGGTTAAATACATTCATAATCTCTGCGAATCTGCGGTAATGCTCACTTTTGTGCTTTGGGCACCTAGAATTTTGAGAATAAATGCATCCTATTAGCAATAGAGACTCCACTGTCTGATGTTCTGACCAGTTAGACAGTCCAATCAGTATTTATAATCCATATTTTATCAGATAATTATTTACGTAAGTGCAATTATGGATGAGCAAAGGAATAAAGCTAGTTTTCTTAAAGGGCTGGAGGCTCTGGCCATTATATATCGTGTATTTGTTTAAAGATATAAATCTTCTTTTTTAAAACAAAAAATCCAATTAATAGAGCAATCTAAGGACGCAAGATCCGAAAAAATTGGACTGGGAATATAATTGGACCGCCCATCTTATATGAATCTTCCCAGTCAGATATATAAGATTATATCACCCATCTAATGGCATTAGATATTGCTTGAAAACCATGAAACTCTCTCGGCAACTAATTAAACGTGTGATGGCGATAGGTTTTCATTTATATGAAAACTACAAAAATTCACCTGAGCTTTGTACATGTTCATGGGACACGGGAAAATTATTTGAACTGTCTGTTTGGGGGGGCAAAAATCCCAGTTGTTCATTTTCAAAGAAGCCAATGGAAAAACCAAAGCTTTCTTAGTCGACAATGTCCCACCCTACTGATCTTATCTTATGCAAAGAATTTTGGCGGGTTAAAGGCGCGCATTGGGAAAGTATTGATGAAGACTGAAGAGTATGATAACACACGTGAATATAATAGTAAGGAAGGGAGGAGCGTCTTCACGTGTGAAAGGCTGGACCACTGCAGTCTGGTGTACTGGTAGCAATATGAAGTAGTAACAAGAAGCTGGAGAGACGCTCCTCCCCTATCCAAAGTTGCCACCCACTCAAATAATAGAATATGGTCTGGCGAAGATTATAATATTTGGGAATATCTGATCTGTAAGGTTGTGGCATCACCAGCTTGGCAGCTTGGGTCTCGGTGCTAGGACTAGAACCTTTTGAATCTGCAACAGTTTGCAACCCCGAAGTGGTCAGCAGCTTGCTTTGACCGTGTGTGTGATGTTCTCTTTGCTTACAGATGCAGACTTGGTGGGGAATCATGGTTCCAAGGCCTATTCTCACTTTTTTTTTTTTTTTAAATGTAATTTATTCATTTTCGTGGAACTGCATAATTCAGGATTTGGCTTGTCTTGTCTTGTCTTGTCTGGATAACACTAAGGGTGAGTACCGAAACGGACGGAACCGGACTCATTCCGGTTCCGGTACTCACCAGAATGGAACCGGAATTTTCAGAAACGGAATCCGGAAATTCCGGTTCCAAAACTGAATGAAAATCAATCAGAAAACACACTCCCACTCTTATTGTTACAAAATCAACCAGAAAATGCATTCTGAAAGGAATCATCCTACAGTATTAGATGACCTATCAAACCACTGTCATGATTGAAGTAGCATTCTGGAAGAAATCATCTTACAGTATAAAATTACTCATAGAACCTAATGTGATAATGAAACTACTGTTCAGGAAATAATCATCTTACTGACCAATGAGGTTAAACCAACTGAATTTAAACCATTAGTGGATGCGTGCAAAATGTCTCTGCATAACCGTTCAAGAAATATTAGATGAAAAAATGATTCAGGGTCATCCTCTCACATTATCATATAAAGAAAATCAGAATTGGACCACACAACGATCACATATTGTATAATATGACCACAATAAATGATCAGTCAATTAGTCCAGCGACTGTCAAAGAAGACTGCAAAGACAAGAGCAGTGAACAAGGTAAACCAAACCTTAATTTTTTTCCCCCGAGCAACAAACTCAACCCTGTCACCAATCCAAACCCACCTCCGACAAGATCCAAGGTCAGCCCCATACCGTGAACAAGGCCGTGAATGCGCTCTTGAAGTGGAGAAACACCAAGTCAGAGACCCAGAAACCCCAGCTTCTAGAGCACAATGAACTTGTCTGCTTCATACTTACCCTCAAGAAAATCCCCACCCAATCTCGAACAAACCCACACAAAATCCCACCCCCACGTGCCTTTCAATCTCCGCACCTCTCTCAAGAGCTCTGCCTCATCATCGACGATTTCGGGAGGGTAGGAGAGAGCTGAGAGATCTGAGAGACAGAGAGATCCGCGGGAGAGACGGTGGCCGGAGCAAGTGGTGGGAAGGCTGTCGCGACTCGCTAGCGGCAGGCGGCGCGGAGGGGTCCTAGGGAAATTTCGCAAAAGTTGAAGGGAAAATGGATGTTGAAATGTAGTCTGTCTTCGTGACCTGGGTCGTTTTGACCCAGGTCACCTTTTAAAAAAAAATCAGAACCGGAATATTCCGGCATTTCCGCCAGAATTTTCGGTTCTAGTTCCGATTTTTTCATAAAATGAGTTCCGGTTTCGGTATCGGAATAAGCCGGAAACGGTACCGGAATTCCGGTACCGAAACCGAAAATTCCGGCGGAAACCGGAATAAATTCTCACCCTTAGATAGCACAAACCAATTCATATATAATGGCTTAAAATTAGAGTTAATGGGCTGCACTGGCAAGTAAAACGCAACTTAAGTTATGTGCTGCAAAGTTGCGACTCCCAAAAGGTCAGTAGCAGACTTCTAACAGGGCCTGAGACAGTAGGTTGTGGTGCTTTAGGCCTTCAACTCCTGCCCACAAAGGAGTCTTATGAGCCCAAGTGGATACACTCTAAGGTCCAACCCGGGTTGCTTGTGCATTCTATATCTGTGTCGCGCAGTGTGGCCCAACGGGAAACCTAACTATCCCTTCATTTGTTAATGTTAAAGCCCAGCACCTTCTTGTAGTTGGAGCACGGATCTGCCAAGGAAATATCTCTAGCAATCAGGTACCCACTTGGTACTCAAGAGAGTAATTTTATCCAAAATCGTATTGCGGTGGCAATTGGCTGGCCCAAGATGAATCACATTAATGGATAGTCTAACTTTTATGGTAATTTGCTTCCGTTTTGCATTTAGTAATAAACTCAATCATTTTCAAATATGATCTCCATTCTCCAACAACTATAGGCGAAACATTAAAGCTAATAATTTAATACAAAAAACCCCTAATTCCCCAACTCGCCCCCATTTTTTGTCCACCAGCTTGGAACTTATGGCTGAACTTTCCACAGTTTCCACTGTCTCATATTCCCATCGATGTGGCAGAAAGCATTGAAAGAGGCGACTCTTGCTTGCGACAATGAATTCTGCAGTCCGCAACAGTTCTCTACTGCTTTTTGGTGACGAGATAATCTCATTCACAGGGTCGGTTCTATGGACAAGTCTAGCTGGACGGTAGATAAATCCCGGAAGAGATAGGACAGCGGTTCGCAGTTTACGACTCTCCACTTAAACCACTATTCAGATCTTCAGGAGAAATCTAGACGTACTCACAACTCTTTCTGTCGCTGTAACAAACAGGAGTGTGTTTGTTCTCTTCTGCTTTTGTTTTTACTTGACGAAGTTAAAAGTGTTGGTTATTTGGTTGCCAGTTACGAGTGGTATCACTGTCAAGCTTTGTCTTCACAGTCTGTCCATTTACTTTTAGGATTAGCCTCCAATATTTTGATAGGCACCACTGTAATTCTTAAACTTTCAGCCCCATCATTGTAGCTGTCTTACGATGTTTATAGTCTAATTATAGACATAGAAATTGAAAGCAGCGTAATTTTCTTCGCCTCTTATATATGCAAGGATGACCGTCCAAAGGCACCTTTCCGTGTTTCTTTCTCCTTTTGTTTTTTTTTTTCTAAACACTTTCTCCTTTTGGTTGATTTCCCCAAGCCAAGTAAAAAAAAAAGATTGACTTCCCTAAGCAATCTATCTCTCTTTATTTTACTCACCCAACATTCTAACGTCTCTGTTTCCACTGTGTCCCCAACTTACTTTGTTCATCGATCCCACTGGACATGCAGCGTGCATCATGCGCACGTTTCAGCAGCCCCATTTACGCAGTCTCAACCAACATTCCTCCCCATATTTTAACGGACCTACCATTTTCAGAAACATTAAGGGGACGTTAGTGTGAAAATTTTAGATATTGAGATTTGAAATATATTATAAAGTAAAGATATAGTATGAGAGTTGATGAAAAAATGAAAAGAATTTTTTTTTAATAAATATTATAATAATAAAAAATTATGTGATTAATTTTTTATTATTAAATACAAATAATTGGGACTGAAACAAATACGAAGTATGAAATTTTACTAATCGTGTTAAATATAAACTGCAAGTGGCTAATAGAAAACTACTGCCAGCAGAAAGTCAGCTGTATCTTGGTTTCCTCCGAATAAAAAACTAGCAGAACTTATCTAGAAAAAAAAATACTAGCAGAACTTAAAGAAATCGAATCAGGCACGTTTCCGGAATTCCCAGAAGTACAAGCATGCCTGGATAATAGCAAATACTTCCAAAAATAAATCCCACACGCCATAATATCAGCGAGTTGGATTTAATACCTTGAAAAAATCAAACCGCGGGAAGGAGCTCATGGATAGAGTCATAGAGACCGACCGGACTTCTGACGAGGACGTGCATCAGCCGGTGTGAAACCATGCACGTCAGTTTTTATGGTGATTTTTTCGCTAATTAATAATTATAAAATTAGGCACGTTCTTACTTACCTTCCCGATGTGTTGAAGCATGAAGGAGAAGACTGACAGGCACAGCTAGATTAGGTGAAAGAAAGGGTCTTGGAGAAATTTTTATTTTACAAAATTCTGGGGGGAAGTTTCGTCCGGGGGGGAAGAAAGAAAGAGTAAAAGAGACAGAGAGATGAACGCAAACATACTTGACTATTTATAAAAACAGTTGCTGCTGCAGGGCTGCTTAGACTCTCTCCCTCTGAGTTTTCTCTTTGGAAACCGCATTATCCCTATTTTCCTTCTGTGTCCGGAGGAGGCGCATTGCGCGCTGATACGTCTGTGTAAGGACAGGGTCGAGAGAATTCGTGGAGTGGGCAACATTAATTTGGGGTATGTTCGTTTTCACCATTTTTTCAGGATTCTAAATATATTCACAATTCTACTACCGAACATATTCAGAATTCAAACACAAAAACCAATACATTTTACATAATCTCCAACAACTTTTTAATTTTTTATTCAACATAAATTTTCTCTCTATACTTTTTCACATAACTCCAATATTTTTTTATTAAACAATTACATCAAATCATTTCTCTCTCCACTTTACACAAACACCAATAAAACACTATTCAACATAAAAATTCACAACTTCTCTAAAATCCTACATTTTTTTCTCAAAACGAACATCACCTTGGATAGAAGTGATTCTCGAGCTTGTTTGGATTTTCTATATTTAATTGAAGGCAGAGTACCAATACTAAGGTATGCGATCTCTCTCCCTCTGTTTTCCAGTCGTTTTTTTTTTTCTGTTTTCAACCTTAATCTGGTAATTTTTCGTTTTTCTTGGGTTCTGATCTTCCAATCGACAGAATTATATGGGCGAAATGGGGCAATTGATTTTGGTTGCCAATAATTCCAAACTAGATGAAGTGAATAGCATTTTCTTTTTCTAAAAGAAAGAAACGGAAAATGTTTTTCATCTTTCATTTTCGACTTCATTGCCAATTGGTCTCCAACTTGCTTTTTTTACGTTGTTAATAGCTGTGAGAATGACAAAATTAGGATCTTTACTTTGGCAGCCTCGCTTATCTTTCAGCTGGCGTCCTTAATTTTTGGCTGTTGGTGTTCCAACTTCTATCTGATTAGTTTTGATTCATAGCTAGTATTGCTTTGGAGCGGTTGGCCTTTGAATATGCCATTTCTTCTGTCCACCCACAAATAGGGCTGCTTTCTTCAACTATTTTTCTGGTTTCTTAAGAGCAAATTGGAAATTTTGGAGCTTGGCACTTTTTGCAAAAGAAATTGTTTCTCAAATATCGCCTTTGGTGGTGAATCTTATGAATATTATTGGAAAAAGAAATCCAGCTTATCAAAAACCTTTCTGTTATGCCTATAATTAATGCGTATGATCTCATGTATACTAGTCAAATACGATGCAATATCCATCCCAATCAAGATACAAGTGGGCTCTGTTAAACTAAAATCTGCCAGAGGACAGAAGTTCTGTGCGCTAAAGCCATTTCAAATCACCTCTTCCTTCCATTTTCCCTTTTCAAGCATCTAGGAGACTATAACTAAGGCTCCTATCAATTTTAACAATCAAAACTGATTTTAATCGTTGACTTTCATCTGCAGAGGCAGAGCTAAAAAAAATTGATGGGAAAGACGGACAGCATCTCTGAGGAATCTCCCCTAGCTTCAAATAGAATGGCTCCAATGGCACCTCCATTGCCTGCTCCAACAACAAGCAGCTATTATCAGAAGGGGTTAGTGATAAATGGATCAAAGCTAAGAGGATACAGCTGTGTCACTACAGCAACAAAAGATTTGTGGGAGCGTCTCTTTGATGAAGGTTACAGAGCCGATGTTACTATCAAGACCGACAATGGTGGTGTCATCTATGCACATGCTAATATTATTGTAAGTCAATTTGTTCCATAGGATTCAATCATGACTCTAATTTGTTTCAATCAAATTGAGTTCGGCTATAAAAGGCTGTTCTAGTTTTTTCTCATTAGATACATCAAAATCGATAGAGGAAACATATTTCTGGAGTTGCGGCTTATTACTCATTGATTCACAGCTGATGAGCATCAAAACTAAATCTTTACCCGCTCCCTTGCCCTTTCCAACGAAGCAAATGTGATTTGTTTTGTACATTGGCATGATACTTTAATGATAAATTTTACAGTCCAAGTCCATTGACCAGATTTTGCTGACAGGGCATGGCTTCTCCTGTGATGAGAGGCATGTTGAAGGAATCGAAAGGGCGTGGAAGGCAGAGATCAATTTCAATCCACGGTGTTCCACACAATGCAGTTCGAGTTTTCATTCGATTCTTGTACTCATCCTGGTAACTAAGTTTTACTTATCAGTTCTTACTAATTTCTGGGTTTGTCATTATGTCAATCTCAGCACTCCGTAGTCTCGGAGGGAAGACCTGTCATAATGCTGTACCGGATGTTTAATCAATCTGTCTAAATGTTCCAATAAAGTCATTGCAAATACAATTTTTCGACTATTTGCTTAACTCCTCTTCACCTGTTACTGGTGGAGATTAAAGCCTTTTAAGAACAGGTTATTTGAACACGGCTTCAATCTTGTTTGAGCTAGTACGATAACTTCTGTGCTGATCGTTATTGGTATTCCTATGTAGTTACGAAAGAGAAGAAATGGAGGAATCTGTCATGCATTTGCTGGTGCTGTCACATGCATTCGTGGTTCCCCAGTTGAAGAAGGAGTGTGCGCGACACCTAGAGCAGGGCGTGATTACCATAGAGAATGTAATTGACATCTTTCAACTTGCATTATTGTGTGATGCCCCTCGGCTTAGCGTCATATGTCACCGTATGGTCTTCAGGAATTTTAAAGCTGTCTCTGCCACAGAGGGATGGCAAGCGATGAAGCAAAGCCACCCAATGCTAGAAAAGCAACTTTTGCTGTCTCTAAAATATGAAGACAACGTAAGAGCTCAAATTTTCTTTCTTTTTCTGTTTCTTACCTGATGTTACACCACAGCATCTCATGAAAATCCCCTCGCCATTTTTTTTTTCTAAGCTCCTCTCCATTTGACTCTGAAGTCATGTTTCAAACTGATTGCAGAGGCAGAAGGAGAGAATCAGAAAATTAAACGAGAGACAGATTTATTTGCAATTATATGAGGCAATGGAGGCTCTTGTTCATATATGCAGAGATGGTTGTCGGACGATTGGCCCACATGATAAGGACTTTAAAGCAAACCCGGTGCCTTGTCACTATGAAGCCTGTAAGGGCCTGGAATCTCTTATCCGGCATTTTGCCTGTTGCAAGCTAAGAGTTCGTGGTGGCTGCGGTCATTGCAAGAGAATGTGGCAGCTATTGGAGTTACACTCCCGGCTTTGTGCCAATTATGATGTCTGTAGGGTACCTTTGTGCAGGTGAACCAACAATTCTTTCTCCTCTTCCTTTCTTCCATTCAGTTTGATATATCCATTCACGTTCATTTAAATTAGACTTTGTTGCATCTAAAGCGGGCATAAAACTCAAAGTTTGATAATCAAAATATAGAAAACTTGATGGGACCAAGTATATAGTAATAGCAGGCTTTGTATCCCCACATTTAGATTTGCCATTTTCCCCACTTCTAGATTGCAATGCTACTTTAGCTAAGGTTATATCAAATGCAGCCTAAGCTTTTCACTAACTCAGGCAAAATCCATCATTTCAGGACGTTTAAGGAAAGAATTACGAGACAGAGCAAGAAGGACGAGATTAAGTGGAGAATATTGGTGAAAAAAATATTGAGAGCAAAGACCATAGCAGGAGCACCATGCTTTTCCTGGGCAATTGCCAGCTGTACATGACAACAGAGTTTGCTTCTCCTAGAATTAGCTTTGTCAACTGTAAAATAGTTTTGATCTGCTCTTATAGGAAAAATTATGGTCCTAAAAGTTGGTGGTGTTCCGTTGTATCTTAGTAAGAAATGCCAAAGCAGAGAAACACTTCCTTCCAAATATCCTGCCTTTGTCACTCCCTGGAATTTACCGAAATGCTTGATATATTGTTCATCCAATAGACACTTCTGAGCAGCGCATTAACATTGCCAGATCAATATCCGTCGTACTCGTCTCTTGTCTCTATCTGTCTCGTATTATGTTTGACAGCTTGGGAACTTTATCTTGAAGTTAGGTTTGTTGATGACTGGTGGACGTAAATGCTTAGTGATTCCGGAGCCAGCTGAGTTGACAGTTGGTTTGAGACACAGTCGAGGCTTCACCGACTGGTGGTTGTATATTTGAAAGGGTAAAAAACGAGGCCCCGGAGCCCTTGACATTCGTAAATCATCAACCCTCGTCTATATTCGTTATTAAGATATACCGACAACTCGCATAGAGTTTGAGATCAAATTGGCAGTGGACCTTTTTTAGGACACGTGCCGGGATATCGCTTTAATACATCTTACAATTCTGTGTCTGCAATACCAGTTTATGACTCGGCGATCATTGTCAGCCGCACGTTGAAAGTATTTGTTTGTTCAGGGGATGCGTAAACGGACGAATGTGTTGCTGTCCATGTGCCTCATCTTCAATGGTACGCCTGCCTCTTTACGAGGTTATTATTAATGAAAACAAGTTCCTGCTTGTCGGTGGCAACTTTACCATTCGAAATAGGTACACTAGTGCAGGCTGACGAGGCCTTTTTTATAATAACACTTGTTCTGCTCAAAAGAAGTTTCGTTAACACGAAAAAGACACGGTCGTTTTGGCGTATTCGAAGAAGAACGCCTTGCCGTAACCCTACTAGTTAGTGAGGAATGGGACGGTGTCGTTTCATCTCACTCATATTCTTGCCGGTTGCCATAGGGCATAGGCTCCCTTAGGAAGGAAAAACGACGACCGCCACGACTACTTATGATCGCTAGCTGTAACGTTTTCTTCCTGTAAGAGAGGCAGATTGCAGGCAATTGAAATGAAGCTTTCATCTTCTTCCGGTACGTTCATTTAGTTCCTTGTCTCTTCCTCGTCGTTATTGTCCTTTTCATCATTACCTGTTTGATAGGTGGTGCAGATTTCATTTGAAATATCAGTGGAAAAGAAATTTAAGCAAAGTTGTCGCCTAGTTCTGATGGCACTGGATTGGTTGTGGTGTTTTGAACATTACGAGAGTGGTTGCTTTCAACAGTCGTTTGGTGATCGGTACAACACCTCCACTCAAAACAATAAAAGCTTCAGCAAATATAGCTAAATGTCAGGCAGAGAAATCAAACATATATCGTTCAAAAAAATGCTTTAAAAACTGCTATTTATTATGACTAACCTCTGAAATAAATGCGGACAAAGACATCATGGGTGATATCAAAACATTCTCATCTCTAGAAAAGGTGTATGAATCTAACCTAGAAGAAGAGAACCTATCTTAACTGTGGAATATGTGTTGGATTGAGGAAAAAATAAGTCCGTTGTTTTCTCTCATTTAGAAATTGCTTCAATTGGCTGTGCACTTCTCTTGCAATTGGATGAATCCTTCTCGCAGCTCGCCCTTCTATCTCGGTAAAAGACAGAAGGCCAATATCCAACCTTTTGACTCTTAAGCATCTGTGATCTCGACAAAACCCAGTTCTTCTGGAAGCCTATCGTCGTTAACCGCATGTTACCTCTATGTGTGGCCTTGGATTTTCCCAACAATGACGGACTCCAGAAGTGCTCTAATATCTCCATCATTCTGCTTCTCTGACCTCGTAGTGAGTCTAAACCATGGAAGTATCTACTGATGTAATTGTCCTTCTAAAAGGTTCTTTCTTTTTCCTGTTATGCAACTCATGAGAGATTCATTATAAGATATCCACAAAATTTCAGGGAGACAAACTTTCCTCATCCGAGCTTCTGTCGTGACTCACATTATACCTATTGAGAACTGGTAATGAAGCAGTCGCAGATATCCGGAAGGATCTGGCAGAACCCAAAACTGTTCTATCCTGCATCATCCCCACTTCCCTGCATATCTGGTTTGCCGCATTCCCATGGAAGTATTCTAAGAGGATGAGCTTCTAGAAAATCTCTTACAATCATGAAGATCCTAAGAGGATGAGCTTCTTCATTTGCCGCATTCCCATGGAAGTATTCTGTAACCTCTTTGACAATGTATAGAGCCCTTTTTTCATCAGCCTTGATTCTAACAATTTCCTCTTCGGCATCTTTCAGAAATAATTTCATTGACTTGAAGAATTTCCCTTGCATATCTGGTTTCTCATGGTGCAAAACTAATCTCACTTTGTCAAGTCCCATTTCAAGCTTTGACAAATAGCTGCTTAAGACATCCGAGTCCATTCCTGCTGCTTTTTTGACATTGCTGAGGTCTCTGCTTAACCCAGCCACTACCTGCAATCCTTGCTTCTTGAAATTATCCTCCATTTTTGGGTGTACTTTGTTTGGGACATTCTCATTTGTAGATTCAGAACCTCCACCTTCAGATCTAATAATCTCTTGAACCACAAAGTGGAGCAATGTGGTCTTCCCATCTGTTCCCTTTATATCTACAAGTTTTAACAGTGTATCAAGTTTAAAAGCTATGGCATCACCACGATTGGTTCCAACATTCATCCGGTTTCCTGTCCGGAGAACAGCTTCAAGGAGTTTGAGGAATAATCGACTGTTCTTTATTTCATCACTTGCTGCCTGAAAAATGATAAATCAAAGAGTGAGTTTCTAAGTCAATATTTTGGAAGTTGAAGTCGGAGATCAAAATAACATGGAACTGAACCTTCTTCCTTTTTCTGTTTTTTTTTCTTTTTAATGAGAATTGAACCTTCTTAGTCGTTAACTTTCAGCCAAAAGTACCTCTAGGGTTTGAAAAGACTTTCTCAGGTATTTGACTTCCGTATCAAAGTTAGCTCTGTAAAGCATGGCTTCTACTCTTTTAAAGGCGTATGGGATATCAAGTACTGCCTTAAGAAATCGCTCTGCAGACCCTAGTTTTGAGATGTCACCACAGTAGTCTCGAAGTTTTATCTCTTCCTCCTTAGTTGGAGCCATCTTTACCAGAGTTTCCAAAAGCTCAGCTCCCAAGCCTTCTGGATTACCTGTTGCCAGCAAGCAAATAATTCAAGTGATGGATAAGACAGAAATTGCAGGGCCCAAGAAGAAAGCTGGATGCAAAGGAAAAGACATTAGTAACCCTTTTAAGAAATCTTCCTTCAATACTATCCTGACAAACACTAGAGATGTAATGAGATTCTAGAATATAATTTATCGACCAATAGTAATACTAAATGCCTATGTATTAGAAACTATATCTTCATCAGTGTAGTTTCCACTTAGCTCTAGGTGATGCCCTTCATTTAGTGTTTAAGTATGTTTATGAATCAAAGAAAGGAAGAAAAAAAGGAAGAAGAAGAATTAAAGAATAAAAGCATAGAGCCTTGAGACACCAGCAGTATGTCATATTTATTGTGAGTCCAGATGTCTATATGTGGATAGATCAGGTAGCATGATTTGATATAATAGTGGAGCTTAACATGGACAATAAGGCAAACTACAGATATAGGGGCCTCTGTTGATTTTATATAAAAGCTACAGAAGATCTCATCATGCAAAAGGTAGGATGCTCCAGTGAAAATAACTTTGGTTTTCAGAAAGGTGGAGCGGGAATTCTGATGTGTACTTTTCATGTGATATAGATGCTTGTGCAACTGTGTAATGTCAAAGTACCTGGATTTTGCAGCATTTATAAATCCTATGGTTATCTTGCTCCTAGGAATTTTGGTAATGGCTTGTGTGTTTATGTGAATTTCCCTACCTGCAGTACTCAAGGTAGTTGGCATGTCTAGTTAGTCTGCTATTTGTAATTTGACAGCAACCATCATTGCTTCAAGTATTCTACCTGGTAAGTAGTAATCTTTGTGGAGAGGTTTAAACAATGATCCTTTTTCGCAATTTGCCTTGGAAAATTTATAGAATAGATAGGCCTTCAGTTCCATTATCTGTAAAAGAGGTTTTACAGAAATGTTCTCTGTTGTTGTTTGGGTACTACACTTACTTGGGTTTCTCTCAACACTTAGGCAAGCAATTTTGGTTAATTGTTGGTCGAGTGTGCAAGGGGATACAGGCATGAAGGCTTTAGAACCTGGGTTCATAGATGAATAACGTAAATCAAAGGGATCAAAAAGAATACAAAGAAAAAAGGCAAAGGAAACAAACTGTTGTGGGTCAGGCTTTATCTACAGAGACCGAAAAATCCATCAAGGGCAAAACAGCTTTCGTGCATGCCCTGTTGATTATATAGTATTTACCAGCCAAATCTAGTAGCAATTCATAAAGATGAGTGAACCTGATTGCCTACTGAAAATCATTTCACAAAGCAAGGTCGTAATTGTGATGATGATTTTGACATTATTACTTGAAATCTAACATAATGATGCATGTGCATGTTACCACCAAACTGTTTAAACTATTGACTTTTAATTTGCAATTATGATGGCTTTTCATCTACGCTGTCCAACAATTAGGTTGCGTTTGCAACAAAACATTTTACCTCTTAAAATTTTAACACAATAAAAAATCAAAATATAATCTCTCTCTCCGTCAAATCATTGTTTTTCACTATAATAATTATAAAAAATCTCTCTTTTCACTTTTTTTCCAAATCTAACTCCCCAAAATTTTACATCTCAAACACAAGTATATTTTGCATCCTCTTCCTCATGTCGATACGTAAAGATCAATATTAAAGTTATGTTCTTTAAGCTTTAAAAAGTATGTTGCAAATATCTCTTAGCTATTCAATATTCAATATTTGGCCAAATCGTTAGCTATTCTGCCATATGCATCGCATCTTCAATTGACTTGAAACGTTATCGCTTATTTGACATGGTAAATGAAAAAAGAGAGAGCATACCGTCTAGAAGGGCTTCAGACACCTCGTCGCGTGTTACATTCAGTGCTCTTAACAGAATAGCAATATTCTGGGACTTCTTTGGGTCTAACACCCTATTTTCCAGTTCAACAGGAGGGAGAACCGGTTTTCTAGTTGGCTCTTTCGGAGCTGAATTCACAGAATTGCAGCCAAATAGAGTCTCCATCATGTCCTCGTTCAATCTGCAAAGCAAATGAAGCATTCTCCATGATCAGAAAATCGGAATCCTTCATCTAAGTAATATATTAGTTTAGCATTGGGGAATGGGGAAAAAAACAGTCTCTCACTACTACTACAGTACTACTTACTGAAACGAGCTTGAGTTGAGCTGGTCCCACACTGTGGCGCGATCTGAGGTTGCCCTAACTTTGTCCCAATGCAGAGGCTTCAACTTCGGTTTTGCTCCTTCCTTGTCATCGTCCCAGTCAAGCTGCCTCTCACAAGAGCTCCTCGCACTATCACTAACCCGTGGAGTTGCTGTTGTTTTCGTAGTCCCATTCTCAGAAGAAGTGGTTTTGGGGCTTGGAGTCCAGGATAACGACTTCCTTGATACTTGGATAGGAGTTGGCATCGATTGCGGTGGCGGAGGAGGAGGCGTAGGTGGAGCTGGAGTTTCGGATACTTGCTTGGATGGGTTGCTTATTGACAACTGAAGACGCGCCAAATTTGGAGGTGGCGGTGGCGACGAGAATTTTGGCCTTACGAGAGGATATGGAATTGCTTGTTGGGTCCCCACCACTCGAACCTTTAGTTGCGTTGGTGGTGGAGGAGGAGGAGGAGGAGGAGGCGACGGAGCCTGCTTGATTGATGATGGTATCATGACTGGTGACGAAGACGAGAACCGCGATTTCGGCGAAGTTCTTTTGGAATGAGGAATGACGGGAGCCGAGGCTGGCGCCGAGCCATTGCTGTCGGTAAGCGGATAACTTTGAGTAAGCGAAGTCGGCGTATAGTAACAAGTATCTTCATAACTGAGCGACGAGCAGTTGGGCGAATGAAACCCCGTGTCGTGGCTTTCTTCATCGGACGAAGACCTGGCTGACGGGGAACTCACGTTGGAAGGCTTGGTTAAAGGCGGCAGTGGCTGCAACTCAGGACTCGGGCGGTACCGTTCTGATCTCTTGATCGAATTGAGCTTGTGATAAGGGGATCTGATACTGTTAGACCGTAATCCAGTGGACTCGCTGACGGAGCTTCGGCTCGGCTCCACGGTTCCGATGTAAAGAACACTCGACGACGGAACCTGGGTCTCGCCCTGGAACCTCTGTGAATTCCCTCCTCCTACGAGCTGCTTGGAAGACTCGCCGGGGTGTTTGGCGCGGTGACGGTAGAGGAAGAATGCCAGCGCGGAAAGCATTCCCAGAGTGACGATTCCGACCGAGACTGCGATCGCAACGGTTTTGGTTTGCTTGGTTGGCTGCGTTGCCACTGGGATTGGCATGGTTGTGCCATTGGAAGGTGAGGCCGGAGGCGATTGACCCTGATCCGGAGGAGACCCGCCTTCATTGAAGAACGGGTACCCGGAGCTCGAGTCCGCCGGCGGTGTTGGTGGCGGTGGCGACGGAGTTGAGTCGATGCTAGGTGGGGGCGCCAAACCCACCGGAAACAATGGCTCGTGGAGAATTCTCCTGTGAGTTTCAATTTCAACAAAGCTGCTAGATTTTTGAATACTAGCGAGCCCTCTTGCAGTGAATTGTGTAGCAGCCAATGATAGAAGAACCAAAAAGGCGCTGAAAGGATGATGAGCTACTTTCATTGTCAATTTTCCTTGGCCTCTCTTATTTTCTTTCCTTTCGCCCAATTCATTTCTGGTTTTTGTGTGCCAATTCTGTTTGGAGAGAGAGAGAGCCAGAAAGCGTGTCTGAGTTGGAGTGAGAGAGGAGGTTCTTTTTCTGGTCTGCAAGATCTAGATGCCCGAGTAGCTGACGACAACCAATAGCCGCACTTCTTTTCTTTTCTCTATTTATTCTGTTACCATGTATCAAATATATTTAAAATAGTTCGCGTAAGGGCATTTCTAATATTATACTGTGGCTGTGTTTTGGCGTTAAAATTTTGATGGGTTAAAATTAATAAAAATAAATAGAGGTAATTTAAATGAATTTTTATATTTATTATAATAAAAAATAATAATTTAATAGAGATGATATTATAATTATTTTATTATAATAAAACTTTTAATAAACAAATACATTCTGTATCAATGTAAAATAACACGTGGCAGTGAGAATACCCTCTTCTATGTTTCTTTATCCAAAAGGAATTGGACGATGATGGCCATGCAGTGGAGATATTAAAAGGGCCACGTTCATGTCCTTTTTTGTCTATTTATTAAATGGATTTTTCTTTCAGTTTCGATCGAGGGGCAAAGAACATATTCCACTATTTTTTGCTGTTTGGTGCCGTTAATTCCTGCCTTCTGTGCCTCCTCCTCCTTTACCACTTTTGATTCCTGTTCTGAACTGCCCACAAAATATCAGTACAAACGATCCACTCATCGTCCCCACCTGTCCTTCGGATCCGATCGTAATTTCTGGTTTCGGTGGTCCGTTTAAACGGCCAGGATTTTACCTAATAAGTTATAGTATTTGTTAAGATTTAAGGCACCTTATATCAATATGTTAATTAGGATATCATTTAAGTTTGGTATTAATGTTAATGGGAAATTCCCCGCTTGAAAAATTAGTTAGTTTTTTTTAATGCATCGTGCACCGTAGAGGAAACTATTTAAAAATCTAAACAATAATATATTTGTTTTGGCGTTTTGAGAGGTCAAGGTCAAACGTGTAATTTGGTGGGGGAAAGGTTCGATGGGTTCGGTTAACGTTTTGTGCTTTGTGCTTTTTCTTGTTGCTAGTTTGATCCACCGACCGTCTCTCTTTTTGGGGGGAGATGCACACGTCCAGTAAATATTATATGCTTTATCGCTTTTCTCTTTTGTTGAACACCACCACATTCGTAAAGACAGTTTTATCCTTTTACAACTTGCTCACGCTTTTCTGCAGTTGGGATAATTTAGTAAATATGAGCCATAGTATTACAAAATGGAAGGAAAACACTTGGGTTTATATTAAATTATCCTTATTTTTCCTTGAGTGCGACTTTTTCATTCCTAGTACTACCAGATTCAACACCAATACTTAATTATTTAAGATTTAAGATTCAATTGCTAATCCATTAAAAAAAAAAGTAAAAATTTGACAAGAAAATTAAGATTTGGAGTTGAATCCAGCGGATAACTTGTAGAAGAAAACTTTTAGCGCTGTCTCTAGCTCGTTGAGTTTGGCCCCACTTGGAATAAAAAGTCTCGGCAATGATTTCAAATGCTTTTCTATGAGGCGTGAAAAACCATCTTGCGGTAACGCCATCAACAACCTAGTTGTGCCACGTCTGCGCAACCCTGGTGGCAACCCTGCTGTTGGTGCTGTGTTGGTCAAAATCGATACCTACACCGTATAGGTTGGTTTTAAAAAAATTATCACTTACACCTACATCGTTAAGAGTAAAAACCGACCCTTAGCGGTGGCAGTTTTCGGTTATCCTACATTAATATTGAGCCATTTTTTTAACATGTTACACACTTTGCCCAATGTATTTTTTATTTTGGTCCATTAATCACATATCAATAAAATCTAAACTAATGAAATCTAAATTCCAAAATCAATAAAATTAAAGATCATCTTAAAAGATAAGATGAAAATTTAAAGTCCAAAGTAATAGAAACGTCACTATAAGTAAAAACTATTATCTTTTGAAAAATCCAGTTTAGACCCTAACAACACTTAGAGGGGAGAATATGTGTTTTCCCTCTAATTAACAAATCAATAACAATTTTAAAACATGTTCAAAACCTAATAGGGTTTCCCTTGGTTTCACAAGGAAAATCCAAAAATTTAGCAATTTTTTAAGGCCCTCGAGCGCAGGTCAAACGCTCGTCGAGCGCTTATATTTCTGTCTAAAATTTGCACTGAGAGCTCGAGCGCTTGTCTAACGCTAGTCAAACGTGATGACTCTGTATGAATTGTTGAACTAAAATGTATTAGAATTTTGAACTAAAATGTAATTGAGTGACTGATTTTGCAAGCATGATATAAATTTAATAGTGATTTGTCAATTTTATAAATTATAAATTTAGACAATTAGTTAAAATTTCATAAAAACTCGACCTCTTGACTTATATTATGCGATGTACTTACTAAAGTTTGACATTAAACTCTTTAATTATGATTATAATGCCTTCATATATATCCTTCTAAATACAATAAATTTGTAATTTTTTCTATCAAAATTCTAAATAATTAGTTCATTCACCTAGCAAGCTTCTTGGTAACTTGAATGTAAGTATTTGATTAGATAAAACCAACAACAAATCTCAAATATTTAGGTGAAACTAAACTATTGAGTAGACTTTGTCATGCTTCTAGAATACTACGTCTTGAGGTGAAATTAAAGTTTAAACTATTGAGTAGAAGCTACAAAACTTAAAAACTTAACTAATAAAAAAAATTATGGTTCAACCGGGAACCGTCGGTTTTTTCAAAAAGCTAAACCTACACGGCACCGTTAAGGGTAAAAATCGGAAACCCGGTGCCGGTGCCACCGAAATTTTCCGGTGACATTGTGCAGCCCTAGTTGTGCCCCTTTGATTAAACAATTTCAATGTCATTTGTCCAATATAATCTCTCCAATTTGCTAAACCGGAGTTTAACACTACAAAAGCTGTCATAATCCTTTTTATTTAATTATATATTTATTCCTTTTAATAATCCCATTGTAATCGGTTGGTTTTGTAAAAAAAAAATTAAGAATTTAAATTTAATTTTTTAAAATTACAATAAAAACGTTACTTTTACATGAATATCAATACAAATTAGTATTATTTTTTTTATAAATATTAATACAAGTCAACACCTTCTACACAGACACCAATAAAACTCAAATATCATCTAAATTTTTTTAAAACACTTGAAATCTTAAAAATATCACCAAAACGAACAAGCCTTAAATATGCCCAATTCGGTATATTCTCAATTCAAGAGATTCAACATCAAATAAAAGGTCATATTCCCTTATAGTAAATTACCATGGCTAATCTAGACTCCTATAACACGTCATACCGGAAGGCCCACCTTCAGGCTTCAATACCTATTTAACACAATAAAAAATAGGTATTGTTCACACACTCTAAAATTTTAACACAATAAAAAATTACAATAAAAAATTTTACACACTCTAAAATTTTAACACAATAAAAAATTACAATATAATCTCTCTTTCCTCCATCAAATCACTATTATTCACTACAAAAAATATAAAAAATTACCTCTCTCTTCACTTTTTCACTAAACCCAATACCTAAAATTTTAACAACACTAAAATTTTACAACACAAACACAACCTAAGTCTAACAAAAGTACCTATTTAGGTCCAGATAGAATCAATATAGCATAATAATGGAAGGGTGAAAATACAATTTTTTACTCACGAACTATGGTACATTTTGCACTTTGCATCTTAAACTACTAGTTTTGACACATTGCACCTTGTAATTACTAATTTTTGACATTTTGTACTATTTGTCAAATTTTCAGACTAAAATGACGATAATGTTCTTGACCCATTTTGGATATATTAAAAATATTATTGTCAATTCATTAATTTTTCAAGGGTATTATTGTCAAATTGAGATACAAAGTGTTTAATATTAATAGTTAGAGGGTGTAATGTATCAAAATTGATAGTTTATGGTGTAAAGTGTATAACATTAGTAGTTTGAAGATACAGTGTTTTAAAGATAATAATTTGAGTTACAATGTGTCAATACCTGTTAATTTATGGATAGAAAGTGAATTTTTTTCTCATAGTAATAATTTAGGTCCAATCGACCGACAAATTTTCGAGGCTGTCGGTTTTGGACCATTTGGTTGATGTTTTGCGTCGTCTGCTGACTGGCCTGAAATTATTGTTGGTGGCTCTATACTTTAGGAGCTTCTTAACTACCATATTATACTACTTCAGTTGATGTCGTTTAGGACATTGCCAAAGAAAGCGGCACTAAAGTAAATTATTAGCGAATTCCACCAGTGAATCATTTCAATTTGTTTGCTTGTACTGGCCCCAACACGAGAGAGATGCCCCAGATGGGGGTGTCAGTGAGTCCTCTCTCTCTCACTCTGTGTGTGGATGGATTTCAATTACCTTCAAATTTCGCCACCTAGCCGAAGTTTTTTTTTCTCTCTCTCAAGCATTAGGCAAAATCTTTGCTCGAAACTTGCCCTTTTCTTGGGCTTATGGGTTGATGATTATTCATCAACAATGCTCTGGCTGACTTCAATCTAGCTTTGGAATGCCACATTTCGCCGTATAATTCCTCGTCCCAGGCAGCAAGTCAAGCATCAAGAATAAAGAATCAAGCTTTGCTTTATACCATAAAAGCATAAAACTAGCCATGCAATCAAACTAGTCTAGGATAAGAGACGGAGAGAGGATAAGGAAAAAAGAAGAAGAAGATTATTTCTAGGGCCATTTATGTAATGAGGAAATTAAACAGGCTAAAACGGTGCCAAAAGCAAAAGCATATCCGTCAACCGTCATCTACACAGCAACTCGATCTTACGCTGTGGGAGGGGTAGGCGTAGGTTTTGTTTGGTTTAGATTTTAAAATAATTTGTGTGTTTTTATTTTTTTTAAGTAGTATAATTTTTTTGGAGATTAGTGAAAATTATGTTAAATGTTGAGGAATGTCGTAATTCACGGTATGATAAGAAAGTGCACAAAGACACGGCTTGATTCTTGCCCAAAATCTCAGCAATGGTAAGAGGAACAAGGATCAAATATCACATGAGTTTCCCATTGGAAGAAATCGGCCGATCACTTATATATAGAAAGGAAAATATATCGAATAACAATTATTTTCCCTCATTTCGTTCTCTTTTCTCTCTTGGTTCATTATTCTGAGTTTCTACATTGAAGTTGTTAAAATTTATTAAAATTAATGAAAACTATTAAAATTGATGAAAAATAATTATTAAAAATTTTAAAAACAATCCAATTGTACCAAAATTGTGTTTGGTTCATAGTTGAAGCGGACAACACGAAATCTTTTTCGCTTTCCGCCATTATTCGAAGGCATTCCCAATTCACAAGGCAAATATTCCCTTTTTTTCATATCCTTTTCCTCTTTAAAGTTTTGGCACAACTGCCCAACTCTATATCCTGCTCGCCGTGGTCGATCCAAGCACCAAAAGTATGCAATCCCATTTCATTTATGCTTAATGTCTTCTTGTGTTTCTTGGTTCTGTTTTCTCCGGCATGGAATTTAATTTTTATAAGATTGGGACAGAAGAAAATTGAAAAAATAGACAATTTTGAATTATGTTTTCAACGTGAGTACAAGAGTTGTAGGGTCCCTATATTTATGCTAACAACGGCTATCTTTACAAATAAGGAATAAAGCTTGATTCTAGCTAATTTGAAAGATGAAATATACAAGATATGATATGGTAGGATTTATAGGGATATCTCGTAAAACATATCAACCTTGCGTGAGACTTCATAAACAGTATCCCTAGAATCATGCTATCCTTGAATGCAATATTTCAAACTTGCCTTGAGACTTTGCCGTAGACTTTGTATCCCTAGAATCATGCAATACTTCTTCAAACTTGCCTTGAGACTTTGTATCCCTAGAATCATGCAATATCTGGTCGTCTATACCCTCCCGCAAGCTGTGCCGGGGCTGAAGGCACAGTTTGGGGCGAAAGCTTGCAAGAGAGACTTTGGATAGAGGCTTGGTGAAAATATCCGCTAGTTGATTATGAGTAGAGACATGTTTGGTAACAAGGAGACCAAGAGCAACCCGTTCCCGTACAAAGTGATAATCCAACTCGATGTGTTTACTTCTCGCATGAAAGACAGGATTGACAGTCATGTGTAACGCACTAATGTTGTCGCAAAACAGAACGGGAGAGCTTGTTAGTCGAACATGAAGATCACGTAAGAGAAATGAGAGCCATGTAAGCTCAGCTGTTGTATGGGCCATGGCGCGATACTCAGCTTCAGTACTTGAGCGAGAGACTGTAGTTTGTTTCTTGGCACACCAGGAGATGAGGTTGTGTCCAAGGAAAGTACAGTATCCAGTGGTGGATCGTCTGGTGATAGGACAACCAGCCCAATCTGCATCAGAGAATGCAAAGAGATCAAGTGTAGTATGGGAAGAAAAGTGGAGTCCATAATGAATAGTGCCTTTAACATAGCGAAGTATGCGTCTTACCATTTTCAAGTGAGAATGAGTAGGTGAATGCATAAATTGAGAGACAAAATTGACACTAAAAGAAAGGTCGGGTCGAGTTAGTGTGAGATATTGTAACGCCCCAACAATTCCCCGAAAATAAGAAGGGTCTTCGAGGAGCGTGTGACTCTTGAGGCCGGATGTTTTGGTCTCTAGTGGGGTGCTCATTGGTTTACAATCAACCATTTCTGTTTTTTCTAAGATGGTAAGAGCATAATGAGACTGAGATAAATGTAACCCGTCAGAGAGGGAGGTAACTTCAATCCCTAAGAAGTGATGGATTGGGCCTAAATCCTTCATTGCAAATTCTGCACTTAACTTGGAGATGAATGTATTTAAGAGTTGGGAATTTGAACCTGTCAAAAGAATGTCATCAACATAAAGTAGAAGAATTAATGTTCCGAGAGGAGAATGTAAAATAAAGAGAGATGGATCAGCAAGGCTACAAAAAAAATCATGTTGGAGCAAAAAAGTACTAAAGCGATCAAACCATGCTCTAGGGGCCTGTTTGAGACCATATAAGGCTCGCTGAAGTTTGCAAACATGGCGTGGATAATGTGGATCTACCATTCCCGGTGGTTGTTCCATATAGATGTTTTCAGAAATAAGGCCATGTAGAAAAGCATTTTTAACATCGAGCTGACGAATTTCCCATTGACGAACCAATGCTAAACTAATGACCAGTCGGATAGTGCCGGGTTTGATTACTGGTGAGAATGTCTCGTTGTAGTCAATATCATCAACTTGATGATATCCTTTGGCAACAAGACGAGCTTTAAGACGATCAAGAGACCCATCAGCTTTGAGCTTTGTTTTGAATACCCATTTGGACCCAATTATGTGCATATTGGGGTCTCGATCAACTAGAGTCCATGTCTGATTCTGATGAAGCGCACGAAGTTCATCTTCCATTGCAGTACGCCAACCATCATGAGCGAGAGCAGATTTGATGGAGTGAGGCTCGCGAGGAGTAGCTTTGGAGATGACCACAAGTCCATATTTGGGGTTAGGTTTGACAATTCCAACTTGTGATCTTGTGACCATAGGATGGGTGGAATGAGGTGGGGTGATGGAAGGTGCGGCAGGAGGAATTTCAGGCGGAGCTAAGTGATCTGTGGGAGCTTCATACACAGGTGAAGGATTAGGAGTAGATTCTTGCAATGAGAGTTGAGTCAGTGGTGGGTCTGGACATTCAATTAGATTGGTATTCGATGGGAAGGATGAACGAAATGAGTTAGAGGCTATAGTAGGAGGTGCAGATGCCAGGTGAGGTAATGGTATGTTGGTGGAAGGTTGAAGAGAAGTATCAGAAGTGTTATCATCGGAAATTGGGTGATGTGGAAGAGGAATATGAGGAATTGTAACATCTAAATGATCTGCACGAGAGGACAAAGAAGTAGGGTTAGAAGGTTGAACAGATATCCATGAGTCAAATATACTTAATGGTGTAGTGAGTGTATTTGGGGAAGAATTATTTTTTGTTCCATTGAAAGGAAAACATGTTTCATCAAAAACTACATGTCTGGAGATAAACATTTTACGGGTGGTAGGATGAAAACACTTGTAGCCTTTATGGCGGTCACTATAGCCAACAAAGATACAAGGCACTGTCTTCGGATCAAATTTATTTTTCTTGGTATCCCAAGTATAAGGAAAACAACGTGAACCAAAGATACGTAAGAATGAGTAACTAGGATGAGCAGCATGTAATTTAAAATAAGGAGTATCAAAAGCAAGAGAAGAAGATGGCAATCTGTTTATCAAATAGACTGCGGTAGCAAAAGCTTCAGTCCAAAGATATAATGGAGCATTGCTATGGAAGAGCATGGTCATGCCCAATTCTCGAATAATTCGATGTCGCCGCTCCACCATTCCATTTTGCTCTGGTGTATGTGGACAAGAAATTTGATGTACAATGCCCTGCGCTTGAAAGTGAGATGTAAGTTTGGAATTAAGAAATTCACCACCACCATCGGAATGAAATATTTGAATTTTTTTTCCAAATTGACGATCCACATATTTTTCAAATGCAAGGAACACAGTAAAAAATTCAGACTTTTTCTTTAAAGGAACAATCCATGTATATCGGCTAAAGTCGTCAACAAAACATGCATAATATCGAAAATTGCCAAGGGAAGAAATAGGAGCAGGTCCCCATAAATCACAATGAATTTTATTGAAAGGAGATAAACTAGAGTTCTTAGAATAATTAAAAGGCAATTTGCTCATTTTCCCTAACTGACAACTAACACAAACCGATCCTAAAGTTGTTTCTCCTACGACTTCAATGAGTCCTTTATTCTTGAGAAGTTGTAAAGTAGATGCTTGTGGATGTCCTAAACGTTGATGCCAAACTTCTTCCGTCCCTCTTTGAAAGCGATTGGAAAAATGAAGTTCATGGGGACTAGAAAGAACATATAAATCACCCTTGCGCTTTCCTTTCATTAGTACACGATCTGTCGCCCGGTCCTTAACACAGAAATCAAGGTTAGAAAATTCACAATTTACTGGAAATTGATCAGTGAGTTGGCTAACAGATAGTAAATTTTTTGCCAATTGAGGCACAAGAAGAACATCATTTAATGGAAGAATTTGTGATTTATTTTTTACACAAGTATCACCAATTGCATGGATCGAAAGAGATGTGCCATCACCAATTAAGACGGAATCTATCCCTGGGTAGGAACGCAAGTTTTGTAACATACCTGTAGTGCCAGTCATGTGATTTGAAGCCCCTGTATCAGTAATCCATTCAGTTTCAGCCAAGGACGTGTCGAGAGTAAGAGCTGCTAATGCTTGTGGAATCTCATCGTGTTGGACTGGCGGCTTAGAAATCCACCAGCAGATTTTTGCAATGTGGCCAAGTCCTCCACAATACTGGCAGCGTTCATTGCGATACATTTCGCGTTCAGCTGAGGTCATGCGTCTTTGACCAGGGGGAGGGGGTCTACGTGATGTTGAACCAGTGCTTTCAGACTCCCTACGATACCCTTTGTGGTCTTGTTTGTCATTGTTGGAGTTATGAGAAGTCTCAAAGGAATTGGACTTAACAGTGACGTCCATATGAGATGAACCTGCATTAGAGAAATTAGTGGCAGGATGGTTATGGGCTTGAAAACCTCTACCATGAGAGTCAAAGCTAGTGGTCCCTCGACCAGCATTATGATGCTGTGAAGGGTTATGACGTCGTTGGCCATAGGAGGCTTGTGGATCTGACTGGCCATAGAAGGCGATTTGTTGGCTTGATTGAAGAGCTGGTCGTCTAGAGTCGTACCACGTCTGGCGTTGCTCGTACCCTTGGAGTTGAGACACAAGTTCAGAGTAGCTGGGACGCGGTGGTTTGAGCATGGTTGTGGCAAAGTTCTCATACTTCGGTCCAAGGCTGGTGAGAAGTTTGAAAACCTTGATTTTGTCTGAAACTGGAGTGCCAATAGCAGCAAGACTATCGCACAGATTTTTGAAACGACGCAGATGCTCTCCTAGACTGATTTCTTCATCTTTGTGAAGGTACGTTAATTCTTGTTGTAACGTGTATTCTCGTTCTTGAGAATCTTGAGCATATGCTTCCTTGAGAGCAAGCCACACACTTTGGGCGGTGTCAAGCCCAATGACAAGACTAAGAGACTCTTCTGCCAGAGTTCCTATAAGCCAACCACGGAGTAGACGGTCGGATTTTCTCCAGGCAATATAGGCAGTAGTGAGAGTTTGTGTTTGCTGGGCAGAGGTGGATTCAACATACATTGAAGGGGGATTAGTTTCACCAGTGAGGTGGGAAATGAGATCTTGGCTTTCAGCAAGGGCAAGAGCTTGCTCCCGCCATAATGGGTAATTTGCAGAGGTGAGTTTCAATGTAATGAAATTGCTGACATTAAGAGAGAGGGTAGCCATTGAATAACTCGTGTACTCACACAGCTTTGATACCAAGAAGAAAATTGAAAAAATAGACAATTTTGAATTATGTTTTCAACGTGAGTACAAGAGTTGTAGGGTCCCTATATTTATGCTAACAACGGCTATCTTTACAAATAAGGAATAAAGCTTGATTCTAGCTAATTTGAAAGATGAAATATACAAGATATGATATGGTAGGATTTATAGGGATATCTCGTAAAACATATCAACCTTGCGTGAGACTTCATAAACAGTATCCCTAGAATCATGCTATCCTTGAATGCAATATTTCAAACTTGCCTTGAGACTTTGTCGTAGACTTTGTATCCCTAGAATCATGCAATACTTCTTCAAACTTGCCTTGAGACTTTGTATCCCTAGAATCATGCAATATCTGGTCGTCTATATTTCATCTTTCAAATTAGCTAGAATCATGCTATCCTTGAATGCAATATTTCATCCTTGCCTTGAGACTTTGCCGTAGACTTTGTATCCCTAGAATCATGCAATACTTCTTCAAACTTGCCTTGAGACTTTGTATCCCTAGAATCATGCAATATCTGGTCGTCTATAGGGACATCCTAAGAAATGACAACAAAATGATGTGAGCCCATGCCTTCCTTGAATCGACTGTTCAACCAAAAAATCTCCATCCACCTAGGACGAACTATAATTGGGCCAAAGCGGTAGCATTAGCTGTCTGATTGAACAGGAGATTGGATTCTGAAGGAAAAATCATGAAAAACAGTACAAGTCAAATATTGTTAACTGCTGATCCGATCGGGCCTCTTTTTCTCTCTCAGTCATAGGCTCTGTCGTCCGATCAACGTGTTTTTCTGTGGGCCCTGGTTTTGGTTACAGTGAGTCCTGATAA
The DNA here is from genome assembly GCA_963930655.1 of Myrica gale. NCBI lineage: Eukaryota > Viridiplantae > Streptophyta > Magnoliopsida > Fagales > Myricaceae > Myrica > Myrica gale. The sequence continues at coordinate 443,737 of OZ005621.1, forward strand.
TCTCTGACATTTCTCTTTCATCTGTTTAAACGACTTGCCGTGGTTCCCTCATTTGGGCTTCCGTGATGGTCAAGTCCGGTTCAAAGTGTTAAAAAAAACAAAAGAAAGCTCGACTCCCAATTACAGGACGACAACCTCTCTCCATCTCCCTGGTAAGTGTGTGGTGGTTAGAGAAACAGTCCCTGCGTTTTGGGCTTTGTTCTATACTGTCTTTTGTTCTTCCACGCGTCCCAATGACATCCAGCAATAACGTCGCTATACCCGTTGTTACCTGGGGAACTTGGCCCCTATCTAACTGTAGCGCAACTCACGTTCATATGTCCTTGCCCATGGGGCCTTGCCAAAGGTTTATTTCAAATGCGGTCAACATCCAGCTCGTTTTACGCATCAACTATTGGAAGCGGATGGTTTTTCCACTTTAATGGAAAATTGCAGTTTTTATTTCACAAATTACAACCATTAAGAAAGAATAACATTGGGCTGTAGGGAATGGAATTGCATATAATCGTGTCAGACTGCACTGCACTCTTAAGACCCTGTATACACACTGCCGCAGAAGAGGGAGAGAAAGGAAAAGTGAGGATTTTTTAGTATTGTGCATTCCACTTCTGTTCTTCCCGGCGATGGTCTCTGGCTTTGCAAAACCAATGTTGAAGATGGTGTTGGTGTTGCTCTTTCACCTTTTCTTTCTTTGTTCCTTTGGCCTTACTGGTAACTAAATGCGCGATCTTACCTTCTCTACTCATGAAATGCGCCACTTTTCTTGTTGTTGTTGGGCTTCTTTTGTAGCTTTTCTTGAGTAAAGTCATCATTCTCTGCGTTTCTGTCTTTCAGGTGCAGGTCAAGAATCTGTTGTGCTCTTAAACCTCTATGAAAACCCTGAGGACCAGGTCTTCCATGCATCTTCTCGCTCTGCTCTTCCCATAGCAGTTTCTGTGAGTGTTGAAAACCTAAATGAGGTCTCAAGCAGTATTTTGATGGCTGAAACGTGGCTTAGGAACCGTGTTTTTAGCTCACTACCCGGCCACTAAAATCACCATCATTGTTGTGGGTGATAATGTGCTTTGCGACAAAGGCCAAGAACACAAGCTGGATTTGGTCCTGCCATCTCTTAAGAACTTTTATCACTATCTGACAAAACCAAGGTCTCTGCTGCTTTCTCGTCCAACTGTTTGCAACCATACTCTGATTTGTACAGAGATGATTTGGCTAAGAAAGTTATCAAGCCTCTTCTAGAGTTTGAGTATCAACTCAACTTACTCCGGTGTCTGTTTGATTGGCCCAATTTTAACGTGATAAAATAATTATAATATAATATTTCCTCGTCAAATTATTAATTTTCATCTTATAAAATATAAAAAAATTTATTTAAATCATCTCTATCAATCTTCACCGATTTAAATATCTTAAAATTTTAATATTTCCAAAATTTCAACTTTCACCGATTCAAATACTCTAAAATTTTAATATTTCCAAAATTTTAATACTCAGACATAACTCGCCTCCAAATTTCTCTGCTCTATACGATGGTACTGCGAGTTCGGGTTCTTATCACTCAGTCCATGGAAAAGTTGGATTTTTTGAGCTCAGAAGTATCAATGTGTTAGTCAACAGTCCAAAAGAGAGAAAGCCCGTGAGCAGGAAGCTCTCATTCATGGAGTCCAAGTTTGTAGAGCCATTCCCAGCAAGGCCAACTCCATTACCGGAAATTGCACGAGCTCCACTCCACTCCTCCGTTGGCTACCCCGCTCCTGCCAATGTAGCTAAAAGCCCACATCCCTGATCCCCCTCCTTCCCAAATTGCTTCTCCCCCATCGTTGTCCTTCCCCTTTGCTCCAGAGATGCCTCCAGTCGAGCATCCAGCGACTCCGCCTTTCGGCTTTGCATTTCCTCCTTGTAATCCAGCTTCCACCGGTGCCCCAGCACCAGAGACAGGGGTGATCCAGAAGCTGTGGTGTGTGGCCAAGCCTAGTGTTCCAGCGGAGACACTGCAACCGGCAATGGACTATGCTTGTGCCGAAGGTGGTGCTGCTTGTGAGGAGATTCAACCGCATGGAAACTGTTACAATCCTGATACTATTGTTGCGCATGCTTCTTATGCCTTCAATAGCTTTTGGCAGAAGAACACGGAGGAACTTGCAGCTTTGGAGGGACTGCTATGTTAATCAATGCTGACCCAAGTAATCTTTCTCTAGTGCTCTTATCTTATTGTCTTTTGTCTCCAGTGGTTTTCTTTCTTGTTTTGATCTCCAATAGGATAATCACGAAAAATATTGGTTGTCTTTTCGAATGTTCAGTGACATTGGGTCGCTGTTGCAGGTTTTCTTCACTGTCGGTTTGTTCTCAGCTAGATACAGTAATTGAAGCCACAATGGAGGTTGTCGGGATGGACTGAGTTTTGCTTTGTTCTCTCTAGTTATGTGGTATTCTGCATGTGGACCAAAATAGGAAATTTGACTTGTGTCTTAGATATATATATACCCTGCTTATGCTTCAAAGTTTGATCAAATAATTGCTGCTTGTCTTTTGACTATATTTTCCCTACCATTTGCTGATGATATCAATTTGCTATGGAGTGTGCATCCTTGACAAAATGATCTTAGATTGCGTTAATGTGTCATGGCCTAAAATATTCTCATAGTGCCTAGTTGTGCATATATCCCAAAGACTTGTGGTGCTGATTCTATATTGCAATGACCTCATTTTGTTTTTTCTAAGCGGAACGGACTGATTTGGTAACGATAGTTTTGGACACAATACCGAAAACGACTTATTTGGTTGCTAAAGGTGCTTGATCTTGATTTAGTTCGGGCTTTTAGTTTTGAGTAGCGATGGGCCCCAGGCACATCTTTTTGGGGGCATTGGTCCCAAGTCACTCCGCTTGAGATACTGTATACATATTGTCTTGGTGCTGTGCTGTAGAGAAAGCTAAAATGTCGCTGGATATCTGATTTGGCGTTGATATTTGTCTGGATGTCGAGCTTATGCTTAAAAAAAGTGGTGGGACTGGAAGCTACTCTTTTGTATCAGAGCCAGGTTTCGATCCTGGGACCTGTGGGTTATGGGCCCACCACGCTTCCGCTGCGCCACTCTGATTTGTTGACATAAGCTGTATAGAAATTTAACGTGGCTTTTCTGTATGTATCAACTTGGACAATGGTTCTGCTGATAGACTACTTAATTCTTGTTCTCCTGATTTTCTCGCAAAGGAAAATAAAAAAAGAAAATAAAACAAAGGAGTGGAAAAAGAACAAAATGAACACTTTAGAAGGACAAAAAAAGAAGAGAAAATATACCTAAGCGTGCTTTTGGAGTAAAAGGGTACTATGTCCTGTCTTGTATACACAATCTGAGAGGGGATCCAGTTATTTGATGCTTTTACTTGTTGGAAAACTCTCCTGTTTCAAGCTACACTTCTAAGTTGCCGCAGCTTTCAAGATTCCATTAGGTTTGTACATTTTCTGCTCACATATTTAGCTGAAATGACAATAGGTCACACCGAAAAGCACCGAGTTTGCCTACATTCCAGTGTCTGGTTTCCCTTATCTCAAGGGTAAAACAAAGGAAAAAAACTACTTTCAATCCTCTTACTACTTTTGGTCGGATCCGTCGAATGTAAAACCTATTACATTTACGCCATGCTGCCGTTCCATATAAACTCAGGTAAAATCAATACTTGTACCCCACATCACCTTTCGTAAATTCCTATCCGACCGACAGACATGACTGCTAATGATTTCCTTTTCAACAAAGGTTAATAGAGTAGTGACATACAACGTATGATGACAAAGAAAGGAAGCAAGCATTGTGTAGGGAGAATTAAAATGTGGTGGGCTATGATTATCATCCACACTTCACATCGAGTGTAAAAATCTCGATGTCCCATTACTACTACATTCTACACTACTAAGGAAATTTGATCAATTATCTCACGCTTCAAACAAAATTCAAGGAGCACAGGGTGCACGCTGAAGAAGCTTTTCTGTAAGATGAAGTTAAATTATGTACACAAAATCATGATAGACAACCCAAAAAAGATTCTTCATTGTCGTGGATTGCTAGTTGCAACGACTATTGCAGTGCAGTCTCCCTCTTGGCCATCATTTGTAGCATTACTTCTGTCTTCATTCTGCATAAGTACATCAGCACAAAAATTCAAACAAGGACCACACCCATAAACAAAAACCCCAAACAAAACATCTCTATGCAATAGACTATGTAACAGAGAATAAATGAATAAAAAGTTCTAGCTTGCCATGCAAAACATTTGTAGCAGTATGACACATATAAGGTTGTTGCGTTTTACCTCTTGCACATTACACTTGCCGGAAGCACAGAAATTAGAGACAAACATAAAAGATGACTAGCTGCTTAAGTTTCTCAAACAAAAAAACCACAGACTCAATCTGAAGATTAAGAACAATTCATATTTTCTCGTGAGGAAGTATCCAATCGCAACAAATGAACTGTTAGTCTTATAATTCTACAAGCAAAGGAAGAAGACAAGAAGGGAAGAGAGAGAGTGCTTAAATTTCCTTTGATGAAATGTAGCTCATCAAGTGATTCCCATCCAGGACAAAGCATGCCAACCGAGTAAGTAAACTCTGCAGTCCAAGAGTTTGCAGCAACTGAACAAAATTGCCACGAAAGGGCACACTAATATGTCACACTACCCAATCAAGGATAACAACATGCCACTTAAGTCCCGTGGCAACAACAAAGAAACCTGATTCAAGTTTGGCGTTACATGAGCTTTTAAGATTTTATCAACCATAATAGGTTTCAAGAATAAATCATTTTGTTACGATGAAGGAAAAGGATCCAGCTAAACTATCCACCAGAAATCCTTGAAGACCCACAAAGGATAGCTGATGAAAATATTTTCGGTTCTTATCTGAATGCAAGATTCCGGTGAACTTCGTTTAGCTTTTTACATAAAATTTCAATCAACCTTGCAAATGATAAATAATGAATACACCCCAAGAGGAACATGCCTTTTTAGTTAGACCATGAGCTGACATTACTTCATAAAACTTGCGCATCAACATTTCTTCTTCTACCTGCCAATCATAAACCTAGAAGATTCAGTACGGGCTTTTCAAAATTAAAAACCTGAAACAAATAACTTTATGATGTTATTCTTCTCTCAACAAATGCAATTAAATTTCTCTATGGTAGTAATTGTAAATAATATTCATATATCTTTTGATTTTTAAATTGTTTGCAAAACACTTCTTTAATATAGGAAACTATGACCCTAAGATAAGTATGAGAAAACCTAAGATAGGGAATCCCCACATTCATTGTGTAATAAACAAATGTCGTGGCTGTCACTATTGTGATGTCCCAGCTCATAACCATAGGAGCCAAAGCAATGGTACAGGCAAATGAATATCATTGAACCAAAACAACACTATAACGCTGGCACCCAATTTGCCTATTGATTAAAGTATCACAGTGAATGAGACAAACACTGCACAGCAAGATGATCAAAAAGTAATTGGATACTTACGAACCAACCTGAAGTTTATGCAATTCATGTGACATTGATCTATAGGAGTCCATAAGGAGCTCACTCTGCTTCTCCAAATGTCTAAACCATCCACACAAAGCAAATCAATTTAACCAAGCAAAACGCAAAACACAAATCTATCATAGAAGACATCTCTTTGAAGAAACGTACTTCAGTATCTCTCCCGAGTATCTGGGATCCATTATAATCTTATATTTGCTACACCGTCGATCAAACCGCAGCCACCAATGCGAGCTCCACAAGAAGGCTTCGTTCCTAAGATTTATAGATAAGCACACAAAAAGAGTTTAAGAGTGGTTCCAGACCTGAAAATATTAGAGTTGGCTCATTACTGTCACCCATACCTCACTTAGATCTTCTTTTGTCTCTCACACACCCAATTTCCCATTCTGTTTTCGGTCCTCTATTCACGCCCATACCGCAGGTCAAACCACAAACAACTTAAATACTCTGATCAAAGACAAATTTGGTGTATTCCCAATTACACTTCTGTTAGGACCAGTTTGAGAAACTTTCAAAGACAATACTACTCTCCAAAACAACCCATCCAAAGGAATCGCTATCTCCCAGTCCTATTCTAGTAATCTAATCCAATATGAGAAAACAAGTTTGCACGCAAAACTCTGCTAAGGATCAATGAAGATGAGAAAGAAGATACGGGGAGGGGGGGGAGTGAAAGATGTCGGAACCCTTACCAGATCTGCGCTCGAATCCTTGAAGACTGAAGTTGAGAGCTGACGGAGGTGCGTGGTCTGGCCGCTGGCGAACGATTTTTACTCTAGGGCCCGGACAAGAGTTGATGGTGGATGAAGTGTAGGCGCGGGTGCGTGAAGGCCCAAGTAAACAAAACGTCAACAACGAAGAACAGAAGAACGAAAAACATAAATGGGGATTTTCTCGTACTCATAAAAATGGGCCGATTTTTTGGGCCTGGGTTGTTTTCGCCACGCTCGTCCCTACAGGCCTGCAGTTGTAAAATGGGCTTCATTAAGTAGTTGAAAATTTTCGGGCCGATATAATAGACTAATAGTTATAACCCATAAATAGAATTTACATATAACTGGAAAATAAAACAAAAATCTCTTTACACGCTGGGTACTCTGGGTCATTTGTTCTACGATGTTAAAATTTCTTCGGAACAATGTTTTTTTCTGAAATGTTCGGTTCGATTTTAACCTAGAGAATTTCTAGGATTTAAATTCATTCACAAAATAACCACCGAACATCTTAAGAATTTAAACACAAACACCAATATATTTAACACAATTTTCAACAACTTTTTCTTTTTTTATTTAACACAAATTTTCTGTATATTTTTTCACATAACTTCAATACTTTTTTATTAAACAATTACATCAAATTAGTAAAAAGATTCCATATCAATGAGGGTTTCTACAGTAACAGAGCAGGCATCGGTAATTTTTTGGGGACAGTTTTTTGTGGAAAGTATCCGTATCCTGCAAGTTTAAGTTAGGAATTCATAGGGCCATCATTCTGGTGCCTGCACGCTCGTCATAGACAGCGAGGAGAGGCATCCCATGCAGAATTGCAGATGCAGGGCCCGGCGCTTTACATTCATGCATGACCAGGTTGGTGGCGTGTGATTTTCCCTCTCTTTTTCTTTCCCATGGGAGTTGGAACACATTCCGTATTCTCTACATAATTGTGGGTCCTAGATAATTGAATACACAAAGGGGCTTTGCTTGGATGAAACACAAGGCCGAAACTTTTTCTTAGGGCTTGTTCGGCAATTTAGTATTCTCAGGATTTTTTGAATCCTGAGAATACACAAACCGAACATGTTTTTTAACTTCACCTAAAAATAACTACAGCACGCATACCAATAAAGTTAACATCACCTAAAAATTTTCAAAACACAAAAAATTCTCAAAAAACACCATCACCGAACAGCCTCTTAGTATTTTTTTCATTTCGTAAACTGAAAACAATAACAAAACAAGTTCAAGAAACAGTTTTATTTTTAGAGTAATCATTCGAAAACAGATTTTAGAAACGTAGAGATAATTCTACTGTCACCTTTCTCTCCTCTCACACGGCAGAGGCGTTCGTATGTGTTTGTGTTTTTAGCCAACAGGGGCTTCAGAAATAGTTATCAACTAGCAATCTAAGCAATGGGTTTCGCCTCAATTGGAACCTCGTTTGCTGCGTGGATGTCCCAAGTTCAAACACGAGTTGACCGTCCACGTGATTAGGGCCGAGCTCTAATGCCTTTGCATACGTCGATTGGGGTCATGAAAACGAGGGTCATGATTCTGGTTGGTGCTTTAGCACTTTGGCAGAAAAGCTAATTAATTGCTAAAAATAAGGGCTTAACATTTATGTTTTGGACCACTGAACTTGTGTTGTGCCCCCATAAAGCATCTTAAGATCGTGATTAGGTTACACGTAACTATCAAGTCATTAGCAGAAACAAGCTAGCTAGTTTTGTTACCTAGTATTAGTGATAGATTCAAATATATCATTCTTGACAGTTGACACTTGTTTGTTTTATTACCTGTTTCTAGAGCTGTTAGAACATTAAATTGATTTGTTTTGTCACTGATTTTAAGCTTTCAATCTTTCCTCATTAATTCGACAGACAGGAATAGCATCTAGAAATGTTAGGATATGTAACAGAGACAGCAAACTTAATGGGACCCTGTTTCATGGTTTTGCCCTCCACATATGATTTTTAACTGTTAATATGATGATTCATTGAAAAAAATCGGAAACTGACTTTCCTGTCACGATAATCATGGCATCTTCAGAGCAGAGATTACTTTTGAAAGCGGAATTGTATATATTATCTTATGATCTTGGCAGAAATGCTCAGTCACCAATGAATGAAGTGCAAGAAGGAGGCCAATCCTTCCACATTCATTGAATCAAACTTCAGAAATCTGTATCTTCCTCTTTCGGTCATGATTATGAGACCTTGCACAAAAATTAGGATTCCAGAACACTGACTAGCATGTTCATACCCTGTGTGAATGAATGACAGGAATATCTGCAGTAAACTTTTGGTTAAAAAGGAATTGAATACCATAATTAGCACATGGTTTCGCACAAATTTTGATTCACGTGGGGTTTCCTCTGCGGTTAACTTTCCCACATAAGAATCTGGAGCCATGTGCTTTGCTATAATTACTTTCGTAAATTTGGGTGACATAAACTCTTCTTTTTCTACTCTTTCAAATATATTAGTACATGGTGTGAGTTGTAAATGACATCTAGCCTAGCTTTCTTTGCTTTGTTTTGGATTGAAAATCTCCCTCTTTCAACAAGATCCATAAAGAGGGTCAAGGCTGTCCTTAAAGGATGTTGAGCTTCAGGATACTAAATCAATTTGGTCCTCCTCTTGATTTACGATTCAGGAAGAAATTAGATCAAATGGTCCCCTTCTGATTCCAGGAATTTTCTTTCCTCTGAGCTGCAGAGACAAATCTCTGAGGAAAGTAGCAGATAATGTTGGGCACGAACTTCCAACTAACAAGAGCACATGGAATGGGTCATTCATCGAATAGGCCGAACATAAGTGATATCCACAATGCTCCCTCCTATCTTTCAAGTGGGGCACCTCGATCTTTACTTGTGTGGTATAGAACTGATATTCAAAAGATCCAAGTTAGCAAATGCAGGGCCTAAAATTTCCACTAGGACGACATCGCATGTCATTTGCAGAATGTGATAACGAGTTCTTTGACTGCAAATCACATGGTTATATCCCTGAAAAACAATATCTTCCAGTGTTGACAGATCACCAGCCAGTTCTTTTGGACAACATCTTCTAAAGATCGTCCCACAGATGGGTGTCAATTTTCACTAAGAGACCCGACAGTCTTCAGAAATCCATCTCATTTTGCAGAGGTCCTATTGGTGCAAATCAGTTGGACAAAGAACATAATTTAAAATTTATATGCAGCCATGCAGGTGATTATATTCTTCATGCAGCAGTAATATTAATATATCTGCGCATTATTCTGGGGATCATCAGGGGACGTGTCAAAAATTGTAGGGAGTTCTGTACAATCTTTGATTGGTTTTTTATGACACTGGGGGGGAAGGGGATTGGAGCATGGCATGTGGGTGAAGAGAATAAAAGAAATAGGTAAGGGAAAGCATTGTGGTCACAACTTGTCCACCAGGAGCAAAGAGTCCACCATGCCCATTGGAAGAGTCCGTGGACAAATGAGAAGATCATAGCAAACTCGGATAGCTTCTAATATCTTATGCTCACAACAAATTTTGTATTTGTGTAGTAAGTTGTCACTGATTAAGATGATAACACTTTGAATAAGTAAATGAACACAGGTAAAAATTCAAATAAACTTTCCTCTCATCAATAGATTAGACGAAATGGATATTAGCTCCCCTTATATGAATTAAAAATATCCTCATTTCTAAAGAAAAAGATTGGGCAAATATTAAAAAGAAAAGGAAATAAATAAACCTCTGTGAGAACCTGTATATGATACATGTACCGTCCTGGTTTGTGAAGAGAAAAAGAGAGAAGCAATCACAGTTTGGTCCAGGAATCCAGGCACCTTCCTTTTTTTTCCCCTTAAGCCCAGACACCTTATAGGCTTATACCTTTATAAAATTATACCGCAGTAGTTTCATAATATCACGAAAAATGATGAGACAACTTTTCCTATTTGTCATTTTTCGGCTTCGGATCGTTTTTTTTTGGGAGAAAATAGAGAAAATGAGATGGATACCACTTTTATCAAACTACGAGAGAGATGCATAAGTCGTTTTCTTTGCACAAGGGTATCTCCTCTGTCTCTCTCACACACGCACTAAAACGACTTAAGGGAAGTCAGATTGTATTTGGCAGAGGGAGCAACAAATCTGCGCCTGTCAGACTGGCGTGCATTACTTGGGTGAGAGAGAGAACAGAAGAAGAAGAGGGGGCGGGGGCCTCATGAACTCCTATACTGAGTGATTTGAGCCTGTTTGCTTTCTAGCTCTCTTAGAGCTGCAAAAAATAAAAAGTTCCGCCGTTAAAAGAGAAACGAAGATCACGGAAAGAGAGTGGAAAATCACATGATTTCCTAATTTTCAGTAGGCAAGACATATAACTTGGGTAGTGAAAAACGGGTATATGAGGAAGCCGGTGGTGGTGGGGGTGGTGGTGTTGATTCAAAGGGTATGAGATAGAAAGAGTTAGAAAGAGAGAGAGAGGGAACATTGTGAGCGTTGTTGGCTTTACGTGTTTGTGTAGCTGTGGAGGCTTTCAATTAGGACTGTTCAAAATACTGGCTGGACCGGCCAAACCGGACCGGATCGAACCGATTTTGACCAAAACCGGTTGACTTTTTTGAAACCGGGTTGACTGGACCGGTAAACCGGTGTATTCCGGTCCGGTTTTGGGTTACCCTCATGAAAATCCGGGACCGGACCGGAGTATACCTCTCCAAACCGGCCCGGCGAAACCGGGAACCGGACCGGAACAAACCAGTCATATGACCAGTTTGGTCCGGTCTATATGCTATACAAAGGTCTGGTTTGGCCGGCCAAACCGAACCGAACCGAACCGGACCGGATCTTGGACAACCCTACTTTCAATGATGAGGAACAATCATCTTTTTGATGTATGGCCTTTTTGGGTTTTGTTGGGTGGTTTCAGTGGTATGTGGGGCTGGTTCTCTGCCTCTCCCGATATAGTTCTCGTGCAGTGAACATTGTGTTTCTTGTCGTTGTCCCCACTGATATTTGATGCTTTGTGCTTGCTAAAGTAGAAGTGCACTAGGACATCTGTTAGGTGCTTTACTTTCTGAACTCTATATTATTGTCTTTGCTTATAGCTCTTGTTGCTGTGCATGCAATCGTTTGTTTATGAATTATTGTTTGGTGAGATTCTGAATGTCGTCTGATGCGTCTAGTTTGCTTTGATGGAGGTGGAATCCAGTTCTTTCTTTTCTTCTATCCTTTTTATGGTGTTTTCCTCTATTTTGTGCATTAAAGTTGGCTCCTTCTTGCTTATTGTCATATAGATGCTTTTGCCGATGAATTTTTGTTGCGATGCATTTGATTTGTTTCAGTTGTTGATGAAAAGTGACTCAGGTAGACGCTTGTGACTGTATATATACTCTGAATAATTATTTATATAATGACTCGGGCATGTTTGCTTGTATATTCAGCCCTACAAGGAGTGCAGTAAATGACTGAGTTGTAACTCTAATGAATAAAGAAAAGGTCAGTTGTTGAAGCGGTATAACCAAAAGATACCAAAGTAGAGGAAAACTTAGAAAACCAATATCTAGAAGCTTGATGCAAACCATACAAAGATTTTTGAAGTCTGCATACCCGTTGCTCCCCCTTTTCCATTAAACCCTGGAGGAAGTTCCATATACATTTCCTCATTCAAATCCCCCTATAATAAGGCATTATTTTACATCCAACTGATGTAAATGCCAATTTTTGACTGCTGCAACAGCCAATAAGGTTCGGACAGTGACAATTTTTGCCACGGGAGAAAATGTTTCCTGAAAATCCAAGCCTTCAATTTGAGTATAGCCCTTGGCAACCAACCGGGCCTTATACCTTTCAAGACTCCCATCAGCCCTATACTTGACTTTGTAAACCCACTTACATCCAATTGGTTTCTTATCAGGAGGTAAAGGAGTGAGAAGCCAAGTGTTGTTCAACTCAAGTGCCTTAATCTCAGCAGCCATAGCATCTCTCCATTCAGCAATTTGAACAGCTTGTTTAAAAGTTGTTGGTTCAATGATAGAGGAAATGGATAGTGCAAAAGTACGATAGTGATCAGAAAGATGATGATAAGATAAAACAGAAGATAAAGGATGAGCGGTACCTGAGGTTGAATAAAAAAGAGAGCTGTCTGTCAAAGAGGAAGATGGGATGGTGGAAGAGTGAACAAGATGACAATGATAGTTTTGGAGATATGAGGGTGGTTTACAGGTTCTAAGAGATCTTCTGAGAGGCAAAGGAGGGATGATAGGATATGAGATGGAAGGAGATAATGGAGTAGTATCATGTAAATGAGGAGATGCTGCAACATTAGGACTTGTTGCAGCATCAGAACTAGAAGAAGGAGACGTGATATCTGGAACCAATGGAGAAATAGAGGGTGAAAAAGAAAAAGAAGGAAGATAAGAATCTGAAATAGCACATGGCAATACAGAAGAAGAAATGTCAACAGAAGGTTGAGATTGATAAGGACAAATATGCCCATAGAAAATAACATCCCGAGAAATGAAAGTGGAATGAGATGTTAAATCACAGAGCTTATATCTTTTAATGGCATATGGATAACCAAGAATGATACACCTACGAGCCCTAGGATCAGATTTGTGGCGATGAGGAGATGGTATGGATGCATAACAAAGACACCCGAAGACTTTAAGATGAGCATAGGATGGTGCTTTGTTGAAAAGAAGTTCAAATGGACTCTTATTGGATAAAAGATGAGAATGGGTTCTGTTAATAAGGTAAGTGGCTGTGAGTACACAGTCCCCCCAAAATTCAAGAGGAAGAGATGCTTGAAATCGAAGGGATCTAGCCAAATTCAAGATGTGTTGATGTTTACGCTCCACAACACCATTTTGTTGTGGAGTGTAAACACAACTTTTCTGATGTATAACACCATGATCTGAAAATAAAGAATTCATTTGAAATTCAAGACCATTATCAGTTCGAATGGTCTTGATTTTCGAATGAAATTGAGTTTCAATCAAAGAGAAGAATGACTGAAGATAATATTAAGCTTGAGATTTATGATTCATTAAAAACAGCCAAGTACATTTGGAGTAATCATCAACTATTGTAAGAAAGTATCTAGAACCATCAAGTGATGGAATAGAAAAGGGTCCCCAAATGTCGCTGTGAATGAGCTCAAAAGAATTCATTTTATTTTGTTGTGGAGTGTAAACACAACTTTTCTGATGTATAACACCATGATCTGAAAATAAAGAATTCATTTGAAATTCAAGACCATTATCAGTTCGAATGGTCTTGATTTTCGAATGAAATTGAGTTTCAATCAAAGAGAAGAATGACTGAAGATAATATTAAGCTTGAGATTTATGATTCATTAAAAACAGCCAAGTACATTTGGAGTAATCATCAACTATTGTAAGAAAGTATCTAGAACCATCAAGTGATGGAATAGAAAAGGGTCCCCAAATGTCGCTGTGAATGAGCTCAAAAGAACAAGTAGAAGTACTAATGAGAAATGACAGCTTATGTTGTTTGGAAAGATGACAAACATTACAAGGAAGCTGTGAGGAAGACTTAATATCGGGCACTGTTTTATTTAGCAAGGCTAGTCGATTGGAGGAAGGGTGACCTAGTCTATAGTGCCAGAGATCTAAAGAAATAGAAACTGAAGCTACTTGAGAAGAAACAGAGATAACCGAAGATGGTAGCAGAAGATGAAAGAGGCCAGCTTTCTCTTCACCCATCCCAATCGTTCTCCATGATGACAGATCCTGTATGAAGCAACGATTAGTAAGGAAAATAAGACAACAAGGAAGCTGTTGAATGAGTTTAGAAGCTGAAATCAAATTGAACTTGAATGAAGGTACACACAAGACATTATGTAAAAGAAGATCATTGGACATATGAATGCTTCCAATGTGAGTAACAACAGCAACTTGGGAATTAGGTAACCTAACAAATGTTGTCACTTCAGAGGTAATGTGAGTGAAAAATGAAGAAGAATTGACCATATGGTCGGTTGCTCCAATGTCTATAATCCAAGAAACATGAGCTAAGACGAGGAAAGAGCATGGCTGGATAAACACCAGAAGTTACCTGATAGATTGGTAAAGGATGGTGTAAGAGAATCATAACTAATATGATTGCAGAGATCTGTCGAGGAGATGAATTAAGCTGATGTGAATGAGATTGTTGTGGTGCTTTTAGCAAAGCAAAGAGTTGCTGGCATTGCTCTTGAGTGATGGAGAGTGAAGGGTTGGCTGAAAATGGCGAACCAGAACCAGAAACCAAATCAGGTGGAGAACTAACAACCTGATTGGCAAAGCTGTGAGAAGTTCCTCTAGGAGGAAAGCTTTTATATTTGTTGGCACGATACCCTGGTGGAAATCCATGTAATTTGTAGCATTTATCAGCGATATGGCATATGATTCCACAATGACTACAAACTGGTTTGTCTCTGCGGGGATAGGAGCCTTGTTTGGAATTGTAGCTCGACTTGGCTAATAAAGCTGTTGAATCAAGGCTGAGATTATGTGCAGAAGAAATTTCTCTTTGCCTTTCCTCTTGCAGCACTAGAGAAAAGACTTTGTTTATGGGCGATAGAGGAGTTGACAAGAGGATCTGACCTCTAATGTGTGAAAAACTTTCATTCAAGCCCATGACAAATTGCATTACATAATCGGAGTCTTGAAAATCAGCAATAGTCTTCAAGGAACCACAAGCAATTCCACAAGCACAATGAGGAATAGGTCGAAAATTACTTAACTCATCCCAATAACTCTTCAGCTTTGTGAAATATGTGCTGACAGAGGATTGATTCTGAGATAAGTAAGATATGTCTTTCTTGAGTTGGAAAATTCGAGGTGCACTGCTTTGAGAAAACCGATCCTCTAGATCTGTCCATACATCACGAGCAGAGTCGATGTAAATAACACTAGAGACAATTTCTGCAGAAAGCGAGTTCAATAGCCATGATAAAACCATGTCATTACAGCATATCCATGACTGGAAAGCTTGAAGGTTTGGTCAAAGTGCCATTGACGAAACCGATCTTGTTTTTGGCACTGAGCGCCATAGTAATTGATCGTCTCCATTGTGAAGAAAATAGGGGCTGGAAGAATCGTGAGTAGGATGAACAATTGAAACTGAAGATGTATCAGTATTGGTCATTGTGTCTAATTGCAATCAAAGGTGAACTGAAGAAACTGAAGAGGAACTGCGATCAAAGATGCTTGGTAATCAAAAGCAAGAAATCCTCTGATACCATGTAAAAGATGAAGAACAGAGTATATGCTGAAGAATGTTTTAATTGTATTGCACTATATTCAAGTAAAGGCTAATTCACCGTGTACTTTACATATACTGGAGGTCTTCTTATATAGAAGAATGAAAAAGCTTGTTTGCTGTACACGTTACAATTTGTAACATAATGTAATTAATAAGTTGAACTTGACAAGTTCTCCTTTGAAAACTCTCTCCAGAGACTTCAGCGTTACCGCAACCCCTCCGGCGGCGGGAGGAGCTACGGCTCCTCCCGCCTCCCCCCCTTCTCTCTTCCCCTCTCTTCCCCTTCCCTCTCCCCTTCTCTGGCTTTCTCTTGTCTCGGTTTCCTTCCCCTTTTTCTTGGTTTTTTCTCTTGGTGTTGTGTTGCTAGATCCCGGCTTTTTGTTTGACCCTTGGAGGCCACGCCATAGATCATCAACCTCAGCTCCACCGGCCGCTCTTCTCAGCTCCTTTCCGTCGCCAAGGTGCCGCCCGGAGCCGCCGCACGCTCCCACACGCGCCCCACGCGCCGATCCTCATTTCCGCTGTTTGGGGCTGTTTTCGACGGTTTTCGGCGGCCGCGACCCTTGGACCGTGTCAGAAGTTTTCGGCCGCCCAGATCTGGTCTTGTCCGGTTCCCTCCGCCGCGCGTGAGCTTCACGCGCCGCCGTGTGCTGCGCGTGTTTCTCACGGGCCGCCGCGTCCTCCGCCGCGGAGTTCCAGCTTCTGTTTTGATGTCTGTTGTTTTTGTTTCGTTTGTTGTTGCTTTGTGTTGTTGCTGCTCCTGTGGAGTTTTGCTGGCCTTTTGTGGCCTTTCTGCCCTTTTGTGGGTTTGTTGGTTTTTGTCTAGGTTGCCTATGCTGCATTGTCTTAGCTTTTGTGCTAGTTTATTATTGTGGTTTCGGTAGTGCCGTCTGCCGTTTCCGGCCACCCGCTCTCTCTGCCCCGCATGGAGCCTTTGTGGTTTGCGATCCTTTAGGGATCCCGCTAGCCTCTGTTTGCAACCTAGTTGTGTTGTGCTTGGATCTCTGGTCTTGTGTATCTTGTACTATTGATTCAATGCAATATTAAGCCTCTCGGTATTATTGAGAAAAAAAAAAAAAAAAAAGAATACAGTTAACTAAAGCTGAGCTGTAACTCTGATGCTACAACACCCGGGGTCCTTGGGCTGTGTTACCAGTCTGGGAAGCAACCACTTCTTTGAGTCTCTTCCCATTCAATTGAGGGGTTTCTTAAAATGACACTACTACGTTCCACGTGCGCACTATCTTTCTCTCTGTGCCGTGTGGCCTTGTTTGGTGGGAAAGATTCAGTCATACTAGGAAGTAGAAAACTTTTCTGATCCATCCTTCTTTACCTTGAACATCATAAAATTGGTCACGACTCCAGGTGTAAAACCCCTGCGTCTGCGATTCACTTCCTATTCTCTGAGGGAGATTGGATTTGATTGGTGGTGGTGCTTCTGCTTCCGCGATTCTTTTACTATATAATCTCTTCTTCGCCAACATGAAGTTTATGAAACTGGGATCTAAACCTGATTCTTTTCAGACCGATGAGGAAAATGTTAGGTTAGTATGATGTAATTCCTTTGGTATCCAATTCTGTCATATATCACTGGAAGTATACTAAAGTTATGTGCTTGCTATTGTGTTCTCTAACCTTTATCCTAACTCGCTATTTGTTTCCATAAATTTCCACTGACTTGTTTTCTGGGTGCTGTATTTTTTGAAAGAGATATCTTTGAAGCTATTTACTTTTCTGAAGAATCATTTTCCAGATACTCTGAACTTACTTTAGGCATGCTTCTTGTAAAAATTGTGTGTTTGGGCTTGGTTTGCCACAAATTGCTTGATTGAAAAAGGTTTTCATTTACTTGTGCTTCGATAGATTTTGAGTTTCTGCAACTCACCTCAAGAGAATATTCGTTTCATGGCTTTGGAAGAAAAATCTTCTTGTCTTTCATGCGTTGGTTAAGTTTTTATTTTTTCTGAAAAGTAGAGAATTTGGCTTTTTTTCCCACTAGACAATATTGTCAATGCTTCCGTATTGATTCACGTATCTCACTGACACCGTTCGAACAGTAGATTAGCTGTTTATATATACCTCTATATTTGAGGTTCTATAATTCATCTGCGTTCTAATTTATATTTGGAGTTAGTGAGCCTATTCAATCAGCTGATGGTTTCAACCGTGCTGTCATTCTGCCTTGTGGTATGAACTAGCCTGTCACTATTTAAAACAATCTTGCTGCATGTATGGACTGTGAATGTGTCATGTTCTCACAAGTCAATATATGTCTCACAGACTGCGTCTATTCAGAATTTTTACTGCACACTTTATCCTTTTGGAATTGAGACCACGGCAGGCCATCATGGAGTGGCGTTCTCATTACGCAAAGACACCTATGAATCGATCTTACTTCAACCTGCTAAAAAAACTAAGGGAAACGGGCATGATAAATGGTAGTTGGGTCCAGGATTGCCTCCAAGTTCCTTTTAACTGATGGAGAAAGAGAAATTTAGATTTTAAAACATCATAAAATTGGGGCAATTTGGTTGGTGAGCAAGCTTTGCACCTTTGTAACGTATCATTTCTTGGTTATGTATCCTGAGCTATGCTAACGTGTTATTGTAATTTTCATTAATCAACCTGCATGTTATTTTGATCTTTTCATGAGACAACAATTCTAGCCTTCCTCTGGATTTTTTTTCCCCTTTTGACAACTCTTGTTCTGCTTTGTCCATAACGGGATGTATTTATTCTTTCTTGTTCTGCTTAGCTTGCATTTTTCAAGTTCAAACTAATTACTCTGAGTATCAAGTTTATTGTTGACTCAGATAAATGTTTGTATGTGCAGATATGTGGCAACTGAGCTGGATACTGACATAGTCATTAACATCAGGGATGCAAAGTTCTATCTGCATAAGGTAGGAAACCCATATGATCTTCAATAGGCTGCAATACAGTGGATGATAACTGGGTGTGTACGAAAGTCATGGAAAGAATGAGCCCATTGTAACATTGGGGATTTATTAACTAAGCCAGGTGCATGAATAGACTTAGTTCTAGAGTTAGTTTAACTAAGTCTATTCTGGGGGTTTTATCCACCTCTTAAAACCTAATAAAAAACTGTGAATTTAGAAGAACCAAATTTTCATGGCGGCTTTGTGCTGTTCAACATTGGTTATGACTGCAATCATGGACAACACCTTGTGGGTCCAAGTGATGTGAAACCATTGCAGTGGCATATTTCTTGGGGGGAGAAATGTACTTAGCCAGCCAGAATGGCCTGGATTTAGGAACTCTCAGTATTGGAATTTTGGTTAACCAAAAAGATCTTATAAACAGACATATATGTATTTTGTGGCGTACTTTTATATTTTTGTTAGGTTAGTTTGTGTGGTTTTCTAATACTCTGCAGTGTCTCTGTAGTTTCCCCTTCTGTCCAAGAGTGCATGCTTGCAGAAACTGGTTGCAACTGCAAATGAGGAGAACGGTTGTGAAATTCACATCCAAGATATTCCTGGCGGACCTGCTGCTTTTGAAATATGTGCCAAATTTTGTTATGGCATGACAGTTACTCTTAATGCATACAATGTGGTTGCAGCTCGATGTGCAGCAGAGTACCTTGAGATGTATGAAACTATTGAGAAAGGAAATCTGATCTACAAGATTGATGTCTTCCTCAATTCAAGCATCTTCCGGAGTTGGAAAGACTCAATCATTGTTCTTCAAACCACCAAGTCTCTTCTTCCCTGGTCCGAGGAACTTAAAGTGGTCAGCCACTGCCTTGATTCCATAGCTTCCAAGGCTTCCATTGACATTTCCAAGGTGGAATGGTCATACACCTATAACAAGAAAAAGCTCCCATATGAGAATGGGAATGATACACACTGGAACGGGGTGAGAAAACAACAGCTGGTTCCGAGGGACTGGTGGGTAGAAGACCTTTGTGAGCTTCAACTTGACTTATACAAGCAGGTCATAACAACAATAAGAACAAAAGGCAAAGCTTCTGGTGAAGTTATTGGGGAAGCCTTGAATGCATATGCCCTGAGAAGGTTGCCAGGTTTTAGCAAGGGTGTGATTCAGGGTGGGGATTTAATAAAGAATAGATTATTAGTGGAAACCATAGTGCAGCTTTTGCCCACAGAGAAGGGAACTGTCCCGTGCGGTTTCTTAGTTAAGTTGTTGAGAGAAGCAATATTGTTAGAATGTGGAGAAATGGAAAGACGGGAAATGATGAGGAGAATTGGCCAGCAGCTTGAGGAGGCTACAGTGGCGGATCTTTTGATACGAGCTCCACCTGGGGAAACCACAATATATGATGTTAATATAGTACAAAATCTACTTGAAGAGTTTGCAATGCATGAACGGAATGCCAAGATTGATTCTCCCAGGGAGAATGAATTCCAGGACGTTTCAAGCCCAAGGCTTGTGGCAGATGTTTATAAGGTAATGGTAGCAAAGCTGGTTGATGGCTACCTTACCGAAATAGCACATGATCCCAGTTTACTAGTGTCAAAATTTGTCAATCTTGCTGAAATGGTGTCTAGCTACTCAAGACCATCTCATGATGGACTCTACCGTGCCATTGACATGTATCTGAAGGTAAGAACCTGAACAGTTTTGGACAGTATGTCCTATTTGAACTCTTCCCAAACAACTAGGTTTCTTATTCCCCCCCCCCCCCTTTTTGTATTGAATATATTGAAAACATAACCCAAAAAGTTAGTCCCTATAGGTTCAGAATACGGTTCTTGATGAAGTTTGCCTCTATCTATGGCCTTATTTCTGACCACAGATTCTCTTTCTACGCGCATTAGCGTGACGGAGGTGAAATCATTTTGATCGAGTACATTCAGTGATTTAGACTTATTCTCTTCCCATTTGGTACACAACTGAGAGTCACCAATCATGTGTTCGTGTGATTATATGTAACTAGTAGATTCGTAGTTCGAGTCCACCTTGAAATGGTTGTATATCTGAATATACTGAAAGGCTGCTGGTTTTTTACTAATTGCTGGTATTTTGGTGTAGGAACACCCCGGGATTAGTAAGAGTGAGAAAAAGAGAATATGCAGGTTGATGGACAGCAGGAAGTTGTCAGTAGAAGCCTGCTTGCATGTAGTTCAAAATGAGCGGCTTCCCTTGCGAGTCGTCGTGCAGGTCCTCTTCTTTGAGCAGCTTAGAGCTACACCATCTGCAGGCGACAGCACACCTGAGCTGCCAGGTTCAATCAGGGCCTTACTCCCTGGTGACTCTCGTCAGAGCTCAAGGTCTACTACCACAAACACAGAGGAGGACTGGGATGCCATGCCATCAGCTGAGGATATAAAGGCTTTGAAGGGGGAGCTCACTACTCTTAGATTAGGGGGTCGCGACGGGAGAGGTGGCAGTATTAGAGATGTAAACGATGGCGCCAAAGGTACTGCAGAGAAAGTTGCTGCCAATAAGATGAAAGGTTTGCTCATGTCAAGGCTCTTTTTCGAAGCTTTGGTCAAGCAAAGAAAGAAACGGTGAAATCAGTAGCTCTGATACATCAGAAAGCCCTGCTTCTACCAATGCGGACGAATCAAAATCCACCCCTTCCAGAAGTAGGAGTCAGTCAGTATCGTAGTTACAGACAATATGTAAAATTATCTCCCTCAGTTGACATTAGAAAATTAGAACTAACTGACGTCTTCCAGCTGATTTTCTAGTGGGAATCCTGGGCAAAAGTGGGTATGCGGTTTCAGAAAGGAAGTGCCTGGAAATTCGTTTCTTTGTGTTTCTTCTCACACGTTATTGTTCTCCAAGAGATTCAGGTCTCAGTTTGTCATCGTTGGTCACCGTTTCAGTATGGGCTCTGATAAACGACCCAATTTTGCTGTACCATAACCTAAAGAGGAATGTCAAATTTACGATTGTCTAATTACCTTTCTTGCGTACTAGGAAAAAAAATACGTTTCTTTGTAGTTTTGACATTTACACACTGAAATTGGAACATTACACAGAAGATTAGCACAGCACCTGAGCAAGAATTTAGCACAAATCTAGAAATGGTCTACATTTGAGGTAAAAAAAAAAGACTTTTACGCACTGACTTGTTACCTACGTCAAACGATTGAGGAAAACCCAAAACAAAAGCTAATGATGAGCTTCTACACTGAATTGTTGTAGTTGTAGTCTGCTCTGCAGTTCGAAGCTGCCATTTCTTATCCAACCAGCTGCTAAGTAAGGCATCAGAAAATTTCTCAATGTTAGCTTTTGTGCCGCTATTTTACCATTTCTTTTCATACTCTCCTGCCTCTCAAAATTTTACAATACAGTAGGCCTAGAACGTGTACTTATCAAATGAGATCTTTAGCTACAGGCCCAAAGACTTTTATGGATAGTCTGGATCCATTTAACCTCATTGCAGCGGGTACAACCTTCTTCTTTAATGTTTTTCAAAACTATGTCTGTTTAGTGAGGTTCGAACAAAAAAATTTTAACTTGTTAAGAATTTTTTTCTATAAAATATTAAAATCTCAAAATTTTCATAAAAATTACAACACCTTTTCACATTAATTTTAGAAAGATTATAAAAAATTATTTACTAACAACTATATATCAAGATAGATTAAACGATTTTGTAATTTTATCTATTCAAACTAATTTATTGGATAAATTTGAATACAAAAGTTTAATTAATAATTTTACATCTAAAAATACAAAAAAAAAATTATGGTTTAATTTTAATTTTTTATACATTAAAAATCATAATTTTTATGACGCACAAAAGTTGTTCCGCCCTGAACCTGGTCTTTCCTTTAAATAATGAATATATCATCTGGTGCTGTAAAAGGCATCTTCCTTTTGAGGTTGGACCCATATCGTCCATGTAGTTTATTAAGCATATAATGAATTGACCTTGACTTGATATTAATGGGCGATTAACAGGTAGTCCAGTCTTAATCAAAATCGATAACCACAAATTTAACTAAAAAGAGGACAAAAGAGAAAATGAATCTTGCCGGGGTGGGGTCTTTAGTTAATTTATCAATTCTCGAGACCAAAGCATATTCCCCTGGACCAAACTTCTTTACCACATAAAATATGCTTTTACAGACAAAATCTATTTGAATTTTTCAAACTCTCACATCAAATACTACCTAATATTATCACTCCTCAATAATTCCTGATCCCTTCAAAGAGAGAGTGTGTGTGGGCTTTAGCCTTTAGTCCTAAAGGCTCCGTGTTAACTTTAGACCACATTGGTCATTCAACCATTGACTCGCAAATAAGTTGGCATAGATAAGGAAGCCAATGGCAGAATAGGACACGTTGGTTTTAAGAAAATTTAAAGAATTTAAAAAATAACGTGAATATTTAGGTAATTTTTTAGTTTTATTGACATGCGTGTAAAAGTTGTTGAGTTGTATTGATGTGTGTAAAAAAATATAAAATTGTATTAGTATACGTGTAGAAATAATGTTAGGGGTATAAATTTAGAAAGTTTGATTCAAATTCTAAACTTTTTAGTTAAACCAACGTTTCTTTAAACTTTGACTATTACTTTATCTACTCTTTGTTTTTCTACCCCCTCATCGCCGTCCTCAAACCTACACTCACTGCCGAATTCGTTCAAGTCAACCCGAGAAGAAACCCTTCTTCTTGGGGGAACATCTTCTCATAGGACCACTTCAAAGTGGGAAGTAGTTGACGCGAAAGCAGGACCACACGGACCACACCACACCTACATTTCTTTAAAGAAGGATTATCAGTATTGCCTTGCACTTTCGCGCCTACTTATTCACCTACTGCGATCTCGAACTAGTGCACTTCCTTGTCCTGCTATCATGATTCTTGCTGAGACTTACAGTTTATTTGACTAACTCTTCTGTTTCATATGGTACGGTGACTCGCGTGCAATTTAAATTTCCTTGCACAACTCGATCCAGCTTGTTTAGGACATTGGGAAAAATTTGGGTTAGATATCGTAGTTCATTGCATCTAGTCATCGCCTATACTTAAGTGGATTTGGTGCTTACTCGTAATTGACTCGTGCTTTTAAGAATTGGATCATTTGCAACTGCTAAAGTGCAGAGAAGTTGCTGTCACATATGTAACTCATCTTCCGCGAACATGATATCTTTGTTTGCTTTTGTCTTTCTAATTGGTTCCTCACGTATACAAGTTTTGCAGAAACAACAAAACATTGAGGATTAATCTGAGCTTAAGAATCAGAGGTGAAATTGGTCTAGACAAATATATATATAACCCATTTCGTTAGATCTTTGAGGGGTCAGATGAATGGCTAATACGAATCTAATACTAATCATTAGGGTTATAATAATTCATTAATCTGCATAACATAACGTCTCAAATTAAAGAGAGTGAAAGAGAAGACGGTACTTTTAACCCCACTAAATCCCAATTCCAGCTGGAGACGAAGAGGGCAGACACATGTCAGAATGCAGCAACAAGGAACGGTTGCCACTTAGCGCCCACGTTAGTATGTTACTTCAACCATTCCACCTTCCCCCGCCAGGATTCATGATCTTTTCCGTGCAAAAACCCCGTGAAAGGGGAAAAGCTGCTGGCTCACTCACTAAGCACCAAAAGTGGTGTTTATTGCATGCATAGCCTATATCTGGATCGCTTTCTGCTTTCCATTTGCTGCTTCATGCATTAAATACATTACATGTTTTCCGCGCTTTTTGTCATCTTCCACTTACAACGATTACGGGTGAATATGCTACTAGTCCAAAGTGAAATTTGACATTCCGACAATCGGTCGACTAATTAGTGGATAACTAAAATAGAATCTGCTTCCGCTTCTGACTCTTAGTAAAAACGGATATCGGAATTCTGACAATATTTTTGGCCATATTCTTTGGCTCATTTAAGCATTTTTTACAAAAAAAAATATTCATTTACCACAATTCATAAATATAAGTATCTATGATATATCAGAAAATTAAAATATACAACCTGACGATCCATCTGAAAGAAAGACATAATATAAATCCAAATAATTATAAACCATAAAATTAGATCCATCAGGTTGTGTTTTAATTAGAACAAAAACATAACAATGCAATATAACTAATGTAATAGATTCACAAGTTATACTGGAGTGCCGAAGGGTCTATGATATACAATGGGCAGATACCACATGGCTCAAGGCTTAAACCCCATGCCTTGCATTGCAAAGAGCCAACAATTTTGGCTTATGTAGTATGCATCAAACACTGATTAAAAATCAATATGTACAATATGCAGTGTTCGTTTAGTTATCTATCTTGCTCCAAAACTTGCAAGCAAATGAAAGAGAACTAGTAAATTAGGTAGCAGTAGCTTACAACCATTTCCTCAATATTTGTGACATGACAAACAATATTACATTGCATCAACCATTTCCTTAAGTTCTATGTAGAAGACAACTAGTACAAACCAAACGACAACTAGTACTGCTTTGAAATCTACTACTACTTACTACAATGAGAAAGCCACATAATGATGGAATTCATTATTCGAAGAAATCAACATTAAGTCACTGAAAAATTTAACAAATAGAAGACTACTCATAAAACTACTAAGCCAATCAAGTTCAATCTCTTTAGAGAGTGTGCGATAGAGAGACAGAGACTGAGATAAAGAGAGATATTGAGAGAAGCAGTGGAAGCCACCAAGCCAGAGGGAGTTGCGTCGCTGGAGAAAACCTCAGCAAAGAGAGAGAGACTGTGAGAGAGAGAGATGAGGAACGTCAAAATTTGGAGCAGAGGGAGTGAGGCCTGAGAGTGAGAAACAAAGAGTGAGGACTGAAGAAAGGGAGGACTGGTGATTCGAGAAGGAGAGGAGGGGATTGGCCGACTGGAGAGGGGTTCTTAGGATTTTTTTGAATAATCATATAACGTGGATCAAAACGACACGTTTTTTATCCACGATATTATATTTTTTTTTCAAAAAATAACCCCTAAACGACGTCATTCTATTTAAAATAAAACAACGTCGTGTTAATATTTAATTTTAAAAAAACAACCAGAACCGATTTTTCGTTAAACCGACAGAAACTTTCGCTTTCAGTTCCGAGAAAACTCCAAATCCACCTCCGAGATTCCAGGAAAGGTAGGACCTCAACTTCCCAAAACTGGTGACGGAGCTACGAAGAAAGCCGAACTTGCACCCCTAGTCACTATCGAAGAACCTTCTTTATGGTCCAATATCCATACCACACCATGACCACATTCCAAATATTAGTACGTGGGAAAAACCCAGCACACAAATTATTATGAGACCCTCAAAAGAAGAATCCCTGAACTCCACCGAGGTTCGTGAACAAAAAAGTATATACATCGCTGTCATCTCATTAGTCATTAATATCTCTGTCTGGACACTCAAATCAGTTCTTTCCATGACTAAACTCGCCAACACTGTTCGACCACATTGTTTGTGATTCTCTCGTCCACGAACCTTAATACACTGATCGAAGAACCCAACTAATCAAAGTGAAAATAGAGGATAAGATAAGGTCCCCAATAGCATGTCGGCAAATAAATCTAGGGACATAAATGATATATACGTCCCGGCCGAAAGGAGTCCCGTTAAAAAGCTTCTCTTCGCGCATAGGATATTCATACGAGACTCGAGATTATCATATCCCTCCACAGAACTGTTCTTTAGAATTTGGATTAGAATACCGGAAAGGAGAAGAGGGCCCGAAAAAGTTAACCAACCCCACATGGAACTAAGGCCTGCGTTTTGCACAAAGAGGATCCAAAAAGGCACGTCCATTTACAAAAAGCTTTGAACAAGAGAAGACAAAGCAGGGGCGAAAAAAAAGATAAAATGGGATATCCCTTTTTACAACAACACCCATATCTTTTTCATTACCTCTTTCCCACCCTCAAAATCTTTACCCTAACAGAGTCAACAAACAAAATAACCAAATGGGAACAGAGAAAAACTGCACTAGTTCTTTAGGTACTAATCCTTTTAACGAGATTAGACCTCTCTGGGGTCAACAAAAATGGAGAAGCTAGGTGCTGATTTGGTCCAGTCACCGACAGATCCATCACTGTAGTCCTCACCAAGCCTTTTGATGCACCACATGTCCTCTGCGCACGATAGCTTTTTCCAATGGGGAATTCCTAACCTCAGGGGCTCGTGACTTGACACCTCCGCGGCCACAACACCACACCCACGCGCTTTGGCCAGGTTGTGGGCGTAACCACACAACGCCTTAACCAACTTCACCGCGTGTGGGCCGTCGCCACCAAGACCGTACAAGAAATGCAACCCGAACGGCCTAAACAGTTCGGGCACGGAAGGGAGTTGCAACCAGGGCAACGCGCGGTCCAGGATCCGGGTCGTCTTGGCCAGAATGCGCTTCACGCGCGATGCGCCACGGACCTCCAACGTGAACACTTCCTTGCAGTTCCAAACACTAACTACCGCCCACGAGTCGGGCGGGCCGGCCAGAAACTTATCCGACCCGGGGAACGACTCAGCTGTATACGTACCACGTGGCACCGCCAAAAACGTCCCCAGACTAAGTTTGTTGTTGAGCACAGAGTCAATGTCGCGAGGGAAAAACTCCGTGGTAGAGAAACGCCAGCGGTAGAGGACCTCGGCGTCGATGGGGGAGAGCTCAATAACAGTAACTCGGTTGGATACACGGACTCTGTGAGCGAAAACAGGGTTCACAAGGATCGACGGAGTGCGGAACTTGGAGTAGCCGCATTTGTTGGTGAATAACTTAATGGAAGCTTGATTGTCGGTTTCCGTTGCCATGTACGAATACTCGGCGCCATTCTCTCTGAACCACTCTTCCATTCGACGCACCAGCTTTAACCCTATTCCCATCCTCCTACACACAAACGAAACAAGACAAAGTCAATCGTAAAATCAAGTAAAGCAGAAAAACAATGGGAGAGTTGTTTAATACCCAATAATGGTAGGGCATGTCTTTCAGGGTGCTTATGGTAGCGGGTCATTTCCTATGACCAATTTTGGCAAAAAAATTTAAAGAAAACAAACATTCGAAATCTTCTTCTTCAGGTCATAATATAAACTTAAGTGAAGAGTATTTAAACAAGCTTAACTCACCGGTGAGAGGGCGAGACGCGGAGACCTAAGATATAGGCGATCTTCGTATAAACGGGGACGGGTTTCGTAGGTTCGTTGTTTGTGTCGGTTTTCGCAGCCCTGGAGAGCTTCTTGCCGCACGTAACGGTCTTGATGCAACCCCTGATCATGCCCACTATCTCTTTCTCTTCGCCCATCTCAGCCACCTGCAGTTTCATGTACAAACAAGGAGAGAAATTGTGTGAGTGAGCTTTTCAGTTAAGGTTCAAAAAGTAACAAAAACATCGCACGTTATCACTGTTTACTCTCTTTCATCAGCGAAAAAGGTCGAGGGCTAAAGAAAGGATAGGAGGAGGTTACGAAAAGAGAAAGAGGACGAGCATTTAATTTACCAGCATTAGGAAAGCAGGAGAGTTGCGGACCCGGCAAATAGGGTCACCCAGGAGGTCGGTGAAGAGGGAGAGCTCGCCGCTGGGTCCGACCTCGCACCTCCTCTCCACATCTTCAACTCCCAAAAGGTCTTTGTTCGGGTCGAACTCTCTTACCACGATCATTACCTCCGGCCCCATAGTGTTTGTCTCTTCTGCTCTCCTCCTATATATGGAACAGTAATACAACTAACCAAACCACGCAACAGCGAAATAGGCACGAAAGAGGACGGGATGTTAGGGCCCAACCACCGAGAAGGAAGGTCTCTATATCAAGATCCTTCCTTTAGGGGACTGAGTGAGATATTGTCGAGGGGCAAAAATAACACCGAATCAGGGTTTGATCAGGTTTATTTTTTAGGGGGGGAGGGGGGCGGGACGAGCTTCTTCTTCTTATGGCTATCGTAGGTAGTGAGTAGTTCATCATTGCAGAGCTACGAGTGCTCTTATACCCCTTAAAGACCTGAATTTTGGCTTCTTCTCTCTCCTTCAATATATATTTTTTCTTCTTCTCTCGTCTTTTATTTTATTTCTGTGCTTTTCTTGTGTCTCTATCTCTTCTCTGTCTGTCTGTCTGTCTGTCGTTATAACTTCCCGTCTCTCTGTAGGACAAATGTAGACTGTGGTAGTAGCAATAATAAGAATAATATTTGGATAATAAATAAGTAAAATAGGAGTTAATAATCATTACAAGAAAAAGAAAAAGAGAAAAGAAAGAGGAAATGGCGGCTATGGCTGCGCAGTCTTGTGGTGGGCTTTTATCTATTTGGTTTTTTATCATTTATTTATACGGACGGAGGCGTTGCATCATGACCCCATTTATAATCATTACCTTTAAAACTATCTCTCGCGCACCATTCCATACCATACCATACCCATAATGCCCATCGCATCATCATCCACCCAATCCTTTAACTCCCTGGAGTGGTTTTTATTCTTTAGAACTGGATGTATGTCATGTGGCTTTGAGACCATGGATGTTTTATTGGATGTACATTATTAACGACGAAAGCTCCAAAGTCGCGACGTGGCGAGACGGGTGCCGTCTGTTCAGGGAAGGACCCCCTAAATTTTTGGCCGTTAATTTTCACTGCCCTGCAAAAAGCGGCTTTCTGCAATCTGCCTTATCTACTATTTTTTTTCTAAGTAATCTGCCTTATCTACTTAGTGATAGCGTGTCTCTTCCGCTTGTCATCATCATCACCCCGCCATCACTTCTCTCGATCTAGATGACGGTCATGATGAGGCTATTTCCCGGCTATCTAGATTTGGTGACTGCAACTTGGCATGGATCAATCTTTAAAAAGTCTAGGTCTGGTCTTCTCTTACATGAAAGGGATATTTCACAGTACATCGCAGCCCTACTCTTCTTGATGGGCTGCCTAAGCTTGTGGGTATCAGCGTTTTCCTGAATTATCTACATCATCCAAACAAACTTGGCAGAAACTCATAAATTTTTAGCGACTGATGACTGAACCACTTCGATTCCAGTAAGAAATATGTTCTGTTTAACCTAAATAGTTCATTTGGCATCTAAGACCAAGAAAACTACAGTATCCTTAGCAGCATCCTACTCTTACTATGATTTTGATCCTTCGATGGGTTCTTTTCTTACCAGTTAATATGAACATCTTATTAGCGTAATTAACCTTAAATGGGGCATGATACACTGATCTAGAGAGGAGAACATATATACAATATCAGAATCAGATCCTACATAGGATAGGACCTATATTTCCTGAGCTGAAACCCAATCCACTAGATTATTAACCAAAGGATTTATACAATATTAGGGGCCGGGGACTTTCCAAGCATTCTATACCATGATTGTCACATTTAATCGAGTCTTTTAAGTGAAAGCAAAATGCGTTTTTTATAATGATTGGGAAGTGTTCACGTCACTATTAATTGGGTTTGTAAAATAATAAACAATTATTTCAATCATTTTCTCATTAATTTGAGTGTAAGTAACTGCATTAGAGAGTATGCGTAGGGGATCCAAGAAGGGAAAAAAAAAAAAAAAAAAGAGTATGCGTAGGGGAGACTAAGAGCCGTTTCTGCTCTCTTCCTATTATATTGGTCTTTTTCTTGACGACCCACTAATTATTCATCATATTCAAAACGAACGCGCACCCCGGTGGAGAAGGAAAATGAGAGGAAAGGCAAGGAAAATTAGGTGCACAAAAGAATATATATGTATTTCATTACTTCGGCAGGAAGGAGACAACATTTGTTTTTATATAATACGCCTGAGTTTATATCCATAAAGCTAACTTACTTCAAGACACAAAAGACATCCTGGGTAACATTGAACGACTGTATCTAACGAATTTTAATGATTAACAGGAGAAAACTATATAAATTAATGGAAATAAAATATCAAGGCAGATGGAATCAACGGATCAAATTACGTAGAGAAATCACACCGTCCATGCTGAACACTTCTACTTCCGGGGTTTATTGGATTTATTATCTAAATTCATAATAAAACAGGACACTACAAAAAAAGGGTCTATAGCGACGGTCGCTAAAAACGCTGCTAAAGGGTATTTTTCGCGACGTTTTGAACAAACCGCGCCCAAAAGAGAATCTATAGCGGCGGTCGGTGACCTAGCTACGCTTCGGTGCGCCTTGTTTCGAGCCCTAAATCCGCTGTTTTCCCTCTAAAAAAGAAGCCCCTCTACGGATTAGGCCACAGGAAAGGTCAGTGCAAAGTCCCCAACGCTCCTACTTCTTTGATTTTAGGGTTCCGATTTCTCTGTTTAAGGCTCTGAAATTTTCACTTAGGTACGGGTTTCTCTCTCGCTCTCAACTCTTTCTCAGCTTTACTCTCTTTGTTATCTGCAAATTGTGTTCTCTCCGTTTTCTGTTTTCGTATGTGGCAGGAAAAGAGGAGTTAAGCGTATGTGTTTGGCTTTGTTAGTTGGTTTTTTCGTTCCTAAGAAATCAAAAGAAACAGAAAACGTTTCATGTGAAATTGTGTGTTCATTGCTTTCTGGATGTATTCCTAAAGGACTAAGTCTATGCATGAAACTGTGTAAAACATGGAAAAGAGAGGACCGTGTTTGAATGGCAGTTTGATAGTGCTACATAGCTTCTGGTCCTCTGTGATTGATCAGGATAATGGTAATGGTTTTATTGGGGATGAGGTTTCTGATTAGTAAGATTAGATTGTAAGTATTAGATATTTTTTATGTGTACTTCTTAGTTCTCTTGTCCTGAATTGATGTTGGAGTTGGATGAAATGGGTTGAAGTGTAACTTTTTGTCATTCATGTTTTCCTGTGAGGGCTATTGATGATGATTGCAATCAAACAGGGCAAATGGTGGCAGGGCCTCTTGGTTGGCCACAGGGGACCTTTGCTTCAAAGGTTAGTCCAACTCTCTCTTCTCTTTAAAGGGAGAATGGTTCATTATTTAGTCTAGGGAAAATTATATGGAATGAGAACATTGTTTTCATGTTGCTATTTGGACTTGGCTATTTTCCTTATACTAACTTAATTTCCGTGCAAATGATTCTCCTGGTTTTATGCTATTCTAGCAGTTCCTCTGCTCTTTTTTGGTGATAAATGTCATTCCTTTGCATTTTTTAATCTAAAAACTCAACTTTATGAATTGAGGGTCATTTTTTATCTGAAATTGGGAAACATTTTTTTTTTTACCCATCTTGACCCTGCAAACCTATAGCGGCGGTCACTGACCGCGGCTATAGGTTGAACCTGACCGTCGCTATAGACCCGAGATCTTCACCAGCGGTCACCCAAACCGCTGCGATAGATCTATGCCGACAGAGCTATAGACCGCCGCTAAAAAACCGCTGCTATAACATATAGCGGCGATTTTTTGACCTATAGCAGCGGTTTCCGACCGCTGCTATAGGTCCTTTTTTGTAGTGGAAGTACTAATCACTTTGATGGCTTATTAATCTTTCAATACTGACCTTTCGTAACGCAGAATGATGTCTCTCTACTTCTTTTTTTAGAAAAAAGAAATTAAGGTGAGTCAGCCTGACCCAAATCAAGTCCGGATAGTGCTCATGAACATGAGGATAACCTCCTAACTCAATTAAAGAGGCAACCCAGCGAACAAGATGTTATACCTCCACATTAGCACATCTTTTAATTTAACAAATTAAACCCACAAGAATTTAACCAAGAGACACAATTAAAAGCCTCTTCGATTCTACTATAAACCCTCTAGTCATTTTGCACTGGGTTATTTTCTAAAGGCATCAATAGCAAAAAGGAAATCTCCCTCAACGACGACTTTTGTCTTCTAGGCTCTCCAGTCCGGCCAATTATATGACTTTTAACAACATCTCGTTTGGCTGTTTGCAAAAAGGTTATCATCTGTGACCATTAAACGGTGGTAGCCATTGTTTATTTGTTAGTAACTAATAATCTCGTTGCTAATGTATATATTGCAACAAAAAATAGCTACAAAATTGAAATAGTAGCAAAAAGTATTATTAGCAACTAATTCTAAGAATGGGTTGCTAAAAGTTAATTATTGGCAGCCACATTTAATTGGTAGCCAAAAATTTGGTTGCTATAGTCCATTTTTCTTGTACTGCCTTAAAACCATAAACCCGATCCCCTTGAATACCCATCACAGCAGCAGAAACTTCTCCATCTGCACTTTAGCCCCAACCACTCTCCCCGAGTGATTCCGAAAGACAGTCATGAATGTTGTCTCTCTACTTAACTGTGATGTAAGAGTACTGGGATTTAAGCTAAGGTTTACTTTAATCTTTTTCTTATGAGGTACTAATTTATTCTTCCAAAACAAATCCGGGAATAAGAAGAGGGATATTCGATCGTTGGAGCTAAATCACAAAATCATCTCATCTGTATAATCAGTTTAATAATTAGGATTCTTAGTAGCTTAATCAAAAGGAGGCCTTGCTTTACTTGAAGAATATAAGAATCTGACGTGTCAATGTCCCAAAGCTTGTGGTCAAACAAACATGTTATTTTTTTTATACGCCAAACAAACACGTTATATATTGGTATAGTTTTACCATTTATACGCGACATTCTAATATAAGGCCTCGTAGCTAGTTTGAAGTAGTAACGGTTCAAAAACCAAATACGGACAAAAAAAAGGCCAAAAAAACTAAGCCAACCTTTTGAATAAATAGCCCTCCTCATAGTCAGCAATGTGTGTCTGTTTTATCTTATGGTACACGTATGTCTGTGTATACGTGGGTGGATGTTGTTAGAGAATATAATTCAAATAATAAAATCTTCCTCTTCCTATCAGCTTAAGCTTTTGGGTTGAGTGGTAGATTCACATGGTATCAGAGCCAAGGTCCCAAGTTCGATTCCTGACTCCGCACTCTATCCCAATTTCAATTAAATATTGCACGTGTTGGGCCTCCCAATTAGAGGAGAGTCCGGCCCACACGTGAGGGGGAGTGTTAGAGAATATAATTCAAATAATAAAATCTTCTTCTTCCTATCAGCTTAAGCTTTTGGGTTGAGTGGTAGATTCACAGGTGTAAGACGAAATACTTCCATTAACCATTAATGGAACTCAAATGCTACTTGAACGCGAGCTCTGTCTGATCTCTCTGTCTCGCACATATATATACATAGTAGAATGTATACGAAATGTATTAAATGTATATATCATGTACATGTATAACATACATAAGCATATTGCGTTGTATCTGATAATTCGTCCCTTATAGAATACTACAAAGTTCATAGAAAATGCTTTATTAATTATATCTATATTGCTTATATGCGTACAAATGCACACATGTTAAAAGAGATGAAGATCTATACTACATTGGTATTAAAATTTTGTATATGAGAAGACATAACTTTGTGGTAATTAATATTCGACAATGATGACTAAGAATTTGTATTAGAGAATATAATTTAAATGAAAAAATATAATATTAAATATTAAATAGCCACAATGATATTGATATATGCACGTATTCATTCAACCACACATATATAATATAACTATTAAGAGGATATACATGTATTTATACAGAGATGATGTCAGGATTGAAATGTAGATGTGATCAGATATATAGAAATAAATTTTAAGAGGGATCAAAATAGAAAAGAAATAAGAATATCTTTTTTAAAAATTTAAAAGAGGGAAACGGTTATTTGTAAAAATGTACTATGCCTATTGCCTATACTAGCATATATATTACATGTGTGATCGTGGTTTTATGCATACATTAATGGACGTTGCTTGTAATTAGTTACCTTTATAGAGTTTAAATCTTTAGATTACGAACATTTCAAAGGAACAAATGGTACTCCAATCGTAACATTCTTGGTCCACATGGAGTGAAAAAAGTAAAAATTAATAATAAATTCGTGACAATATAAGAGCCAAAAACAATATTAATTAGTTTTTTTGGAGCCAAAGTGCACATATCACATTAGAGCGTCACACTTATTATTATAAATTGCACCAAATAAATTAGAATAAACACATCCTATCAAAAAAATCTTGTATATAATATGTCCGACCACAATTATTGGGCTTCAAAATTTTCATTTGAAATTATTTGCGAAATATAAGGTATTATTTCACCTAAATTCTATGTGGTATTGAAAAACAAATAATCTCTTGAGGTAAGAAAAATTGATAAATAGCTCCCTGAGATTAATATTTCGTTAAAAATGTCTCTCCGTACACTTTAATCTCAAGTACTAACAGCGACTTATTTATAACTTAACCGTATGGATAAGCCTGTTTTTACTCGAGGGTCTATTTGCAACTGTCATAGCATGTAGAGTACTTTGAGACCTGAGTGTAATTAGGTCAAATATAAAAAGGCTGCCCATGTTATGTATATATTCTTCATTCTTGGTCGATAGTTGAGATCAGAATAAAGTGGCGTCTGATCTCTCTCTCTCTCTCGGAATAAAGGGAAACTATATAGTCATGATCACATTCTCGCCAATTATGGATTCAATCTCTAATCTCTTTTTGGCATGCGCAGATAAATCTGCGAATCCGCTTACAATTTACTTGCAATAAATATATTTCATATTCAGTCAGTGACTTCATTGGACTTGGAATCGAGGGAGATATTTGAGGTGCTTTTTGATCTTGCTTAAAAGTGTTCAACCTTGATTTATTTGACTGACTAGGTGGAGAATAATTCTCCGTAACGAAATACTTTTTCAGATGAAAGATATAGCTAGGTTGCAATCCAATCGATCCTTTTTAATAATCATCTACTGGGCACTGTTCCTTTTTGGTGTTTTTTCCTTCCCTAGGGAATAGGTGGGTCTTCGCTCCATATATTGGATTAGCGTAATACCATCCTAATTAAGAGATGTTCAGTGCCCACTCCATACTGTTAAGAGCAAGATACTTCTGATCAGTGTCGTATTATATGGCAATTAGTAGGCAAATAACAACTACGTCAATAGAATTCGACCCAGGCAAGTTTGCATCACTGCGATGCAGATTAATGACTTGAACAAGCAAGATAGTTATCATAACGCACGACACCTGTTATACGAATTATTTTGGATTTTGTACCATTTTTAGGAAACGGATTGTCTTCGAAGGCAATCCGGTCTGGATAACCGAATGAATGGCTGGAAGCCATTATTCGATCATTCGACGGTGTGGAGCTTGGGCAGGGTGGTTGTTCGTGCTGCCCGTGCAGGTGTGGGTCCCGAGCGGGACCCACACTCCTCCCGAGCTCTACCGTTGGATGACCGAATGGATGGCTTCCATTTGGTCATTCGGACCGAATTGACTTCAGAATCAATCTGAGTCCCCTTTTTTATGTCCCAATGATCTGTTCCTTAATTAAAATTTAGAACTGTGACGATTGATTAGATTGATAATGGATCAAAAGATGAATGCTTACTCCAATACGAGCTGCCCGTCAGGCTATGGAAAGACCTAATTGAGAGTGATAAATAGGTATAGGGCAGGACCACAACCTCGTTTAAATACAATTCTCATTCAACGACACAAGATCACTAATGATATCAACGTTTGCATAAAATATGCTCTCGGTCAAATGCCAGAGCCCGAGTCCTCGACACGTACTGTATTTCATATGTTTCACCTGGATGAAAAACTAACAGAGAACCAGAACAATGAGGGACAAATGCGAAGACAATTGCCTCGGAATGGTCGTGGTGGAGATCTTCTTGCCTTTCTGTGTAATCTAGTACAGGCTTTTTACCTAATCATGGTGTATTAATTAACTGGTAAGGCCACCAAGCACAACCAACATTGTAGGGCCGGTGCGAAACAAGAAATCCTTACATTAGGCGGCTATGTCTCATCTCGGAAACCACATGGAATAGATTGGAGAGTGAGGGACCAAATGCTTCTCAAAAACAAAATGAAGATTGTAGTGAACCAAAATGGCAGACTTAAAAAATGAGCAACTAGGCAACACGCTCACCATGATTTTGCAAAGTTGTCTTGCTTAGTGGGGACGAGGAAATAACAAGGTTGTTAATGGGGTTGTTTTAAAATGAAAAAAGACAGTTGGAAAGAGAACACTAGCAGGTTGACCCCTAAGATTAGTGAAAATGAGTGGACAGTGTGGCTCAAGGAATGATAAGAGATTAGTTAAGAGGTGTCATTTTCAAATGAGAAATACTTGTTATTTTAAGGTTTTTTTAGAATAATCTAATTACTCAAAATTCATTTTAGACGTGAACCTTATTAACTGAAAAATTCTAAAACATCAAATTATTTCTAAGAAAAATCAGGAAATGACACAAAAATTACACCAAGTATTTCTCTTTCCAAATCTCTTTACTCTACTTATTCTGTGTGCTTCCCTACAAAACAAAGTTGTCAATTAGTCCGCGACTGCGCGTCATGGTCAGGCTCCACCCCACCTAGGTAGCTTTGGCATCGAGACCCGAAATTGACCACCCGGCAAAAACTGATATAATGTTCCACATCTTGTATGAAAATGCATGTATTTTAAGCAGCTAGCAGACCCTTGTTCCCTTCCTCACGTGTTTTTAGGGTGGGTGACATAAGAGGGGCTTGACCTTTTACTACTACGATGACCTACAAATGGCCAATTAAAACCCATAGCCTCATCTTTGCCAAGGATCACATGAATTTTCTGTGTCCGTCACATTGAATTATCCTCTAGAATGAATAAAAAGCTCGAGAAGAAAAGAATAAAAGAATAAAAAGCTCAGTAACAGTAACTGATGCATGCCCAAGATATTCCTCCTGCCATATCCATCGGAGTACAGCTTAGAGTGTTGGGGCTTGGCAGAACAGGAGGGGGACAAACTAAAGAAATGCAGAGATAGGGTTGATTTGATGGCGTGCTTGAGGCTTCAGATGGTGGGGGTGGGGGGGCGTACTTGACTCGGCTGAGGAGCTGTCACTTCTGGCATTTGTTTTGTCTAAGCTTTTTTTAGTCTAAGCCCTGGCATTTGTTTCTTGTATGGTTTAGGGCACTTTGCACGCCAGGGGTCCGACACTAGGGTGCGGCCTTGGCTCGGCTGATTCTCCAAGATTATGCACATGCATGTCTCTTCCTCGATCCTCATTGAGACGCGCCCATTCCCATTTCCCATATCCCTCTTTATTCCGCAGTAGTAGCAGTCTTCTTCAACCCTTTGAAATGACCTGTCGATTGTCGTAATCTTTTCATCCAAGAAAGGAAATTGATGGGAGAAAAGATACCTCTTGAGTTCTTGTAACCATGCTGTCAAGACACGTGTTTTCTCACCTCTTTCGTTTCACACGCATCGCTTCCTATTAATATGTTCAATTATAATGTTGTTCGAGCCGAGGCAATAAAACGGCAGTTTCTTTTTCCGTTTTTCTTCTGTTCAGTCCATAAATATGCCATATGTTATCATTATCATAAAAGAATAAATAAATAAAAGAACAGAAAGATATATGATTATATAACTCAGGCAATTTAGAAAAAATATATATATATCACTCAGGCAGCCAGCTGAGTGCGAGTGCGAGTGCCAGTGAAGACTGAATTGGCTACCACCTTAACCTCCATTAAAGCTCTGGTGAGTTCAGTCTGCAAGTTCCCTTGTTCTGTTTTCTCTTTTAGCTAGACGATCTAATATCAGATCTCATTACAAAACAGCATTTCATAAAAAGTGGATGCTGCTTTTCCGTGAAAAAAAATTGCAGACAAAACAACTCTTCTTTTTTCCTTGTCTTGTTCCCACTTCCTTTGCCAACTACATGCAAGAATAACTTTATTTCTTAGAAAAAAAACTTTATTTAATTTGGATTATGAAACTATCTTGCTTTTCCCAGTCGGTCCAATGATCGCCTATATAACAGTAGACAAGAGCTTAAATAATTTAACTGTTCACCGAGACGGGGGCTTAACAAGACAACTGGACACAGATGTGAAGACGATGACTATTTTACTTTATCTGACGTCATTTCGCCACAAACGTGATCTACAAGCTACCGTACTCGTCTCTTTCTTTTGCCTGCACTCAATACCTCATATAGTTTTCTTTCTGGGCAATCTTAAAATATTATTATTAAGTAAAGAGCGAGTAATTCCTCAAAACAAACGAGCAAAAGATGTCAGACAAACGGCGCCAATTTGTTGTCCCTTTCCTACCTTCTTTTCTTTCTTTCTTTTTTCCTTTAACTCTTGTGTGGTTTGACCTCGAGTTCTCTGTTTCCCCCTTCATGTGCAAACCCGTGCAGGCCAAAAAAACCAACATATTATTATTACCGAAGGTAATAGAGATTGTCGTTAAGTCCTCCATCTTAAATGATCCATCATCCATTATCAGTCGTCCTAGCTTTTTTTTCCAGTACAAGAGAACTGCAATCTTTATATATATTGTACGTTCATCGACGGTCGACGGACGTATAAGAAGACAAAAGATACTGATACCGAAAGCATGGAACAACGGGACTCATCTTGTTGCGGATAAGAACAAAATCAGCAGCCTTTGCCATGTCATCCTGCGGGCCCCATATGAATCCACCGAAACCATTTTATACCCATGGATATATATATATATATGATACTTCCATGGCCATCCATGGTGCACGGATGCTATGCATGATGTGGTGAGAGGTGATATTGACATGATGGATGGCTACGACATCAATTTTACCCGTCGAAGAAGTCGGATCGGTGGAACCGTTATGACCCACCAAATTCTGTTCATCAAGACCGCTATGCAACTTCAATTTCAAATTATTTTGGATTTCAGAACGTGTGGAAGTACAGCTTCAAATACTGAAGGTTTTATAAGGTTTAATTAATATGATTTACACAAATAATTGAGAATATATAAAATCCCTTCCTTAATTAAAAAAATGCTTATTTAATATGATTTACAGTTTGTTTTAATAATATAATTTAATATTATAAAAGTTATACTATAAAATATAGTCACATCAAGTGAGAATCAAAATACAGCAGTCAATATCTACAAATCGACAAAGATCTTCCACATATATATATATATATATACATATTTTTGTTAAAAAACTTTCTATATATTTCTTGAGCTTAATTAAATCCATTCCATTTGGCTACAAACCTATTAATCAAGTAAGTTGGATTTTCCCCTTTTTTTTATTATTTTGGATCGTTATGGCGAATATGCTGAGTTCACGAGTACTTGTAGAACATTCTGTAGATCTTTCTATAAAAAAATTAAAAATATTTTTTAGTTAAGTAAATGAAAGTGATTGACTAGGCAATAAAATTGGTATCTCTCCACCAAGAAACCTTCCCTTCAACGTATCTTTCGGTCACCTACATTTTTTAAATGAAAGAGACCGATACAACTTGTATGAAGACAGTCGACCTAATTATTATTTACAAATTAGAATAAATATTTATACAAATAAATATTAAAAAATAGAAATATTATACTTATTATTATTCTACTTCCTGTCAGGTTAGAGCTGGGGACTTTTGGAATGGAACCAAAATTACAGATGATATTCCATGAAATTCAAGATTTATATTATAATTAAATATCCAGGTATTCTTTGGCCATATAAAAGCCCAACTTTGTCTCCAAACAAATATATATAAAAGCCCGTAAAGATGCTACTGTGTATTCGATGTAAATTGTCCCCCAAGTATGCCCCATGATGGCGGTCCACAGTATCGGATTATATGCCAAATGTCTCGTAAGCAAGGTAAGCTTGAGATTCCCGTGTCCCAACTTTGTCTCCGATAATTTTTCCTTTTAGCATTACTTTTGTCTCCAGTTGTAACCTCGTAACTCGTCCGAAAACCGCAGTAATGGCGCGTGCGAAACTCCTCGCCAAAGCTCATGCGCAGCGCTTCTTATTTTACACTGAAGCCACGCGCTTTTAGAACGGGAGGGAATTACTACTATTTTGCAATTGGAGGACACATCCCTTAAGCCTGTGGATTTCTGGGGAGATTTGGAGGGAGGGGACCCAAAAACAGGCCCTAAAAATAGTTGTGGGGTGGGCATGGAAGAAGGGATAGCAGAGTACGGCTCTCTGTGGCAACTAAATTTGGGCTGGTGACTATGTTTAACACTTTCTAGTGGATGTGGGGATCTTGGTTTTTCGGGGTTGAAATGCAGTATTAGGAACTTGGATACATTTAGGGTGATCTATAGTTGTCTTGTCCGAGTTTGGACTAAAAGAACTTTAAATGTTACGGATGTTCTGTCTGTAAAGCTTCGTGTTTATTTATTGGCTTCCCTCCCCTGTTCCTTTGAATGAGGGTCAAGTACACAAAAACAACAACGAAGATGTTTTTCTGCTTTAGTTGGTTACTTTGAATTGAGATGGCTTTTCTATCTAATTTTGTTCACTTCATTCTTTCAATGTTCCTGTTACAGGGAATATCTAAGAAATGGTGAAATAAAATATGCACCATCCAAACACGTAACTTAATTTCTCATGATTTTTTTCATTGGGAAAGAGCATTCACTGCATTTGTCGCTCTTTTTTTTGTTTGCTGAGTCATTTGTAGTGTTTCTTACGTGAATAAAACTTTGGTATCTAAACTTTTCTCCCCGTTTGGGCCCATGCAAGGCAACTAAGGAAAATGCACATTGAGAATGCATGCACATGCAAAACTTCATTCACTTACAGTTGGCCGAGTTAAAAGGAAACCTTTGTTGTCATCGTACGAGATAATAACGATGATAATCAACATCTGATTAAGAGTTTTAACCCTTAAGAAAACATTCAACCTAGAGTGGCAACTCGCGGTTGGTTGAGCCAAAAGGAAGCCTTTTACCTTTGTTGTTGTTTTGCGAGACAATGACTATGACAATCAACATATGATTAAGAGTTTAGCATTTTAAGGAAATATCCAACCTAGAGTCGCAACCTACAGTTAGTCGAACCAAAAGGAAACCTTTGTTGTCTTCATGCGAGACAACACCGATGACAATCAACATATGATTAAGAGTTTTAACCTTTAAGGAAACATTCAACCTAGAGTCGCAACACGCAATTGGTGGAGCTAAAAGGAAACCTTTGTTGTGATCGTGCGAGACAACAACGATGATAGTCAATATATGATTAAGAAATCAGCCTTTAAAGGAAACATCCAATATAGGAATCGCAACTTGCAGTTGGTTGAGCCAAAAGGAAATCTTTGTTGTGGTCGTGAGAGACAACAATAATAATGGTCAACATATGATTAAGAGATCAACTTTTAAAGGAAACCTCTAATATAGGAGTCGCAACCTGCGGTTGGCGAGTCAAAAGGAAAATTTTGTTGTAATCGTGCGAGACAACAATAATGACAGTAAACATATGATTAAGAGATCAATTTTTAAAGGAAACATCCAATGTGGAATCTCAACCCGCAATTGGTTGAGCCAAAAAAAGAAACCTTTTGTCTTCGTGGGAGATGACGATGATGATATACATACTTGTGAATAACAATTCAATTCGTGCAACAGAAATATAATGCAAAATTTCTGCACGCAAAATTTCTGTAAGAAAATTCTACCTTTCATGAAAAGTCAAAGATATTTTGTACCTTTCATGAAAAGTCTGCCAGAAAATTAAGCAGGGTGTGATAAAGATAGCAGAGAGGAAAAGTTGGGGGAGGGTCTTGTGCTTATCAAGGCCATCTCAACCGTCCACAGGGTGGTTTCTGTAAGAAAATTGAAACGACATTAGTTAAATGGATATGTTAAATGCATTAGACATTAGATATTTGGACTGTTACCCAGGTCTGGCTTTTTTTTTTTTTTTTTTCTAAATTACCCAGGTCTGGCTTGTCAACAGAGAAT
Organism: Myrica gale; assembly: GCA_963930655.1. Taxonomy (NCBI): domain Eukaryota; kingdom Viridiplantae; phylum Streptophyta; class Magnoliopsida; order Fagales; family Myricaceae; genus Myrica; species Myrica gale. The sequence continues at coordinate 485,924 of OZ005621.1, forward strand.
GGCACCAAGTAGAGTTCTACGACTATTTCATTAGCCCACTGGATATCTCCACAACGCGTGTAAGAAAGATAGTCGATGCTTTATATTTGTTGGTAAGCAGAGTTCACACGACACTTAGCCCAACAGACCAGTGCGGAAAATTATCAGAACACGATTGGACCGTGCAGCAATTGACGATCAAGTTACCCGCCCATGTGGAGCGCACAAACACGTACAGAAAGTTCACAAAACCAACTGGAGTAAAATTATATTATTAACAGATCCGCGGCTCCGTTACAACTCAAAAACATGGCACACAACCTTAATTGTATACCACACTGAGATTACAGATCAAGGTCCTGAACAATAAAAAGAAGACGCCAAATCTTGAAAAGCATTAGGAGTTCAGTCTACTGGATACGACTTCTGCTGCTTTCTGCATTTCTTATAGGGTAAAAGTAAGAATGGGCCTGCAAAACATCAAAGGCAGTTACCAGACATTCTACAACCAAGTGAAACATATAGGAAAATAGCAGACAGAGTCTACCAAAGTGATAAAGCAATACGAATGAACAGGGCCATACTAAAAGTACACACCAGAACACTCAATGCTTTCAAGTGACTGAAAACTCATCCAAGTATTCTCACTTTCCAGTGACCAAATAATGTTGGTAATGTAGACAGATAGCCAAAGAGAGCAATGCAAACATGTTGTGTACGGCAGTGAAGTGCATTTTTTTGCTGGATAGTTAAAGGACTTTGGCCTTACCATTGCTTCTTTCGCAGTGGGCCTCTCTTGATGATCATAACGTAGAAGTTTGTCTACAAAGTCAACAGCCTCCAAAAAGTAGAAAATAAATGTATCAAAGATAGCACTTAAAAACACCAAGATAATTAATCATTAGGGATGAAGAGTTCTACCTCAGGAACTGCCAAATGTTGATTATCAGCATTAATGAACTTTGTCCATGGTTTCCGGCTATGCCTATTTCAGTTCAAGAACAAACATTTGACTAATGGTGCCATGGAGCAACAATCAAAAAATAAAATGATAGAACCATGAGAATGATCCCACCTGCCCACAAGGGCCGCGAGATGAGGGTCTAACTCTATCCGGTACTTGTTCAGATAAGCAGTTAATTCGTCGATCCCAAGCACCTGTTGTAGAAAAAACCAACTTTTGAATTAGACGCCTTCTCTTTCTCTTCTTTTTGACACTTGGCTGTATATATCAACCAACATTCTCCAAGTATCTAGCCATCAGATAAGACTTTGTTTCATGCTCTGTTGAAAATAGATTTCAAACGGTAAAAAAGACAAGATATACCTTGGCTATTTTGACCAGCTGATCATGATTATCATGCCCATAGAAAAAAGGCTCCTTACGAAATATCTGTACAGCAGAAGCCTCAATAATAAGCATAACATACCTTGAAAAGGTAACAAACTTTAGAACACCCCACCCATTTAAGAATAGGCAAGTAGATCAAGAAACACTCATCTATGCATTAAAAGATACAACAGGGCAGCCTGTGCATGAGGATAACTTAAGATATAAAGTTCCTCAGTTTGGAATAATAAAGACTAGTTCCAGAATGCAAAAAGAGCTGGCTGACCTAACACCAATAAAAAGGGTAAGAATATGCTCACCATTCCAGCGAACATACAACCAAGGCTCCACATGTCTAGCGAGTAATCATAGTCTTGCAAATCAACAAGGAGCTCAGGACCTTTGAAATATCTGCAAAACCAATGTGGGGTAATGGCAGAAGAATGGCACGCATCAATAAGGCAACCAAAAAACTCAATCTATATGTCATTGTAATCCAACCCAGTGTAAACATTGATCTATCGAGGTCTAAACTAATATCTATGTTTTATCATATAGATGGGATCTACATTCAACCTGTTAATCTAATAATTCTCAAGTGATAAATATGATCTTGCCTTCGGACAATTATAGACTATATAGCATCTGTCAAGGTTAACAAGTATCACTTTTCTCCTCCACAAATTCTGTATTATTTAAAGTGTCAGATTTGTTCTAATGTTTATAAGTTTCCAAGTAGTTGTGACCATGCCATCCATTTCATCCACCTTATATTCAAATATAATTCACAGGAAAACCTCTCTTTCGTGGACAAGACAACACAACAAATACAACTAAACTTTAATAGCAGTAGTAGAAACAATCTATTCTTGCTTGCTTCTTCTAGAACTCTTTGCTATATCATATCCAGAACTCAGTCATTACTCCTGCTTGTCTTAGTAACCACTCATTAGATTCTAAACCAACAATCATCCTAACATCAATTCCATAGTGTAAACTATTGAAGTGGATTTCAAGGTAATTAAACAAAAATGGCACAAAGACAAATACATGCATAAGATGACCTATTTTCACAAATGTCCATTCACTTCGACAAAAAAGTAACAGATAATAGGGGAAACCAAGGGACTTGACTCATAAATGCACAATGACAAAATTTTCAACGTCAAATCTTAGTTCTACAATTCCTCGAGTCTATTTGATTTAATATTAAGTCTCCACTCCCATTTGTTGGCCACGCAAAAGATCAATCTCCTGTCACCTGAAGTAGTAAGTCCAAACTAAGATGCACTAAGGACTAGATAGACAAGTGGACCCTAAATACTGGACTCTCCAAAATGATGAATTTTACAGCAGGAAACCCATCATTTGCAGCTTCTGAAATCTGAGATTATTCAAACAGAAGCTAATTCATTAATTTCCAACCAAAAGTTAAAAGCAATTTCCTTTTCCATCCCAGTCATATCACCTCCAACAGATCCACACTAAGGTACAATTATCAGTTAGTTTCTAGATGATAGAAACTAAATGAGAATAGCATAGGTCTCAAGTGCCATCTGCAGTGACACAAATGGTTCATCCATGGGAGTTCTTATTTCACAAGACAAGTCTGGGAAAGGAAAAGAGAGCACGGCAAAATATTACTATATTTCCAGAACACAGAAGAAAACAAACCTTGAAGCAACGCGGACATTATATTCCTTCCCTGGATGATAGAATTCTGCAAGGCCCCAGTCTATAAGACGAAGCTTACACTGTTCATGATCTATCATTACATTATGGGGCTTCACATCTCGGTGCATAATGCCTTGTGAGTGGCAGTAATCCAATGCCTACAAGTGTAGCAAAATAGAAACGCAAGATTCCACAGAGTTATAAAACCAACGGGGAGATTTTCAGTACACTATTTTTCAGTAGAAAGACAGAGATCTAAGCAAGAAAAAAAAGAGAGGAAACAAGGCATTGAAATCTGACTACACCCAACAAGAAACAATCTCCATCAAAGCCCTAAACAAGAGACATAACACCTTACCAGGCTGAATCAAAATCAATTGCAATGCAAACTTTCTAGATTCAATGTCCCTCTCAATGACAATTTCAAATTAAATCTTCCAGAAACAAAACCCATGACAAAATTACCAAGAAACCTATCTTCAAGTTAGACTAGATTCCGAGAAAACTCAACTGTGCTAACCAACTAAATGTTGTATCGTTGTAGCGTAGAGATAAACGTTGGACACGAGCTGTTCATTACTGAGCCATTTTCCCCCTCTACATTCTCTTTGATTTTTTTCAGTTTTGACACGTTGGGTGTGGTCACATTGCTGGGGTTTTCAACTGTCATTCTTGTATACAGTGAATAGTCCTTGAATTTAGCAATCTTTTACACCAAAGATATGAAACAAATGATGTAGTCAAATATGAGGGAAAAAAGGCAACTTGACACTCAGTATTTTATGAGTTCCCTGCATGGTTGTTGAAATGATGGGGTAGAAGAAATGATGATTAGGTTCAACTATATAGTTGAAGGATCTAGCACCAAAACTTAAGCCCCGAATGATTTTCTATTTAAAAGGCAATTTCAACAATATTGATGAATTAATAATCGATCGAGCAATTAAAATGAGCGAAAAATGACAATATCACGTGTGAAAATGGACGCGTAGGGCATGCTTATTGAACATGAAATTTATAGCAGCGCTGCAACACATTGATCGTATCAATTGAGGAGAAAAGTGTTCAGTAAGCTTGCCTTTAGAAGCTCATAGATGTAATACCGAATGTCATAATCAGAGAGTGTTGGATAAAGCACTTTAAAATCTGTATTATGCACATATTCGAATATTAAACTGGGGGTCTTCGACTGCTGGTCTCTAACAATATCAAGCAGCTTCACAATATTTGGGCCGGCGCAAAGGTTCTGCAGTATCTTTATCTCCCTCTTAATCTGCTTTTTTTTTGGGGGGGGGGAAGATATTGAAGAAAAAATTGTAAGTCTTCTCACAGTGAACCCATCAACCAAATAATAAAACAAGGAAAGAATACAAACTCCATAGGCATTACCGACATGTTACTATTCAAAATCTTAATTTAACAGGAAATAAAAGAAATAGGTTGCATCCAGCAGGGTTTATATTTAGATCTGTTACCCATATTCTACTAGAAGAAGACTCTCAGGAGAAACCTCGAGCAAAATCTAGAAAGGCACAATGTCATAATCTAGCCAAAACAACATCCCCAGCCAATTCAAAATTCACAAAAATACACTATTATGAAGGCAACACATTAAAAGCATAACAGCTTGAACAAGTTGCACGTGAAAAAGTCATAGTCAAGTGTCTTACCAGAAAGAATCTGATACATTATTAAGGAAACAAACATGAACAAAAGAATTCAAAAATACAATGGCCTGTGTAGCAGAAGCATCGCGTTTTCTATACGGGATTAATGATATATACATATATGTATCTGTTTTCCTTCACTGGCCAAGGTTAGAGAAGTATCAAAGCCAAAGCCGATAAGAATGCTACAACTCACCTTCTTCTTCTTCACCGGTTTGAGAATCTTAATTATACATTTCTCATTATCGGTGCGGTGAAATCCCTCAAACACTTCACTGTATTTTCCCCTCCCAACCTTTCTCACCACCTCGTAATCATCCTGCTCCCTGTAAAATCAAACAATACCACAGATACATCAAACAGCCATACACAGAACCCGGCTCCACAGTAAAAGGGAACCCATGTTCTAAATGCCAACCCCTAAAATTTCCACTTTCGTAATTCGGATAAAGCAAATACTACACCATGTAAGTGTATCACAATAATTTTGGTTCATAAGCCAACCCAAATGCTCCAAATTTCGAGAACGACATACGTGTACATATATATCAAAAAATATGTATGAGTACCCCCATTGGACGGTGAGGGACTCGTAGTCCCAGTAATCTTTGGGGCGAATGACGTTGACATCTGCATAAACCCTAGCCTTGGAGGGGCCGCCAGGGCGACGAATGGATTTGCCAATCTTCTGCGCCAGGGTTTCAGAGGACGTGGGCAGCGGGCTCAGGCGGCGGAGCGAAGACGGACTAGACTGTTGGCGTTGGTGTTGCTGCTGCTGCAACGGGCGAGAGAGCGAGGTGGCGGAAGAGGCGATGAGGCGGAAGAAGGGGAAGGGGGATGGAGGTTGATGATGAGAGAGGGAGCTGGACAAGGAGAGGGACGGTGTGAGGAAGAGAGAGAGGAAGTCCCTGGGTAGATGACGGTGGTGGGAGAGGGTCAATTGGAAAGGCCTTGTGGCCATCAAATCTTGGCAAAATAGAAAGAAAGTTACAGCAAGAATGCCCCCAAAGACTCGTAGCCCCCCCCCCCCCCCCCTCTCTCTCTCTCTCTCCTTTTTTTTTTTTTTCTTTTTAACCCTTTTTCTTTTCCCTTTTTTTCTCTCCCTTTTGCGTTTTTGTGTTTCTCGTTACCGTTGTTTTAAACACTTTCCCAAACTCTTAAGAAAATAAAAAAATCGTCCCAGAAAAAGGAAAAACTTCAAGTTGAAGGCGGTGATGGGATTCTTCATTCTAGTGCCGCGACGGGGATAAAATAGTAAAAATACATTTGTGGTTCCGCCGTGTGAAGGGCTGAGGATTGCCCGGGGGAGCATAGGCGGAGGGAGGGGGGCGAACCGGGGCCATTGCCCCGGTTGGCTCCCCCCAACAATTTTTTTTACATGGCTTTTTTTATTTTTTTATTTTTTTATTTTTTTATTTTTTTATTATGTCTGCCCCCCTTGGCCAACTAAAAATTAAACTTGCCCCCTTGCCTGCCTAGATGAATCAACCCGCCCCCCTTAATTAAGGCCTAAGCAGCTTAGTACCTCAAAATCAAACTAAAAGAAAGAGATATTTATTTGTGTCAAAACTTGAAATCCTACATTAACTTGTTGACGTTGTCGTGAATTTTACGACGAATATTTCCTATACTTCTCCTGAGTCCTGATAATCGTTGTGTGTTGTAATCCTTGAAATAGATGTTTTCTCTATTCTAGTGCTGCTTTTCTTTTTGTTCTTTTGCCTTTTATGTTGGACTTGGTTGAGAATTTGGATATCACAAATGCTGAGAAAAGGGGTGGTGTGCTCTTGTTGGATAAGTGATAATTCAATTATTCAAGTGTGTTGCGTGTCTATCTTTACCTACTAGAGAATCATTGGTTATATCATTTTATTGTCACTATCATCATCTAATTTTACATGTCTGACTTCTCCACATTTTATGAAAATCCAAAGTTGAGGTAAGACTCATTTTCATCTTTCTTTTGTTTGTTTAGGTCTGATTTTTCATAGCTCATGAGATTAACTTGTTTTTAATTGTCTTTCTCTAAAGGTTGAACTTTTTTTTCCATTGTAATTTGTGACGTTTGGATCAAGTTATAGATATATTTCTTCAAAATTTTAGCCATTAATTTAGCCTGGTAATGAACATTTTGAACTACGATTTTTTTGTTTTCTCATTTTGTAAGGGGAGTAGAATAGTTATTTGGATGTTAAAATTGAACTTTTTGTCCAAATTTTTTTCTATTATCATTTACCAAGTATGTATTCCACCTTGCAATTTCGGGTTATTTTATTGTTGATAGAGATTCCACTCCTGAGAAGCTCGTGTTCAATAGTGCTGTCACACTAAAAAACAGCTATAGCAAGGGTGAGAAGTATCTTTATGCCCTTGGAACTTGGATTCTTTTTTAACTTTAGATCCTTTGACTTCTTTTTCCAATATGCTTCGTTTTGCTATTGTTTATTTCAAGAATAATAGAAACACAGTAATCGTTTATTTTTCTCATTTATGTGTTATGTTTTCTTTTGAGCATAGGGCACATCCTTTCTGGCAACAAAAGTAAGTACTTCATTTATGGAAGTAAAAAGTTATATTGCTGAAAATACTTTGTTTCATTTATGTGTTTTGTTTTACAAAGAATATATATATAAATACTTTGTTTGTGCGATTAGTTGGTGCTCTATTGGTATCTTGAACAACAAGAATTTAATCTTTAATGTCACATTTCAGTATCAGCAAATAGTACCGTACGTGTAATTCAATTTGTTTTAGTATTTTTAGTCCTTAATTTTTTATATTTATAGTGTTAAGACATTTTTTTGCCTTACGTAAAATTTTTTTTTTTGTCATTTTTCCTTAAGAGTTTGCCCCCCATTGATTGGGTTTCTGGCTCTGCCACTGCGGGGGAGGCGGAAGCGTGGGTGGTGCCAAGATGACTGCATGGCTATTTTTCATAATGATTATCATTTTCCTTCCTCAACTGAACGTCATAAAAATAATTATTTGTGGAAAATTATTTTTCGTCCAAGCAATAGATTTTACTATAAAGAAAGATCCTCGTATTATAAGTATATATAATATCATAGAACATATACGTATTTTGTTTACTCTCTACCAAAGCAAGAATTTTGGACGTTAAAAATAAGCTCTAGAGCATCTATTTAATTTTCATGATAGACTTTAGACAATAATATCATGTCAATATATGTACTTGTAAAACCTATCCTCAAAATATAAAATAAAATAAAAATTGTCTTTTTTAACCCAAAATTTCCAAAAGACTAAGAGGTTGTTCGGTTGTAGTGTTTTTTGAGAATTTTTAGATAATGTTAATTTTTTTGGTATGCGTGTTATAGTTACTTTTATGTGGTGTTAAAAATGATGTTTAGTTGTATAATTTTTTATATTTTAAGGGTTAAATAAGAAAAAAAAAACGAAAAATGGACTATATGAATAAATAATGTAATTTTCCCTTTAATCTCATCCTCCATGAAGGTTGTGCGAGGTCATGATTCTTTGCTTCACAACTCTCAGAGGATGTCTTTATATGGTGGGGACTGGGGCATAACTCCAGTGTTCTATGTTTTGGGATTAATACACGTACATGGCCTCATTAAAATTGAGAAAAAAATTGTAACAAAGTATGCAAAATATCTAAAATCAATAGTAGTTGGTTAATTACAATATGACAAAAATAATAATTAAGGATGTAGCTCGTCAAGAATCCTGTAATTAGAGAGTGTAAAGTATATTTATCTTCTCTCATTTTGTTAACTATCCACACTTCATATTTACCTATTAAAAATGTCATGATAATTTAACGGATAGATATAGTTTTGTACCTTCTAATTATGGGATATTGACACTTGATACTTTATATATCTATTAGTTTTGTCATGTTGCACTAATCTATTATTGATTTCAAACACCCAATATCATTTGTTAAAAAAATCATTTATTATGGATGCAAATTTATTTTAACCTCAACATGTATTACGATTTTATTCTCACGAACTGGTGGCTGCCAAAATAAAATACGAGGACAAAATGCGATAAAAATAATAATATAACGTATAGTTTAAACCAAATGCGACGCGGTAAAAATATTTGTTGTTGGGCAGGGAAAAGATAATTCATTGACGTCGTACATGGAACAAAAGGTTGTTACCCCATTGAACGTCTTGGTAGCTTTAAATTAAAATACTAATTATATGATTTAGGGAAGAAAGTTGGATTCTTGTTTCCTATTTTGTTTAGAGCAGGCCAATTTGAGAATATATTAATTGAGATTCGTTTCTTCACACGGTGATTAACTAGAAAGATAGTCCATCTAAATTCTAACATAGAAAAATGGTATTTAAGAGTCCCAAAAGCACTGGAAAATATCCTAAATTGTAAATCCTTGTATCTATACTCATAAAAAAGTATATGAGCGAACATAGAATGAAAAAGAGTTCAAAGTTTCAGAACTATTGTTATTATAATTAACATGGTACTTTATTTGTTGAGTGTCGAATTCATTTAGCTAAACAAACTTAGTAGTCATTTTGATTTAAGGGAGATCATTTCTTATGGTTTAAACCGAAACATATGGTTCCAGTATCGGTTCTGGTATATATTTTTTTAAAAGAAAATCTAGGGTTCAAAATGATGCCCTCTTTTAGCCCTGTTTTTTCTTTTTTGAAAAAAGAACTTAAGTCGAACGAGATTAGATCTCGAAAGACCTAATTCGTTCCAAACCGTGAGCCAGCAGCCGTCACCACAGGCCCTAACCCCCTCTCCTTGTCTCCCTTCCGTGACACACCCCCACCCTCTGGTCTCCCTGCGGCGGTTCCTTTTCTCCCTCACTCGTGCTCAACTTCTCTCTCCCACTCTCCTTCGTTGTCGCATCTTAGGCCGATTCCCTCCATTGTGCTAACTGCTCAGCTCCTGAGCTCCTCTCTCCCTGCCTCAACTTCTCTCTCATCAGTGACCATCACTCATAAGCTTTCTCTCACCAATGTTGGAGCCTCAGCCTCTATAATTTATTTATTATTTTATTTAAATGTTGTATTGTTAACTTCTTTAGTGTTAAATTTATATAGGTTTTGTTAATTTTATTACTTCAGCGATTGACAGATTTAGTGATAATTTGGACACCAATGTCTGATTATTTCGTCTAACCTAAGTTGCTATTTGGGAATTAGATGATAAAACGTGTGAAGATTGATGGTGTAGTGTATTTTTTAGGTGTGTTATCATGTTGTAATTTTTTTCAAGTTGTAGATACGTGTCATGCCACATAAAAAAATATGTATGTATTTGTTTATTGTGTATATATATATATCACTTCATGATATCATTTGGTACTGACAATATTAATTGCAAAATAATAGATATCGAGATTTGACATCCTAATGGTTGCAGTGTCCTTCAAGAAATGTATAGTCATTTTTAACTTATAATTAGGTAATGTAAAAAAAAATAAAACAGCTCTACTCATATCAAGAAGACTTCAATATTTTCATATTAGGTTCAGTTATATGTATACTTAGAATGTTGATGCATGATGCATGATGCTTAGATGATTTAGGCTGTGAACTAATTTTTTAAACTTTAGATTTAATTTTATTTTGTTGTGTATGCTCAAATGATTTAGGTTGTGAACATAGATGTTTAGACTTTAGATTTATTTATTTTTGTTTTGTTTTGTTATGTTAATTGATTATTTGGTTGTCTTAATATTTATTTTGTAAATATTTTGTTTTGTTTTTATTTTTTGTAGTGATGGAGAAGCTTGGAATTAGGGGTGGACTTTTCGGCTTCGGGTTCGGAAATTTTAACCCGAACCCGACTCGAAATACGTGTAGACCCGAGCCGGACCCGAATTTCTGGTTCGGCTTGGGTTCGGGGTTTTAGGCCTAAAAATTTTGGCCCATAACGCTTTTGGGCTTCAAAGCCCAAAAGGGTCAATACCACTCTGGGCTATACGTGTGTAGTGTTATGTTTCATTGTGTTTTTCTGTGTTTGGCCCAGTCACTGCAGAAAATACATATTTTCAGCAAGTTGTTGGGCTTCTTGAAGACTTGAGTCTTACGTATCGCCCAACTTGTGTTTTTCCGTGTTTGGCCTAGTCACTGCAGAAAATACATATTTTCAGCAAGTTGTGTTTGGCCCAACTTGATCTCAGCAAGTTGTTGGGCTTCAAGTAACATACATATTTTCATTGTGTTTTTCTGTTACAAGCAAATGAGCAATACGTGTGCAGACAATATGTGTGCAGACATCAGAACATTCTAAGTTCAGACATCAAAACATAAGCAAATGAGCAATACGTGTGCAGACATCAAAACATTCTAAGTTCTAACTATTACAAGCAATAAACATAATTCCTTAAGCCATTACTCTATTACAATGAAATTATGAAAATATAATAATTCTAAGTTCTAACTTTTACAACAACTTGCTGAGATCAAATCACAATGAAAGTAAATAAGATATTCTTGAAGACTTGAGTCTTGAACGATCAAAGCAAATGAATCTTCTACCCTGCACAACTATTTACACTTTAGACTTTACAAATCACAACACAATCCCTTAGAAAATAAAATGAGTATAAAAATAATCAATGCTAGAAAGTAAACAAGTTACATTATTTTTTGTTGTAGCCATACTCCAGTAGTCCAGCTTCACGTTCATAATCATTATTCGAGAAGAGTGCCCAATGGATCGACCTCTAATTCTAAAACAACAACAACAACAACCATACAAATGAATTTAACTTCACTCATTTAATAATTGAAATGAAAACAATTATTATTTAACAATGGTAAATTTACAATGCATGAGAAAGATACCTGCATCAAGCTTGTAACTCTCAATATCATCCAACTCTTCCTCTTGATGAAAGATAGGTTTGGACTTCAACCAATTTTGGGCACATATAAGAGCATTCACCGTTGATGGAGCTAATGAACTTTGATATGAATCTAGCCACTAGTACTAAATGCAGACTCAGAAGCGACTGTAGTAATGGGGATGACCAATACGTCTCGTGCTACTCGGGCCAAAATAGGATATTTGGTAGAATTGACCTTCCACCAAGTCAAGAGATCGAACCCGTCACTCGGACTCTCCACATCCTCCAAATAATACCGCTCTAACTCACTTCGATTTTCATTCAGATTATGAGAACCACGAAATCGACGATACTTATTCAATGCAAATTTGTTATGGCTCAGCCCTAATGAGGTAGAAGAAGGTTGGCTCTCAATTTCACTCCCACTTGTGTAACCCATACATGAGCTAGAAGAATCATCACCAATATGGGCCTTCTTGGCATATTGCCTAAACAAGTGTTCAATGTCTTTCTTCAGCATTTCAACAAACACTTCTCCTTTCTCATCCCTCATTTCGTCCTTGAACCAAAAGCCTAGGGTATCTAATTTGTAGCGTGGGTCAAGGACTGCAGCTATGAACAATACTTTATTGATCTTCAAAATCAGAAACATCAACAGCTAATCACAACAAAAAGGCTCACAACCGTATTCACTAATGAAATGGGATTATATCATGCTCCTCGTAGGAAAATATCAACAAACAGAAAAATCCTAACTTGGACTTAAGTCAGCTCTCTCTACAAGGAATGACCCATCGACAGCAAGTCACAGTCGAAAACAAAGTTAAACATTTCTGTAAATCACCAACAAGATTTAAAAAACCCTAAATCCGCCATGAATGACCCATCGACAGCTTGAATGAAGCAATCATAGCACAGAACAACATGTCCCAAAATTTCACAGTCAAACCATGCTTTACTCAGATTCAGACAAAGCAAGAAATGACACTAATCACCTAGATCCGACCAATAATATTCACAAAATGGCATCCAAACCAATAACTTAACAAACACATAGCTTTACTCAGATTCAGACAAAGCAAGAAACACAGGTTTATCAGCAAGAAACACATAGCTAATAATCACTACGGACAAAATGTATGGAAATCTAAATAGATCTGCACCGCATGAGATGGAGACGGAGATTACCTAGACTCCGAGAGTCGAGAGAGGCCAGAGACGAAGATTACCGAGAGGCCAGAGACGGAGATTACCGAGAGAGGCCAGACACAGCGGCAGGAGGGAGAGCACTGTGCGTTTCGCTTAAAGGGACACCAGACACGGCGGCCAGGCGGGGGGTGGGGGCGAAAGTGCGAACTGCGAGTGCGAACTCGGTCTCGAAATTTTGAATGAAGTCTGAAGATTGAAACCTAAAGAGTGGCCGCCAAAGGGAGAAAATACCCTCAGCGAAACGTGCGTTTCGCTGAGGGTATCAAACGCAGGTTTCTAAGTTTATTCGGGTCGGGTCGGGTCAGTTTTCGGGTTTATTTATAAACCCGAACCCGAACTCGATATTCGGTTTTTAAAGATTTCAAACCCGAACCCGATAAAACCCGACCCGATCGGGTCGGAAACGGGTAGGTATTTCGGGTACCGGGTTTTTTGCCCAGCCCTACTTGGAATGTTGGATGAACTATGAAGTTTGGGATTTTAAATTTGGATGTCCTTTAATCTTTATCTTTTATTTTTTATTTTTAAAATTTCAAAGAACATTGTAATTTTAATTTAAGAGTTTGCCTTTTTGAATTTGGATTATTTGATGAATGTTTACTTATTTTTTGTAATTTGAATTTAGAGTTTATTTGGTTGTGTTTATTTTGTTTTGGAATTTAGTTGTTTAGCTATAATTTTAATGTTGAGTTTATTTTGGTTTTGGAGTTGGACGACAGTACACTGGGTCTTCAATTGGAGTTGGACGACTGTGTTTTATTTTTGCATTTTGCATTTTGATCTTGAAATTGACAATTTGGTCTTTAATAATTCAATTGGCAATCAGGTCATCACTCTTCAATTATACGGTTATTTTATTTTGGCATTTGGGTGATGGGTCTTTAATTTGGATTTGAACGACATATTGCATTTGGGTCTTTAAGAAAGAACTTAAAAATGTAACAACTTGAAACCGAGTCTTTTACTAATTAAGACTGCATACTGTAATTTTGGATAACATAATGTAAAACTGCATTTTTGGGCCAATGGGCCCAAACCAAATCTGGGCCTTTTAGGCCTAGACATGGAACCAGAATTTCCGATTTTCAGTTTTCGATTCCAATTTCGGTTTATTCCGAAATAGAACCGAAATAAAAAATATAGTTTCGGTGGATACCGAAATCAAAATGAGTTCGTCCGTTTCAGTGCCCACCTTTATTTTGATTAATTTATTTGTTTTCTCTCTAAGCGAAGGAGTAATTAAAAAAAAAAACCAAAAGGCTTGTGGTTAGGAAAGGCGAACGAGGAATTTTTTTTTTTTTTAGAACTATTGGTCTCGGGCCCTATAAGCCCATTTGAGAACAAACTCAAACATATGGCCCGTCACCTCCAGCCTATCATTTGTGAACGAGTTGGTACCTGTAAAATCTCTCCTTTCTTAAGCAACCCAGGAATTACTGTCGGCGTCCTCCGGCCCATATAATCCCAGTGGAGACTCGAGAATAAACCCCACCGCATGGTCCCTGTCCATATCCAGCCTCCCATTCGTGGGACACGTTGATCGCGGACTATAAACTCTTTCAGATAGGGCCGGCGGACGGGGTACTTCGGTAAGTGAAGTTATTTCTATGCTTATTATTTTTATTTTTATAAAAATATATTAAAGTTACTTTTACGAAATTAATCTGATTTTTAGAAATAAAGAGATAGAGTATATTGAGGAAGGGTTGGCAATTTTTAACACTGTCGGGAAAGAAGAAATCGTGAAACGTGTTTCCGAAATGGGTCCGCCTTCCTACGTGACCTTTCGAGTGAAGAGCTATTGATGGAAATTCGTGGCCCAAGCGTGTTTCCGAAAGAGAGTCAAACATGTCGGTAGCCATCAGAGCAGGAAAACAGCTAAAGCGGGAAACTTCGAAATAGGAAGACCACCACACCACTGGTCCGCTCCTAACAACCATATAAGTTATATTCTCGTGATTTCTGTAGACTGTAGGGTTCTGTGTTATAAAACATATACCATTAGTGCGGTTCACGTCTCGGACGCCATGGACGATGTTAGGGCAAGCTCAGAGTGGGTCGCCAGCCGCTCTTCACACGTGGTCGTCGACTCCGCAGGTTCGTATCGTTTCTCTTATTGCATGCAGAAGGCTGGTTGTTTGTGAACATATAGCAATGCCGAGTTTAGAGGGAGGCTTAGGTAGTTCTTGTTCTTGTGCAGGGATTGAGAAAGTCGTGGACAGTATAGGCCCTATCCCCAAAGTGGAATGGGATTTCGAAGGGATTCACTATTTTGACGACGGCCCCCTCACGGTTCAGTACTTGTTTGTTCTGGATGCTTTGAATTTCTGTTTTTGGCCCGGTATGCCATTTGTCTTTCACTGGATTTATTATATTATTATTGTTGTTGTGCTCTTGTTGTTTTAGATTTATTAGTGCTTTGTTTGATCACGTTTTCAACGGAACAGATTTTGGAGCAATCATAAATTTTGTGACGAGCTGTTTTCAGTCATTTTTGGATGCTCTTATTTTTTTATTCCTCCTGTCTTCGTACTCGTGCTTTATTAGATGGCCAGGGAGATGGTAGTGTTTGCTGGCCTGACCTGCTTGTAATTCCGTTTGGTTCACTTGTAAATGTTTGGACACTGCAGACATTACGTTTTGGTCATGGTATATGCAGAAAACCTATGGTAATTTTCATGGTGTACGCGGTCAAGGTAGCCAGATTCTTGATACCATGAAGCGAATGAGTTGAGGCACAATTTACAGAAGAATATAAGTTTTGCCAGTGAGCTATAGGAGGATAAGGTCATGGTTTCAAGACCGTCAATATGTTATCCATCAATCAAATAAAGATGTTGATGATTATTTAGCTGGTCAGTCAGTGAGGAAAGAATTATAATTTAACATGTCACACTCAATTTCTGACATCAACTTCCTTTGGACATATGCTTTGGTGCTAAAAGCTCTTAAGCAGTCGTGTGCTGCTATGATAGAATTGAATACAATTTCCAAAACAGCTTGTATTTGACAGAACTTTTTCCAAACTTCTAATTTTTACGGAGATATAGAGTTGAAGTATTACAACCAGCAAGGCCAACGTCTCTGTTCTTGCTTTAGTTGATAGTCATCTGGCTTGAATATTCAATGGCATGAACTTTAGTTTACTTGCATTAGTCAACTCCATATTATGTAGAAGCCCACAATGCATATTGTATATTGCAAGCTATGTTCATGCGATTTATAATTTGCCACAGCGATTTATAATTTGCCACACTAAATACTTCTTCTCCACTGTTTTCGCAATTGTTGCTTCTTAACAGATAAGGATTTAACTTATGAGCATTTGGCCTTGGGGCTAAAGGCAGCCCTACAAAATGATAAATCTGTGTTCGATGCTGATCGTCTGCAAAACTTCACTGGTATTATGCTTCTTCAACCTTGTATCTTTGTCCTTTCTGACCTACATGCAAGGTCACTCACACAATTGCTACGTTTTCTACTCAATATTATTAGTCTTAAGTTACACTTTCCTATAAGGCAATGTTTTCTGCTTAAAATGTTCCTGAAGGGCCGAGAGTTGAATTTTCTGATGAGGAGTTTTTTGATTAAATGCCGCGCTCCAAATTTGTTACGAACTTCTTAAAAATAAAATAATATAAAATTGAGTACTATTACTTTAGTTGCATTGTTGAAGGAGTTTTTTAGGTTTGGCACTACGAAATTTTTTATAAGAGAAGACTTGGTATTTTGAATTGTCAAGTGATGAGATCAATGTATATTGTCAGGTCATCAGTTACGTGAGCTGTTGAAATGGCCAAGATCACTTCCTTTGGAGGATGAACGTGTTCGTTTACTACATGAGGTCAATTACCATTGCACTTGCTTAATTCTAAATTACAGAATGGTGCCATCCTGTTTTGCATATTTATAACCTTGTTGCCAGTAATACTTTTCAAGTTTGTAAATCTTTAGGTTCTTATAAATCTGATGTTGTTGAGTCTAATGTTTTAGGTTGGCTTCGAACTGGAAAGGAGCTTCGATGGCAAGGCATCCAATCTGGTGCAGTCCGCTGGAAAATCAGCTTTGAAGCTTGTGGCTCTTGTTACACGTCACTTTCCTGGTCTCAGCCATTCATTATTTCTTTTATTTCTTTTGATTGTCTGCTTGTGCATATATTGTCTGTACTATCTTCTCACTGTGTTGACTACAGCTATGTTTTAAGATGGTTGTCTATGTCAAGTAACGATGCATATTGATTCAGAATGACTGAAATGTTCTAGGCTTTCGAGACCACTCACTATACAAAGGCCGCCAGGTGTTCTTGTATAAAAGAGCTCAGATATTTGTAGCAGATTTATGGGGTGCATTCAAAGGCCAATCATATGGAGAATTTGATGACATTGGTTCGCTCACTATTATGGCTGACTACATTGTTCCTGCAATGCTTCGACAGCTTGGTGTTCTAAAATATAGTTCCACCCTTGCCAGCACTATTGAAGCCAACGATGAAATAGGTCCAGGCAGTGAGGAGGAAGTTGAACTACGAGCTTGCTCTGTACATGCTGTGGAGAAAATGAGGGAATTGATACGTATGAGATCAGGAAAGCAGGTATTGTTTTCGTCCAGAGACATTCCAGTTTCAGTACATTTACTTGCAGGCACATGGTATATTTTTTTCATTTTCCTGTCCAAATTTGAAGTGCCAACCATTTGTGTTATTTCCTTGTTCCTGCTGCAGTATGTTCTTCTCCTAATGTTTTTCCTTCTTGTGTTAAATTAACTAAGCAAACATACCTTTTTTTTCATTGGGAATTCTAGCAGGCTCTTGTGTCTTGTTCTAGTGCAATTGGATCAAAATATGATGCCTTTTGATTCTTGTTCAGTACATCATTGGTTATCTACTTTCATCAGTTCTGTCCAATTCCTAATCACAAGACTTCATTTTGCAGGTGCTAAGCGTGGAGTTGGATCTTTGGCTCTGGGCATCTGGAGTTCAATCTTCATCACTGCAACACCATCGTACACTCTCAATCTATTATTGAGTGCTTCTTACACCCTGGTAGGGTTCCTCTGAAATACATAGGTTGAATTTCAGATTGAAGTTGTAGTTAATATCTGGACAATTGTGACCAATGATCCATAGTGGGGGTAGTAGCCTTTTTAAACTCCTTTTGGCGATTTGCATCTTAGGGAGGATGTGGTAATTAATTGTACTGTTGATTTGCTAGACATAAACCAATAGATTTTGTAAAAAAAACAGTGTGATGTTTAGCCTGCAAATTAGATAGTTCAACGAAAGTTGTTTTTCCCTTGGACACAAACTCTTATAATTATTTAACTATATACAAAATCGTTGCCCTCGGAAGCGTGGCAGCTGTTATATATAGATAAATCCAGTATAGTTTTGAATTCAAGTATGATAGATAACTCGGAGGAAGCTTAATATGTTGTTTGAAGGATGTAGTTAAATGTCTTGTAAGGGTGAAATAAGAATGAGCACCTTTTATGTATCTTAGTCTATTGACAAAACTTCCTTTTGAAATTGAGGATAATGTTACATCTAAAAGGAAACAGACACCTTTGACTAGTGACAATAACACACACACACATTTTGTTACGAAAGTAAAAATGTAGAAACATAGTCCACGGATAATGCTCATATTAATAAGTTGTATCTGGGTAAAGTGTAATGCAATAGATAGTGATGAGGAATTAAGTAATTGTGCAGTACGGAATAGCAGAACCTCCATCTTTATTTCAGGCAATAAATATACATAAACCTAGTTGGTGCCAAGGTATCATTCCGGTGTCTCCTTGGCTTATTCAGTATCCCTGCTAAGAGTTATTTTAAGGCAGGCAGGCAGTTGGAGATTCATTATTTCATTGTACTGGAATCTTTTCTGATAATGTGAATAGGAAATCTACATATTGAAGTTCTAGCAATCTGAATGGTAAATTAGCAACCTGGTAAATCTAGAATGAGTATAGGATGGAAACCTGTAAGTACAAATATTTGATGTATGCTTGCCCTAAAATTTGTGGAAAATAGCTACCTGGTCAAAGATAGCGGTTGGGATTGCTAGGGTAGCAGGATTGCTAGGGTAGCACAAGCATTGGGTGAATCGACTTTCCCAGAAATTCTTCCTTCACAAGGGCAGCATGATAGCAGAAGATAAACCTGATAGGGACCATCATCTCTGCTAGATCAGTAATGCATTACAAACCTTGTTTAATAAAGGTACTTATTTTGGTGCTTCTTTCTGGGGACATGACATTGTGTGAGTAATAGGAATTGTGGGTATGATTTGGAGACTGATCTTAAACCTGTTCTTTGGAATACCCAAATTTGGAGAGGTAGTCAATGGCATTAAGTACTGCCCACTTGTAAGCAACACTTGCATCAAGGTAGTGTTGCCTCCCACTCTCGTTGACGCTGATCCCCTCAAATACCAACCATTCTGAGAACCTCGGCTCGACTGGACCTATCTCAAAGATTGGGTTCACATGGAGCGAGTGGGACCCATTGGTGCAAGGTACTCTTTCATTCCACCTCTGATAAGGTCACACCTGAAATAAACAAGATAAGAACGAATTATGCCTTGGATAACCAATTAGCTGGGAATAATGTATTGGATGCTGGAAATAGCTGAGTGAAAGGAGTATCTGACCCAATTCTGATGAGAGAGGTTTTGGTAGGTGAGGGAAATGTCCCGCGACGTGTTGCTTAGTTGTTGATAATAGCATGTAAATTTAGTCTGTAGGTTAGTGGGATGGGCAAACATTGTGGTTGACATCAAAAGTGAAGAAGGTACTTTTGAGAATTTTTAGATAGTCTAGCTCATAAGATGTCTAAGAATCTTAATTAGTTTCAGTAGGAAAAGGCTTGCCTTGCGATGAGGAGTACATCATCTCTTTCTTTGCTAGTTTAATTGGAGTTCGGAGTTCCTAGTAAATCCATTTACACAAGAAACTCCCAATATTCTTGTCTTTGTCACTAGGAAGTGTGATTCGATATGGTTGCTTCTTTAGCTAGTTTTGTCATTTCTCAACTATACAGTCATTTCTTTTACTGAATATCTGAGTAATTGGCAGTGACTTCTATTTCTATGCATCGAAATAGTAAACCACGAGAAAACATAATTTGGCTTATTACCATTGAAAAGCATAAGGAGAACAATAAAGAATTCACTCTCAACTTTATTGCTGGAATATTCATCTGGTAATGTTGGAAAGTTACTGTTGACATCAATACTGTCGATGTTGGTCCACATATATAGTTCCTAATGTAGAAACAAGAACATTGAGATATAAAACGTACTTGAGTTCGAGGAAACCACTCATCTCGATTGCCCCACAGAATGAGATTTCACCATCACCCTGAGAAAAGTGCATGTCACCAGTACTAAGATTTGCTCCCTCGATATATACTGGAAGGTACATCTTTGAACCTCTGCTGAGATTTTTGATGTCACAATTGCCACCATTTTCTCTTCCTGGAATTGTTCTTGCAGCCTCCCTAGCAATCTTTTCCCACTCAGGAGTACCCTCTTCAATCTACAAAATGACCATGACATTGAATGACCATTCTGCTGATCTAAAGTTGGTTCAGTTCCACCTCTCGGGGCTAACATTTGCTACTAGAATGCTTGAAAGTTCTATCATGGTCGCTTTGATACTCTCATTTGTATTCAACGTCTCATACCTTTCCAAGGCGGCAGCCTGTGGTTGTTGGCAGGTTTGCTTATGGTCGTGAATGCAAGACCTCACAGAGTTTGAAATTTTGGAGCCCATTTTCTTCAAGTCCTCTTTCCCTTTCGTTCCATATGTTGAGCAGTTCCGATAAGTCCGGGTGAGTCAAGCCGGGGAATCTTACTCCTGCATTGCATAGTGAAATATGAAATTTTCTATTCTTTTTTTTTTTCTGAATAGTTAAGAATATTGTTGGGGGAGTACTCTATGAAGCTTTCAGAACCATACTGTCAGGTAGGTGGGGACGGTAGTAAGTGGGAACTTTACCTGGTATGTGAGGAGAGTAGGCATATATTCCTTCAAAATACCAAATAGCTTTGGTTGCGCAAGGAAAATGGTCCATCAGGAATCCACCTCCATTTTCTCTATCAAATGTTGCTGTAAAACCCCATTCATCTCCAGGAAGAGGACCCCTTATTTCGACTAACAGAAGATCACCAGGCTTGGCCGGTACCCCATCCTGGTCCACAACTCTAATTGGCCCACTGAGGTAATGTACCTGTAACAATGAATCATTAGGCCTACTCATAATGATCGCGCTCATAGGATATGATAATACGTCTGTCTCGATAAGCAGAGCAGTTCCTTGCTATGAGAACGATGGCACCAATCACCTTTACATTTAGTAAGTTTACCTTCAGTTGATAGGTTAAAGCTCGTACTTACAGTCGAGAGGTCTAGGAATTTTATATCGAGTGCAGAGCCATCGTCTTTAATGGCACCTTCAGTCCAGTCTGACAGCTCCACTCTAAAGAGTTCGCCAGTTTTTACCTCTGCAACAGGGGGTATGCGAGGATGCCAACGGTTGTGGAGGGGGAATTTTTGCTCCCATGGCTTCTTTGTCAAGTCTATGGGCACCAGTAATCTTGGGGTTGGAGGAGCCATGGATGAGTCTGCGGAAGAGCCGCGAGCATTGGATTGTTGTTGTGGACTTATAGGGCTAAAGTAGTGGGGCATTATTTGGACAAAGGAGGTTGGACTTCCATGCATGGGACCCATTGACAGTAAGTACATTACGATTTTTCCAGATGGTCCGCCAAAAGAAAAGGCAAGGATTAAACCTTTCCTATGGTTAGCATCACAGAAAGACTTAGTTTTTTTAGATTTCCAGTCCATTGTTGGAAACAGTCGACTGAAATGCAGAGGAAAGAAATTAGGAAATGATTTTTAACAGACCAACAAAGGACATTAGGACTTGGAGAAATTCGTGTTTATCCCTCAATTTCATAGTTTACTTCATACGTAGAAATGTCTTATTGGAATTGTGGTCACTACTAATGTTTCATACCGCCAAAATGCAATTGTTAGGTAAAATGATTCCTAGATATCACTGGAGGAAATAGACATTAGGAAAAATGATCATGTCCTCTCTTTCGACATGAGCCAAACGAAGGTTTCTTGAGTATCCAACTGCAACAAAATATGCCCATCAACATGATTGGGAAAACGTTTCCTTTCTGCAGACGTGGAGAAAGGTAAAGCTAGCTATATTATGGAACTCACAATTGATGGATCAGCATGCTTGATGTCCTCTGCAGATTAGTTCTTTGTTATGCGACCTCCACTGAAGTCCACCATCTCTACTCTAAAAAGCTCTCCTACTTTCACCTCCGCAACTGGAGGTATGTCGGGGTGCCACCGGTTGTGAAGGGGAAGTTTCTGCTCCCATGGCTTTTTCTTCAAATATATGGGCACAACCAATCTGGCACCATATTGAGCCATGTCTCAGTACTCCAGGCTAAGTCTGGGTGTCTTAATGGGGAAGAGATTCTTTGAGTGAACCGGCCGAGTCACCTACAAGGTTTCCTTTTAATAGGAAGTAGACACCCATGGTAGGCACTATTCAGTGCGCCTTTTTTTTTTGGCTTCTCCTTCGTAGTGGTGGATATTGGACCACCGAAAACTGATTGAACACAACCAAATAGAAAATCTGGCAGAGTTTCTTTCCTGGAACTTCCTCTAGATAATCAAGGTGATTTGGGCGGTGAATGATTTGATTGATCTAACTATGTATCTTGTACTAGAGATGCCAATTGATTAACAGAAATCATAAAACTTTCGGTACAAACCATCATTTAGGAATAGAAACTGGGCTCGACCTAATCCAACTTGCCTCACTGAATGATCCCACATATCGGCATCTTCAAGATGTGGCCCGCAAATTCATGATATTTTGAGTTGAGCTCTGTTTCTTCTGGTAAAGAGAAAACGCTCTCCTCGGCTTTACTTTTTTTTTTCTTCCCTTGGCAACCGGTACAAATCACATACTATATGTAACGAACCAAGGACAAACACTAGTCACATTTGTACTTTGACTTCAAAAGGACTAGTCAATGTTGCTCTTGAAGCCCCTTGGATCATTATAAAGCACAGTTCAACCTAATAAGGTCTCAATGTGGGACTTGACCCTTATAAAATCAATCACACATTCATTCTCTTCTCTCACTCCATGTGAGATTCGGGTTATCACACCATGCAGCCTGCTCTATAATGTCACGAGAGATAGAATCAACAGGAATACACCCCTCAAGGTTGTCATGGCTCTCCTCTACTTTACTTGAGTGCTGGTCCCCAGACACTATCCGTTTGTCTTGTACTGCTTCCCTCGTTGAAAATTTTCACCACGTTATAATAAGTGAGAAAGCCAACATTTTTCTTCCCTTAGGCAAAATGAGAAAGCAGCGTTAGATTGACAGGTCCATCAAAAATGAAAGTACGCAGGTGATCCACGACTGTCTTGGACTTTTCTTTTCGGGTCGGGGATGCATGACAAAGAGTGTGGTGTTATAGGGAGTTTGTACATATCAGGATACTTGATGCTGATGCCTAGGCAGTTCAATCTCACTGTAGGTCTTACCGGATAGGCCGATTTTTAAATATTGGTCACACACACCGTTAAGGGTAAAAATCGGTCTTTAGCGATGACGATTCCCGTTTAACCCACATTTATATTTGACTTTTCTGTTTACATTTTAGGCATTTGGCCCAATGTACTTGTTTTTTTCTTTTGTTATTAGTTATACAAATGAACGTTTGTTGGCATTAATCTTAAATTACTTCCATACAAGAAATGATTACAAAGCCCATGAAAAATATGTCAAGCAATGACTTTGCTTTCATAAATCATAAGCACCGTTATATCACAACTACGTTTCGAGATTTAAAAGAAAATTAAATATATAAAGATATATACCACAAAGTACTCAGTACTCAACTTGTACAAAAATTCAACCTTCCTTCATAGTGAAACCATACCTGAAACTGAGCACGTGAATCAGCCTCCAATCTGGAGTAGAAGTTACGTTCCTCGTCTGCAAAAATAGATTTATATTATGCACTAAAAGAACCTACTACAGAATGCAAAACCGCATCCTGCTTGATATGCAGTGATCTTGTATGCTATAAAATTCACTTGTATGATGTCCAATTTCTAACTGAGATTTACTTATCTTTCTAGGCATTAATAAAACGTGCTTACTAACTAATTAAGTTTTTAAATCTGAAATAACACCAAAATTATGCTTCTTTGTCTGTTGCTCTTGTTTTATCGTCTCAATATCGAATAATCAAATACCTGTATGGAATATATAATCGGAAAACTGTTATCTTGGATTCCCAAAAGTAAACATCAGTGGTGCCACCTCTATTTCTTCAATCATTAGTGGCTTCCCAACCTCCCATGCCACGGTAGCTACATTGAAAACATACCGGTTATGAAATTATAATCTAAAGTAATTACATGCTAGTTACAAACGTAACATTGTTTTTGAAATACTATGCTCTTTTACTATGCAAACAACAAACGTGCATTATCTTCTTCTTTTTTCCTTCGAAATTAGTACAAGGCTGTGGGAGCATATTCATGCTCTCCTCTACACCTTACTGATAGGAAGAAAAACGTATATACTTCAGAAAACGCGAAGTTTTCCAATTGGGTCATTAATGATGTTAAACTTTCCAAATTTTATTAGATTATAAACCCTAAAAACAACAAACAGTGGAGAAAAAAGTTCAGCAATAATATACATCTTAATATTTTAAATATAACAAATTAAAAAATAATAAATTTATTAATTTTTAACAACATACCTAAACGAATCTCAAGCCTTGAGAGAGATGTGAAGGGATATTAGAGATTGGTAGGTTAAGGAGGGGGAGAAAATGAAGAAGATGTGGTAGGGGATGGGAGGCGCGGCAGCTGTCACGCGCGGTGGACGGAGAGGAAGGCCTGTGAGGGAGGGAGGGAGGGAGGGATGGGATGGGATGGGCAAAAAACTTTCAGGAGGGCCAGAATCTGGAGGAGACTGGGTACTGACATTCTGGTGCCGAAGTCGGGTACTGAAAATCTGGTGCCCGTGAACACTGAGCAGCCCTACTGATGTGATGCATACTGTCCATGTCTATGCACCTTCTACAGCTATAGCTCGGGTGTGGTTAAGGTTAGGCGCTTTCATCAGTCTCGGGGAACATCCTGGATCGTTGTCCTACATCGTACACTCGTCTCGATCATCCGTCTTGGCAGATACCCCAATCCGATTGTAGTTGCGTTAAGGTGAAAGAGTATTTAACCTCTAGCTGTCACTCCTTGCACTCTGATTTCCTCAAAACACCTCAGTAACATCTATGTTTATATTGGTATAGCAACTTAGCCCAATGTACGTACCCGTCCATTTTTATGTTTTAACTAATAAAATGGTGCCAGTTTTCAATGCAATTATCAAAATAGAAAGACAGATGTCTTACTGGGAACAATCCATTCTTGACACGAACTCTAGCTCACTGGCTCGCCCCAGTAATTAAATAGTTATATTAATGACTTAAGTTTTAGAATTTAATACTATTCTAATAGGACATTAAGATCCTTGTTTATAGATTCTGCAGATATCAAAGCCACTCAGCCCATCTACTACCGGCCTATAGCAATAGCCGTATCTCATATCACCTCAATCATGTAATTCCAACCATACAGGGGGTTTTCTTCTTCTTCTTCTTTTGTTTATAACAGAGGGAACGGTTATTATTATATGCAAAAGAAACTTCTAGGGAATCAAATTGCTCTGAACTTTGGTTTTATACCCCTGTTAGTTGGAATCAACGGGAACATATTGCCCTTTTTAATTCGGGAACGAAGACAGGGGAACCCAATGCAAAGCCAAAGATTTCTCCATTTTGACCCAATCTTTTATTATCCCTCTCTACGTACGTTTGATTGATTCCCTAGTTAATTATTGCATACAATGCTGTAGGAGCCTTTATGCTTTCTTTTTCTTTTATTTTTTTTACAAAGAAAATATCTATGGAGTTATATCATTGGAGGGATGATAATTGGATTGATTATTTTTATAAGGCACTTAATAGAGGGTGTGAGAAAAATTTCTTAGATCGAACTCTTGCGTTTATATTATTACTTGCATGTTAATGAAATTGTAGTGACGATCTTCTCTTTTCTTTTCAAATAATTATAATTCAATCTGAATATTCTATTACGAGTGTAGTTACTCATTTCTATAATCACGTTGAGGGAGTATTGAATACATTGCCAGACCCTATCAACTATTTTGCTTAAAAAAAACTAACTAATTTCTATAATCACCCGTTGAGGGAGAATTGGCTACATTACCGGGCCCTATCAACTCTTTTGCTTAAAAAAAAGCCGCACCTGCTAAAGTAAAATTCGCTCTCGGATTACGTTTTTACTGGTGCCTAGTAACCTGCAAGTGGGGGAGGATGACATGGCTTTGAGGGTAGGATAAGGATGCCACGTTTGTTCCGAGTAGGACATCTAAAGAAAATTGTCCTTTTCCAATACATTCACGCGCCGCATAATTCAGAAACTCTGACTCATCCACTGCCATTGGCAATCTGGTGCACATGGGCCATCGCAAACTCTAAAGTATGTATGAATCGTATGAATCGTATATAATGGCATGTTTGTAAAGTTAAAAATTTTAAAAATTGAATTCAATTTTTTAAATATATATTTTAAATATTATTTTTACACACATTAATATTATTTTTTACACAAATAAATACAACTCAATATTTTTTACATGCATATTAATAAAATTTAAATATCAGTTAAATATTTACATTATTTTTAAAATTATTAAAAAAATTTCAAAGCGAACCTATTTTGTAATATTCCTGTACTAGTAACTAGATCGTCTATTTATAATCCTGCATTTAGCCATTTACGCAGCGTTCGATAATGGCGGTAGGCAGCCAAGAAGTTGGCAGTAGTAGAATTAGTGGTGCTTTTCTTTATACACGTAACTTTTATTTTATTACTCTTTTGTCAAAGTTAATTGCTGAAGAAATATTAAAAACAAAAGTGGCTGGATAAATATTTTTACTGTGCGTTTATTTTTAAAATATTATGAAAAATTTTGTGGTGTTGTTAAAAAAAGTAGTATTAAAATTGGTGGAGTGATAAAAATAAAAATAAAAATTTAAAATATGTTTAATAAAATTAAGGGAAATTCACTTTTTAGTCTTTAGGTTTTTGACACTTTTTCATTTTAGTCTTTCAGTTTCAACTTTCAACTTTTAAGTGCTTGAGTTTTCATTGTTTGACGAAATGGTCATTCTGTCAGTCTGTCGTCCATATACTTAACGAAACTCTCTGACACGTCAGCAATTTTGACCCGATCGACCGTTTCATGTAGAGGTCGAAAAAATTTAAAAGTTGAAACTGAAGGACTAAAATGAAAAAGTATCCAAAACCTAGGGACTAAAATGTCAATTTCCCTAAAATTAAAATTTTTATTTACGAAACGAACAGTAATAAATAATTTTCCTATATGTTTGAGTCGTTAACTTTAGTAATTCAAGATTGTAACTTCGGATCACCATATACTGGGATGGTAGGTTCGTTTAGTCTTAACTCGAGTTGGACTTCAGGGTTTCAAACGTATTTATGTGCATACATATATAAGAATTAAACATGTAAACAGGGAAATATTCTATTCTTCCGGTTAAACAAGAACGGAATAAATTGTACCCAAACAATCGAGGGTTTGGATTTTCAGTAGTTTAAAAGTTACCCAAATAGTCCTGGTTTTGGAACTTTCTGGTTGAAAGATCTCAAACAAAGCATGACATAAAAAATGTCATTGTTCATCCTTCTTTTTGTGAAATTGGGGTTACAATACTCTGGGTTAGATGGAGGTGAATCATATTCGTTCTGGACAATAACTTATTAAAAAAAAATTATTCATTGCGGACAAAAGTTCCTACCATTAAAATAAGGGATAAATACAAAATCAGTCCTTGTGCTATATGCAAAAATCGATTTAGTCCATGTGATATGAAAATCATCGATTTAGTCCCTGTGATTCTATTTTCGTTTGTTATTGGTCCTCCATCAGGGCTGATTTTATCACTTTCTGAAATCACAGAGACTAAATCGATGTTTTTCATATCACAAGGACTAAATCGATTTTTACGTATAGCACAGGGACCAACTTTACATTTATCTCTTAAAAGAATCCCATGCACTGTTATGTTTTTAAAACAAATCGTACTGTGTACTTGTTATTAACAATAATTTTATATAATTATGAATTTTAGCTGACGACATGTTAATCTATTCACCCAATTACTCATAGAGTCCCAAGTCAGAGCGAGGACCATGTAACATACAAAATAAATCTCAAATAGAATAGAGAAAAATCCACAATACTATTTATGATCTCTCACTTAAATAATCGGTTTGATTATAGAGAAAATAAAGTATAATATCGGGAGTCCGAGTCCAAACCACACAACTCCCAAATATCGCTCTTGCTATTTGTCTACTCAAAATTGGTCAGTTATCCAGTCTAATCCCAACCAGGGTATGAGACGTGGGTCAATTACCCCCTCTAATCATGACTGTGTGCGGAGATTCAACCAACTACTGATACTTTTTTGGGTGGAAGGTTTTACCCATGAGTAACTCTTACAGTATTAGAGATTTGTACTTTAATAAAATAAATTTTAAAATTTTCTATTTTTATTATAAATAAATATAAAAAGTTTATTATCTACTTTGTTACTAAACTTAAACATCCTCCAATTTTTAAGGATGCAGTTTGATTATTAAAATTTTACACTTTTTAAAACTTTAACACTATAAAAAATTATAATATAATCTCTATTTCCGTCAAATCATTACTTCTCACTATAATAAATATTAAAAATCATCTATCTTTTCACATTTTCATCCAATCTAATATACTAAAATTTTAACACTCAAACACAACCTTAAAATCAAACATAACTGAATGAGTATGTTTCCTGATCTCGAACTAGGCACTGGGCATATCACCTGAAAGATTTGTTTTGCCCAATCTATCCACACCACCGAAGAGGATAAATTCTTCGTTAGCTACACCGCTAACCATGGTTATGTTTTTCCTGATCTCGCTAAACCCATCAATGATTAGTACCATATAAATAACTTAGAGGCTGTTCGGTGATGGTGTTTTTTGAGAATTTTTTGTGTTTTGAGAATTTTTAGGTGATGTTAACTTTATTGGTATGTGTGTTGTAGTTATTTTTAGGTAAGGTTAAAAAACATGTTTGGTTTGTGTATTCTCAAGATTCAAAAAATCCTGAGAATACTAAATTACCGAGCAAGCTCTTATATTTCACCCACTTGCATTACATGAACTCCCACATTAACAAAATACGAAAATGTTTATGCCCTTATCAGCTGGGGAAATAAATAAAAAACTATTAAAATGCCCACTTTCGTAAATTCCACTCACGCAGACGCAGCAACTTGGCAACTTTTGAACATAGAAAAAAGGGCAGAAGGAAAATGACGAAAGGAAAAGAGCCCATATCAAAATTATCCCAATCCACAAACAAAAGCAAAAGAGAATCCAACGGTGGAGGAACATCCATCCGCGGAGACACGGAGCCGCTGGCGCCCAACACCTTGGAATCTCACAACCCACGCACACGCTTCTCTCTCTCCCCACAAAAACAATGTGCCGTGCCCCCACCATCACACCTCCCAACCCACTCCCATACTAACCCAACCATAGTTTACGAGCCCAACCCTTCCGCAGCCCATTTGGCCATTTCTTCCCCCTCTCGTTTATATATGACCCTCCCCTACCCCCTCAGAGCTTAATTTCCTTCTCTCTCTGTCTCTCCCCATTCCACTATAATCCTTCTTTCGTAAGCGAAGATCTGTTTTTGCTTTCACTTTCTTGCGCTCGAAGGGATTATCACATTCTAAAGATCAGTCATTGGGTATTAGTTCATCTGAAAGAACGACTCTTTTTAACTTCCTGAAAATCACGAGACCGAGAGAATCTCAGTGAGTTTATCCTAAGAGGAAGAAATGAGTTGCAACGGCTGTCGAGTTCTACGAAAGGGCTGCAGCGAGTCGTGTATTCTACGCCCTTCCTTGCAGTGGATCGAGACCCCAGAAGCCCAAGGCCACGCCACTGTTTTCGTCGCCAAGTTCTTCGGCCGCGCCGGTCTTATGTCCTTTATCTCCAACGTCCCCGAGTCCCAGAGACCTGGTATGTGTAATTTACTTCATTTCTCAACCTCTCTTTGACTCTTTTGATCTGTTTCATCTTCTTTTTCATACTAATTAGTTATTCGTTTTGATTTATCTTATCTTATCTTCTTCTTTTTTTCGTGTGTTTAGCTTTGTTTCAGTCTTTGTTGTTTGAAGCTTGTGGACGGACCGTGAACCCAGTGAACGGCGCCGTAGGACTTCTATGGACGGGAAACTGGCACGTGTGCCAGGCAGCGGTCGAGACAGTACTACGAGGCGGGACGTTGCGCCCGATGCCAGAGCTTCTTCAAACGGGAGGTGCTCCCTCTCCGATTCCAGCGTCCGACGAGGCCTCTGAGGCGGACGAAGTCACCTGCACAGACATGTGGAGACTCGGGAATCCGGGTCATACCTCCCGGTCCAAGGTCTCCCCGAAACGCAAGAGATCCTCCGATGATCAGACTGCTCTCGATCTCCGCCTGACTCCGAGTTTTCCAGCGAAGGTATTGGCCTACAAGCCGGAGATCCGGCGGCCGGGCACTCCTTCTATGAATTCCGAGGAGTCTGTGACGACCACGTGGTTCGAAAGCGGGTTGGCAGATCAGTACGGAAATGGAGTGGAGCGAAAGGTTCTTCTCAACTTGTTCGTTTGAAATGGGTGAAGACGAAGTTATCACTTTCACCGACGCGTGTAGTGTAATATCCCCTTGAAGTTATCGTATTTGAAATTTTGGTTCTTTTTACTTTGGGAGAAAGTTTTACTGGAAATTCAACTCCAGCGCAATTTTGTGAAATTACCGGCACAGGATTTCTCGATTTCTTGTTCTTTAGAGAGAAATCGAGGAAGATGAGAGTTTGTCGGTGATGTTTTCTTGTTTATTGTACTTAGGTGGATTTGTGTGGTAAAATTTTTGGTATTTAGTTTAGTGTTGGTATTGGATTTAGTGAAAAAGTGAAGAGTGAGGTAATATTTTATAGTTTTTGTAATTTTTTATATTTTTTGATGGAAGAGAGAGAGATTATATTGAAGTATTTTATTAGGAGAGAGATAAAATTTTGGATAAAATTCCAGTGACAAACAGCAGCTTTAGCAAGTTAGCTATGACTCGTGAGACATGAATAATACTCTTAAAAATCTTTATTTGGACGTACTGTTTTTTTTTTGGTTTCTTTCACCCCTTCTAATGGTAAATAAATTGTGTCGCGAATTCTAGGTGGGTCGGTGCGTGCTGTTCCGTATCCGTAGGGACCGTAACGCTGAGACGATGATCCACTTGCAAAACGTGTCGGGACCGGGTTGGAAGCAAAAATCTCATGTCTGGGATATTATGAGAAAATTTGATGACCGAGTTTTATAGATCTTTTAGAGTAGAATAAGTTATTAAGCAATTTAGGAAACAGATCATTAAATTTTAGTCGTCAACTTGAAAACAGTATATATGTCCAAAATTACTGGATGTATAAGCGCAAAAGAACCACTTTCGTTTTTTGCGTCAAGTGAAAAGAGATACATGCACACTGAAAAGGATCTTGTACATATCTTTGGGGGGCCATGGTCGAATTGCAGGCGATCGTGGTCGTGGTCTCACTGTGGCCTCGCAAGTGGTGTAGTTAGCGGTGTATGTTTTCTCCAAAATTACGTCGCGAATAAGCCGTGCATCCAATGATTCCACTCCAATCCACTGGCTGACGATATAGCTTGTTTTTTTCCTTCCTATAATTAATTATTATTCCCTCCTCCTGCCAACTTGATAAACACGGGTTGGCCGTATTATTAGGCTTCTCTTGTCTTCTGACTCCAACATCGAATGCACTTTGATGTGTCGTTTATCCTCTTACTTCAGTGGTTAAATTTTGGATATGAAAATGGATAGATAGGTAAATCGTGATGATTTGAATAAATTTTTTATATTAATTATAATAAAAGTAATAATTTGATAAAAAAAATATATTATATTATAATTATTTTAGTAAACAAACATAACTATGACTCAGGGAACAATAACCTCCATTTTACTGAGAGCCTTTTTGTTCACTTCAGTACTTCGCAAGCCATTCAACATGAAAGGAATCAAATTACAGTGACTTTTTTTTTCTATGAATTATCATCAAATGAAACCAGAACTAGCTTTACGAGTAGAGGCAATTGGTATGTTTGGGGCTCAAATATTTGGGCCCAAAAAATTTAGGTTTAATCATAAAAAATTCACCATATAATTTGTTATTATTATAATACTTATTAAAAATCTTTTCTATCTTTACTTTTTCACTAACTCTCATAACATATCTTTACTTTATAATATTTCTCAAACCCCAATACTCAAAATTTTCAATTGTAACTAGCTAGTTCAACGCGTACCCTATACCGCGCGTGGTGTCGTTTTGTTTTTTTTGAATCTTTGAAGAAAACATGCACCGTATGACTGTACCCCATTCCTTTCTCCCTTTTGTTGGATAAAACAAGATATGTCTGGTTTTCTCTTCATTCTTATCCAGTAACCATTATTTTTTAGTACCAGAGCGTTGTATACAACCAGAAAGGAAGAATTCACGCAAAGACTTCTCTATCCCATCTCCTTGATCAAATTCAAGGGTATAACAAGCACTACTGTATTTTAAAGGAAATTCTCGCGTATAATATCATAGGTGCTGTACTAAGGGCCGCGGATCTGCATCCCAGAGAGAGAGAGAGAGGCGACTTTTGGGGAAGGGAAAGAGGCGTCCTGAGATGGATTGGAGAAGGCATCCAAGGGGTCGGCTCTATCTGTGGGGTAGGGAGTATGGCCTACGAAGTTTTGCGGTTTCTGTGTCCCTTTCGGCCAATAGGAAGCCAAGCGTACGGCTCTTGTCAGCGTCGATTTTGGCTGTCCCTTCGTTTTGGCTTTTGTTTTCAATATTATACGTACAGTCTCTCTCTCTCTCTCCTATTTGATCCTTCTTTCTTTCCCACTTGACGGGCATCCTCTCCTTCTATATTGAGAATGATTGGGTGGAGTACACGTCGTCATCACCTTCACCCACCATTTTTGCAATTATTTAAAATATTTTGGGGAAAGCCCCCAAAGACTTTCGAGAAAAAGTATAAAGGATAGGATAGTGCGAGAGCGGCTTGGGTGAGATGGCTTTGCTTTCTGCAATGCTGCGTCTCGCCGCATTTGCTTAGGGCCCCACGGAACTTTCCCTCTACGACCTGGCTCCCACCACCACCTCAGCTTCCATCCACTTGTTTCTGGTCTCTTTGCGTACGCTCACCACAGGTAGCACCAGTTCTGTATACTACATGTTACTCAAATGTCCTATTGCGTGTTTTTTTGCTTCATATTTATGTGACCCCCCCGGGTTTTTTCTCAACTTTGATCGACGGTCTTCATAAATTATTCGAAAACCATACATATTCGATCGCGAGTTGTGAAATTAATGTCAGAGAGATTACGAGAAGAAAATCAAATAGTTCTAAGGTTTTGCTTAATTTTCATAAGTTTTCTCATCAAGTAAAAAAAAAAGAAAAATAATTACACAACCTTGAAATCATATAAGAACCCAATTTTTTACAAGTCACTTCCTTTAGAGCATTTATCTATAGACTATAGCCTGTGAAGTACAACGTAACATGTTCAGAAAAAAAATGTAATACAACATGGCATGTTGCCCGGAAATTGGGCAAGCGGCAAATCATTACAAAAAGTAATACAGAGGATTGGTGCACCAAGCGAACACACGAAAGGTAGAAAAATAGAGAACGTGGAGGGGAGAGGAATATAGACTGGGTGGCCAGCAAAATTATTCCAAGCAAAGACAATACAAGAAGGTGTGACGCGGATTTCACCACCGCTCCCTTTCATTGACTATAGAGAACCACGAAAAATTCCAAGCTTCTTGGTGCAGATCAACCCATTTTAAATATATTTGCAGATATCAGCGTAGACTGTACATAATATGTGATAATAATAAATTAATTTAAGAGCCTAGTAATTATTTATGATGATGCTAAAAATTCTCAAATGCAATATAATTAAGAATGAACCACTCAAGCCATTAGTACTCTTAATCTTATTAGGAACATTAGAGTTAATTTTCCTTTTATAACTCTTAATCCTATTAAGAATATGAGAAGCGGAATACCAAGAGCTGAGTTGTTCATTTGAGCCGTTTGTTCCCGTTTTCAGGTTTTCTTGCAACTCGGCCAAGTCGTCGTTGGTCGTGTTAAAAACAATTATTTTTATAGTATCGGTCGATTCCGCCAAGTTGCTTCCACTTGGATATATCACTTTTTTTTAAGAATATTATACATGTAAAGAAGTTAAAACAATGTAGAATTTCTTAGCACCTGCTCTGTCAGGTTGTATATATCTTGCCAAAGCTAGAAAGCCAGTCTGCATAAAATAAAGTATTTGCAAGCAGGGAACCGAAAACCAGGCCTTACCAGGGAATAAATAAAAGCATTTGGTTTGGTTTCGTAGATCTGGTAGAATTTAAAACAAGGTCTGCTTACACACATCAATTTCCAGTACCCAATATTATATCTATAAAACATCACATGAGCTCCATCAATTGGAAAACTGCTGCCTGCGTTCTGCGTACCGACTGACTAAATTACGTACCTAAAACTCTCAAGACTCGAAGCTGCAAGTGAGCTAGTTGGAAAGAAATGGAATGATATTGAATCTACGTTTTGTTTTTCTTTAATTTTTCCAAGATCAATATAGGTTTTTGTGTGTGTGTTTTAATAAATAAAGTAACCACACCGAAACCCTAGTATAATATTATATATATAACTTAGGTCACGTTCGTTTTGTAAATTTTCGGAGGATTCGCATCCGAACTTGTTCATGTTCGGCGAGTTTGAGTTGCATTTTAGGATTCGGCATAAAATATTCCGAAAATGCCCTGAAAAAGCTGATGTTTAATAACTAAAATACCCTTCAACAAAACCCAAAGAACAGAAAACGTTAAGGGCAAAATGAGGATTATGGCATCAGACTGCAGCAAAGCTGCTGTGTCCCCTGCGCCAGACGTCGTGTCTCATGCATGTCGGCGAGAAAAGTCGAAACTCTCTTCACAAAAGCAATTGTGGGAATGCATGTGACTTTTGTCGTTTTCTGATTTTCTGATTTTTTTGTTAAATATCTTTAAAATATTTAAAATTTAATAAAAAAAATTAATAAATTCGAAAAAAAAATAAAAACAAAAATAAAAATCATCATTACTTTTTTACACATCATCAATCTCTACACAAACACCAATACAACTTTAACAACACCTAAAAATTCACAAAATTCTCCAAATCTTACAAAAACCTTCAAAACGAACATACCCTTACAAAAATATCAATCAGAAACCCTAGTATAATATTATATATATATATATAACTTACAAAAATATCATTTTCACTCAAGATTTAAGTGGGGATGATAGCTTAGATGAAGATATATAATGACTTGACTGAGTAAACTGTTAATGCAAGTTGCTAAAGCAGATGGCCGGATGACGTTGCTATCTTCCTTTGGCATCCATGTTTGGCTTTTGGGACTCGGAATAGTGTGTACAATGCTTGGATTCACATAGTGTCAAAACCCCATTTGTTTATTCATTCTTTACTTTTCATGGTATTAAATGGGTATCTCCAACTATAAACTTCATTGGAGGGTTAGTCATACGTTCAGAACAGACCCCGGCCTTTGGAAAGATTCTAAAGCCACACAAATTGCTGTATTCCCTCTCCACCCATTTACTCAAATCTTCAATTTTTGATTCCCTTAGCAAATATTTAAGAAAAAAGAAGATGTCAATGATTCAAATAAGAGGTCTCAATAAACAACTTGGAGACGTTACACGTAACAGAGACGGCCCATTCGAAGATCTCGCTCATGGTAAAACTATTAGAGTCCATTCATTCTAATAAGATCTTCACGTATTGAGAATTTAACAGAAATATCCATATAGACTGATACCACACCATGTGAGTCACCTTGTTCTGACCTATTCGGAACATTAATTAGTATGCAATTTCTTCAAGCTAGGCACTATATATGATCAGCTACTATATATCTAATTTGAACTTTACAACACATTTTATGATTTTTTATAACTATAAATTCGTAGCTTTACAGATCATACAGATATCATATGTGGGGTTCATATATAATCTCAATATTATTATCATAGAGATCTACACGCTATTGTTACATCAATTTGGGCATATTACAAAAACAGATCATACTGCAACCACAGTCCACATTAATTAATGAAAGGAATTCGTATCCCAAGTTTTTTTGCTTTTACAATAATTGATAAAAACAGTACCCGATCGAGTATTTCCATATCTCCTGTTGTGATTTTAGTTTCACTGGTGCGCTCCGGCCAGCAGTAAAATATATCGAATTTCAGTTGTGTTTGAATGCTCCGATGCGGAGATCGAGCTATATATATCACGCAGCCTAATTACCAAAATGTACCTTATTTGATTTCCTTGTCTAGGAATAATTAAGAAAAGCAGCCGTCAACAACTAACTGATCTGATCTGAAAACCAGACCTAGCTATTTAGAAAAAGAAAAAAAGAAAACCAGACCTAGCTGGGATCGAAATCAGACCGAAAGAGAATCTGACAGGGGCGTAGAGATGGGGGATATGCTCTGTTTAAACGGAAGCTGACATGGGAAGATGTGAGTGGCATTCTCAAAGGTCGAAGTCTTGATCCCGAAAAAAAAAAAGTCTTGATCCCGACATGGAAGCGTGGAAGTCATGGTAGTTCACGTGAAGTTTGCCGAAAGAGAGGAAGAAAAGGATGAAAGTTTAACCGGGCCAAGCCAATCCACGCGCCATTTGACATGATCGATTTGACCCGCCTCCTTGGATTCCCCCGAACCCTTGGGAAGGGGGAATGCACGCTGACGTGGGAGAATGTTTGGTTGGCCACACGTAATAATGCCAGTGGACGACTGCATCGGTCCAATCCACCCTTCATTTCAGGATTAAGTTGACATCGTTCATTATTAGGATTTCGTATTAATTAATAAAATAACCATTTCTTTACAGAAAAAGGGAAGAGAAAAAATCATAGCTGAAAGAGCACTTAAATCCTCTCTGGTTATTTGCGCAAATAAAAACCGTCATCTCTGGTTAGGTTACACAGGAATGGTAAAAGTTATTTGTAGCTTATGGCTTAGGCGGCAGCGTATGTTTTGTCGTGTGGTCTAGAACAGTCTGGAGTATCTCTCTTGATAGTTTGTATACTTCTTTTAGTGGGACGGATTAAGTAATTGATGCCGAGCAAGTAGAAAAAAATAATAATTCTCTAGCACATCCATAAATTCTAGAAGACCTTTGCAGGCCTGAGAACTTGTCCCTTCCTGAAGCCCATCCAAGACTCTAGCTTGGTTTTATTAGCCCGTAGCGACGAGGAGATGGCCATAATACTCTTTATCTACACGTATGACGTATACCAAATGTGAAAAAAGGTTTGGGTTTGATCCCCGGATGGCCCATGTCGGCCTATGATTCTGGGAACCCTAAGGCCTAAGCTCAGAAAGGGTCAACGCAGCCTTGCAGGCAGGCGGCTGTAAGCCTGTAACATATCTTGGCTGAATCTTTTACCTCGCAACGAAAAAGAAGAAGAAGAAGAGATTATGATTTTCCGTCAGGACGTGACGCCCACACGTGCCATTTAAAGGGCACTAGGGGTAATTTTGCTTTTTTGAAGATGCGTACAGGTTGTGATGCATTAGGACAATTGGAATTATCATCAAGACAAGTAGACTATCTTTTTTTTTTTTTGGATAAATGTAAAATTAGTCCCGGTACTATACGTAAAAATTGATTTAGTCCCTGTGA
This sequence comes from Myrica gale, assembly GCA_963930655.1. Lineage (NCBI taxonomy): Eukaryota > Viridiplantae > Streptophyta > Magnoliopsida > Fagales > Myricaceae > Myrica > Myrica gale. Next base: position 523,664 of record OZ005621.1, read on the forward strand.
TATGAAAATCATCGATTTAGTCCCTATGATTCTATTTTTGTTTGTTATTGGTCCTCCATTAGAGATTGATTTTATCACTTTCTGAAATCACAAGGACTAAATCAATGTTTTTCATATCACAGGGACTAAATCGATTTTTGCGTATAGCACATGGACCAATTTTGCATTTATCTTTTTTTTAAGTAGACAAGTAGACTATCTAGTTGGTTAGTAGGGTGGCTAAATATATATTTTTGTTTAATTTTAGGTGTATTTCAATTAATTCTAATGTCTTTAAATTTTTATCATCAAAATGTAACTACTTATTCTAAAACTTTTTTTAAAAAAATTATAAATTTTAACTTAAGTGTAAAAACTAAATTTTTATCAATTATACTAACTGAAACGGACGTTCCTTTAACAGTAAAATTCATCTATTATTATATCAGTACTAAAATCTTGTGCGACCAAATGCAATTAAAAATTTAAAATTTTGAAATAAAGGACTCATAAATTATTGACAAAGGCATAATGCAATGTTAAAATGTAGTCAAAATAACATAGGTACATACAAATAATAGAATAATAAGATTTTAATTGGAAAATAATAATGAAATGAATATATTTTTAGAGAAAATAATAATTAAATGTACTAACATTTATAATTCTAACTTTGAAGATGAATTCTAATTTGTTGTAATATTTTTTTATAATATTTGTTGTAATATTTTAAAAAGCCTTTAATATTTTAATATTTTTTGTGCAAAACAAACAGTTTGTTTTATTCCAAGAGTTGAATATATATTTTGCTATTTTCTATACGAGGTAAAATAATGGGAAAGCGAAAAAAAAGAGGTCATTGTGAGAAAATCTGGACAATAAAAGTGTAAATAGTGAGAGACAGAAGTGGTGGAGAAAGAAGAGAATTTTTTTAGAAAATAGGTAAATAGAAATAAAATTAGAAAATACACACTGTATAAGAGAGAGAAAGATTCTACAAAAAAAAAATAGAGGGATGGAGGGAGGTAGGAGTTTTAGAAAATATAGAGGGAGAGAGAAAAGTAAAAAAATACACTTTTAATTTTTTTTTAAAAAAATTGGGTGGATCCACCTATAAAATAATAATTTCCTTTCTCGGGTTCTTTTGATCCTCTGAGGTTTATTTTTTCAAAAAAATTGGTAGAACATTTCAAAGATTACTACCAATTTTGTTCTTATATTAAAAGAATTAAAAAAATTTGAAATTTTACTCATAAAAAAAATCGAAAAACTTTGACCCTGGCGTAGCTTCGTCCCTAGGTTGGCCATAAACATATATATATATATATTCTTTGAAAGAATATCTACGTGTATAAACGAATAATTGACAAAGTTCCAAAACTATATTCTCTTTTGACCCAGACTGCTTTTTCTTCGTATCACTAAGGAAAGAGAAAATTCAGACTACTCTTTTCCTATAAAATTGTCCACAAATAGAAATGCGGGAGAGAGAACAAATAGGTTTGTCTGTAATAATTAGATTCCAACAGATCTTTCTATGCTCTCTCTACGTACAAACGCTCTCCCTTATCTCTAGCATTAGTTCTTCTCTAACCTTTTCCTCCGACGTCGGGAGGCGCTCCGGCTCCTCCCGCCTCCTTCTCTACGTTCCCGTAGCCGACCTCTCCATTAACCCCATCTGTCGACTGGTTGTTGAGGTTCATTTCCAGTGGTGAGCAAGGGTCTTTTTTTGCTCGTTTGGAGTTCTTTGGTTGCCACGCCCTGAATGGATAGTCTCTTCATCATCCGGCGCCTGTTTTTGTGCCTCTCTGGAGTCAAAACATTGGTGCAAGAGTCCCCACGCGCTTTCACGCGCGCGAGTGGATCTCACGTGCTCGCCGCATTTTTAATATGTGCTCTGATGACGGTTTTTGGTGCGCACGAGCCTTGTGGTTGGTCTCTGCTTCTCTCGGTGGTTTGTTTGGTCTCAGCCCGGCACCAGCCAGCCGGCCCAAGCGCGTCCCCTGATGCGCGTGTCTCTCACTCCCCTGACAATTTTCTCTCTTGGCCGATCCCTTTCCTCCTCCGCCCAGTTCTACTGACATTCTTTGTTTTCCATTTTTTTCTTTTAATCATATTAGCTTGCTGCCTGTTGTGGTTTATCTACCCCTTGTGGGTCTCTGTATGACCTTTTGGTCACCCTGATCGTTGGTCCGCCAACTTCTCGGAGTGTCTGGTACGCCCGTTAAAGTGTGTTCTTGAGATTTTTAACCCTTATTAATATTATTAATGAAAGCTGCTATTATGATTAAAAAAAAGGTTTGTCTGTTTTGTATAGTTGGCTAATTGGCCAGCAGAGCATATTGAGTGTCTGGCCATAAAATGCTCATGAGGTACGAATATTAATGCAGGTAGCTGATCTGTGTTCTTGGAATTGGAAGTTGACAAAAAAAACATTTGGCATGCAGCAGCAACAATGTAGGAAATGGAGATTTACTGTCCCGTTATTAATTTTTATTGGCTTGGAATTTAGCCTCAAAGAACCAATCAGAGATAGATTGAACAAACATTATTATCCATTAATCTCTGTCGCGAACAGACATGATTTGTACGTTTTCAGTTCGCTGGCAGGTAATTAATGACAAAGATCAATGTTCAAACTAGAGTTTCTTCCGCCCAAGGACAATTAGCATTTCTTCTTTGGGTTAGTAATTTCTACATTTGGTAGATGTCACGTTCTCTAGCAATTGCTCTATGTTATGATCTTAGATCAACCTATTTAACCCTTGTCGAGCGTGGTTTGATTGATATATCCTCTCTCTCTCGAGAGAATACTGTATGTGATATTGGTTTACCGAATCGTAATAAAATGTTCCGATGTTATTAAGAAGAAACAAAAGATGCCAATAATTATATACCGTGACCATAATCTACTGCACACGATTTTAGGAAAAATTACCAAGCTCTTACACGAAATGAGTTTGTATCTTTAGGCGTTGTACCACATAATAAATTCTTTGCCACTGGCTCCGAAAATTACACGAGATCGACATCATGGGTTGTCCTTTTAATTTCCTGTGCTGCAGCTCAACATTCGAAGCTGGTGTCTCGATGCTCTTGGCTTCCATATGTTATGGGAATTAAGTTCCTTAGTCCGTGCGCTTAGTATACAAGATTTGATCAAAAACAAATGCTCATCAGTTTTGGGTGTCTCCAGCACATGGCTAAATTCCTTTTTTTCATGCTTGCACCTTTGTTTTTCGTGTTGTCTTAATGGAAGAAACCGAAGACCATGCATGCATGCCACAAAATTCCATTCTCTCAGGAATTCCAAAACCTGCTTGAAGGTGTTGCTTTTGCTCGCATGTCCTCTAGTCCTTGTATCTGAATTCTAGGAATCCTCCTCAGAATTCTCATGGGGAATTATTAAAGTCCTCTCCTTTAACTCTTATGATTTTCCTCATATGCTTCACCAGGATTCTTTTTATACTCTTATTTAATTAGCTGTATCTTCTCGAAAGCCTCGCCAAGATGATTCAAAACTTATATTTTTCGTACTGATGTCCTGCAAAGAATGGAAAAAAGCGTAGCCAGCTTTCGCTGGAAAGGACCAAAATGTTTAACTTGAACAGTGAAAGTTTGGTAGCATGGAAACTACCCTGCTGAAACAACATGTCATGCGGAGAACTATTGCAAATGTTGACAGCTTGATTTTGTACTTGATATCATTGCAAAATAAGAAATCTTACCTATATAGTTTGGTAGGAGGTCCCAAACAGCCGAGGGATCCTGTCAAAAGGAAAATGCAAGAAATTAAACTAATACTAAAAGTAAAAGACTAGCCGGCTAGCTAGGCGCAGCAATAATCCGAGTAGTCAATTTGAGTTGGGGCTGCAGTTAGAATCATGGGGACAGCTGGTATTTGAATGAGGGAGAGAGAAAAAATCACATGTGGGCGATAGGAAGCCTGGCCTGAGCGTAGATAACAGAGGAAAACAAAGAGTATGGAGCTGTAACAAGGTCGTACCTTCACATGATATCAGCTGCTATATTCGGCTTTCGCATCCTCTATATATTCAAGTGTCTAGTGAATATTCAAACTTATCGAAACTGGTCCTCGATTTCTATAGAGGAACTGAACGCGGATAAGAATTACAAATTTGAGAGGGATAATGAAAGAGAAGCTATTCCAACATCCTAATTGGCTCTGATAATGACTATTCTTTCGGTCATCGATCCATGTGAATTGTGGCTGCCATAACTCATTTGAGGGACCCTACCGGATCGATCCCTCTCTGTCTCTGTGTCTCTCAAGAATATAGGGAGCCAATCAAAACCAGGCATGCTAATATAAGTCCTTGTAGATCAACCCCACCAAGATGGAGCAATGAGAAATCAGGCAACACACAAGGTCTTTAAAACTTCAAACATGAAAACAATCATACCTACATGAGCAAAGCAGAACATATAATGATTTATTCATGATAAGATAGCCCGTGAGGGACTGAGTAAGCCAAAGGTTAACTGCCTCCAATCCCCACCCCACCATTACATGACAAAAGCCCAACTCCCGCATCCAGACAACCCCCTGGCCGGCTATTTCACATGCGTCCAAAATCCAACAGAAGCATCCCCACATCCATCTTCTTTCCTTTATACCCCACCTCCCTCTTTCTATCTCTCTCTGTCTCTCTCATGCACCTGATTGAGAAGAGGGATAAGACCCTTTTGTAGCCATGAAAAAGGTTGTTGAATCACTGCTTCCATAGCCTCATTGCTTCTTGCAAGGCAACTGAAAAGCCTGGGATGTGGCTATAGAAAGGTCTCTTTTGTGCAATTTGACTTCAACCAAGTTTTTTGGGATGGGAGTTTCTCCCTTCTGATCAGTCCCTTTTTCCCCCTTAGGAAGAACAACAAAATCCTCACAGGAAAAGCTGAACTGTCGATCTTATTTGATTCATTCGCAGAGTTCTCCCAAACGGGACCGGTAAATTTTACCCCAATTGGATCGTTTCCCAATGGCAAAGGTACCCACTGCTAGTCTGGTCATTTTCTCTCTTTCTGCTACTTTCTGATTTTTGAATTCCATTTTCTTTCCTTTCTTCTTTGCTCTTTTCTATAATATTTTTGTACTCTCTCTCTCTCTTTCTCTCAATGATGCAATTCACCGAGGCTCCACCACATCCCTTACATCACATGACTCCCTTTTCCAATCTCACCATGAACAAAAGCCACCTTCGTAGGACTCGAACATGGCCTGGGTTTCCCACATCAAAGTCCTTAGGGAGTGTCGGTGACGCCAATTGCATGGAGCAGCTACTAGTTCGCTGTGCCAATGCAATTGAAAGCAATGATGCCACTCTAGCCCAACAAATCCTTTGGGTCTTAAACAACACTGCACCCCCAGACGGGGACTCAAATCAGCGTCTTACTTGCGGGTTCCTCCGAGCTCTTATTGCTCGGGCAGCCAGAAGTGGACGTTGCAAAATGCTGGCAGCCATGGCAAACGCTCATAGCCATCCTGTGATGGATACACACAAGTTCTCAGTCATTGAACTCGCTAGCTTCGTGGACTTAACCCCTTGGCATCGGTTTGGATTCGCAGCAGCCAACGCAGCAATTTTAGAAGCTGTTGAAGGGTACGCGGTCATTCACATCGTCGATTTAAGCTTGACACATTGCATGCAGATCCCTACACTGATTGATGCCATAGCTAATCGTCACGAGGTCCCTCCTCTGGTCAAGCTCACCGTAGCCAGTGCCATAGAAGATGTCCCGCCAAAGCTTGACCTTTCGTATGAGGAGTTGGGGTCAAAGTTGGTTAATTTCGCTAGGTCGAAAAATGTCAGGATGGAGTTTCGAGTAAGTCCTTCAAGTTACAAAGACGGGTTTGCCAACTTAATCGAACAACTTCGGGTTCAACATTTAGTATACGCCGAAAGCGGGGAGGCACTAGTTATTAACTGCCACATGATGCTTCATTACATTCCGGAAGAAACCCTTGTAGCAATTCCGTGTACAAACTCATGCCCTTATCCTTTCGAATATTCGTCCACCACTTCTTCTTTTCGTACAATATTTCTTAAAGCACTTCGGAGCTTAGACCCTACCATCGTTGTTCTAGTAGACGAAGATACAGATTTGACATCAAACAACGTGCAATGTAGGTTAAGGTCAGCGTTTAATTATCTATGGATACCTTATGATACCATGGATACATTTCTTCCGAGAGGGAGTAAGCAGAGGCAGTGGTATGAAGCCGATATATGCTGGAAGATTGAGAACGTGATAGCATATGAGGGCCTTCAGAGGGTTGAGCGGCTTGAAACTAAAAGCCAATGGGTGCAAAGAATGAGAAATGCTGATTTTCGTGGGATTTCTTTTGGCGAGGATGCGATCTCAGAGGTAAAGACCATGCTAGATGAGCATGCAGCTGGTTGGGGATTGAAGAAGGAAGATGAAGATCTCGTGCTTACCTGGAAAGGACACAATGTTGTGTTTGCCACCGCTTGGGTGCCTGCTTGAAGATTTTCTTTGAACTTATATTTAGCCTTCTTCTTCTTCTTCAATTAGCCTCTAACTCTTCTTCTACCACTATATTTTAGAGTAGATGATTGAGCTTATTGTGGGGAAGGTTTGGTCACGTTACCAATAATTTGATACAATTTCTTGTAGCTATGTACTAGGTAACCTGCAGCCACCTAAAGAAGTCTCTGTAGTTCTTTTGGTCCCTTTGATTCTGCCTCATTCTTTAGTGTATTGCGGAATCCTTAGACAAGACACGGCGCATTTTGCTTTGAACTATTTGGTGTATCGAATTTTTCTGCTTTATTAGACACTAAACAGATTTTAGTGTATGTGGCAACATTTCTAATTAATCATGCCTGATCAAGTCCAGTACTCGATCCATATATAGATCGATATTTCATAACACAGCTGACTCCCTTATCTAGCGTTGTAAATTAAATTAAACATACCCAAAGGTTGTATTGCTCCTTTTACAGAAATAGCTTTTCATCAATTGTTTGCTACGTACAGTTCTTTACTTGGGTTCCTAACGAATCTTTGCTAATTGGTACTGCGATAAAAGCCATATATATATGGCGCGCCCGGGTAGAGCATTTATATTAAGGTTCAGTACCCTTTTTTTTCTGCCATGGAAAACACGGGTTCATGGAGCTTTTATTTCAGTTTTTAGCAAGAAATGTATTAAAGTTATTCAAGTTCCACGTTGCTAAAGCAATGTGGGCTGTTGTAATCAAAGACTTATAAACAAGCCTATATGTAATCTCTCAAAGATACATCAGTGAGTACATCAATCTGCCCAGTTGGGCCTTCCCACAGTGGATGTAGATCTATAGACCAAACCACTTAAAGCTCGTGTCTCACTTCTCTTTTAGTCTAAATTATTTTTCTCTCTTTTATTTTATTTTAACATGGTATCGGAGCCATTTCGATCTTGTGGCCCAGTTTGGCTCAGGCTGGTCAGCACTCATGTTGGCTTAGCTTGGCCTAGTTTAGGCCTAGTCCAGTCCGGCCTAATTTAGTTCTTTTATTGGGTCTTCCGGCGCCCTTTCAGCATTCTTCCGGCAAACTTTCGGCATCTTCTCTCGGGTATTGCGGCGCCCCGTCCGGCATTCCACCGCCGATCTTCCGGCATATTCTCTCAAGCTTTCCGACACCCCGTTCGACATTCCTCCGACGACCCTCTCCGGCCATCTTCAGGCGATTGTCTGCCCCTCTCCGGTCATATTCCGTCCACATTCAGGTGATTGTCCGCTCTTCTCCCGCCTGATTCCGGCCATCTTCCGGCGACTGTCCACCCTTCTCTTGCCATCCTTCGACGCCAATTTTTTCTTATGCGAAATTTCTTTTGTAAGTCTAAACTCAACGTGTATCCACCTTGAGTTTGCGGGGGAGTATTAGAGTTATTCAAATCCCACATTGCTAAAGCAATGTGGACTGTTGTAATCAAAGACTTATAAACAAGCCTCTATGTAATCTCTCAAAGACACATCAGTGAGTACACCAATCTGCCCAGTTGGGCCTTCCCATAGTGGATGTAGGTAGGGTAGAAAATCGGATATCCGGTCCTCTTAAAATAGAGGATGGGACCGGACCACTTATAATGCGGTCCGGTCCGGACCGGTTTTAAATTTTTTAAATTTAGGTTAATTTCAAAGGGGGAAGTACATATAAAAATATTGAGTTTTAGTTTAGATTAAAATTAAACGTTTTAAGTTTATAATATGTATTAAAAAATATAAAAAATACATTTTTTATTTTTTTTAATAAATGCGGTCCGGTTATGTGCAGCCCTAGATGTAGGTCTATAGACCGAACTACTTAAATCTCGTTTCTCACTTATCTCTCTCAGTCTAAATTATTTTTTTCTATTTTATTTTATTTTAACAAATGTGCATTTTTCAGGCTAGCTAGTCGGTTGGCTATATCAAATTTGCAATTTTCTTCTTTCTATAGTGGCCACCGCAAAAAAGACCACCGCTGCCTACTTTTTTTTTTTTTGTAGTGCCACAGCAAGCGTTTTAAATTTTTGTTTCTTTGGCGAGCCTGTTGGCTTGAGAATTTCCATAATTGGAATCGTCCATCCATATCAAACCCATGTTTGATTTATCCCGGCGGCGGATATTTGAATGCCTACTCGACATACTGCACAATTCTTGGTTCCATCATCATCACGGATTCAGATGCTTATATATCGGGTATTTTGTTTGTACAGTTGGCCGGTAATGGCCTTGTTCTATGTTCGATGTCCTCATATCATATATAATGCGCGCCGTCTGTTCTTGTGAAGGCAGTCAGGTGGTGGAGGTGCTGATTGTAGCGCATTTGGGGTGGATAGGGATAGATTGGTAACAAATAAAGAGAGAGCTACCGAGTATGCATGGTTGAATTGAGATAAAAGGCTGGTAAAAGTGTTTAGTGAAGCGCGGCATTAATCTCGGCCCAGGATATGAAGAATATTCCAGTTGCCGTACGTCAAATGGAGACTACAAACTCTCCAACTGCGAAACATGGAAAAACACACCCGACAAGAAAGCAACCAAGGAAAGAATGTGAGCTTGAAGTTGAAGTCTTGCCACACGCGACAAGAGGTTAAAGCATCCTCTTTTTACCCGTCTGGCCGTCTCCTACCTTTTGCTGTTACCAATTAATATCATTATTAGTTAATCTCATCTCAGTAATTGATCAAGTCTAAGTCTAAATTCTTATAAAAAAAAAGAAAAGATCATGTCTAAATTATAAAGTTCGTTTACATTTTCTTTACTTCACAACTAAAGGCAATAAACATTGCAAAGCTGATAATGAAAGGAGCCTTGTGCCTCTTGTTTGCGAGCTTCTTATTCATCAACATCGACTCCTCCTCGTAAACTCAATGGCTCGTTTGCCTTTATTGTCCTCTTTTGTCTTCGAACTTTGGACAGACGCGAATTATGTATTTAAGAGAAGACAAAATTTTGTTAGGCACTCATTTTTATAACCACGCACAACCTTGATTATGTACTGCCAATAATCATCTTTAAGCTTAAAATGGTAAGAAATATTGCTCCATTTTTTAAAAATTAAATTGAAAAGGTCTGCTTGTTTCACTGGTCTCAATCTCTTTTCACCGATCTCTCGAAGAGGAGTTGGAATGGGATGGAGTACTCCTCCACCCCTCAACCTACCAACTGAGAGGGTGAAGGCTCACTACAAGAGATTTTGCCTATTGCGGCGAGCCCATTAGCGGCCAGGGAAATTTGTCCCCAAAAATACTATCTTGCCACTAATGTCCTTTCTCGTTGTAAAAAAACAAACAAACCAACTACAAGTCCAAATTCGGTCGCCGCTATTTCCATCAACTCTCCTCACGGACAGAACGAAATCGGGCCGGATTTATTCATATAAATAATATATTTTTTAATATTTTTAAAAAGAGAGGGAAGAAAGGGAGAGGGAGCTGAGAGGGTGAGAGTATGGGTGAAACGGTAGTGTAGGTGACGGTTTGACGAAAACCTTCACCGTAAATGACGGAATTACAAATTTGACACCGCCACCGCACCGCTAAGGCACAATGACCACCCTTGCCGGTGATGGTATTAACGGTAACGGTTAGACAGTAACCTCATAAACCGTGTAACCGTTGGACAAAAAAATTGGGCTTTTTTGGACTTTTCATTTTTCACTCTTTTGGGTTGTTTTCCTTGTGCTTTTTTGGACCATTAAGACCATTTTATGCCCATATATAAGCAATAAATATAATCATTCAAATATTATAACCGGTTTAAATTTTCAACATAATATCATAATTAATAATCATATCAAATAGACAAATATCACAACCTATTCAAACATAATATCATAATCATTAATACTCATAACAAATATAATAAGTTGTCGAAAAATCCAACATAATATTATATTCAAACATAAACGGCTAAAATCTAATAAAAGTGTCCAACAATGTGACATAACTAGGGGTGATTAACGTTAGTGTAAGTGACGGTTTGATGAAAATTGTCACCTTCACCGCAATTGACAAAATCACATATTTGATATCGTCACCATACCGCTAAGGCACAATAACCACTCTTACCGGTTACAGTAGCGGTGACGATAAAATCGTCACAGTCGGTGAAAATGTGCACCCCTAGGTGAGAGTGAGAGTGCGAGAGAGCCGAGAGGGGTAGTGGCCTAGTGCGAGAGAGAAAAGTTACTAACAAATTAATAGTTTCAAAATTTAAAGAGAGAATTAGGGAATTCAAATTCAAATTTTATTTGAATGAAAATAAAATTTCACCTAATAATTCTCTATATTACCCAACAATTCTTAATTTGCATTTAAAGAGAGGGAGAGTGAGAGAGAGCCGAGAGGGTAGTGGGAGAGAGAGAGAGAGAGAGAGGAAGAGATAGAGTTGAGGAATTCAATTTCTAAAATTTCTCTCCTTGTCATTTATCACTACTTTCTAACAAATTAACAATTTCTAAATTTAAAGAGAGAATTGAGGAATTCAAATTAAAATTCAAAGAGAAATATAATCTCACCTAAAAATTCTCTCTTAGTTACCCAACAATTCTTAATTTACATTTAAAGAGAGAGTTGAGAAATTTCAAATTCAAATGGAAACAAAATCTCACCTAAAAATTCTTTCCCTATCACCAACAATTCTTATAGTATATTGGTTTATTTAATTCACGAAATTTTGCATTTAAAGAGTTCAAATGGAAACAAAATCAATTTTGGATTGACTATCTCTCATATTGAAGGATAATTTTAAAACCTCTATTAATTAATATTGATGGTTTCTTTGAATATATAGTCAAATAATTAATTAATAAATATTTTATTTTATAATTGATCACAATCTATTTGAAAAATTATTGATGAACTTTTTATTTACAATTGATGTATTTAGAAATCAATTAATAAAACATTTATTTCTATCAATTTAAATTTTCTGTCATATGAGATCTAGGGTGTTAGAAATATTAAAACCATATTTAGAAAAAAAAAACCAATCTAACCACTTATAGGTGGTATAACCGTACCGTTTTAGACCGGAAGTGGTCCGGTCCAGTCTTTTAATTTAGGAATAATCGAAAATCCGGTCTAACTGTATTCTAATTCAAAAATCGGACCAAATTTTCGATTGTACAGCCTTACTAGCTTCTTCTTGAATGTTAAACAATGACGATCCTTTGCAGATATTGCTAGATCGTGGCAAATACATCTCATTACCCGCAATTAAAAATCCCTCGTTGATGGCACCTATCGAATTGAATATTAAACAACGACGACCTTCTGCAGATTTTACTACATACTAAATCGTCGTAAATTACATCCCATTACGACCGCTGTTCGTCGTCTTTTTGTAGCTACCCATTACAAGAAATTTGGGATGTTGCGACAAAAATATTATTAATCACATAAAATGATAACTTTTACTGTACCAAACACGACGAGTGGAAAAACAGTGGTGGGAAAACAAAAAAGATTATTAAAATCAAAACTCAAAGTCAAACGTGAAAACACTAAAATAAAGACAAAATCAGTACCGATTTAGAATTAAAGTAAGCTACGTATTATAAATAGTCTCCTATAAATTTAACTTTAAAGGAGAATATACCAGTTAACTTTGGACGGTCCAATCGGTATACGAACACTTTAGTAATACCACCCGTCCCTCGTCTTAGGAAAAAAGGAACACTTGTGCGAGAACAAGGAGCCACATATTAAACTTACCTCAGATGTGCCCCCAAAAAAAAAACAACCTGCACCGCCGGTTTCAGACCCAACCCGCTGACTGCGAAAGCGGATTTGACTGGTTTGTTGATGAGCACACGAGGGATTATATGACGCCCTTTTTCCGAAGGCAGAAAATTGTTGGCGGGCGCCGAGCCTTGTGTGCGGGTGTACAAGTGACTTCAACGCACTGTAACATGAATTCTTATATATATGATTGATCATTGGCGCACCGCAAAAACAAAGGAAGCTCCTTCGCTGCTCACACTTGTAAAACGCACGTGCCCTTTGACCTGGAAGACTTTTTTTTTTTTTTTTCTGAATGACCTGGAAGACTTAGAAAGAAGCTTCCGAAGAAAAGCTGCCGTCTTGCCTACTAGCCCTAATCTCTGATTTCTCCCCCCTCGAATAGTGACCTAATGGGGAAGTGATCGAAGAATTGCGGTGGGTAAAGTGACGCTCTGAAGGAAATTCAATCGCGCAGTTTGTAATTTCAGGTACTTTATTTGTTTTATTGGTCTATTGGTTTTATTCGAGTATATTGCGTTATTGGGTTTTTCTGTTCTTCTCCCTGATTAAATTCGGAAGCGTGTCGTATTTTGACTTCCGAATTTTTAGAGCTTAAATTTGTATAGAAGATACTGTTTTGAGCTATGTTCATTTTTCTGCGTCGTTGATATTGATCAGTGAAAACACTGTGCGTAATGTTTTTACTGTAGTTGCCCTTAAAATTCAGTCCTCAATTTAGAGAATTTGAACGTAAATGGTTAACGTCAAGTTGGATGTTGCTTTTTGTGGTTAATTGATCTGTGTTTTGATTCTCTTGTCTCTAAGTTCGGTAATTTAGTTTAAGCCAATAGGCGCTGTTGACTTTCTTCACTGAAATTTAGTTGCCAACGAAGACAATTGAAATTAGGGATTAGATTTTGAAGTGGTATGTAGAATGATCGCCATTTTGAATTTGCAGGGTTTTCCTTATGGGGCAGAAACTTTGATTTTGGTGATAGTGAGAAGTTTGGAAACCAAAATGCCGGCTCGTCAGCATTGTTCTCGAATAAATACTTCAGAGCTAAAGAGCCAGGTTGAAAGGAAGCTGGGCCGCTCAAAAGCCGAGGAGTATTTTGATCTTCTCAAAAGATTTTTAAGTCTTAAGATTACCAAATCTGACTTCGATAAACTCTGCCTTGACAAACTTGGGAGAGAAAATCTTCCTCTTCATAATCATCTTATCAAATCAATTATCAACAATGCATACCTCTCAAAGACTCCCCCATCAAAGGATCACAAAGTAGAAGGCTCTTTCGGTGTTAAAGTAGCAAATGGGTATCAAACAACTGGTATTCAGTCGCTATGCAGAGATATTCCACAATCCCCTCGAAAGGGGAGGACCCCAAGTGTTCGTGATCGCAAGTTCAGAGACCGCCCGAGTCCTCTTGGGCCTCATGGGAAGAACAATAGTCTTGCTTGTGAAGACTCAATCCCCAAAATTCAAGAACAGCAAAGTGCTACAGAGCTGCTTTCTTTGGGTAGTAGACCCCCTGGTTCTGTGGAAGATGGGGAAGAGGTTGATCAGGCTGCTGGAAGCCCAAGTATTTATAGTAGGAGCCCTGTTAGAGCTCCACTTGGCATCCCGGTGAATACCAAAGGGCCAAGGAAAGTGTTATACAATGGATCAGCATCTTCCTTTTTCAGTGGTACTTGTCAGAGCAGTACTGAACTGCCTGAGACCAGTTCTTTAAGGAACAGATTGGAACACAAGTTGGAGATGGAGGGAATAAAAGTCTCAGTGGATTGTGTTAACTTGTTGAACAGCGGTCTAGATGTCTATCTGAAGAGATTGATAAAGCCTTGTTTGGATCTTGCTGGTTCAAGGTCTGTACACAAACACATAGACCAAAGACATAGTTGTGCCATACCTGCTATGAAGGGTACGTTCCCTTTCAGACATGTACAAAGCCGAAGTGAGTCCATTCTCGCATCCACGTCAGACTTTCAGGTTGCAATGGAGATGGATCCCCAGATACTTGGGCCAGATTGGCCGATAGAACTCGAGAAGGTTTCCTTGTGTGCATCAGAAGACTGAACTGAAACTGATTAGTTCCTGATTTAGGTAAAGCAATAAGTTTGGGGTCATTTCAGCGTGATGATGAGTTATCTCAAAACAATTGTAAAATCTAGTCTAACAGTGATATTGACCTTGCCAATTTTATAAGCACTGCTGATGCACATTAGTAAAGATGCTGTAAGTTTTAGATGAGAGCCTTTAACTTGTATATAGGTTTCAGTGCTGATTTTTTTGGGGGTAGGAGTCGGGACACATGAGATGGTACAAGTATAAACGTATCCACACTTGTAAGAATCTTGCTATATTGAATAGCTCAGTGGGCTTCTTTGACTAATCTCACTGTGTTTTTGGTTCATTCGATTATACTTTGTCTGCTCATCAAAATTATCGTTAAAATTTCTAGGCCCACTGTTGTGAGTTTCCTTGTCCCATGAGATCCAGTAGATTGCTCTTTTGGACAATTGTTGTACTGACTGATTTGTGTTAAAGTTCTCTCTCTCTCTCATGGTGCTCATAGATACAACGCATACATTGAGCAGTTATTTTGAAGAAGTTGAGGATGAAGGTTTACATTCATAAACTTGATGCTCAGGGACATAATTATGCAGAAGATGGTTGTTTTACAATCTTGTGTGTGTTGAACGTCAGAAGGTAAAGCATATATTCTTCAGACTCGGTTGTGTTAATGTGCTCTTCCATGATTCAGCAGTTGAATCCAGTCACTTTAGTCCTATTTTGCTTGTAGTTTAAAATCTCCGCATTCTATTGGTTTAATTTTGTTCATCCTTTGGACTGATGCAAGAATATATCGGCTAACTATATATATAGTGAGAATGGAAATCTTTCTGTGTGGTCTTACCATCAATATGCGATATTGTAAAACCCAGTGACACTACTCTTAAATATGTACCTTATCTAACTGAAAGTACTACTTAATCTACGACAGAATCGCAAGAAACATTGCTGCACATCATCTGTCTGAGACTTCAGTGGAAGTACTGCTAGCCATCATATGAGAGAGAACCAGACGCAGGTACCCATCTCTCTTTGGTGTTGGTAGGTTGGAGATTAAATTATGAACCCATGTACCAATCGGAAGCCACTTCAAGGAAACTGCAAGTACCATGGCAAGTAGATGTGGTAGTGAGCTATTATATTGAACTTCCAAAATTATTTGCTGTGTTTGTCACTTTCCAAGCTAAATAAACTTCAAGTTCTTTTCTTAGGTTGATTTCACTGGGAAAGTGATTATACTCTACGAATAGAAATATTTTTACTGTTCACACTATGCATATTAGTCTAAGCATAGATGATCTAAAAATGTATGCAACAGTTTCTAATTCTAGCGAGCTTGCTTTGCCCTTTGTAACTTACTAAGGACTTGACGTACCGATAACAGTAAGTATTTACTCCAAGACATGACTGGAAGGAATTTTGCTCCACATCATCCATCTGAAACTGGGGATAAGACCGAAATGTGACCTCAATGTTCGTCACAAGGTATTGTAAAAGAGAAAACGTGCTCGTAATTTGGTATCCATGTGTGTCTTCTCTCTCTTCTTTGCTGGCAGGTTGGTTATTTTGATCATGAACCTGCGGACCAACGGGTAGCCACTGGTCCACTGCAAGAGGTTGCCACTGGAAGGAAACTAGATGTGGTTATGAGCCATTTTGATTTAACCATTGAAATGAATTTCTTTCACCGTTTGCTGAACTCGTATTTTCTTTCCCCCAATGTAAAGTGGCATGACATACGGCTTCGAATTCATGTACAACCACTTAACTCTTTTTAGATCCATAGCTGATTTTATTGTTTATTTTGTACTTATGGTTTCTAAGGCTATGAAAAGCACGTTATTCAGAGAAAAAGTAGGAATCTCTCTCTTGATTTCTACTCGTTTTATTTTCTTTGATTTACTAATTTAATTTTGTGTGGTCTGCCTGTGACTCTCTTTGCAGTCTGGTGGTTTTCTGCTTATAGAACTTGGGAAACACAACTCACCCAAAAGAGAAAAATAATTTGGGAAGTATCCATAGTTTCCTTCCTCTGCTTACTAATAAACTATCAATCGAAAATGTGACAGGACGGACCAGACTAATTCTGGAACGTTTTTTTTCTTCTTCCATGTCCGCCGCGAATAATTGCAGATGTAATCCATTTTCTTTTGACTCATTTTCTTCTTGGAGCGAAACCAAGTGGATATGTTTAAATAAAAGAGTAAAAAGTTGTTGAAGATTGTGTAAAATGTATTGATGTTTGTGTTTAAATTCTTAAGATGTTCGGTGATAGTTTTGTAAATATATTTGAATTCTGTAAAAAAAAAAAAAAAAAAGTTAAAAACGACATAACCCTTGTCCTTTTAAGTTGTCATGGAGAGAGATTCACGGGATTCCAGTCGATTATCAGGTTAAACTCCCCCCTCTAAAATGTGTGGCTTCCAAAAATCGGATATTGACTTTTCGTGCATTGTGGTCAAACAGGTTTGGGAGAGGTAAAGCAAAATTTTAGATGCTCGGAAAACTAATTTGGCGCCTTGCAACTTCCAGCTATTGACAACGACTCGGAAAACTAATTTGGCGTCTTGCAACGTCCAGCTATTGACAACGAACTGATGAGAGGGAGTCAGACATCGATTGGTAATAAAGCGCAGTAGGTGACTACAAGTAACAAGGGTTAATTTTTCTTAAGGAAAGCCAACAAAGCTAGCGAGTTCTAATGGGTCCTAATAAGTCATTATATGAATGACGTCACATTAATAAATTTATCTAATAGTTTATATTAAAACATAAAAAATACAAAAAAAATAATTTAGATGGATATAGACCATTAAATAGATTCATTAATATATTGATATCCAATGGCTTGTTATGATCCATTAACGACAGATGTGGAATTGTGGATACAACAAGTGAACAAAGACATTGCCAGTCACATTGCAGATGGGGAGCGTCGAGCGGCAGGGTGTCATGACGAGGTTTAGTTGAGAAGAGTTCAGTGTGTACCGTTCGTTAGCTGACATAAATGTTTGATAAATACCTCTTTGCACCTCACCGCCGACACATTATAACTAAACAGGAATATAGTAAAAGATAACGAAAGATGGAGCCTCTTGAAAAATCAAAACCACGTGCTAATGATGTCTTTACGAAAACAACAAGAAGTGCTCCTGATTAGATTATCTGGGGCAGCCATGCACCAAAACTCGAAGATTAATATTCCACTATTTTAAACTTATTCATTACATATTCAAGCCCCCCCTTTCTCTCTCTACCATGCATTATTGAACCCACAGGCTCAAAATAATTCTGCTCCTTTTGTTTGCTTTCAAAATAATCTACAAGCCTTCAATTTTGGGATTTTCTGCGTGCAGTTTTCTCAATTGAAAGCAGCACAATCAGTACGAATATTCCCATTCTTCCCTGTCTTGACTCCTACTCGACCCAGTTTGGTAATGGCAGTGACGAACGCGCTTTCAAACACCGAGGAGCTACTTGCCCAACTATTCACAGTGGGCCTAGACCTCGTGTCCGTGAAGAGGACTTGGTCCGAGGTGAATAGCCCCTTGCCTTGTTGAAGATTCTGGTAGTACACGTTGTCAAAGGCTTTGGGTGTGTTTGGGTCCATGTTGATGGCGACCCTGGGGTCAACATCCTTGGGGCACATCGATCGCAGCTGGCCCGCATAGTCCTTGTTCAGCGTGGCGTCCACCGTATTCGGACCGCTGAAATTGTATATCCGGTTCGCAAATCTGCTACAGTGGGAGAATCCAACGGTGTGTGCAGCTGCATGACACGTTATTTTTTGTTATCACCACAGTTATTTATAACATTGCATCTTATCCAATCGGCCAAATTAGCAACAATAATATCTCTTATATCATTTTTTGAAAGGGAATAATTATACACATGATTTTTTTTAAAAAAAAATACTACTTCCGCAATATTATTAACTAATCCTCATTACTTATACATGATTAATCAGTTAAATATCATGGAGATGTTTGTTTGTCAATATTTCGGATGATATCTCAAAATATTGGATATCAAACATCACCTATGTCTCTTAAGGCATAAATAAATTTTTAAGATTACATAAATTACTCTATATCTTTTTGTGACTTGGAACAACTTGTTTACGCCAATTTTTCAATTTTTTTATATAGTTATGCCGATTAAATTTAGAACCTCGCAACTTCAGTAAACTCCAAAAAGAAGAGAGCAGAAGTGCCCCGTCAGATGCGACCCACCTAAGAAACTCTCTGACCAAATAATTGGGGTGTGTTAGGCACGCGCGTTACCTGAGAGAGCAATCATATCCGTCTGCGAAAGTCCATTGGCAGCAAACAAGGAATTGAGCTGGTTCAAATTGAAGGTTGGCTGAGGTAGATTCCCATTCACGCTTTCAGCTTTTGAGCTGAGGCCGTCCAGTCTTCCCAACTCCACAGCATATGAAGGCCCACCAGACTGCGTCGTCAATATCAATACCATTCTAATTATTATTTAGAATAGAATATGAAACAGCGAACTTGAAACCCATTCCGCAAAAGTACTAACTTATACGGTGATATAGGTTGAACTATGGTCAAGAAAAATGCTGTGAATGATGAACTCACCAGTGCAATGACATCGCGAGTTGCCATGGCGAGAATATCAGCGCACGAGACCTTGTTTTTGCAGCTAGAGACAGCATCAACCGCCGCTTTGGCTTTGATCACGGTGTCAAACCCATCTCCTGCTAATGACAGATTATCAGGGTTGTCCTTCTCCGCCTTGTTGCTGCCAGTGGATTGTATAATTACCGAGGCATCGCAACCCTGGACAAAAGCAACACAAATTAACATTAATCATAACAGTAAATTCCGCAGATGGACAGATGGGTCGTTCGGTTCTGTATAACATAGAACCTTAATTGTGTTTTCGTGCCATCGTGCGGATTTTAATTACCTGGACAAAGCAATCGTGGAAAAAGAGACGGATGGTTGCAGGAACTGTGACAAAAGTCTGTTTAAATTTCTTTTGAACCGCATCTCTGACGATGTTTTCGACGTTTGGGCAGACGTTGGCATAGTAATTTTGTTTTAGTTGCGCGGATGCTGTGTAAGGGTAGAAGCACAAACCAAGGGAAAGTGACCACAGAGCTATGACAATGAGCCGAGCACCCATTTGATCAACCAAACTCCGAAGCTTAACTTTGTAATATGGGGGAAGAGAAGATACAGAGATTTTCTATATACTTCTATATTGGTGCCTCGCAGCATACAGAGGAAGAAAAGAAACGGAGATTTCTATATAACTCCTGTGGGAGCCTTTGACAATATTGGTTGGAGTGAACGGATGTATTTATAGACAGGAGAAGTGGAAGAGGGTTCACATGCAGGCAGTGGAATTAGATTCGTCTCTCCACCCAAAATAAACTTTTGTTACTATCATTATTGTTACTATTATTACGATTATCATTAAAGCTGCGAGTTTGATTGAGACATTGACTTTGGGTCTGCTTTGCGTGTATATGTTGCCGGCCGCCTCGAAATGTCTTATCCATAAGTATAACTACGTAGTCAAATTATTCGAGTTAAAACTATAAGGTTGAAAATTCAAAACGTGGTCTTCAGGCCGAGAAAGAAAATCTCACAACGTGTGCGACTGAGAGAGAGAGAGATAGAGGGGGTTGGGTGGCTAAAGTGCAACTAACACGAACATTGCATGCACTTTACGACTGCTCTCTGGCCTCCACGGGGACTTCCTAACTCTAGAAAGTAGAAAGCATGGATAGCAGCCATGTTCTTTTTTGGTTTGCTGGAATCATACGACGTACTGACCCTGTTTATGTCTTGTTTTATATATGGTTCCAACCATGCTTAATTATGTCGTGTTTAATAACATTTATGGTGCCAAAAGCATCCTTACAGGAAAATAAAACTTACCATGGTAAAGTACCGACAGTCAAACGAATGTACCTACTCATACAGGGGCCAATTGTTTCTAAAAGAACACTTCCCTTTGTTTATTATTACTATTATTTTGTTTCTAATCACATGATCATCGCTGTATGACTATACTCGTCAGCCATGTGTATAACTTGTGGATTTTGGATTTTTCTGAATTCGTTGTCCTATTCCCCACCTTGTTCCTAGAAATGAGAGAGGCACATTTATAGATAAGGCTTCATAATTGAATTATTTTTTTCATCATTTGTATGAAACGCAAAAGCTAGAAGAAGAAGAAACATGTGGGCTCTACCACGTGATAGATTCTAGATATATAGTAAGAAAATGATGATGGCCCAGTATTGTTTATTGGGAATTAAACAGTGAGATGTATTGGTGAGAAAAAAAAAAGAGAGTAGGTACTTTGATCGGATCAAGCGAAAATGTACTACTAATCTAGTTTATCATAATATTGTTTTATCACTGCCAAAATGAGAGTAAGGAAGATTTAAAAAGAAAGCGTCCATGTGGCACAAATCATAATATATTCATTGTCTAAACGGATCCCAAATTAACTTAGCCATTCGAGTAGTCTGTAGTCAGAGGCAACGTTTGCCTATTTAGATTTTCCTTCCAAAAGATGTCGTCGCCCGTCGGCAGTATTAAGGGCGGGAAATGGAGGTTTTTTTTTTCTCCTTCGAAACGGACACTCCATTGGATAATCAAAATGGAGCTCAGTAGTTTGCATAAGGTAATTCTTCTGCAATGATTAAGAGTTACACTAGATCTTGATACAAAAAATAGTAAATAAAAGTAACACTCCGCTTGTTCCTGGGGCCTAAACGACAACGAATAAGAAGACAAAGTCGACAGTTTGTCGACGGAACTCTTTGCTCTGGCAAGTGGCTACGTACACTTATAAAATGAGTGACAAACTAAGCATCTTGAAACAAAGACATATTTAGAAAAAAACAAAACAAAAACACATGATAGTGATAACGACTCTAAAGGTGGGGTATACCTATTCACAAAACGCCAACGTTCTTAATTAATAAGACTTGTCGAGCCTCATGCACACAATTAACAATGTCCTTTCGCAGACAGTCTCGCCAATCAGGTGAGCTGTGACATCTAACAGAAATGCAAAAATAAAATAAAAATCAAATCTCATTAGATATCATTGAAACCGAGATCTTGATTTGCAGAAATGGTCACCAGCATGATCTTCCCATTTGTTTAGTCTTCACTCCGACCCGGCCCAACCTGGTTATTGCAGCGACAAAGGCTTTGTAAAAGGCCGTCGAATTTCTGGTCCTGTAAAGAGGACCGGATCCTGGGTGAAGAGGCTCATCCCTAGCTGAAGATTCTTGAAGTACATATTATCGAACTTCCGGCCGGCGTGTATGGTCTATTAATTTTCTTACTTATGAATTGATGAGATTACATGAGACTTTATTTATAAGTTTTAGAAAATAATAACCCACATTACTTTAGCAATGTGTGACTCAAACTTCAATACAAATTTTAATAAGCCTGGGGTCGAGACCCTTCAAGCACGCCGACTGAAGTCGGGTGACTCGGGTCCATCGGATTTTTCATGGCGGAAATTCAGTGTTCAGATACCATTTCTAATAATTTATCTGAAAAATATAAATAGTTAAAACATAGTGAATTTAACCATGTAGTCGGATACCAACAATGCAGAACGTGCATGGTTCCAAGTGAGGAGTGAACAGACCAATTCAATGGCAACTCGGGTGCCGGGTGGCCACTGCGAGTATATCAGCGCATGAGACCTTGTTCTCGCGTCTTGGGACTGCATCAACAGCCGCCTTGGCTTTATGACGGTGTCAAATCCATCTCCCCGCTAGTGAGATATTGTCAAAGTGACAACACGACAAAATGATTAAACAGACCCATTTGATCAAAGAGTTGAAGTTTCTATTGGAAGGAATATTGGTACAGATCAGATTTATACAGGTTGGATTGAATTATGTGAGAGAGCAATGCGTTTAACAATTGCTAAGGAAAAATGACAGAAGAAGTGCTCGTGGACCTCGTGGTCATGATCCAGTCGAGATTTGAAATCTTTTGCACAACCAAGAGGGTTTATTTTATATCATATGCTGGAGATTTTCGAAAGTGATGTTGATGTACATTGGCATATTAGTTATTAGCATATGGGGAAGCAGCCAGTCTGCCAGTCAAACTTTACTTGAAACGCGATTTCCGATATAAGGTTTTGGGAGCAGTATGCGTGGGGTTAGTATTTGAATCCTGCTTGTACCCGCGGCATTGTGACACCGATTCCGACGTGACAATCCGAATAGATAGAACTTAGAAGACCGCAGCTGCTGGCCGTCGTCAAAGCAAGGAATGAGAATAGACGTTCATCATGACTCAGCTTTGGATGGCTTTGTTCATGATTTATCCAAAATGGATGAGAATGGAACGCTGAACGTGCGTGGGGTTAGTGTTTAAAATATAATCTTATACGAAAGGAAATAAATGGAGCCCATCATCTTTCTATCAGGCAGGTCTTAAACAATGATCGGAGGTAACGCTCTGCAAAATTATGCATCAATAAAAGGAATGATAATTTCCTCAATCAATAAAACCTGGCAACTCTCACGCACGCAATTGATAAAAAAATATTAATTAAAATTTCACCAATTATTTGAAACTACAATTGAACACATTTTAAATAAAATAGATAACAAATACAGAACCTAATTTCCAGACATGCTTGCCAGAATGATAAATGTCTTCCTCTAAACCTCGTTACTTATATATTTCTACTTGATTTTTTGCGATATGGCTTCTCAATTGAAAACAGCACAATCACGACGAATATTTCCGTTTGTGCTATTCTTTACTCCGACCCGGCCCAGCCTGGTTATTGCATTGACAAAGGCTTTCTGGAAGTCAGTCGCATTTCTGGCCCATCTGTTCACAGTGGGCTTGGATCTGGTGTCTGTGAAGAGGACTTGATCCGAGGTGAATAGCCCCATCCCTTGCAGAAGATTCTTGAAGTACATATTATCAAACTTCTGGGGCGTGTTTGGGTCCATTTGGATGGCCACCTGGGGATCCACATCCTCCGGGCACTCTGATTCGAGCTGGCTTGCATACGTCTTGTTTAGCGTTGGATCCACTGGATTTTGCTTGCTGAAGTTGTATATCCGGTCCGAAAATCTGCTGCAGTGAGAGAATCCCACCGTGTGGGCCGCTACAAAACGCAATAAGCACTCAATGAAGTTTGTGGTCCGAGTGTTCATATTATTTTCTTTTTTGCCAAGGAAAAAAAAATATTATATTTATTTGTTCTCTCTCTAGGCAGGTTCACATTATATTTAAATCGTGCTTATATTGCGCACAGCATTTCAGGAAGTTTACGACAGAGAAATCGAGTTCCGTCAATTGGGGCTCTCCCAATTCTTTCTTGGGGGGCTAGATAGAAACACCATTATACGTCCATACCTGAAAGAGCAATCATGTCCCTTTGGGAGAGCCCATTGGAAGCAAATAGGGAAGTGAGCTGATCCAAATTGAAGGTTGGCGAAGGCAGCTTCCCGTTTACACTTGCAGCTGTGGAACTTAGACCATCCATTCTTCCCAATTCTACCGCATATGAAGGCCCACCAGACTGCATCATGTGTCACCACAACTATTACTACAAAGATTAACAACTACGCATATGGCCAAGCAGAATATTGTGCTGTAGTTAACGATGAACAAACCAGTGCAATGACATCTCGGGTCGCCATAGTGAGTATATCTGCGCACGAGACCTTATTCTTGCACTGGGAGTTTGCATCAACAGCGGCCTTGGCTTTGATCACGGTGTCAAATCCATCTCCTGCCAGCGAGAGATTGTCAGGATTGTCCTTCTCTGCCTGGTTATTTGCCGTTGATGATATTATCACCGAGGCATCACAGCCCTATGGAAGAACAGACACGATTAATGTCTGATTTAACACCCAAGTAACATGCATGATTTTCAACCATATTGGTCAAAAGGCGCGGTTGATTTAAATTTGACACAGATAGATATCGCACTTCTTATTTGGAATTGTAATATTACCTGGACAAAGCAATCGTGGAAGAACAGACGGATGGTTGCAGGAACTGTGACAAAAGTTTGGTTAAATTTCTTCTGGACGGCATCTCTCACAATATTTTCGACATTCGGGCAGATTTTGGCATAGTAATTTTGTCGGAGTGCGGCTGATGTTGTATAAGGGAAGAGGCACAAACTGAGGCAAAGTGACAACACGACGATACGATCAAACCAACCCATTTGAAGAAAGCTGAAGTTGTACGTAGGAGGCAATGGTGCAGCTAGAGATTAAATGCACGCAAGTACGTTTGGGCGAAATGATGCAGAGATTTATACAGGAGAGGTCGTCGAGGTCGCTGGTCAACAGGGCTGGCTCAAGGTTAACGCAACTTAGGCCTCACCTTGAGTAAGGTCACGTAAATGAGTTAAAAAAATATTTAGTTTTTTTTTTATGTTGTAGATGACTTTAAAAAAAATAGTAATATACAATTTTTTCATATTTTTTATTTGAATTAACTGTCTTTTTACTCACTGATCAGTTATATATTTCTTCCTGAGCGCCTAATTCTTTAATTTTCTTCAAATTTCTCAACTTTGATCAAAAAGAAAAAATGCACGATAAATTTCTTAACTAAGCAAGTTATGAGAATGCCTTATAAATTTTTTAATTGTGCAAATTATGGAGCTTGATGTCACGTATAAGAGCCTTATAAAAAATAATGAACGGAGATTTTGGAATATTTTATATTAAATTTACTAATTTTCAAATAATTTTAAATATTTTATATTAAATTATATATATATATATAACCTACTAATTTATATGACCTTAAGCCTCCATTCGGCTTGAGCCGGCCCTGCTGGTAAATAGCCAGTTGGAGGAGAATCTTTTGAACAATTAATCAAGATGGTTTAACTTTTATATATATATATATATATACTAAACTCGTGATTTTTGAAAGTGTCGACGTAGATGTGTGTGGCTCAGCTAATGCCTGCTCAGCTCTCCTGGTTGACTTCTAAAAATAATCGCTTTCATAATGGCTGCTTCTGCGGACTAATTCCAAAGTCTATAGACATGTTCCTTTTAATTTTTTTTCAGAATTTTAAAAATAATGTAAATATTTAAGTGATTTTTAAATTTTATTGACATACATGTAAAAGTTGTTGAATTGTATTGATGTATGTAAAAAATGTAATATTTAATTATATTGATATGTGTGTAAGAATAACATTACGAGTATATATTTAGAAAATTTAATTTAAATTATAAAATTTTTAGCCAAACGAACATGCATTGTTACGCATATAAATAATTGCAAATTCTATTGTTCAAACAAACGATGTTGTTTTTTTATTTGCTACGAACGTACATGTCGTTCTCACCCAGCTCAGATAATATTTTTTGTTTAATGAGTGATGATCTTGCTTTTTGAATTTAGGAATATATGACAACTGTATACAAGTATGTATGTAGGTGTTGCATATTAAACTGATGTAATTTATATATAGAAGGCTCTTGCTTAGCACGCGGAAGTGAATATAATTCTCCTGCCCATATTTACATTGAGCCGGGCACCGTCTCAATGTAATAAAAATAGTCCATCAATTTCCATGTTTCATTGATTGTTCGGTTTTCTTATATATATTAGACCATAACAGATATACTGGCGTAACAGCTAGTATAAAGGACGTAAAGCTCTTTAAGTTTGAAAGCTGACGTTTTACTGCACGTTCTTTTCAAATTAAATATTATACATGTTAGAGGATGAATGATTCTACAGAAACTACAGAAACGACATGGAGTTGGCAGCACGATTTAAAAAAGAAAGAAAAAAAAACGTAAGAGAGAGGACGGCTATGAATAATGGATATTTGACTTAACTGTTCGACAGTCTACACATGCAGGAGCTGTAATGCTGTATGATCATTCGTGGATCGAGAATATTGCAATGCAGTAATTTTAATTTGTAATATATATATACACACACACACTGATGCGTAATAATTGTAATCTGATTGAAAGAGTAAATTTGCATTCCTTCAAGCATATCATGTTCGTCGGAGGTTTATCCAAACAGTTAATAAATAATTTAAGTTAAATCCATGAGTTGGTCTTCTCAAAACCTTGATTTAAGTTCAAGATTAGAATAGTACGTCGTAGTTGTAGTCATAATATATTGCCTAAGAGAATGCACAGGTTCTATCTATATATGGGGAGAGATTAAGGAAGAAGGATTCTGACCGAGGAATTAGAAATCCTCACAATGCGCGGAGCACATGACAGAGGGCGTATTCCTAGGACAACCATAACATATATCATGACTACAACTATATATATACACACGAGGGTGGATTATTTGCATGGAAATTGGAATAATTTTAACTTTAGAGCACTCTGATTAAAAATACTGATTGGCTTGTATTTTACTATTTAGTAAAGCCGATATACTTATAAAGCTCTTCATATAGGTCGAATTGGTCGAATTTCAAATCTCCACATTTAAATTAGAGGAAAATATCACCGGCATATATACAAGAATATCATTACTATAATACAAAACCTAAAAATCAACCTCATAGTTAAGAAAATAATCATAGAGTCGTACGTATTATCTGTTTTTCTTAATTATTCTTCTAAGATATCATTGCAATAGTGGCAGCATTAAAAAAAGTTCTCTTAAAATTTTCGATCCCTGACAGCTAATCCCATCTCATTTTGTTTAAAAAGACAAATTTATTGGAGTATGTTTCAATTCACGACCAGCTTAGTGCTTACACTACCAAAAACAGAAAAAGAAAAGAAGAAGCTCAATTTCATTGTCTCAACTAATCTACCTTACTAAAAGTACTACTGTATATATATTTGTTATTCTCGCTCCCCTTTTTCTCTAGGGGAGCGAGGGGCCGGGATCCGATGACCCATCTAGGCAAGGGCAGCGTAGAGTAGGTAGAATTGTTGCTTTACTCAGGCCATGTGTTCCTCTTTCTTTATTCACCAAAATATTCGCATTATTAAAGAAAACCACAAAGATCTTGAGTCTTCGTCTTTAAAGCACTCTACATCCATGTTCACGCCCCATGAAATGGGCCATCACAAGGCGTTTGTTTAGGAAATACGTAATAGAACAGAAGCCCACTAGCCATTTCGATGCTGACAACCCAATAGGGGGGGGGGGGGGGGGGGGGGGGCTTTCGGTACTTCAAATATAACCGACGGTTGAGATCGGTTCCTAAACAACAACACTAACTAGAAAGATCATACTTACTTCCCATGGTTTTCCTCTTATTATTTCAAGGAAATATCTTGATCCTACTTCTATTCGACGGATGGATGTACATAACTACATATGAGTATAAGCTATACTGGGTCGTGTTAGAGTCCCACATTGATTAGAGACCATTAAATCTTGTGTTTCATATACATGTTGGGTCACCTCTTCCCATAGCCAATTGATTTTGGGATGAAACTTGACATGTTATCGGAGCCAACTATTTCTGGGCTTGACTCACTTGTTTGTGTTCTCATTTGTTGTCCATGTGCATGGACCATGTTCATTCGGCTTGCACGTGAGGGGGAGTGTTAGAGTCCCACATTGATTAGAGACCATTAAATCTTGTGTTTCATATACCTGTTGGGCCACCTCTTCCCATAGCCAATTGGTTTTGGGATGAAACTTGACAGGCCGGACAATCTGACGATTGAGCTCCACAATCAAAAAATTGTTGCGTTGGGCCACTACGACACTACTTCCCGTTATTCTGGTTTCTGTATAACATGTGGAAGAAAGAAATTTCTTATAAGTTGGGACTCTTTTCAATATTCATGCATCTCGAAGACTACATTAGAGCTGACAAGAGGGAAAACGAGAGAGCCGTAAATAGGTAATTACCTTTCAGGTTTGCAAAAATCTTTAAAGGGTTAATTATAAATATCCTCTCGAACTATTACCCTTATCCCAAAATCTTCCTAATCTTTAATTGTTGTTGATCCGTTCTATTAAACTTAAGTAAACTTTTAATTTTCATATTTGACTCATTTTTAACCATGTAATACAACGACATTCTGTCTCACTTGTTTATTACTTGAGCTCTCTCATGTTGAAAAGACCAAACTGCCCATAACTAGTGGGTTTGCTTTCACTAAGTCTCGCTGCACCATCTTTTTCAATCTCTTCATTTTCTTCGCTAAATCTTTCGATTCCTTCATAGGTTTGCTTTATTCTTCCCTCAAATCAAGTTCTCCACTATTTTTAAGGTATTTTTGGCTTCTTTTTCTCTATTTTGTTATTTTCCCTATCTTTCTTCGGTATTTTTCTGTGTTGTTGTGTGTTGTTTTTCAATTTGTTCTTGCTTAGCTACGTCTCGTGGTTGCTTTCCTTTCTCTATATATTGGTGTTGCTTAATCTATTGGAGTTTCTTTAGTGCTTTTGGGTATATTGGTTTTGCGTCCATACTTTTTTTCTTCCTTGGTTTTGTTTGTTGCATTCCAACTGTTTCATATATTTACTAAGTCAGTTTTTTGTCTTTTTGTCTTTTGTTCTGTTGCTCACCGTGTTCTTTTGAATTGCCTTAGTTATTATTAGTGTTTCTCCTCTTTCACTGGTCTTCTGTTTCAGAGAAAACCGTACGAAGAGAAGAAAAAGAGATGAATTTGAAACGACTTATACGAACCTACGGCTTGCCAGCCCCTATAAAAGACGCGGTGGAGTTCAAGCTCTAGAAAAGGAAGGGTGTGTATACCATGAGCTGGGTGGAGTTACGACCTCTTCTAAGGGAACTTTAGGGTCGAATTGATTGACCATTTCTCGAGCTTGGTGAAGTAAGATATCTTCAGAAGGAGAGTTCGGTCTGCAAAGAGAGCAGGAGCTCACGTGAAAAACACGTGCGACGGAAAAGTAGTACAACATCGTTAAAAAGGATTCGAAACCAGCGGCCCAAGAGGTAGGCAGCTTGGGCGGATGCCTAAGGCCCTACCTTAAAGCAAGGTCCAAGTAAAAGTGTTCGATTAGGAGAAAAAATGCCTCAAGTAAGAGTGAAACTTTGAGAAACAAAAATATATTTCATATATAAAACTTTGTCTTGTGAAAGAACTCATTTAATTTTTATTGCAAAATTCAAGAGCATTTTAAAGAAAATATATGTTTAAAAATATGTTTTTTATTATATTAAAAATATAAATGCCTCACTTTTAATTATTGCTTTACGCCTCTATTTTATTGAGCCGGCCGTGTTCAAGACCCTCCCTCTCCCCCATTTGAGCCATTTCTTCTCCATGTTTTGTTGGTTTTGGCGGATTTTTTTTTGTTACTTAGTAAACAACATCCATCACCACTAAGATCGACAACCGCTAAGAGTAGCTCCGTTCTAACCAATTTTCGCCTCTAACAGATGCCGAGAGTGATGGTCGAAATTTGAAAACTGTCTTGTGCGGTGCCCGTTGAGGCCAAACCGCCCCCGATTCCACCTCTACCCCAGGCCACCCCTAGATAGGACGATCATTGATGGGAGATATCAAGGTGATATATGTCAACGTGGAAAGAAGCCTAACTGGATCTTTTCCGTTGGGCCAATCCTCGAGTCTGTTGGTTCTTCTCCCTTTCATTGTTGAGGAACCTTCTCCCAATTAGAAAATTAAGGTGCACAATGAGTCATAGACCTTAACAACCGATCACATCCCTGTCATGCAAGTGACGCCAATCTAATCCATTTGTCCCCCGAGAAAGTTTGGCGAGACCACTATCACAACATTCAAAATTTTGAAATGTGGTAAAATGATATGAGGGCAATGTGTGGCTAAGACGTCTAGGTTACAGGTGGTGGGCCGTGAGTGAAAGGGGGTTGGCGTAAAAAAGGCTTCCAATGCATAAATTATTGATCTGCCCTATAGAAAACTTATCAAAAGCAACAGCAATGAGCTATTTTCCACACTTCAAATGCCCGATATTGCCGCCTACAAAAACAAATTTCCGATAGTGCCGCTACGAGAGCATCTCGTTGTCGCTTTTCTTCCAGTTGTTTTGGGTCGATAGAGAAGTTGGTGGGTTCACCCGAAGCTTTTCCTTATAGACCATGTTTTTCTTGTGGCCCATGTGGGAGAATTTTGGTCTTTTTGCTCGTCATGAGGTTGTTTAGAGTTCAAGATATGAGATTAATCTTGGTCACATCAAGTGGAGACAAATATTCATTCATTCATGTTAAGCGGACGTTTAGAAGGCCATTTTTTTGGCTTCTTGACAATACCAATCAGAAAGAAAGCGAGGCACTGGACCGCTGTCTTGGATGTTATATACTCCTATCAGCAACAAAACATGATACATTAAAAAGGAGGACCAAAACTAAGAGCCAAGAAACCAGAAAATTAAAAAAGAAGCCGGGGGGCGTACGAGGGATGCAGATGTACTAGAGAAGCTCACTTAGAAGACAGTTCAAAAATTTACAAAATCTAATATCGAAGAATGCAATTTTTTCTTCCCCTTTTTTTCCACCAACCCTTTAAGCTAATAATTGAAGAAGAACAACAATAACTTCAATTAAGGTCGCATAAGCGACAATATTGGTATTTTCCGTAACGTGTAACAGCTAGTTTTTGTCCTTCACAAATGTCTAAATGTTTGTTCAATTAGTTTCTAAAAATAGTGATAAAAGCAAAAACAAAACTTTTTTCTGGCAGTGGCCCTCCAGCGCTTTGACAGGAACCCATCCATATGTATTTCCTAGTTTCATAGGACATTCATTGAAGGTCATATAACTTCACGCGCGACAACTTGCCACGGACAATCAGAAATGCACCAGTCTCCAGACACCACATTCGCAGCTATAATCTATCCCATTGCGTCCTGCTACGAAAACCTGAGACACGCAACCCACAAGGAGGAAGAGGCACAGACCTCCGTCCTGAGTCCGCACTATTGAGTTAAGGTGCATATAACTGACAGTTCCTCTGTTGTTGTTTTTCTTTTTTCTTTTTTCCCCTTCTGATTTTTGCCACTTTCTTTCGGCAAGGTGAAGGTGGGACCAAAGAACAGCGCAAGCCCTTAGTTCAGCCTTTTCTTCAAACCCAATGGACCCACCGCCCCATACGACTGCACCACCCCGCACCAACAACGCGTGCTTCCATGTCCACCTCTCTCTCTCTCTCTCTCACAAGCCACAAGTTTTTCCCGTCTATCCGCTTTTTTTCCTATTGGAGTATTATATAGATCTCTGATCAGCAAGTTGCATTGATCCTAGTAAGCATGTGATCCTCCTTTCTCGATAGTAGTTTTAATATTTGAGAAACAAAAAGTTGTTCCTTCTTGATAAGTACGAGTATACATGCACATTGCTTGGCACTATAAACTCAATTAATTACGGGTAAATAATTCATAATCAAATCTATCAGTTTCGGAATTGACAGACCTGGATCTTGCTATTCCAACCTGTCTGTACATGCAGCTACAGCCCAACAATGACGATGTTAGCTCCCCAAAATGGAAGGAGAGTAATTCATTGTCACGTTAGGATGAGCAAGCTATTATTTTGTGAAACTGATCACAAGGACCTGATTTTAAGACATTTTTAGATTAAAAGAAAGATCTAACAATAAGTACTTCAAAATGTTCCTCTCTCTCGAAGGATCCCGACACCAGACATAAACAGAGATGAAAGTGAAAGACGAAATGTAAAAAAAATGGCAGGAAAAAAAATACAGGTTTTATTTTGTTTCTTTTAAGCTGGTTCCACTTACTGTGGACCCTTCGTCCATTTGATTGCTTCAAATCTACGTGGCCAATTAAGGGCTCCATCCTTGTGCTGGGTCTTCCCCAAGGGGTGGCGATGTGAGTCCACCTGGAATGCAATTACCAACCACTTCAATCCATCTCACCTGGTACAGGTAGATAATATCCATGATCCGTATTCCTTTCGTGATTTTCTTTGTATTGAAAATTCCTGGTCTGTTGGGTTTTAGATCATGTGGCCAGTCCTTGACTTTTGGAACTGTTCCAAGAGGTACCCTGAATCGTGCAGTCCTGATCTATTTGTCGGCGGGGAAGATACGCCACCTTAAGTTCCTTCATTTTGAAGACAAAAATAAGGACAAATTAAAAAAAAAAAAAAGAGGAGAGAAGATATTTGTATTAGTTAACAACTTATATGGAAGATTCTTAATTTAGATTTTGCAACCTCACTACTTTATTAGATGGTGTGAACTTTTTCTTCTAGATATTTATTAGACTTTTAGGAGAATGCATGTTAATCTTTCCTTACTTAATTATTATTATATCTCATTTCCTTGATTGCTGAGTGATTAAAATTTGACTATTATCTAAAAATGTTAAAGTAGATTTTGAAAACTCGCCCTAATTAAGAAAATTTGGGTAATAAACCAAGAGAATATTAATCTGTGAGCAAAACATATTATCGGAGTGTATATGTTTTACTCATGCATGTACGTCGTCGTCCTATCAAGATGTTGGTTATTATACGAACGACATCATTTTATATGTCGCTCAAAATCTTAGCTTTTTTACCATATTCGAAAAAAACAATAGATTAGGTTATTGCGGATTAATTCAGATATATATGATATTTGAGCTGTGTCAAATCTGAAATGCGCAATAATTAAGCATAAAGATCGAGAACATGAGATCTAAGATCAGCAAGATGGACAACCTATATACGAGTTTCATATTCTATAAAACAAATATATAAGATTTGAAGCTATCCTATATTATAGTTCATAAATAAAACACTAATACTACTACTAATGCTAATAATTGTTTATTAGTGTAGTATGTGAAACACATAATTGAGACAAGTGTTACTTGTAATATATATAATTATTGGGTGCATGTGATTCACCTTGGCAGGCTAAGCTGTTCCTCTGATGATTGTGCTGAGCAACGCAAGGCCTTGTGATCCGCAAAAAATATAAAGTTATGTATAGAAAACCTATATATATATATATATATAGGTACGTACGTACGTATTTGTTATTATATTCCATTTAATATGTCTGCATTGCTGGACCTGTCTCAGGCATCTCTTTCACAATACTTGAATCACATTGGCTAGGACACTGAGATTTGTTTGGCATGCCTCAAACTCCAAATACAACTACACTTTGGTTTCAGTGTGGGAGAGAGAGAATCTTAACTACTTCCAACACTTCTATTTTAGCTTATCTTCTGCGGTATAAACTGATGGGGAATGTGCAGGCAAGCTATTCTCTATCTAAGAAAGCTGTTGCTCAATTAATTGGGGTGTGACGAGGGGCTCATGTCTGCCTTTCCCTGAAAGAGTCCTCATATTTTGGCTTTCCTCCTTGTTCGGTAACAGCACAAGCGGTGTGACCTCCTGATCAGCTCATGAAAACCTTACAGGTCAGAATGTCTTTCTCTTCTATTTTAGCCAGCTTGTGTACACGAATCCATTGGTGTGGACGTGAGAATAAGCTTGTTAATTAGATTTGCTTTTCCCTTATTAATCCCACTGAAAATGATTCCTCTGTATGTGCTCGCAGAGAGCGGATTGCCTCCGCTCCGGATTGCCTTCGGAGGCAATCCGTTCCCTGTGCTCGCATGTCTTAATCTTTTGAAAAACCTAAAAACTCCATCGCAAAATTAAATTCTCCTTACCTCTCTCTGGCACTCTCTCTCTCTCTCTCTCTCCAGTCCCCTCCCCCCCCCCCTCCGGCCCCGGGGGACTAGCATACAGTTATCTCATGAAAAAAACGTGATTTTGATATTTTCATGGTAGTTTAACTTCTGGAGTTTGCAAGACAGATGAACGTCAGAAACAATTATAGCAGAAACGTTAGTGGAAGTAGTACTGAGATCATTTATTTCTTGAAGTCCTAGATATAGGGTTTCATTTTCAAAGATACTCAATTGAATATGGAGCGAAACGTAGACCTACACTGCTGGCAGATAACAGGCGAAATAGTCGAATGGTCTTCACCGTATGTTGTTTCCAAATCAAATCATAGTATCTGGATTTTTGAGTGCTGGTGTATCCGTGAATAAGGTTCAGGATATCGGTTTTTTGAACATAAAAGAAATCTTTGACCAGTGATACAAAAAGGCCAACAAAAAAGAAAAGAGAAGTTTTTAATTAGGTAGTTGATATCCAGGCATTATTGTGCTAATGGATATGATACACTGTCGTGCATGGAAGATATTTTGGGAAATTATTGTCGTGGCCCAAAATGGTTCAATCGAAAAAGAAAAGGCAAAGAAACCGACAAACTGTACCAGTACGTCTTAGAAGCTGTTGATCTTATCAAACCATATCAACTGCTGTTTGAAACTTAGTGGATGATGCTGCCATAACTCTAACTCGAGATAAAGAAGTAGTAGTTGATATTTTCTTAGCTACCTCTGATTTTTTCCTTTTTTTTTTTTGAATGATTTTTCCCTTAATTCACGGGTGTAGGTGTAAGGAAGTAATGCAACTGATCAGAGGATTCATAATCCAGTCGCAATCTGATCAGAAGTTCTTGAAAACAAGGGATTCTCAGCTCACTGTTCCAATATCCTCTTGGGATAGTAGTCTAAGATTGCACAAGCTAGATCGAGCTTCAATGGAGAAGCTTCCCAAGCCATATGACAGGGAATACATGAGATTGGCCATGTTAAAACACGAAGAAACATTCAAGGAGCAGGTGCTTTTCTTCCTCTCTTTTTTTTACCTCCAACTCTGAGCAGCACTTTTTTTTCCAAAACGTAGTGGGTTGAGATAAGTTGGATCCTTAACTGGAACTATTGTTTTTGACTGTATGAGTGACATTGCAGGTATATGAACTTCATCGTTTATATCGGATCCAGAAGATGTTAATGAAAACCATCGGAAGCAACAGGGCTATTAACGGGCGGAGCCTAGAACTATGGAATTTGAAGGAAGAGCTGAGTTTCTGTCGGACTAGTCAGCATCGTGATTCACAATACAAGACACAAAGGAAACTTGATCTGGAACGTCCTGCTGAGGTGCATATTGCTGAATCAGATGGTAATGGAGTGCTAGAGCTTGTAGACGAAAGTGAGATTGTGTTAACACTAGGTCCCTCAAGTTACAACCGATGGAAGAAACCCGAGACTCCACTGACCTCAGATTCGGGTCCAAGCTTCTCCTCTTCTTCTACTGGATCCAGTCACATAAATAGGCAAAGCTCCTGGAACCATCAGAGGACAGGGACAACAAGAGAAGAACAGAATGGCCATGAACTGGGGCTCGTCCAGATGCCTGACATGACATCGGGGTACCATACCAGAAGTAAAAACAAAATTGATGTTGAAGAACAATTAAGACAGGAGAGGCTAAACCAGTCTCCTTGGCTTTTCCAAGTCTTGAGTTTGAACGTGACCTGAAAAACTCTTCCTAAGTCGATTTTAAACTCCTCATCGACTAATCCTATGACCAATGTTTGCCTGGAATTTTCTGTTGAACTTTTAGTATTATGGGTAATGGAGTCTTGTGTAAAGTGATTTCCGTGACTGGAAAATCCATCCAAATTTACAAGTGAACTGGTTTGAGTTTTTCAGTCAGTCATATCTATACGAAATCATTAATACTTCCAAAGCCATTAAATTTATGTCTTTGATTGAGTTGATAATGCTTCCTGGAAACCCTTCTAACAGAGAGATCAGGCTAAACTAAAATCTAGCAATTGCCCTTTTGGACGCACCTTCGATGACAGTAGAGCCAGCCATCCTAAGTCGTCTATCGGTCTATGGATCTTGATATGGTGTCAGTTTGCTAAAACTCATGCTTTTAAGTTTTAAGTTTTCCTCTGCTTGGAAGAACGAACTTTCAGTGGGCTTAACTTGGCATGATGAGTCAGATATTGGATCATTGTAACGGACCGTTAATTGTTTTCTACAATTTAGTCTAAAAGAAAATGGAATCCATTCTATATATCAGCTTTCTTGTTGCTGCAGTACAAGCCAGGCCAGCCATTTAAACAAAGACTAGGAAACAATGCAAGGCACGAGGAACGTGAATCCAAGGAGGCTGATTCGTCTGCGATCGATGTGTTCACAGAGAGAGCATATCAGGGACCACCATTATATGATCGTATTCATTGTATCGATAACCTAAAATTGCGATTACCTAAAAAAAAAAAAATTGCGATTGGATAAAAGTAGGTAGAAGGAATCTGCCAACAATGTCGTCTTGACTTACTTAGGCTTCGTTTGCAATCAAAATTTTACCTAAAATTTTATCTCTCTTAATAAAATACTCTAATATAATCTCTCTCTCATTAAAAAATATAAAAAATTACAAAAACTATAAAATATTACTTCTCTTTTCACTTTTTTACTAAACACAATACCAACACTAAACCCAATACAAAAAATTTTACAACATAAACACACTCTTGTACCCATCAGACATCACCATGAAACTTCACTAACCAATATCGACTATTTTCAGTATTTTGTCTGCCATCAGATGGACACTAGATTTCTATGTCAAATAGGTATCGCCTCTTAACAATTGTTATTAAGGAATGGCCTAGACAATAATGTCCTATTTCAGCAGTTTAATATCGTTAACAAATTTCAGAGCATCATCTTCTAGGACCTATGATGGTTAGTCTCAGGACATGCCCTACCCTAGGCTGTCCCTTGAGCTATGCTCACTTTTCGAAAAGGCTCTTTATCCGAAAGGTCAATAATAAAGTATTGGCCCCACCAAGTGTTATTATTAGGTACGTACGTTTGTACACTTTCCATGCTTAAGAGCTTGTTCGGCTAAAAAAATTTTAAGGATTTTTTTAATATAAAATATTCACAACTAAACATTATTTTTAACCCTACGTAAAAATAACTACAACACGCATACCAATAAAATTAACATCACATAAAAATTCTCAAAACACAAAAAATCCTCAAAATACTATACAACCGAACAGCCCCTAAGTATTAGCTTCCACATTTTCCCATATTAAAGTCACACTCTATGGTGCAGAAGAAAGATGTAAAGATCATTTTCCTATCAGATACTGCAGTCTAGTGTTCATAAGGTCTGTTTTAGGCTGGGAAATTCACATTTAGAACTATACGATGAAGTAAAGAGATAGACAACAACTCAATCAAATATGGCACTCAACAATTTCACTTTTACTATCCACCATCTTTGTACAACAGATTATTGTTCTGAAGGAAAACATAGGACACATAATTTACAACGATTTTACACTTACACAAACGAAGTCCAAAGAAGGAGAAAAAAAGAAGCAGCAGGAAGAAGATAGCAGTCCCCATCTCAAGCCTTAAAACAACAAAGCAACAATCACACTATAAACACTCAGAGTAGTGCTCAGAATCAAACTAATGTCTTAAGAAATGGAGTGCCGTCGATCCCTGCTGGGTTTTGTTCGGCCTTTGCCATCGGCTCGAATGAAAGGAGAGAGCCGCCCGAGTTTTTGGGACATGGTGCTTATGAATGATTTTCGAGGCAGAGGAGGCTTTCCAGCGGATGGCTGAGCGTTTCTCATTGGACTGCTAACTGCTGATCTAAGTGTTGACTTTTCAATTTCTTTCAGTTTCATTTTCATTTTCAACAACTCTATTTTCAGATCTTCATTCTCTCTACGCAGGTTTGGGAGCTCATCAGAAACTGGGCGGGTGTCAGTGGAGAATATGTTCACCTTGGAGGGAAGAGGATGAGAATTGGCACCCATGAGGCTGTCATCCATGACATCTCTAAGGCGTTGTTGCTCATAATAGAGCACCTGAACCACAGTTTGCACAGGAAGCCGGTCATTCTGAGCAGCATGTGCACAGGCCTCCCGTGATAGTTTCTGACAGTCCATCAAGCTACAAACTTTCTTTCTCTCCATGTCACTTAACGCAGGATGAGCCTGAACATGGCAAAACAGAATGATGATAAAGAGCCGCGATATTTGAGATTACTTCAATTAGTTTTAAACTTCAGTTTCATCAACAATTTTGCTTGGAATTTGAAAATCAATCCTTCATCATTTCAATAACGTCTAAACCTTCTGACATTTTATATGGATTTAGCCAGGATTATGATCAACTCACAGAAATTCTGTATTTCGCATTAGAGTGCACATCCTTTAGTGATAATGAAACTATGAGAGCACCAGAATAGCAAGTTCAGGCATGATAACGTCTTAAGTTCTGTATCAGATATAATAATGCCCAGAAAAAGAAAAATATCTAATAATGCCCAAAGAAGCAGCCATAAGATAGATATGAAGGAGCTTGTTTTCAAAAATTAGACAGCACTAGCAGATAAAGGAAAAACCCATGCCGATGTTTTGAACGTACTTACCTTTAGGTAGATATCTATCGCTCTATACATTCCATCTTCCGTTACCCTTGATTGCTCTGGGATTAGTTCAGCAAGACTGATGAACCTTGAAACAGGTACGTTTCGATCTGAGGCTATTTCAGCAAGGTAATTCTCCATTAGCTTCCCTACCCGTTCCATATCACTTGGT
This sequence comes from Myrica gale, assembly GCA_963930655.1. Lineage (NCBI taxonomy): Eukaryota > Viridiplantae > Streptophyta > Magnoliopsida > Fagales > Myricaceae > Myrica > Myrica gale. Next base: position 562,370 of record OZ005621.1, read on the forward strand.
GGAGGAGAAACATACTCATCATCTACATTGTAGCCCAAATAGTTTCCATTTATTTCAAATTCAAGGAAATTTATCATGATCCGCTGCACTGTGTCCACGTCAAACAATGTGTCCCCGGTAAAGGAATATGAAGGAATCAAGAGATCATCCAAAACAGCCTGGCCTAATTGCGTGCCCATCCTCTTCTCCAAATCAAGCCGGCAAGCAACGGTTGTCTCAAGATAAATAGCAGCTCGAAGCAACATAGACAGAAAGCTAACAGACATCGCATTCTTTTCCCTAGGCAAAAGACTCACTATTGTTTCTAATACAACCCTCTTCTCGTGCTCTTCTCGGGGCTCAATTTTCTTCCTTCCCTTTCCAAATATTTCCTATAACAAAAATGAGTTCAGGTTCAGCCGCATAAACCACATAAATGAAAATCTCAATTTTCTTAGAGTAGGATCTCACCAAACCTCGTAGAGATTTCTGTGCGTAGAGCATTAGTATTGGACCAAGAGCATATGGTCTAAGACCTCTTGCCATCATTGCAATCAGAACTCGGTGAAAAATGTCAATTCTTAGAACAGTCAAATCCTCTGCCCACCAATCAACAATGGACTTTGGGTTAGACGCTGAAGAAGAAATTGGGCCATCATTGACACTCTCTGCCCTGCAAGACATACCAAACTGGCTGTCTTTGCAGGTTATATATGCAATTGCATCTATGCATCGGCTAATCAATTTTGCTCTCTCTGCTATTGGAAGGAGGCTTTCTGACATGTTTAAAACAGACACCGCCCCTGAGAGGCTCTTAAGCGCCTCTTCATTCAAGTAGGCTTCAGTTCTTCCCACTAAGTTCCCAACAGCATAGTCCTCAGTCATTTCTAAATACTCTGCCACACATTGAAGCACAGCAATGTTTTCTGTTGTTATCTCAAAGTTTATTCCATAACAGAATTTAGCTGCAAGTTCGAATGCTTCTGCCCCTCCCGGGACTTCATGGAGTTCGATGACAGAGAGATCAGCGTCACTAGACTCAGATACAAGTTTCCTTATGTATCCACACTTCGAGACAAGTGGAAACTGCAATCGAAGGGAACAATAAAAGCAAAATTCAGTACAACTTGTGATCAAATTTCAATTTTATGTTAGATTATAGTTGATTATCTATCTTACTTGGAGTTGAGAAAGATTGTAAATACTAGCAAAAGGGATACAAGTTAGATAGGGGACATGTTTTTATATCTGGTTCTACTTCAACTAGCTACCTACTGTTTTTCCTAGCACGGGGTTTATATATAATCTGATAATTGGAACTGAAAAGCAAGAGCTGAGATTGGATTGCACCTTATGTAAGGAAAAAAAACCTCCTCCAACATGAATGGTAATATCACTTGGGATCTCCTGGGAGAAAATCCTGTAAAAAGTTTCAAGACATCATCCACAGTAATTATCCCGCCTTTTTGTTTTTGCAGGAAAATCCATCCAACAATAAAGATAAGACACATAAATGCTCTCAGTATTTAGGAACAGAGCCGGTGAGCCAATGAGATTAAACAAAAAGAAAAGAAACAAACCATTCACCGGTTCTCTTCAGGGCAGTAGAACGAAGCTCCTTTTTAGAAGACATGTTAACAGTTGTGGGTGCAGTCTCCTCCTGGTCAAGATCATCCACCATTGCAGATGAGACTGAGACACCTTTTATCATTGTCATATCTCCATCATATAGGGGATGATGAAGCAAGAGAGAGCAGAGAAAGATTAAGATGCAATTCCTGTCAATGGTCGGAGTACTGAAAGAACACCCACAAACATCTCATCCCCCGTACATTTTTTGTTTCTTTCCCACACTCTTTTCAAACTTCCAATAAGAAGCTAAACTGAACTATACGCAGCTCTCTCTCTCTCTCTCTCTCTCTCCCTCTCTAATAACTGTATTATCTCATTCCAGCCTCACGAATAATCATCAGCTTTGGTGAATTATCTAGATTGGCCTCCTGTGTTCGGCTAAAGATACCACAGCATAGGCTAGAAGATATAAGCGGGAAATGGAGTGGCAGATTTGGGATTATGTATAGGAATCGGGGTTAACAGAAGTATGAAGAGGACGATTTTAGTGTGTGGTGAGGGGCGCGAGAGTTGTATCGAAGGGATGAGATGGTTGCATGTTTATTGGCGGCTAACGAATTTGGGTTTCCACGTGGGGATTATTCTCACCCACAAGGGTCGCCATTTATTGTTAATACTGTATTTTTCTGTTATAAGTAAGGATTTTTTAATAAAATTTAGAAGTTTTGGGTCTTTTCTTAAAATAATAATAATAACAATCTTCCATGTTTTCTTTTCAGGCTCTTAAACAAACTGATAACCTCCTAATGTTTCGATAAAAAGTTAAATTGTGATCACTTGGACAGTCCGACTGCACACTATACATCCGCACAGTACTAGTACTCAACATTTAGATTTAGAACATCAATAACTCGTTTAAAGGAAGGTGGTTGCTCTCATTGACCCGATCACTTGTGGATGGTATAATCAGGAGTTGGTAGAGCTGTTTGATAGGGAGACTGGTGAGGCTATTAAAGGTGTTAGATTACCTGAAGGTAATAGGGAGGATAGCAATTTGTGGCTCCTGGAGAGTTCCGGAGATTTTTTTACTAAATCCATGTATCGTGCTATTGTAAAGAGAAGATGCGATATGATGGGGGGCTGGATCAAGAATCTTGGAAAACGCTGTGGAAATTAAAAATCCATGAAAAGCTCAAGCTGATTTTATGGAAGGTAGTCTGGAACATACTCTACATGAGGAATAATGGCGGATCAAATTCACCATACGGATGAAGCTGAGGAGCTATGTTGCCTTTGCCATTCAGCACATGAAAGAGTGAAGCATCTCATGTTAGAATGTTATTTCTCCAGAATTATTGGGCAAGAGTCTCCTTGGCCGCTTGATATATTAGTTTTCAATAGGCTATCATTGTTAGATTGGGTTAAGATTATTTTGCACCCCTCGAAATTGGGGATTCTAGCAGATTAATGACATTTCTTTCAGCTTTTTGCCACAATTGCCATGGATCTTACATGGTTTAATCGAAATCTAGTCGCTCATGGGAAAACATCCAAAGATCCTCGTGCAACTGTACGTGATTCCTTCATAGTTGCAGCTGCTGTATTTCGTGACATTTCTGGGTCATTCCTGGTTTAATGGCATTTCTTTCAGCTTTTTGCCACAATTGCCATGGATCTTACATGGTTTAATCGAAATCTAGTCGCTCATGGGAAAACATCCAAAGATCCTCGTGCAGCTGTACGTGATTCCTTCATAGTTGCAGCTGCTGTATTTCGTGACAGTTTTGGGTCATTCCTGGGAACTTCGGCTGTAAAGATGGATGAGATGTCACCGCTTGAAGCAGAGGCTGCTGCGGCTAAGTTTGGAGTTCTTGAGGCACAACTAAGAGGTTTTCAAAATGTTATCATTGAAGGGGATTCTGCTATAATTGTGTCTGCTATTAAGCTTTCCCTAAGATAGTAAATCGGAGAATTCATGAAAGGATTGGAGAGATTTGGACTGATCTCTAAAGGGTCTCATCATGGAAAGTTTTTCATATCCGTAGAGGTGCTAATGTTGTTACGCACTACCTTGCTAGTTGGGCTGCTTCTAGAATTATTTCTGGAGGCTACCCCGTTATCATTTGGATGGGTTGTCCTGACTTTAAGTTGGATTTGAACCCCTTGATTGTTTGTTATTTCTTTTGATTTTCAGCTTTTGAATAAAGTTTTATTTTTGATAAAAAAAAAGGAAAGTGTAATATGAAGAGGTATTTTAGGATTGAAACCGATTAGACCGCAGAGTTGTCTCTGCCTCCCAAAAGGGTCAAATTGGAGATAAGTACACAAGCCCTTCTGGATAAAAAAAAAATTGACATGAGATCTAAATGAATTTTAATTCGGAACTTAAATACCTAGCTAGTCGCTGAGAAAAAAAAAATATATACGAAGTCGCTGCATTTCTTCTCGGCAAGACTAGAAGCACCCCCCGAAGCATATTTTTAGTTATATCTAGTCTGTTTCATGAAAAAGGCCTTCCAAAGTTTGATGGCCGACAGACCCTCTGTCGAGGAGGGTAGGCACCGAAAACGATTTACTGCGAGAGAGGGAACTGCGCACCAGTTGGTTGAGCTTATCCTGTCCAAACTGAGATGGATTACGGAAACACAAGGATCTTTGGCAGATGGGGAAATGGGAAAGATTTATGCTATATGGCAATTGCGAATTGAATCCCGCCTTCGATAATCATGCAAAGTTGAAGAGGGAGAGAGAGTGATATAGCATGTCCTCTGCGGGCCATAAATTAAGAAGTTTATGAATTTACCAAAACCAGTAGCTCTTGTTCACATCAAAGACCTCACCCCCGGATGTCCGTTCACATCACACAGTTAAAGGGCTATCTCTTCGTATGTGATTGATCATGCGACAGATTATTCGTGACTATTTCAATGCACAAAACGATTTCAAACGTCATTATTTCAGTGGGGTTATTGTCAGAATACGGTCAGAATAATGATTTTGGCGTCGGTGCTATATAATCTGATTTTGGCTTCTGCATTACGTTGTTGTTTGGACGTAATTTCGAATGTCATAGATGTTTGTTTAGCTAGCTAGTATTTATTCCATGACGTGGTGTAGTCCTCAATCTCAACCAATTAACAGAGCTCGATGAAAACATTATTCGATGAACATAGATATGCCTTGGGAGCAATAGATCGAGAGAGGGTCAAGATATCGGTTAGTCTTTGCGGTGGATAAGAATGGCGGTTCTAGCAAAGCAACGAAGAGGCACTACTCTCTGTTATGTGGGTGTGGGATTCTGGGACAATGGAATATGGCCTATCCAAAATAATTGTGTATTTGGCATATCCGTCACCTAGCTACTAGCTATTAGTAGGGGTGACAATGCACATTACATTACAAGGCCCACAATTAGAGCAATAATAGTCGCGAGCATCAGGTATAAGCATTTCAATACCTTCTACTGCAGTGTTTGTCCTCCAGGCAATTGCTTATCTGGGACTTGTCACCTCAGAGCAGCTTATGTCCCCTTTTCACCGGGCTTCAGAAATGCCTTAAATGTCAGCCACATATGAAGATGAACATCTCCAAAAGAGAATCATGCCAAGCAAGACTACAAAAAATTGCCCCCGTTGATTCAGTACTGTTGAATCTTCACTATGGTTTAAGTGCTCTAAATTTTGTTGGTGAATTATTACAAAGATGAAGCCAGTGATTTACGGGAGAAGATTGCATGTCCTTCAATTGTTGCAGTAACATAGGGGCACTTTTGAAGACACCTGAAAGATGGTTAGTTCTGTCCTCTGTAGAGTGGAGGATGAAAAACACAGCTGAAAAAAGTGAACCATTGATTTTGGAAACGATTTACGAAGATGGGTTTCTTTACTAAAAGAAACTATATATTGCCTGTGAGGACCCGAAATCCAGAGGGTGGGACGCAGAGAATCCATTCCATGCAGTACGATCAAGTGAAGGTGAAAATTTTCCCCGATTCGGCAAAAAGTCATGATACGAATAATCTTTTTCTTTTTTCTTTTTATGATACGAATCATCCTTCTTGCTTAACAAACGTTTGTCACCATACATACGCTTAGGAAAAAAAGATCTAAAACATACATAGGCTAGGAGAAAAGGAGGAGCTAGCTAGCTTTGCATATATGGATGAATGATGACATCCTTCTCTTTTAACCTTGTTCAAAAATGGCAGTACGAAGAGGTTCAAAATCCAAGCAGAGAGACGAAAAAGGCTATTATTTTTATCGAGAATTAATCCCGCTTCACACATGCTGATCCATCCTATCTATCAAAAGCCGCTAATTAATTAATTAGAAATCCAGTTTTGTGAGAAACGTTAAACCATTAGAGTAGTGCGTTATTTTTGTGATCATCTTTACTATTGTGGTGGTTGGTGGTGATGGTGCTGCCGCTGAATGCATGGGCTCGGCAAGTTTAGGCCTGTTAACTGTAATTGACTAGCAACCGCGTGTAGTGGTGGGATTTATACGCACGAGCATTGGTGATTGTGTTGTCGATTGGGTTGTAGCTTTGTTCAAGTTGTGGGGTTGTGAATGTTGTAGTTGGGTTGAATCGGTCTCGTTGGAGTGTGTTGCTACAGTGGAAGACTATTTGTTCCTATTGGCTATGCTGCTGCTACGTTGGCGTGAAGGATGTCCTGTTCTGATTTGTTATGATTTGTACGGAATTATTTGCTGTATTAAAAATGAATAGCCTTACATCTGTTTATATACACGAAGAGTTTACGTAAAAACTAACTCAACTAACATAATTGCGTAACTGCACTTTTAACAGCTGAACTTCTGGAACTAATAACTCTTTTCATCCAGAAGTTTCTACTATCTAATAGCCCCCCTCAAGCTGACTGTGTATATTAAGCAGTCCAAACTTGGTAACAAGAAAAATAAACTTCTCAAAAACTAGAGGCTTCGTCAGCAAATCTGCTAGCTGATGTTCTAAAGTAACATGAAAGGTTTTGATCAAATGTTGAAGCATCATTTCTCTAACCAGATGGCAATCAATGTCTATATGTTTTGTTCTCTCATGGAATACCGGATTAGCTGCTATGTGCAAAGCAGCTTGGTTGTCACAAAATAACAATGCTGGTTGGGAATGATCAACTAGAAGATCATGAAGTAGAGCACGCAACCATTTCAGCTCACAACATGTCATAGCCATGGACCTATACTCGGCCTCAGCTGAAGATCTACTGACTGTAACTTGTTTCTTTGATTTCCAAGAGATAAGAGAGTCACCTAGGAAAATAGTATACCCTATGACAGACCTTCGGGTGTCAGGACAAGCTGCCCAGTCAGCATCACAAAAAGCCTTCAATTGAATGATTGATGAACTGGAGAGGAAAATGCCCTGCCCTGGAGACCCCTTCAAATACTTAACAACTCGAATTGCAGCATCATGATGTGATTGGCATGGTTGAGACAAGAACTGACTTAAAGAATTAACAGCAAAACTAATGCCAGGTCTTGTGATGATTAAATATAGAAGTCTACCTACTAGCCTTCTATAAGAACTCAGGTCTTCAAGTAATGCACCATCAACACTAGTAAGTCAAGAATTAGAATCCATGAGAGTTCTAAATGGTTTAGTAGCTAATAAACTCATATCTGCAATGATTTCCACGGCATACTTTCTTTGGCAAAGAGAAATACCATTATCAGATCGTGCAACCTCAAGTCCAAGAAAAAACTTAAGAGAACCTAATTAGTCTTTAAGTTTAAAAACCGTGTCTAACCAAGTCTTCAAGGAACTGATAGCAGAAGGAGAGTTGCTAGCAAGGATGATATCATCCATATACACCAAAAGAGCAATGAAATCAGCACCAATAGACTTGATAAAGAGAGAGTAATCAGACTTGGATTGTGTGAAACCATAGGCAAGCAAAGTAGTGGAGAATTTAGAGAACCATTGTCTGCTGGCCTGCTTCAATCCATATAGAGATTTTCTAAGCTTACAAACCCTGTTATCACTCGGATGTGAAAAACCAAGAGGAAGCTTCATAAAGAACTCTTCTTCCAAATCTCCATGAAGAAAAGCATTATTTACATCTAATTGATGTAAATCTCATTTGTGAACAACTGCTATAGCAAGAAAACACCTAACTGTGGTGAGTTTTGCAACAGGGCAAAAAGTATCAAAAAAATCAATACCCTCTTGTTGTGTATAACCCTTTGCAACTAACCTAGCTTTGTGTCTTTCTAGTGTGCCATTAGATCGAAATTTACACTTATAAACCCATTTGCACCCAATTGCAACCTTACCAGGAGGTAAATCAATGAGATTCCAAGTATGATTAAGCTCTAGAGCTGTAATCTCAGCTTGCATAGCCTCTCTCCAAGCAGCTGATTTAACGGCCTCATGATAGAATTTGGGTTCGACATGACTGGAAATGGATAAGGTGTATGCTTTATGAGGTGGGGACAAACGATCATATGAAATGTAAGAAGAAATAGGATATAAAAGAGAAGGAACAGACCCTATACCAAGAGATGCAGAATTTGAATTGCTAAGGTGCACTTGGGCCATTTGACAATGAAAATTCTGCAAGTAAGCCGGCTGCCTTCTGATCCTGGAAGATTTTCTAAGAGGTAAGACAACATGTTGCTGTGAGATAGAATTGGAATGGGATGGAATGTATTGATGTGAATGTGGTGGCAGTAATGTATCTGTGGGAGTGGATTGAGGGTGCTGTGAGAAGGAATCTGATATAGAATTTGTAGGAGGTGTTTCGACAGCTGAAGGTGGAGAAGGAAAATGACAATCATCAAGAGTTGTGGGAGGGTTAGGAAGAACTATATCAGAAAAATCATTGTCAGTAGTAGATGATGACATAGACTGAAAAGAAAAATTATTTTCATAGAAAATAACATCCCGGGAAATAAGAATTTTGTTTGTAGATACATCTAGAACTTTATAGCCTTTTGTACCAGATGGATATCCTAGGAAAATACAAGGAATTGATCTAGGATCAAATTTATTCCTAGAATGAGAGTGAGTAGAGACATAGGCTAGACAACCGAAAGTTTTGAAGGAAGAGTAATCTGGTGGTTTGCTAAAGACAAGTTCATATGGTGATTTATGGTGAAGTAATGAAGTAGGTAACCTATTTATGATGTCGACAGCAGTAACTATGCAATGACTCCAAAAATAAATGGGAAGATGTGCTTGAAACCGAAATGACCTAGCTACAAAAATAACTATGCAATGGACTTGATGTTTCCTTTCTACTACATAATTTTGTTGGGGAGTGTATGCACAACTCTTTTGATGGATAATGCCATGAAGATTGTAGAATTCAGACATAGCAAATTCAAGTCCATTGTCAGATCGAAGTGTCTTTATGTATGATTGAATTGAGCTTTAATTAAATGATAAAATGACTGAAGATAGGATTTGTTCTCAGCTTTGGTTTTCATGAGATAGACCCATGTACATCTTGAAAAATCATCAACAATAGAGAGAAAGAATCGAAAACCATCATGAGAAGTTATAGGGAAAGGACCTCAAATGTCATAATGGACAAGCTGAAAAATAGATTGAGTAGTTGATTCACTATGCGAAAAAGGAAGTTTCCCTTGTTTGCTTAAGTGACAGATTGAACAATGTGAAGGAATGGAAAAATGAGACTGATGAATACCATAATTAGATAAGCTAGATTTTATTGATTGTAATCTTGAATCTGACAAATGTCCTAAACGAAAATGCCATAGAAAATTGGAATTATTTGAACTGGTATTACAAAAGAAGTGCTGAGAATCAGAAGGTGCTGAACTTGGCAGAAGCTGATATAAGCCGTGATAAAGCTTAGCAGTTTCAATCGTTCTCCAGTGGGTAAGTTCCTGAATATAATAGTAACCATGAAGAAAAATTAGATAACAAGAAATATCATAAGTTAATTTGCTTACTGATATGAGATTGACAGAGAAATGAGGGATGTACAATACGTTGGTGAGTACAAGATTTTGTGCAAGATATGTGGTGCCTAAATGTGTGGCAACAACATATTGACCATTTGGGAGTTTGACTTGAATATTGACATAGGAAATATTAGTCAATAAATTAAGGTTACTAACCATATGATCAGTAACCCATGTATCAATAAGCCATGTATTTGAAGAAAATTGATAGAGTTGGAGAAACTATAAAAACATAAGAGAGTTTATGAGTACCTGAAAAATTAGGTACAAGTGATTAAAAAGACGTGTTATTTGAATGGGCAGAGGTGTGATTGACAGAGGGTGAGGGGTTAGAAATATTGGCTTGCTGCTGGAGAGAAGATAACAAGCTCTGACACTGTTCTTGAATCATATCCAAATTGGGAGGCTGACTGGTTATATCCTTATGAGAATTGGCAATATAAGCAGAAATAGGTTTGCTTTGGTAAATTTAAAACCAGGAGGGAATCCATGCAGCCTGTAGCATTTATCAATCGTATGCCCAAGTTTACCACAGTGTGTACACTGAGGTTTGTTGATTGACTTGCTACCTCCTCCAGATCCTCGCCCATTATCAATTTTCAGAGCCATTACAGCAGGCTGTGATCGAGTAGATTGAATATCAAACTGTTGTTCCTCTTGTATAATAAGAGAGAACACTTTGTTGATATTAGGTAAGGGATCAAAGATGAGGATCTGAACACGAGCATGTGTGAAACAGTCATCCAGACTCATCAGAAAATTGTAGAATGAACTCTTGCTCTTGTGTTGCGATGATGGATTGTGTTACTTTACAATCTGAGCCACAAATGTAGGAATCAATCTTACAGTAAGATTGCAATTCATCCCAGTAGACTTTAAGCTTAGTAAAATAACTGCTGATAGACGAATTGCTTTGAGTGAGAGTTGCAAAATTATGTCGAGTGTGAAAAACACGGGGTCCATTAGATTGAGTGAATCGTTCCCGTAGATCATTCCAGACATGCTGAGTCGAATCAACATACATCACAGAGCCAACAGTATCTTTAGAAATGAAATTGAGCAACCATGATGTGACCATCATGTTGCATCTGAGCCAATTGAAGTAAGAAGGGTTCTCTGAATTTGGTTTGAGAATAGTACCATCGATGAATCCAATCTTGTTTTTTATTGTGAGTGCCATGAGCATAGAGCGACTCCATGTTGAGTAATTTTGTGCACCGAGCAAAAGCTGTGACACAAGGATTGCTCCAAGATTCTCGACCTGATGCAAAAACAGAGGGTTGGATGGATTATCTTCGATGAGTGAGAAGGGATTGGATGAGAAGTGATGCTGAATTGATGGTGGTGGAGGATTGGAAACTGATGGTGAAGAAAGCAAAGGAGACTCTGATTCTATAGCCATGAAGAATTCTCGTAGCTTTCAAGAAAATAAGAGAAAGGCGGAAGCTTTGAAAATCAGAGAAAATGCTATGATATCATGTTATGATTTGTACTGAATAATTTGTTGTATTAAAAATGAATAGCCTTACATCTGTTTATATACATGAAGAGTTTACGTAAAAACTAACTCAACTAACATAACTGCATAACTGTACTTCTAACAGCTGAACTTCTAGAACTAATAACTCTTTACATCCAGAAGTTTCTACTATCTAATATGATTTCCAGCTAATTCTACATAGGGCTTACTATCTAATATGATTTCCAGCTAATTCTACATAGGGCTGTTTACACTTTGGTCTTTTTGAATCTCTTATGTTATACTAGTAGTCGCATGGGGCCGATCATGACTCCACATTGTACATCTTCTTTGAAGCTTTAAAAATTAATTTGATGTTGCGGTTAGGAAATACACTTCACTTTGCAGCTATATGTAAGAATATGGAGGGTTCGCTGTTAGAGGCGCGGGCTGGGAAGTGTGTTGGATCCAATCCACTGAAAGGTGGGAGTTTGGCAGCCTTAATAGCTTTAAAGATGACGAAAGAGTGGGCGAAGGAATGCATACCGGGAGGAGACTCGCAAGTGCTGTATAATCAATGTGCAGATATGTCCTATGCACCAAATCCGGAAATCGTGGAGGAAGTCTACGAGTTGGGAAGAAACCTGGAAGAGCATCCCGAATGGTCCATCAATTGGGTACCGAGAGCGTGCAGCCAAGCTGCCATTCGGGAAGCGGTTACCCCTGACCCGAATTGTATCGCAAGTTGCTAAGAAAAAAAAAAAGAATTATTACTTATTAAAAAAAATCCGCTTGCTTATACAAAGAGAAAAATAAAGCATAAAATAATCATGAATGGACGGCACTATTTTAAATTTGCGATAGACCGTTTGACCAACTCATTAAACGACAATTCGTTTCCTTCGTCTCCATGACACGACATCGTTTCCCAATCAAAACAGTCACAGCATCTTGTCTAAAATATCTCAGGCTGTGTTTGCAAAATTCAACATTTCCAACATTTTATCTCTCTCTTAATAAAATACTCCAATATAATCTCTCTCTCTCCCATAAAAAAATATAAAAATTACAAAAACTATAAAAAATTACCTCTCTCTTCACATTTTCACTAAACCCAATACCAACACATATTCTCATACCCAACATTTTACAACACAAACACAACCTCAATCATACCGGAGCTAATTTCCGCCATCTTATCCACCTTCTCAAAGCCTCCCAAAACCCTTTCTGCTACACAGCGCAAAAACCCGGCCCTCCGCTTCGATGTACAACAGGTAATTCAAATCTCTTAATGCTCGTCAGCTCCCACATTTCAATCCCCCAGTTCAATGGAACTTTCCTCTTCCTTCATACACCTCCCCACATGCAACAATTGCTCTTCCTCATCCTCATCCTCCTTCTCCCCCTTCCCTATCCAAACTCATGGTAAATCCACGAACCACACGCGGCGAAACCTTCGCATCTTCGCGGTTGCTGTAGACCCACAACAAGAGCTCCCAAAGAACAGCCCCCAGAGGCTCCTCAAGGAGCTGGCCGAGCGCAAAAGAGCCACTTCTCCAAAGAAGAAGGTCCCCCCTAAGAGGTTCATTTTGAGGCCCCCATTAGATGACAAGAGATTGGCCCAGAGGTTCCTCAACAGCCCTCAGTTGTCTCTCAAATCGTTCCCCTTGTTAAGTTCTTGTTTGCCGTCCTCGCGGCTCAATAACGCCGACAAGACCTGGATGGAGGAGTACCTTCTCGAGGCGAAGCAGGCTTTGGGTTACCCATTAGAGCCGTCGGAAGAGCGGTTCGGGGACGACAACCCAGCCAAGCAGTTTGATATTTTGTTGTACTTGGCGTTTCAGCACCCCGCGTGCGAGAGGACCAAAGCGCGGCACGTGCGTTCGGGCCACTCGAGGTTGATGTTCTTGGGGCAGTACGTGCTTGAGTTGGCGTTCGCCGAGTATTTCTTGCAGAGGTATCCGCGGGAGTCCCCGGCTCCTATGAGAGAGAGGGTGTTTGCATTGATTGGGAAGCGGAACCTGCCAGAGTGGCTTAAAGCCGCGAGCTTGCAGAACTTGGTGTTTCCGTATGATGATATGGATAAGTTGAAGAGGAAGGATCGCGAGCCGCCCGTGAAGTGAGTTCCTTGCTGTTCTTTATTTCAGTTCAAATGTAAAACACTTCCACTGTTGAACAGTGTGGCAAAGGAGTTGTGGTAGTTAATTGGGTGGGTTCTCTAATTGGAGTTCAAACTTTGTCTTTTCAGAAGCGGGTATTATAGTACTATCATAGGAAACGTGCTGTGCACCTGATGTGTCCTTGATTTGATTGATACGGTTATGGAGGTTAAGAGTGCCTCTTGGTCTAACTACCGAGAAACGTGCTGTGCACCTGATGTGTCCTTGACGGATGCCTGCATCTTCAAATGGAATGCTGGTTTCTTGCTTGTGTTAGAAAGCCTTGCTTTTAATTCTTCCCTGTTTGCGGATGTTATAAAAGGTTCTATAAGGATTTTTGGTGTGCAAGTGGCAGCTTTAGTTGTTCTCTCATAATGTATAGGAATAACTAACATCTTTGGAAAGGCCTCATGAACCCAGTGGCGTTGAAAATCATAAATCGTTCATACACGCACCAAGCGGCAATTATACCTAGGCTCAGAAACGACAGTTCGGCTTAGAGATTATGAGTATTGTTGCTTTCCAACTTGGCATCCCTTAATGCTCCAAATTGACAGTATGCGAGTTACTCTGCCAGTAGGATAGACAAAATATCTGTATATTCTTGTCCTGATTATTAATGAGCAATAGGTGGTCATTGTGAAAACAATTTATGTTATGGTAGCAGAATCAGTCAAAGTCAAACTCTCCTAACCCCTGTCTAAACGAGGGTAGAAACTCTCCTAACCCCAGGACAACAATTACCCTATCTCACAGCCCAACTGTAATGTAATTGTCATTGAGAAACCTGTTGGAGGAACATCCCACGTTCCTGCAGTCGATCATTACTGCGTTAACTATGAGTTTTGTGTTTCCTTTTGTGAAATCATTTGCATAAAGGATTTTCTTGTATCCTGAAACTTCATAATTGACAGGCAGGACACCTCTTTTTTGTAAGGTAAAACTGATAATTGACAGGCAGTTCTAAATTTGTATGTTCTGAGCAGGTCTGTGTTCTGGGCCTTGTTTGGGGCAATATATTTGTGTTTTGGTATGCCAGAAGTGTACCGTGTTCTTTTTGAAGTGTTTGGCATGGACCCAGAAGCTGAGAACTGCCAGCCAAAATTACGAAGACAGCTTGAAGACGTAGATTATGTCTCTGTTGAATTTGAAGGCAAGAAGGTCAGCTGGCTAGATGTTGCAGCTTATAAGGCAAGCTCCATTTTGTTTTTCTGCTCTTTCTTTATGTCATTTTTGCATTAAAAAGCAAACAGAAGAATCTAACCTTCTGCACTCACGCTGCACACCAAAACCTGACAGATCTAAATTTGGGACCAAATATTTTAGATCGGGCGAGTTTCTAGATTTGGATAAGTGGGCATGGTTTTTTAGAATATTTAGAAGAAGTAATTTTGTAGGCTAATATTGGAGACCAAATAGTAAAGTAATTGTGTTAGTTGTTTTTGTATATGTTTGGTTGCGGAACTCCGACTGGATAGTTGAACAAATTTTCATCTGGTCTATGTTCAAAGAATCCAACAAATAAACATCATCTTTTTTCATCCCTTCACAGCCTCCAGAAGATGCTCTTTTTGCACACCCAAGGCTCTTCCGGGCTTGTGTTCCGCCAGGTATGCATCGGTTCAGAGGCAATATATGGGATTATGAGAGCCGACCCCAAGTCATGCAAATACTGGGATACCCCTTAGCCATGACAGATAGAATCCCAGACATTACTGAGGCCAGGAACATTGAACTTGGACTTGGGCTACAGGTAATTCTTTTGCTGCCTCTCATTGCACTTTTCGTTTCCCCATTCAGACCACATACTTTTTCTACCCATTGATTGTAGCATTACATAGAGAAAAATATCTTGTAAGTCAGCATGCTTATTGATGAAATTGACTTGCGTGATGTCCTCTAGTGATTTTATTCCTTTATGATCCTTACCATTATTCTGATCGCACATGTAAAGTTCACTCTGAGTAGAATTGTTAGGTAGTATCTTTTGATCTATAGGTTAATGAAGTTGAGATCATTCAATTTATTTGAATTATTGAAATGTTGCCTAGCCTGTCTCCTGATGTGTTGTTTAATTTGTCATTGAAATACAGCTTTGTTTTCTGCATCCATCAAAGCACAAGTTTGATCATCCTCGCTTTTGTTACGAGCGATTAGAATATATTGGGCAAAAGATCCAGGTAATAGATTTTGCTCCATAATGTAATTATTATCTGGCCTCGTGATAGAGACAAGGACACTATTTATTGGTTTAAAAGCAGAATCGAAATTTTTGTTTCCTCTTCTTAAATTGGAATAACCTAGAATTTATGATAATTTCCTATCTTTGCTTTCACTAGGATCTTGTGATGGCTGAGAAGTTGTTAATGAAGCATTTAGATGCCCCTGGACTGTGGCTACAAGAGAGGCACCGGCGTATTCTCATGAACAAGTTCTGTGGGAGGTATTTGAGGGATAAGCGTCTGCATAACCATATCATCTATTCTGAACAGGTTCAGGATGCATACGAGCACAATCGAAGACTAAGGAACCCAGCTACAAGTGCTGTTCAGCAAGCCCTTCACGGGCTATCATACACTGTATATGGAAAGCCCGATGTAAGACGCCTCATGTTTGAGGTTTTTGATTTTGAGCAAATCCAACCTAAAGCTGTGTGAAGATCCATGATAACAAGTTGAATCCAATGTAATTTAAGAATGGAGGCGTTTTTAATCCTCTTCAAACTTGACCCGTTTTACAAATGAGATACACTTGCACCCACTAGTATGTAACAGTTTCAGCTTGAATTTGGCTCAACAGGGCGGATATAACATATAGTTTTGTGTAGTTTGAGGGTGGCACTTCCAGGATTGTTTCTTATGGAATAAAAAGAAAAATTGTTGGGCTTTGCGAGCTAGTGATCCACCATTGCATGAGCGGTACTCGAGATAAACCTAGTCCTGTAATCTGTAGATTAGTTATATGATTTCTTTTGAAATGTTAGCAATTATGTTAATCAATCCAGCCCACATTCTAAATGCGTTCGTCCTGGACGCTGCCAAATATCATCCTGTAGGCCAAATTCTTTGACCAAATGCAGTTTTCTTATAAAACAATAGGGTGGAGAGTGAGGATTAAAACAACCCCAAGAATCTAGACCGCGGATTGATTGCGAGGCAAGTAAATATAAGGGCATCGCCAAGCTTGTGCGAGGCTTGGAACAAGCCTCTTGAAGCCCCCCGTATTTTCGTCTGTTTAATGATGCACTTTTTTTAGCTCCTTGGAACCCCATTATTTAGAGAAATGGGCTGCTATAAAGTAATGTGTATGGGCCTGTCTAGAAACGGAGATGGGATGCCGTTTGTATATAATACAGTCTTGCCTAGCAAAAAGTATTTTTTTTTGTGAGGAAAAAAAATTGGACCTATCGTTCTAATTAACAAATTGAATATTATTTCAAACATCAAATAATAATCAACAAAAGTTACTCGGACCAAAAATAGAAGTCGAACTTTTTAAGAATACTCTTTTTGATTCACTTTCAACCTAAAGAAAGACTTTTCGCGAATTCAATAAGAACAATTGATCACTTGGATACCTTGTCCCATTCTCGTCCCACCTCATCTTTTTCTAATCGTTAAGAAGATTAAATATAAAAACCTTCCTCCTATCCCCTCCTTTTCCTGCTAAGGCAGTCCCTGAGAGGAGCCAACGAGATGTCAGAATATTCAAAGTTACCCGCCTTATTTCTATCGGATACTTGCTGTTATCAAGCCAATAACAAGCTGCCACGGTACCAGATTCTCAACTCAGTCCTACTCTTATTGGGACCCTGGACCACGCGGCCCGCCCAACGATCCCATCCCCACCGGTCCAGATGGAGCTCGACTTTCCTCTCTCTCGCTCTTTCGCGTTTTCTCTGGCTTTTTTAGTTTTTTATTGGGTTTTCTTTTTTAACTACGCATTGCACAACGTGATCGTAATGGGCTCGTGGTGCGACACATGAGGGATGCGCACAACCCAGCACTATTTCTCTTCCGGCTACTGCTAGTGTGCGCCCTCGTGACCTTGCATGCGCCGGTTGCGCAGCCCTCCTATCCTGCGTACCCGTTCCCTTCATAACCCTAGCTGCGAGGCCATCACTAACCCCACCACAACGATAAGGTCGATACGACCAACCTCCTCGACGTCCCCTGTTCGGATCCCCCAAGAGACATGTCGAAAGCCCTTGTTTACGCGGACGTCAATGTCGTACGACCCAAAGAGTACTGGGATTACGAGTCTCTCACCGTTCAATGGGGGTAAAAAAAGAAATTGTGAAACCTATCCCTTTATTATCTTGACTCCTCTTATTTATTGCCGATTTTATTAACTTTTACTTAGGGTTGGGGATTTTGAGTACGATGGTAGTTTTGTTTGAGAGAATTTTGCAATGAGTGTATCAAAACAGATTAAGATTTTAAATCACAGGCTGAGCTTATAATTTTCTATCGCATGGTAAAGATCTGATTTTTCTCAGTTTTCTTATGTATCAAACAGAGGGTCAGATTTTCGTTTATTATATATCCTTCAATTAAGTAGCATCTAGAGGTGCGGTTATACTGTCTGAATGATCCTTAGCCAATCTATACGAGTGGTTAATTTTTCGAGAATTGAAAACAATGGCACTTGGATTTGTATAAATAAAGGATTTCATAAAAAACTGGTCGATGGGGAAGTTCTTATCGTATCAGGCTTGACAATTGGCATATACAGGTTAAAGTGTAGCTGGCTTTGAGAAAGGAGCGGTTAATGCTGGTCGCCCAAGGCTGAAGCTCTTTTATTTTTCATTGTTAATCTTTTTCTTTTTCTTTTCGGTTGTGGTTTGTTAGTGAATGTCTGAAATATGAGAAGTTCTTCTATGCGTTCATTTCAGTGATCAAGATGACTACGAGGTTGTACGGAAAGTTGGAAGGGGAAAATACAGTGAGGTTTTCGAGGGGATTAATGTCAACGGCAACGAGCGGTGCATAATCAAGATACTCAAGCCTGTTAAGAAAAAGAAGGTGAATTCCATTCTATCCTTGATAACAGCCAGTATTATAACAGGGCAGTTTCTCAAATATATTGTTTACAAAAAATTTAGACACTTTGTTTGAATTGTTTGCCTTGCTCCTGATTTGTTATAAATAAGTCTGGCCAATGTAAGAGGAAGGATATTTAAGTGTACCTATTAATGCTTTGTAACAAATGTGTGTTTCACTCCTGTAGGGGATCATCTATTGAGTGGTTAATTCAGATATTCTGTTCTCTTGAGTGGCCTTGTTTGCCATTTATATGGTTTTGGCTGTACATCTTTTTTCAGATAAAGAGAGAGATAAAAATACTTCAGAACCTTTGTGGAGGTCCAAATATTGTCAAGCTTCTTGATATTGTCAGAGATCAGCACTCAAAAACTCCTAGCTTGATATTTGAGTATGTGAACAGTACAGATTTCAAAGTTCTGTACCCCACATTGACTGATTATGACATACGCTACTACATATATGAGCTTCTCAAGGTAATTGACACATTTTTTACTCTTTCTCCCTTTTGTCACAGTTTTGCTCAATTTGTCAATCTTGTCTGATTGTTCAAACTTGCAGTTTCCTACTTCCTTGTATTCTATTGCTTTAACTTGCATTTTCCTACTTCCACTATACTGTTGCTTACTTTTGACTAAAAGGGATCTAATGTCTCTTGGGAGCATGTAATTGACATGAACCTTGCCGATGGAATTTCCCATATTTAGTCTTTGCAAAGTCATTGTGTGGACAATAGTTTTGATAGAAAGAACACTGGTGCAGATCTGATATCATCAGAGCCTAGCAACTTTCCTGAACTCTTCAAGGTGGTTGGTGCTAATATGCTTTTCTTTTCTTTTCACGCCAGTTATTCGGTGCTATCGTTTTGCATTACATATTATTTTGAGACGCGCCTCCTTTTGGCCATCAATTGAGTGTTATGACCTACCTTTGGGAGAATCATGACTTTACCTTTGGATTTCTATGATACCCTTCAGATATGCTTTTACCCAAATAGTGATGGGCTGCTAAGGTTCTTAATTTAAAGACTAGTAAAAATAAATTGCAAGAAATCCATTTTGGTAGTAGTAACTGATTGGAACACTTATTCGAATTGTATGCCTTCGAGGACTGACCTATCCATGGTTTTGAAAATGTGCTTTTACCTGACAAACCGATTCTGCTAAAATTACTGTACAGGCATTGGATTACTGCCATTCGCAAGGAATAATGCACAGAGATGTGAAGCCTCACAATGTTATGATTGACCATGAGCTGCGGAAACTTCGCCTGATAGACTGGGGCCTTGCCGAATTTTACCATCCAGGCAAGGAATATAATGTTCGTGTGGCTTCGAGGTAAATTTCCAAGACTTAAGGGCCTAATCGTTAGAAATTGAAATACTCATATTTTGAAATCTTAATCTACTAGTATTTATCATGACTACTGTAGTAATTTGGTTTGTATGTGTCCCTCATAACCAACACTTTATTTCAGCATTAGCTTGTTAGAAATATATTCCAACATAAAGACTAGAGAATAGAGAAAAAAAGAAAGAAAGAAAAAAAAGTATGCACGTGAGGCTGTTTAAGCTGTTTCCCTTCAAATTAAGGGTTCATCCTTGTGAAAAGGTTAGGACATTCTTTTCTTCTTTTTCAGGTACTTTAAGGGCCCTGAACTTCTTGTTGATTTGCAAGATTATGACTATTCTTTGGACATGTGGAGCCTTGGCTGCATGTTTGCTGGAATGGTAAGAATTGTGTTGACTGGATTTCATTAGAACACTTTTGGAACTTAGTAATGTATTAGAACCACATCGTTCTTTAGCTACTTGTGCATATGCTTCTAGAGAAGAGGATAATATTGTTTGCTTGCTCACTTTGCTTGCTGCTTGTGTAGATATTCCGCAAGGAGCCATTCTTTTATGGTCATGACAACCACGATCAGCTTGTTAAAATCGCCAAGGTAGTGCTTACTCTGGTTTGGCATAAATCTGTAATGTATAAGCTTCTAACTAATAATTTGTCACAAGAGAGAAATACAATGTATTTACTTAGTCATTAGTGGTTATGCTGTTATATAAAACGTACACTATCTTTTTCAGTGGAATTATGACTTAGGGCAGTGCCAGAATGTTGTTTCTTTCCATTAAAAAAGTGCTATTCCCGGGAAGAATTCCATGACTTGTAGTGGCTTGCTTACCAGGTTCTTGGCACTGACGAGTTAAACGCATACCTGAATAAGTATCATCTGGAGCTTGATCCGCAACTTGATGCACTTGTTGGGAGGTATGTTTGGATGAGTTTAATTAACTTCCTAGATCCAATTCTCAGCTTCTTGGAGAAAGCATGATTTCATCAACTTTGACATCTATAAGAATGTATTCAAAGGCAATGGGTCCATCTTTGACTCCAAAATGCTGCATTTAACAAAAAAAAATTCGGAGCCCCTCCATTCAGTTAATCTTACATGCAACCTCAAACTAGTTTATGCTTACCATATATTAAAGTGTCAGTGCCTTCTTCTGCAGGCACAGCAGGAAGCCCTGGTCCAAATTTATTAATACAGATAATCAGCATCTGGTTTCTCCAGAGGTAGTTTTCCTCCATCAATTTAGATGTATTGGAGATTAGCTTATTACCAGTACTAGTGTAATTGGTGAATTTTTACAATGTATTTGAATGCAGGCCATTGATTTTCTTGATAAGCTCTTACGATATGATCATCAAGACAGGCTTACTGCAAGAGAAGCCATGGTAATTCTGTTTGAACTGATAGACTAGGGTTCAAGAACATCTTAATTTTGTTTTTTGTTTTGTTTTTTGTTTCCTGGGCTAACATAGCGTTGGGTTCACTAAAATTTGTTAAAATTTTATGTTGGTGTTAAAAAAGAGGTATATTGGGATTGGTGAATGAGTGATAAAAGTAAAAGTAAAATTTTGAAGTGTGTTTGATAAAAGTAAAATTTCTTTAAAATTTTGTTAAAATTTTACAATCCAAACGCTATACTGTGATCCCCTGTTCCTTTTGTGGTACACTAACTCGTTGACATGGTGATCGTACTGCAGGCACATCCATATTTCTCTCAGGTGAGGGCAGCAGAAAGTAGCAGGATGCGGACACAGTAGGCTGATCATGTGGAGTCTCTGTATAAACAAACCAGATGCCATGTTATTTGGATTATGTACTCCCTATAAAAACTTTTATGGCGAGAGGTCGCTCTATGTCCTCGGTCATGGTTGTGTATCACTTCCTTCTTAAAAGGTTTTGAAGTCTCTTGTTTGGTATGAATGCAACTGTGTTTTCAAGCCGGCACTTTCATTTTAGCAAATAGAATGTTACTACTGTCTTGAAGCAACGAAAACACTATTCAAGGTGTCTTTAATTAGTCGGCATTGTAGGCATGTTGTGAAGCCGGCATAGAGCGTCCTTGACCCTTTTCCTGTATGTTGTTCTCCTGCCTTCTAGCAACGTTGGATACCGTTCGATTACAACCGGTGGTGCCACAAACGTATGTGCATGTTTTTGGTATAGTGAGTCGCACTGGTGCCTCCAAGAGTGGAGTGATTAGCATATCTCAGATTATTAAGATTTTGAAACAGGTTGGACCCCAAAAGGAAATTCTCGTACTGCCGCGGAGGAACTCAATAAATTATATTACGACCCTAAAATATAGCATTAAGTCTAAAGAAAACCAACTGATTTCAAGAGCTGCTCCAACCAGGAGATGATCACTTCATCATGTATTACTCGTCTTATGGTTCATCACCAGATTCATTATTTGAAGTATCAGGATCCGATGCAAGCCCCTTTTGATTGCATCCTTTAGGTGGAATGAGTTAGAATCGACTCACCCAACCTTTTTATGACCAGTGGCATTTATTCAACATAACAACGCAAGCTTGCGTGCCCAATGGCACCCAAATTCATTATAATTAAACACCGATTTCCACTTTAACAAGCATACATAACCCTCTCATCCCCTCTCTCAAGCAGACAACACTACATGTATAAAGCAACCTTGAAGCAGGACTTGGTCCAATCATAATAGAAAGATTTACATATGCATATGATGCTTTCACTCCCTCTTCATATTCCTTCAGTAAATTCATTCATTTTTGGAGATGAGGGAAACAAGCATAAACATCAGATTTGGGGTGCTTTGCTCCTGCATGTTCCCTGCACTTCACCTCTGTAGTGGTGCATATAAATGTCTGCATGCAGACCTTGCACTGCATTGGACATTTTACAAAAACATTATGACCAACCAACAAATTGAAGAGAGAGAACAACATGCGGGCTTGATTTTCAATAAAGCAAGGTACAGTTGCAAAGAGTTAAATCTCTTTGATCCATGATTTGAAGAGACATCATTGGTCCAACACCCACAATAACAAATCCATTGATAGTCGTCCCTAAACACTCACATCTTTGCTAACCAAAATCGGAATGTAACACATGCAACCAGGTTTAATGACAATATCATCAACTGTATTTACAACAGTAAAGAAAACATTCTCTCCAAAAATATTATTATAAAGCCATTTGGAGAGAGGAAAGGGGGAACTCTTCCAGTGTACGTTCAGTGTTGAATTTTGTTTACCAAAGTACTTTTACAACTGGACGCCAAAAGGAACAAAATAAAAACTGGGGCCATGGTTTTCATGGATTAACTCGCTGCCCAGTGAATTACTAGTAGGTTAATATCTGACACAGACCTTTTCCAGTATCAGCTACAACAATAGCAACTGGAGAAACAAATCACTTTCTATCTAGTGAGCGGAATTCCTCCTACTCGGAGCAATTGGAGCAAAGTATGCCCAACTGGTCCAAACCCAAAGAATATTATTTCATCAAATTATGGAGAAACTTTAGTTTGTCACTTACACCGACATATATACAAGTTACTGGATGTTGGTTGTCAGTCCGCAAACAAGTTGTGTGTACCCTCATCTCGTACATGGCGGACCTAATTATCTATATTTGTGGACACCGATCCAACATCCCCCAGTAACCTACTCCAGCTTACTCGAATTCCATCCAGATGAACGAATCAGCAAGAAGTCTTTATCTCAAAACTATCGTCAATAATAGGTCCACGGTCTTAATTTCCGAGGTTACACAAACAAAGATATCTTAAGCAGTCTCAACAAATAATCTAAGAAAAGAATACCTGGATGGACATCGCCTTCTTGTTTGATTCTAGCTGGCTCCCTGAGAAAATCAAACAATAAAATCTGAATTAGGCACAACAAAGACATGTAGATCATTGACAGGTCATAATGGAAGACCCCATGCAGCTTGTTTTATATAGATAACCAGTATCTTTTTTTTTTTTTTAAGTTCTTAAATCTCATTTTCCCTATTATCTCGGTTAGCCCGTAAAACCCTAATTTATCTCGGTCTTTGTTTCAGAAAGTGATAATCCAAGGCGCATAAGGTCGAATTTCATTTTGCCGTGATATTCTCAGCAACCAACCAGAGAACTAAGGAAAAATTAGAAAACAAGAAACAAATTGAACTGAAGACAAGAGAAATAATTTTACCCTTGGCACCCTTTTGCTTCTCCAAATTCTTCTCACGTGCCATCTTCGCCTTTTGTCCGTTGCCTCCTCCCATGCCTGACGATCCAAAGGGGTGAGATCCTGCAAACCCTATTTCGCGAAAGAGGATCTTGGATTTCTGAGACACTAAACGCAGCCAAACGACCTGTGACGGATTTAAATAGGCATGAGAAAATGTTTTGGTCACCCGCAGAGGTTGTCACCGGCCAATAAGGTCGTGTCGTTGGTCTTGTTTTATAAGTGCTGACCAGAGAAGTAACTACCAATCAGGCTTAACTAGTACTTTTTCTGTTTTTCTTATTTAACGCAAGTTATGCAACATTACAGACTAGTCTATCTTCTCTGCATCACTGTTTGAGTGTTAAAATTACAAAATAATTATAATTTTAAAGTATTAAAATTAATAAAAATAAATAAAAGAAAAAATAATTTGAATGAATTTTTTATATTTATTATAGTAAAAATAAATCATTTAATAAGAGAATAAAAAATATTTTGTAATTATTATATTAAATAAGTGTCTAAAATTTTGGGTGATGAGTCAAAGCCCAACCAACTACGCAATAAAATTTTAGGCTATGATTGTTTAAGTTTTCAAAAATTTTTTAAAAATTTTTCACTCACTTTTTCATTAATTCTAATACATTTTCACCGATCTCAATAATTTTTTTATCAATTTCAATACATTTTCACCAATCTCAGTAACTTTTTACAAATTTCAACAAATTTTAACTAATTTTTCACAAATATCAAGAGAATCTACACTAGTTTCAAAAAAACACAAAAATAAAAACTGTTTTGAGAACTAAACCAAATATAGCATAAGCCTTCCAATTACGAAATAGACCTAAAACTAGCCAGATGTCGTGCATCGTGAATTAACAGAAGCCTGTCCCAGATAGAGCAACAAGAAAGGAAGCAGGCGAAGCTCTAAGGCCATGGAGAGGAACGCCAAAAAGTATGAGCATAGAAACAATAAAATAATAGGCGGAAAACAGTTTCCGCTCGTACAAAGATGACAAAGAGAGAGAGGGGATTAGGATCATCGAAATCTATGGGATATTCTAAGCAATTGTTTAGATAAGGATTTTAAAGCGTTCTCTCGAATTTTAGATTTTCAAAGTTACTAATGTTTTATTTATTTTCAATCCATATATTATATGCCAGGCATAACTTTTTTTGATGATCACACATTAAAAAATATTAATGTTATAGTATGAGATCCTAATCCATATATAATAATTTTATAGCTTCTCTTATAATAATATATATATATATATATACGAAGATTAGTACTTCGTCTGTGGAGATTGGGTGATGTTGGTGATGTCATACTTCTTAATCTAAACAAAAATTACATGCGTTACACAATTATGAGAAAACTGGTGAATGACTTTCTTTCAATGACATTGACAACCTTATTTCGATTATATTCTTAAGAGAGGCCATTTTGTCAGCTGATTTATAACTTGAAAGAGAGTCAACCCAAACAAACTTGACCACGGCATTGCTACGCTACCTGTACAAAATTACAAATTTGTTTCGGATGCTATCTTGCTTGGATCTAGAACACGGTGCTCTTCCTTGGACTTGGACATCTCCTCCCGAGATCATACCCTCTCGAGTAGGCCTGATGACCGGTACCGGCGGTGTGCCGGTTAACCGGCACCGTTCACCGCCGCCCAGCGGCACCGGTGACGGTGAGCAAAATCCCCTCTTAGCGGGGATTTTGCCAGTGGCGGTGAAACCACTCACCGTTGGGCGGTTTCACCGCTTCACCGTTTTTTCTTTAAATATGCATATCAAACGGCACCATTTCTTTTAGTGACTTTAACCCTAACCTAAGTTCCTAACCCTACATTTCTCCTTCGCTCAATCACTCGGCCTCTCTCCTTCAGTCGCAACTCGTACGCCTCTCTCCTCAGTCGAACGCCTCTCTCGCAGGCGGCACGCCTTTCTCCTTCGTTCGAGCCTCTCTCCTTCAGTCGACTATCGCTCTCTCTCTCTCTCTATCTCTCCCCCTAATTTTCTTGTGTTTGGTTGAGATTTGCTGGGTTTGAGGAAATTTTTTATTTAGGGTTTTTTCGATTTGATTGATATTTGGAAAGCTTGCGATTTGGTATTGATTATCTGTGGAGATTTTCTTGCGATTTGGTATTGATTAGTATGTGGATATTTTCTTGCGATTTGGTATTGATTATAAGGGTTGCAATTTTGGAATTTTTTTCGGCTGTTTATGAGATTTCATATTTGAATTTTTTTTTGGAAAACTTTTCAAATCTATGGCGTTTTTCAACCGAATGTTAGACGGTAGAATCTGTGTTGCAATTTTGGAAATTTTTTTGTGATCTCCGGTGTAGGGCGGTAACCGCTACCGCCACCGTCGAAACCGTCACCGTTAGGTGCCAGTTTCCTCATTTCACGATGGCGGGGGCGGTGTCTAATTTTAGAAAACCGCCCATTGCGGTGGCGGAACCGCCACCGCCACCGCTTATGCACAGCCCTACTCTCGAGTCTCGGCCCCTCAAGCTTTTTGTCTCGCTGCTGTTGTGCTTGGATCTGTGTTCTACTTGAAAATGATGACAAAAAGACACCTTGGAATTGGCATCGTATACTCTCTTTATCCCGGATACACCGTCCCTACAGGGGAACATATATTGAAAATGAGTGCAGCAAAATACATTGCACTTGTACTCCCGGTTTAATTTATGTCCCCGTGCTTGAGTGTTTTCAAAGTAGAGATAGGATTAT
Source organism: Myrica gale (assembly GCA_963930655.1). NCBI lineage: Eukaryota > Viridiplantae > Streptophyta > Magnoliopsida > Fagales > Myricaceae > Myrica > Myrica gale. The sequence continues at coordinate 588,827 of OZ005621.1, forward strand.
CTATCTTTTAAAGAGGAAAGGCACTGATTTTCAATTTAAGCTGTTTCTTTATATTTTGAAATTAGCATTGTTGTCACCTTAGTATTCATGTTTATTCTTAATTAATTATATTGTACAGAAAAATACCATACCAAAAATCAATACCAAAAGCTGAATTTCCTCAATGTAAATATATATATTATATTTACATATACTATGTTTATATATTTATATTATATTATATTAAGTTACAATACCATACCAAAAGCTGAATTTCCTCAATGTGATAGCTAATTATATTATTCTTAATTAATTACTTCAATGCATTTAGCTTCTAATAAACTTTTCAGTTCCTAAATTTGTGCTCTTCACAGTATTTTACTTTTGAAAGTACTGATTAGGGTGGCTTCAAATGAGATAACCTATTTCTGAGTGGAAGAGTGAAGAGTGAAGAGTCATTTTCAAAATAGGACTCTTTATAGATGCTTGCCAGCAAACTGGGACCGACACCTCACAGTAATTCCGGCAGATGCAAAGCAGAATATACTTTGCTCTGCTCTGCAAATTGCAAATCTTCTCTTTTTATTCGCTTCCTCATCAAAATTTTTCCTCTTTCACCCATCGCTTCCGTTTTTTCTCTCACTAAGCTTTGCCATGGAGATTTTGCTCGGTCTTCTATTGATAGCTTTTTCTCTCACGCTCTCTTTCGTCGTCGCCATGCTCCTCTCGGCAGCTTTCTCCCGTGACAGAAACATAACCTCCACGCTGGGATCAAGTGATGACTCAATCGAAAAATGGGTGATGCCTGTGCCTAAACTCGAAAGCAAGAGAAGAGTCGGGTTTTTTGAAAAAATCGATAAAAATGACAATAAAACGGTTCGGGAGATGCTGGAGGTTAAAGAATTTGTCGGTGGAGGCTGTAAGCCACCGAAGAGCGACATTAGGGGAGAGAAACCTATTGAAGAGGTATCCGGGCGTGGAGGTGTGGAAGGGTGGGGTGACAACTTGGTTGATGGAAGTCTTAAAAGGGAAAAGCTGAGCGAAATAGAGTTAGAGGCGGTTAACGTCGAAACGGATTCGACCGAGGATGTATTGGTGTATGGACGCGATGAGGGTAGTGAATATGACAAGAATGGAGATGACGGTGTCAAGGACAAACTGTTTGATTTGGAGGATGATTGGGAGGGGATCGAAAGGACCGAATTGGAAAAGTTCTTCGGCGCCGCGGTGGTGTTTGTGGGCTCTGCTAATAATGCTGATCTGATTTCGACTCTTGACAGTGATGTGAGGACGCAGTTAAATGGACTTCACAAGATTGCTACCTAAGGGCCTTGCCATGAACCTCAACCAATGGCATTGAAGCTCTCTGCTCGCGCTAAATGGTAATTACCTACTCTCAACGCTAGTATATGTATAACTATAATTGCCGATTGCCTTTGGCTTTGAGTGCCATTTCTTTCAAAATTTGAGTGTCCACCGCATTGAGAGATCTTTCTTTATAGGTGTTTGTCGCTTATGCGATATCTCTATTAAATGGGCGAAGGAAAAAGTTTGGTGTAAAAAGAACTTCCTTTAAAAGTAGTTAATGAACTTCTCTCAAAATTGATTGCATAGAGCTGATTGAATCCTGCATTGAACAGTAGTAGTTTTAACATTAGAAATCTTTTTTTTTGATAAGTAAGGAAATTTATTAATTCAAGCGAGAACAGTACAAGGGACTATACCGAAAGCACTTAAGACAAACAAGCAACAAAACTAAGAAAATCATCAAAGTTGACAAAAAAGCCCCCTAAAACCGCATTAGCCCAACAAAACAGGGAAAACAACGTAAACCCTTGCAAATACACTAGGGACAACGAGACATCTTCAAAACATCTATTGTTTCGCTCCCTCCAAAGGCACCACCAAACACACGAGAGAATCATTCTCCAAATAACCTTAGCAACGAGGTTAGAAAGCCTCCTATTCCAACTCCAAAGCACATCCACCACCTTCTCCGGCATCACCCAGTGAAAATTCGTGATGCTAAAAACATGACTCCACAGCCTTAACATTAGAAATCTTAAAGCAAGAACCGTTGGAAGTTGTAGTAGATTTTCACGTTTAGCTGTTGTCATATTGGATTGAGGCAGGCTAAATATTTTTTGGAAAATTCAAGGGCTTTTGATTAAGCACTGGGCCTTTCTTTTTGGGGTGTCTGTGTGTGATTTTTTTTTTTTCCGAAGAGGGAGGGGGTTATTTAAAGAAAAAAAGTTCTGACATAAATGGACTTAATGGAATACCACCACATCACGGCCTTCCCTTCAATGGTCAGTGTATAGTTTGATTAGTAGCTATCCAAATACATTTTTTGCGGGATTCAACATGACTATGATTGGGAGGCAGTGCCTGCGCCTGATTAATTTAATATATGGAGTACTTCTTACATAATGCAAGGAATGCTTGGCAACGGCTTGGTAGTATGGATCGGGAGGTGGCAATGGAGCTGTACATCACCCTTCTTTCAAGAAGCATTCCTGAATGGATGCAAGATAATTTTATGGTAAGTATTTGCTTTTGGACCATATGCTACTAATTGTCCTTTGAGTGATTTCTTCCGTTGATAATGTGAGTTTGTATTCCTCACACAGCCATTGGTACAGAGAGATAATAGACAGGTTTTTCAAGAAGTTGAAGCATGTAGGAAGCTGGCTTCTGATTCAAAGGCATCACCATCAATCCAACCAGGTGCAGTGAAGAAGAGGTGATAGACACTTCCTTTTCAGGGTGGTGTTTAAGATCTTTTCTTACTTTGGTTGTTGCCTATCCTGCGAGATCGGATTTTATAGTGATAATTTCCCCCCCTGCAGGAAAAGTGGGATAGACCCCTGCCTTCAGGGATTGGATGTCTCTGTGTTTGGCATTCTAACTCCTTGACTATGGTATCCACTGGTTCATTGGTTAGGATGTGCATAGCTTTAATTTTTTTAGAGATTTGCACGGCAGATAGTGTATGGAGAAACAAGGCACATATCACTGGGGTGTTGAACACTACTATATCTTGCAAATCATGGGCAAACTGACTAGCTATAGTTTCAGGAATGTGCAGGGTAAGAGGAGAGTTTATAAGTCCCTGGTAAATACCATTCAGATATGCGTCAAAACGAAACTGAATCCATAAATCTGGTCTGTGAGATCTTGCCAAGTAACAACCAGCCACCAATGGTTTCACCAAGTCCACCAGAACCCGAACTCTCAAATATGCCATTCCACACACCTTTTTGGCCTTATCAAAGTCTACTTCTAGAACCTGCCCCGCCTTTGCACCAAATTCCATGGCCGAATCACGTCATCTTCCCCAAAGGTAACCAATGTATCTGTAGCCACAAACTCATAGAGGAAAAAGAAATTTCCTGCAATGTGGCTTTTACATCCCAAGGTTTCAACACCAAGAGGGATCCCTTATATTCCAGGGCCCTTGCTGTAAAATCATATCACGGCTTTGTTCTGACGGGAAAGAGAAGATAATGTTATCTTCTAGTCCTTCCGATATTTCCAAATCTTTCACAAAACTCCATGATTTGAATATCGCATCGCGAATACCAATCTTGTTGAAAGGGCGCACCGACCATATCTAACCCACCAGCAAGGTAGCAGCTTCCTGAACCGCTGCTTCCTGTATCTGATGACCATGAGGAGGAGGAGAGCCAGCGACACCACGAATGGGGTAGCCGGAATGGTAGGAGTCAAAAGAGAAAGATCTTCCAACACCGTTTCAAGAGCTTTACCCGAAGACGAGTGGGGGAAAGTTTTGGGAAGGGGGAGTTGAGAATCAGAAGAGGAAGCCATGATGATTAAGATCAATTTTGATGTCGCAATACGTCAATTTGGATCGTATATAGATGTCTCTTGTAGAGACTCCGCCAGCTCTCTCTGTATTGTGTACATGGAGCAAGTTAAGACTATGGACCCGCTTTTGGGCGAAGCAATGGTTGTTGCCCGTGCAATGGAAATTGCTCTCTTTCACCAATGGTCGAGGGTTATTTTTGAGACGGACTCTAAGCTTTTATGGGATGATTTGTTTGGTTCGCTTCAGCCTCCTTGTTGGAAGATCGAGGCCCTGGTGTTTTCTATGCGTCATATTTTTAAAGCTCAGTCTGCTTGGTCGATACATTGAGTGCCAAGAAGATTGAATCAGCAAGCCCACTTGTTGGAACATTGGGCGGCTCGTACTCGCGCATCTGGTTTTTTTTTTTTACTATTGTAGTAGCATTCCTTTCTTCCTTTCTTCGACTCTAGTTTTCCGGTATTTTAATTTTTTAATGCAATGGTTGATTTCCAAGAAAAAAAAAGGATTCAAACTGAGACACTTGTTTGAACACAAAGCTGATGCACCCTGAGTGATGGTGTTTCATATTGAACTGCTCCAAACTTACTATGTCTTTTTTTTTTTTTTTTCTAGGTAAATCAGGCTTGTGCCTGGGGGTGGGGGGGTTTTGAACCCCAGTTCAGGACCCTCCATAGAGGAGGAAATGCCATTTGAGCCATAGCTCATTGGCCAAACTTACTATGTCTTACTTTCACTAACTTGGGATGGTTTCTCTTCGGGACAACGACATGCTGCCATTGCTCATCATCACCAGTGGCATCTCCCAAAATACACACAAGGATGCAGATGTCGCTTTGAGGATTGGAGGCATCGACCTCTTTTATTAACCAGTAAATATTACTATGTTTCATATAAATTTTACTTTTATGAAACAAACTTCAAAATGTTATTTTTATTTTTATTAAGGTTGTGTTTGTTTCGGGGTGAGGAAAATAAGAAAATATTTGCAGCTGAAAATATTTACAGGGAAAACAAAACAAGTTTTAGTGTTTGACTAATTCTTTGAAAATAGACATATAGTGTTTGGTTCATATGAAAATTTAAAAAATATTTTGTGAGCTTGTTTAATTTGATGTACCTCTAGATTCAGAATAACAATCATGTTAGAATGATCTAGACAGATACTTCATCTAATTATATATTTGAATTATCAAAGGTTCCAATCAGGAAAGTTGTGTCTTTCTTACAAATTTGTCAGTCAGCAAATGAAGAGCTATCTATAAAGCTTCAACTCATCAGAACCTTCTTATAATTTTATCTCAGCAAACTAATTGCGAAAATGTAGAATCAAAGTTCAAATGATAGCGAGATATTAAAAATAATAAAAAGAGGTCCAATAAAATACGAATTACAACTTGAAACGCTAAAATAAATTTTTATTATCGATAAAGATATTAAAAATACTGAATAACAATAAAAATAATGTCTAACATAAAATTCCCAAAACTAGCCACTTTCGTAATGATAAATTAATATTCAGCATTTTGGTAGAGAATAGAGAAAAAATAGTTAACTGAAAAATAATTTAAGTATTTTTGTTAGAGAAAAAATAGTAGATAGCATATTTTGCGATAGAATAGATAAAAATAGTCACCTGAAAAATAATTTAAGTTTATTTTGTTAGGAGAGAGAATATAGATGAAAAAAAAAATAATAGATAGCGTCTGTTAGAAAAAATAGAGAAAATATAGTCATCTGGAAAATAACTTACGCTTGGGTAAGTTGTTTTCAGCCTGATAGAGGTTATTTTACTTTAACTGCTTATTTCATTTTCCTTTGACTTTTTTTTCAGCCCCTACAAAACATATATATTTTTAAAAATATTCTGCATGAAAACATATTAATCGAAACAAACGCAGCCTAATTATTCACCGATTTCAATATCACCTCTGTTTTTAATACACACACAAATGTTATAAAATTTTGAAACTAATAAATACAATGTTAATAAAAGAAAGAAAAATTATTTTATTAACATCGTGGCAGATGTCCAAGCCCAAATCCAGTCCAGTTCTCCATACACCTCGTCACCTCGGAGAAAGAACTCTAAAGCTTCAATGATATCCTCTTTCCCATTCAATTCTTCGGAGTTCAGATCTGAAATAAAACCTTAGGCTTCTCTAACACTCTTTCGCTCGCTCGCTCGCCCGCAGAAACTTAACAAATGGCTTAAGATCCAGGTGTTCTCTGAGGTTCGAATTACCAATTTTTCTTCAAACTGATTTACGAAGCGAAAGAAGAAAAAATAAGGAAATGGAGGTGGTTGTTGAGAGCTCCGTTTGGGAACCGAATCCGGCCCTATATATATTTATCTTCATCTCGTGCTTCGTCTCTATCTGTTTCTTCCCTTACGCATCCGGCAACAGCTCCAACAAGACCCCGACCCTCATCGACCACGGAGTCTCACCTTCCTTCCGTCGTTTCCAACGGAACTTCCTTTTCCTCTATTCACTCGCTTCAGGTCAGCCATCCGAAATGCGAGTTTGTGTGTGAGATATGTATTTGTATGCATGTGTAGGTATGACCGCGAAACCCTAGCGAACTTTGCTATTAGCATTCATTTTGTTTCTGAGAAAATACAGCGAAAGAAAAGGTATTAGAATGCGGAATCTCTATTGATTGGAAGATTTATTTATAATCATTATTATTTTCTTGCCATTTCTCGGCAACCAAACGGAGAGAGGGCACGACTGTCTTTTTGGTGAATTTGCTCTTTCAAGATTTAAATCACTAATCTGTCGTTGATTTTACATTTCTCGCAGCAATGGAAGGACTGTGGTCTGTGTTCGGAGAGATCGAGTTTGCTCACTATGGGGTTAGCAAAGAGCAAATGGTTGTGTCTCTGTGTCTTGGCTCTGCAGCTGCTCTTTTCGTCGGCAGTTTCTTAGGCGTGCTTTCCGATTTAATGTGTGTGATCACTTCCTTCCAGAACTGCTTTCCCCCACCCCCACCCCTACCAAAAAAAAAGGAAAAAATCATTTTGTGTGGTATTATCTGAATTATCCAGATCTTTCTAGTATGCAAGAAATGTGTCTCGTTGATATAACTTCTCGATTGTTTTTCTTAAAGACAAATTAATTTTACAAAAAATTATGTCCTAGCGGGTCTTTGTTTTCAAGAAGATTAAGCAATATCCTGACCTAGAATTTGAATTTTTGGTGTCTGGCTTTCATAATTATTAGCTTGGTCGACCAGTGTTAGGTTGGTGACATGCTCTTCACTTTGTGAGTCACATATGATGGGTTGTAACATGGCGACCAGAGTTAGTTTTAGTGTTTTTTATAATCTTGATTGATTAAGGATGGGACACATATTTGTACATTATATCTTGGCATTATTATGTCAGATGTATTGAGCAAACCTTGCCACAGCATGCTTAGATAGACTCTGATGCTTGTAGATGTATTTTGGTGTATCCATTGTGAGCATGGAATATACTCCGGTGAAGCACTTAATCATTGATGAGAATTCATACCAATACAGTGCTTTGATTAGAGTGCCTTTGGTGAGGTTTCATGAAATTCATGTTTTGCGTTTAGAATGGTTTGCATTAACCGTAGTGGCCTGAAATGAATGTGCATTCCACGACAATGGACTTATTGGTGAATTGTATGTTTGTAACAAAAAGGACATAATTTTTCAATTCCAATTGAATAGGCGTATTATGTCAATTCTTTTGAGTAATATATCTGGAATACCCATGCTCATTGATTCCTTATTAGCAACATTTCGAATACAATTGGTCCATTCCATAATTACTGTTCCTCGAACATCTTTGCTCCTGGCCATTAACCTGGATTTTTTATTCACTCAAATATTCAATTTTCTAATCCAAAGAGAAGGATGACAAGGAATTTGGGATAGTTTGTGGATGTATATGCAAGTTAGAGAGGAAGGAAATGCTGATTTCAATTGGACTCTTTGACAGACATCTTAGTGCACTTTAGGAATGGTTGGTTATAATAGATATACTGCTGGAGTCTGTAGACTGTTTGGTAGAGTTCAACAATGTCATTGAGGTTATTGTGATGGTAAAGGAAGCAGCCAGTTTTTGTGTCGGTACCATTTTAGCCGACAACTTTTGAATCAGTTCTGGGTTGTCATTTGTACTTAATTGCATGATTATTCTATTCCTAGATCTTGAACAATTGGGTGATTATGCTAATCCTAAATCTTGAAAAAGTGGGTGGCTAAACCTTGTGTAAAGCATGTAAAAGACAACTTGGACCGACATGGGGTGAATAGTTAATAGCCAGATGTACAATGTGGAGTTTTGAGGACTCAGCTCGGTAACTTTGTTCTCCTTCGCTAGATTTTAAGAGTGTGAATTAGGGGTGAACAGGACCGGACCGCAGTCCTGACCGGACCGGAAAACCGGACCGGATTTCCAGTCCGGTCCAGTCCTCCTTTTTAATAAATGCGGTCCGGACCGGACCGGACCGCATTTATTAAAAAAATATATATATATATTTTTTATTATTTTTAATACAAATTATAAACATAAAACGTTTAATTTTAATCTAAACTAAAACTTAACATTTTTATATACACTAAAAATTAAAAAAAAAAAAAAAAAACCGGTCCGGACAGCATTTAGTGAAACCGGACTGGACTGGACCACTTATAAGTGGTCCGGTCCGGTCCTCTATTTTAAGAGGACCGAAATGCGGTCCGGACCGGAATGCAGTCCGAAAAACCGGACCGCATTCCGGTTTTTCAGCCCTAGTGTGAATTCATTTTACTAAGACTGAAGGTGCTGTTAGTATCATATCGTGGAAATAGAGGGATAGAGACTACATGTATTTGAATAATGGATTAGAAGTTTTCATTGTATGTAGAAGTTTATAATCCAGAAGTCTGTGCATGGAAAAGGGGAGCCTACTAGGATGGAGGAGGAATTTATAGTACAACTGTGATTTCTGTTGGTAAATTATGTCATTGTTCTATGCTTTATGCATAATGAAGCGTGTTTCAACTATGCTACACAAATAATAAACAGGTTGTCTAAGTGCTAGTGGGAATTCCTTCATTGTTGACATCTTCAGAGAATTAACTTTTCTCATTTATGAAACAGAATATGTCATAAAGACTGACAAAATGACTTATTCTATCCTTGTGTGTAGAGGTCAAAAGCAAGTTTGTATGAGTTTTTGCATCCTTCACCTTTTTGTTGGCATATGGAAGAGGATGATTGCTCATCCCAGTGTCCTGGTTGCAAGCATCTGTTTGTCTCTCACGTCTTCAATATTTTCATTCAGTTTCGAGACATGGATGGTAGTTCAACATGAAAAGGTTTGTTAAGATATCATTCTTCACTTTTATTTTCATCTAGGGAAGACATTGGGTGTAGGTGCCATAATTTTTCCTCATGGAAGTGATCCGGCATTTATTGTTTGTTTTTACCTAATTCAGTATTTATTTATTGTTTCTCTTTGTACTCAAATGTATTGGAAATATGTGAATTCCTTTGTGACATTCGAGGCATGTTTGAAATTGCTAATGGTTTTGATCTTTTTCTTTTCAGCAAGGGCACCGGCAAGACTCAATTAGTGATACATTTTGGTTAATGACTCTTTTTGAGTCTGCATCTGCCATTGGAAGCCAGGTGCTTGCAAATTGGCTGGTTGGTGATAATATGGAGAAGAACATAGCATCTACTGCCACTGCAGCTATTTTATTGGCAATGATGAGCATTGTTTGTTTTAATGGAGGATTGACTAGAACTGCTCAAACATCTGCAATTAGGGGCTATAGAGCATCCTTCTATGTGTATATTTTAGGTGGTAAGAGCCTCCTTTTTATTATGCAAATTATCTCGCCTTTTCTTTCTAGTAAACTAATAAGTCGGGCAATTTCAAATGACATACTTTGCTACCTGCAGGTAGTATTGGTTAGGGCCTATCTATAGTAGCTTTTGACGTAATATCTTTTTTTACTCGTCATTGTCTTCTACTTTCGCTCTCCTTCATTTGTTTCATCTCTGTGCTGTTGTCGTCCCCACAATTTGTCAATTCCTTGATCCACTGTACTCTTGCTTCATTTTGTCATAAATATATAAATTGGAACTAATCAGCCAAGATCATGCATGTGTTACTAGGAAGAGATGAGTATTTCTAGAGCATCCTGCATACTTTTAGATCTTCATTTCGAGCGTCACACAACACAAACATTGCCTTTTTATTTGGAAGGGTTGATTGCATCCTAGATTTTCTATTATTTGATGATTGAACAGCTGATTTACAATTTGTACGTGGTTCATGCTGATGAACTTTTACTGATTGGCAGATAAAAGAGTATGGCTGTTGGCATGGGCTCAAGCTTGCCTTCACTTCTCCATCTCAGTATCCTGGATTATGTGGGCCCCAACATTGGTGGTATGAAAACTTTGAGCAAAATCTTATGCTAGTGATTTTGAAGCATCTGAAACAGTATTTAATGGGATAAGGCTTCTTCACACGGTTTCAACTCCCCCCCTCCCCTCTTAACTTTTGGTTATGTTCTATTCACTGATTCCTATTCGATTGACTGACAAACAATAGATGAGTAGGAAAATGATTTTCTCTCAATAAGATTTATGCTTTAGCAGGTTTTTCTTACTTAGATATCCATGTATTCATTGTTCCCGTGTCGTTCTATAATTGAATCCTTCGAGTCATAACAATGGCTAGATCAGAACACTGATTTGTGTATTATCTACTAAATTGTGAAGTTATTTTGATACTCGTGTATACTTAGGCTGATGGGCGAGAAGTGCATCTAGGGTTGATATATCCTTGTTTGCTGGGTGCAAAAATGCTAGGAAGCACAGTATTCCCATGGCTCATTAGTGGACCATCATCACTTCGCACTGAGGATATTCTAGCATATTCGTTTATAGTACTGGGACTTGTGTTGTCTCTAATAGCGTATGATTATCAGGTATGTTTGTAATCTTAGATTTGACAAAACTCATATATATTATGGCTCATGGGCTAGATGTTCTGAATTTTACCTGTTTGTTTATGATATGCAGGATATTGGAGTTTTAGTGGCACTATTTTGCCTATTCCATGGATGCGTGGGGCTGATTTTACCTTCACTTGCCAGATTGAGGACCATGTATGCTAACCTAAGTTTTCTACCGGTTATCTGTAGGTTATCTTTCTGTAAATCTATGTATGTGACTTCGTGTTGATAGTTTTTTTTATTTGATAAGTAACTTCGTGTTGATAGTTCTTTTGCTATTAATTGTGTTCAAAGGTATGTGCCAAATGAGTTGCGAGGAGGAATGATAAGCCTTTCTCTAGCCCCTGCAAATGCAGCGATTCTGCTCTTGATGATCTACGTGCGTGTCTACATCTCTCTTTCTCGTTCTTATTTGTCTCCTTGAGGCCTTGTTTACTTTGGGGTACAGAAATAAACGTCTTCCATCTAGTGATCTGCTTTTTGGTTTGTGTGCTGCACCAGTGGTAGACAGAGAGGGAAAAAGTTATGTTAACTGATAGTTTCTAACATGGCAAAGTTGTTTCTTATTTTCAAGTATTTGCAAGGAACCTGTGATAGCATCATATATAACTTGAATGGGCTGACACTTTATAGTATTTCTGGAAATAGAAGATTATTAGTATCTACACCCAACTTGTTGCTAGTCTATTGCTTTCCACATGAGAATATTAGAAGTGTGATGCATTTGGTACACTGTTCCTGAATGCATTTTATTTTGTTATTCTGTTTTTTCCTTCTCATTCAGATCGTATATTTCACTTTTATGATATGGATTATACTGAAACCTTTCCACCCAGCGACATCTTCATAAAGAGACTACTGACAGAGTTGATAGCTCTTTTTGCCTCCGAATTCCGTAATATACTATAGTCATTTCGTATTTTGTATTTATGCAGGGAGGCTACTACTGGAACATTGGGAACGCAGTGATAATGGCTTTTGCTGCCCTGGGGCTACTCACAGCTGCTGGTAGCATGCATTTATTGAAGCGATTGGGGAAGCAACCATATCAAAACTGGCACAAAATGTGATTTCACACCCATTAAATGTCGAGCTTGTTCTCATACTTGATGGGTTCTGGATATCTGCTTCAGTCACTGACTGCTGGTACCAAGAAGTAAACAAGAAAAGGTGAGGTTTCGGGGGTGCAGGACTCATGCATTGAGAAGGTGTATAGATCTAGAAGAAAAACAAACAACAGAACAAAAAAGGAAAGCCAAATAAATGCTGAATCCTAAGGAATCGGAATAGTAGATTTCATTCTTCTGTTACCAAATTGAAGTCTAAAAGTTTTGCTATTGAGTTTAGCTCAAAAGTTTGTTTTTCCAGGCTGTGCTAGTACGGAAGCTGGTGAATCAGGAGAATACAAACCCGAGCATGGTGCTTACTAGGTTAGTAACGCTGTGGAGGAAGGCTTACTATTTAAGCAATCAGACTACCTCAAGCAATATGAAGATTTGTATCGTGTTTCTTCTTGTACCCCAGCTTTGGACTCAAGTGCTACAGAAGGTGAGGGCTCTGCTTAATGAATTTAATTGGTTGCTTTGTCCAACTGGTTTGGAAACATCTCTTTGAAATCGGAGGATTTGGTATTATTATTCGTTGGAGAAGATTGAACTGCGTCTTTATTCAGAGAATAGAGTAGATGGTTAAAAAAGGGTTATATTTTCATTGTAAAAGGGAATGTGTAACATAGATGAACATTGTCGTTGTTGGTTACTGTCGCGTTGAATAGGTAGATCATTGACCGTAGTTAGAGCATTTTGACTATGGCAAGTTAAGCTATGCCTTTCGACACAGTAGACTAGACCTTGTTCTTTTTTTTTTCTAAAGACTAAACCTTGTTCAGTAGGGTGGTCATAACGGAAAACAAAATCGGCCCAAACAAATTGACAGCGGAACAAAACATTTAAATACGTTAGACTGGACCTGGCTGGCCCAGGAGTTGATAGGCCGTAACAATTACAAGTTGGGATGGTCCAGTAACAACATTTCATTTTATTGGGCTGGGTAATAAGGTACATTCTCTGCTTGTGCAAGAGAAAAACCTAGGCTCAGTTACTACAAAATTGGACTTAGTTAACGGGTCTTCTCGTTAAACCAACTCTGTTTGGTGCTTAAGCAGCCCATATGGAAGCGGCGTCCTTAGTGGGCTGATTTTGTCCCAAACGGCCAAATCAATTTGGGTCGTCTCTTTAGACTGATCTTTGGGCCATCTCCGGCCCAAATAGGCACAATTATTTTGGGCCTACCACCGAATCTAATCTTTCGGCCGACAGGCCCAAATGGAGGCCCGAAATATTGTTCTAATATCGCGTGAGGTCCTAAGTGGGCTAGTTCGGCTCAAATGGCCCCATCAATTTCGGCCGATTGACCTTTGGGCCTACACTGTGCCGTCCATGCTTAGTTGATCTATAGGCGGATTGACGCCCAAATGGTGGACCGTTACTGTTCTAATCTTGAGGCTAGGCCTGATTTGGGTATCCCGTAAGATCCTAAGTGGGCTTAGTTTGGCCCAAAGGGCCCAATGTCCTATATTGATTTTGTGCCGATATTGGGCTTCTGAAGGTCCTAACTGGGCTCTGTTCAATCAATAGACAATTCAGTTCGGGCCGAGTTGTATGTGATGGTTGGGCCGATTGAGGCCCAAAAGACGCCTGAGTTTGGCCCTAATGGCCCAATCAATTTCTACAGTCAAGCAAGATTGCTTTTTGGGCCTGTATTGGGCTTCCTAAGATCCTTACTGGGCGCTGCTAGGCCCAATCCTTTAGGTCCGTACCTGCTCAGTTATTTCGTGGCCATTAGTGGTTAAAAAATTTGGCCCAATCCAATTCGGCCGTCGATTATATTTATATTTGGGCCGAGATTGGGCTTCGTTGGGCGTATTGAGGCCCAATCAAATTTGACCGTTGATCTAGATTTATATTTGGGGCTAGTTAGAGCTTCGTTTATTCCTAACTGGGCTCTTCTTGACCCAGGAGACCAAATTAGCGGTCCGTTAATTGGGCTGAACCCGGCCCAGAGGGCCCAAATAATTGCGGCCGTCTAGTCAATGGGCAGATTGGGTTTCGTTAAGATTATGGTAAAGTGATTCTTCCATCAATTCTTGTTAACATAATTCTGGCACGTGGTCGGAAATATCCATTCCATGCTTTGGTCCACTAGTGTATGCTTACCCACAATTTAGCTGAATGAGGTTTGCTACTAACAGTTCTGCCGATCCTTCTTGACCTTTTATATAGAGTAATCTCCCCTCTGATTTAAAGAAGAGTCTCTTTCTAATAAGAAACATTGAAATTTTGATAATGATAATGATGTTTACTAAACGGATCAATTGTCAGATTTGGGAAAATTGAATAGAATAGAAGTCCATTCCCTTTGAAACCGTAGCTTCCATCCATGTTCATACCATTCCACATATCAGAGCATAGGAAATATGAGCCCCCCCAAAAAGAAGAGGAACAAGAAAAATTAGGCGAAAGATAATGGCCTAGACGCATTTTGAATGAGTGCTAAGAATGAAGGACGAATATTTCATCCTAAATAAAAGGCAATTAAAGAAAACAAGTCTTGATCTCACCTTAAACGGAAACACGGTCTCCCCTCCGTCTTCAACACCCGACAAAAACAAGAAAGAGGCAAATCTGCATGAAGGTGAAAGATATATATCAAAATTTTATAGAACCTGCGACTTCGTAATAATTATTATCAAGTACTCTAGAATGCAGCAGCCTGCGACTCCTTAATAATTATTGTCAACTAATTTAAAGATGCAGTTCGTTCAACACCCTACATATTCTATCCAAACCCATGGTTCCATGGTTGAAATAAATAAATGATGAAACTTTGCCCTGCAACTAAGCATGTCAAAAGTAAGAAGCAATACAAGACTAAAGAATAAATGGAAATACACACAATTGTAAGTAAATGACACTTCTTTCAAACAAGTCAAACAGATGAAATTTGAATTTCTTTCAACTGAGTCTGACAGAGGAGATCACTCAATGTGTGCGGCCAAAATATCTATACTCAGAACATCTTGAATGTCATAGCAAATTGGGGTCATTGGTGATGAGAGTTGCCACTTTCTCAGAAATCACTGTTCAAATTATAGAGGCTTTAACATAATATTCTCAACAATTGAGTTCCACCCTTTTTTTATGGCAAATCAAATGCAACAAATTTTATACTTACAATTCATTTCTTCACACAGTACACGATAAATTGCTCATCTTCCTCATAAATACCTAGAGCACTGGATGTTTTGATGACCAGAAGGTCAAATGGGGCATTTCCCATGGGCTTATTCTCAAAATCTCTCAGGAGATAATTATGTAAGATGCTACAGTATCACTTGCTGTCATCCCCAACGCAATTAAACATAAAGGTTCAGGAAGTCTATGATCTCAATTTATTCATGTTAAATTTGAAGCTTATTCACACGTACAGCTCATTATCCAGGCAAGACATTATAAAATACAAGTGATTAACCCAGAATGAATTTAAATGATCATCAATTCCAAAGCCACATGGCAGACTGAAAATTTTAGCATCCATATTCTGCTTAAATATTGTAATGTACAACCAACCCAAAACGAAATCAAGCCAGGATATTGTTGAGTTCAAGCACAAAAGTTCTAAACTCAAAGCTTAATTATGGAATCAACGAAAGTTTACAGGGGAAGCAATACAGAGAACACATGCATATAAGATCAATAATTTCAAAACTTCATTATTTAAGATCGTGATCGCCTTATGATTTATACCCTACATTAATTGCCATGTCAAACAGCCTAATCTAACCATAGCAAAGGTAAATACCTCGCACAAGTAGGGGTGGGCATTTTGTCCGCCGATACCGGAATTCCGGTTCTGGTACCGGTTTCGACATCCAGCCACCGCCTACCGCAGAAACCGGAGCAGGAGGCAGTAGGCGATTTCTATATGTGGTGGAACCGGAGGCGGTACCAGTAATTCTGCCAAACCAGTGTGGCATTCCTGTACCGGTATTTTTTGTTTTTTTATTTTTTTAACCAAAACACAGTTTTGGGTGCGATTTGGTCTAGGTTTTTTCAAAAGCGTTTAACCTCTCCAACTCATTTCTCTCCTCTCGCCTCCTTCGAAAACTCTCAGCCCCTCCGACTGATGACTCTCAGCCTTTCTCTCAGCTCATCGCCTCTCTCTCTCTCTCTCTCTCACTTCACTTTCTTTCTGTCCCGTGTATTTGATTCAATTTCAGCTTGCTTCTTCTGCTGCTCTGCAAATGGGAAGTGGAAGAGTCGCTAACAATTCAACTCTAGTTTGCGCTCCTGTAATGGCTGAATCTGTTGATAAAACGTTGAT